>JAESUZ010004892.1:0-643627 GCA_017311185.1 Proteles cristata cristata
ATTCTGGGTCAAGTCAGCCTTAGAAATGTTCCCACAACTGAGTTGATTTCAGTCCAGACTGATTTACTCCTCTTGTTGTTCACATAGCCCCTCCCCTTGGAGGACTTGAACCCTAACCCCAAACCCCTAAAGCTTTGATCTGCTTTTCAGACTATACAGAATTTGACAAATGTCTTAGAAGAAATGTCTAGGTCCTCATCTTTGTCTTTCTAACTTCTAGAGATGGCCAATGTCTTTGCTTGTTTCCTGTCCCCAGCAGTGACTGCCTCCTGGAACAAATTAGTACAAATATGGATACTCAACTCAGTTGCTGCGATCAATATCAGCAAATGTCCTTTGGGAAAAGCAGGGCAAGACTGTAATCTTGTCTTTGCAGCCTTTGTGTAGCTGTAGATTTTTGGCCCTTTAGCTCTTATTGCTTCAGCTGATCTTGGACCTTTGCAAACTTATTTGTCTTTTATTCTATTTTTTCAGTTACTCTTGGCATAAGGGTTGGTGTGTAACAGGCTTTTCTCTCCTATCCTAGTGAAAGTCTTTAGTGTGTGTATTTGCCATCTTTTACATCATGAGTTCATAATGACACTTGTAGTTCAAATTTAGGACTCCAGTGTTTTTACTCACTCACCTTCAGTTGACATCTTTCTTTTCTTTCTTGTAGAAAATTATGGCAATAATAATAAGATAATTACCAAATTTGCTTTATCCCTGAAATTCATAAATCAAAGAATTGGAATAAATATGCCAATGCCACTACTAACAATATGATTGCTGCACAGAGTTTTTATTACTACCTTGCAGTTCTATTCATTCTTAGCATTGATTCCACAAGGATTATGCAGGCAAATACTTCATCTCATTCATCTGGTGAGCTGAATTCAAAGTCAAATAAAGATGGATATGGTGAATGATTTAAAAATCTTATCTGTTGTAAAAAGAATTACAATCTATTCAAAAAGACACAATTAGATTCTCCAATAAATCATTTGGGAATAATTAAATTTGTTATTTACAAAACTGTGTTGAAATTTTAAATAAACCACATATTTACAAACTAAATATACTAACTAAACTACACACACAGATAACTCATAGACACATGCATTAAAGAAAAATGAATATAGTAAAATAATCACATAAATAAAATAATAGTTTGTCTTATAGCATTTAAAGTATATTAGAAGCAATCAAATAAAAATAAATTGAATGTTAGAAAAATGTTATAGGAAGCAATTCACAAAAAAATAGCTCTAAAATGGCTGATATTATAATCAAAATAGCTTGATTTCATCATACACAAGGATATTAGATATTAAAATTGTAATGAGCTAACTTTTCTCCTCTATTGTTGACATAAAAGAATGCCTTAACAATAGTAAGTTTTGGTGATGGAGAAAATGGATACTTCTGTGCCAATCAGCACATCACTTTGAAAGATAATTTAGAAGAATGTAGTAACACTGAAATTGGGCATAATCTCTATCTCCATATTTATAAATCTAATGTTTACCCTAGAGAAACACTAAGGGCACCTGAGTATAAAAAGCATGTTAGGGTTATTCATTGGAGCAATAAGAAAAGCAACAAACAAGTAAAGAATTGGTTAGTAAATAAAATAATTGACTAGACATACACTATATGTTTCCCAAGTTTTTAAAACAGTTTCCCAAGGTTTTTAGTAGGAAAAATGATAGAATAAAAATATCTACATTGATATTAATTTGTTTGAATTGTTGGACTTAATTTTTGCAACCTTCGGTTGAGCAGAAAGGAATTTGACTGTATATACTTTGAAATATTATGTTATTTAAATAGGTGGTTTTGGTATTAAAAACATAAGTAAAAATATTGTTCTTCCATTAATTTCATCATCTATGCTGAAAATAAAGGAAATTTATATAAGGTAATAATAATTTCCTAAAGAATAAAGATTTCTTGTTTGAATTTGTTTTTAAATTCATACTTTTTAATGAGAAGACTATATCACATGTAAAGGTAACAAGATACATTCTTATATATGGTCAAGCTTCCTCACCTATGTTTAATGCCTAGAAGACTTGTTTAAAAAGGAGAATGTGAAGAGGAAAAGAGACAAGATTTGAGGCAAGTTTGAAACTTAAGTCTTGAAATAGTGTAGGAAATTAATCATATGGAAATCTATAATAATCAAAACTGATTAAGAACTGATAGATTCCGGAATAAGGAGGCAGGATAGCAGAGAAGTAGGGAGCTCTGTACATTTTGCCTGCACCCATCTCTCAAGCAGAGAAGGCCTGAAGTCTTTGGACACTGAGCCACAGGAGTTTGAGAAGAGAAAGAGACAGAGTACACTGGGAAGGAAACCTCATAAGTGCATGAGTGAGAACTGGGGAAGATAAAAGTGGGACGGGACCCAGAGATAGGGATGGAGGGGAGGGAACACAGCTTGAGTGCAACTGTGGTGAGTGATTAACTGGTGAGTGGTGGTGAGCTGCCATGAGTCCAGGGGAAAGGAAAGAAAAGCTGAGATTGCTCGTAGAACTGTCCTGGAGAATAGGATAAAAAAAGAAAAAAACCTCGGCTTGGAAAGAGTGTTTTTTAGCTCTGGCTGGGGTGCTGACTTTAAACTAGGTGCTCTGGTTCCAGAGGGTGCCAGGGAAAACTGAACTGCCAGGAGCCTGGCACCATCCATGGGGGCAGATGTTGGGAGACATTCTGAGCCCACCAGTCGAGAAAACTCCTGGTGAGGTTAAAGCAAGTTTCAACGGTCTCTTGCCAATCAGATGATGACCGATATCCACCCCCACTCAATTATTTCTGCTTGAGCACTGATCCCCTAAGGTACCTTGTTGATCAATATCGGGAGGTGACTTGTCCCCTTATTCTGGCCCTGATAGGATGATTGCACTTTGTGAAGGAACTTATTGTGGGAACTTCTTTTGATTATGGGAACAGACATCATGTCTCCAGAAGGTCCTGTTTCCCTCCATACTTTCCCTTGAGGTATGAACAGGCTAATGACCCTTAGTCATAAAAGATTGACTTTTACATGTACAATTCTGTTTCTACCATTGCGTTAGTCCAAGATGTTCATACAGCTCAATATGTAAATCAACTAACCAAAAATGTCTCTCAGGCCCTAGCTATTCAAGAAATCATAAAAGTAACACAAAGGTAAATGCACTCATAGAGGCTATTCTACGTATTGGGAAATAAGCTAAACTCTTTAAAGGTATGATTGGGTCTCTGGTGCCATAAAGAATATAACTGGAAAATCAAGTCTTGCCCGGAGACTAAGAGCCTAATTTAGAGAAAAGGAACAGATAAGGACAGAAGATAAGTTAGTACATGCACCTTTGTTAACTGATGGTGTATAGCAGCCCCTTCCCCAAGGCCTAGTATCCACAAACACCTTCCCTTACCCTGGCAGCTGTGATAAGGATGGATAAGAGTATCTACAAACCTATGACTTAATCTTAGTGTTATTAAAATGTGAATATCTTATTATTTTCTTAGTTACTCAACCTCACTAAATTGGAGCAGATCTGTAAGAAGACTTCTGTAAAACCTGTTTCTGTACATTTTCCAAAAACACCTTATCACAAAGAGCTATCCATTGTAAAAATTCCATTTCCTGATGCCATGTTAACATTTGACCTATAAATAAAGACACCAAAACCGACAGGACAGAGAGATGCCTGCCTGGTGATCAGAAAGGATCTCGGGGCTCTCTCACTCTCTCTCTCTCACCGACACTGTCCATCCTTAAGGGACCCCTGGACCTGCTGGAACCGGCCTCCAACAAGCAGCGGCCTGATGAACCGGCAGCAACGCCTGCGGAGACCGTCCGGCGCCAGGTGAAAGAAAGGGCAGCGCACGCGCGATAGCGGCCGCTGAAGCAGCAGCGGCGGCAACCGGTGAAGCGGCGCTGGCACGCATGACAACGGCCCACTGAAGGGGCAGTGGCTCACCGAGGCGATGCGGACTCTGTCTACCTGAAGTTGCTATGTTCCCCAAACGCACACGGGGTTGTATCGCTGCTTGACCCCAGTGGATCTGAGGCTGCGACACTTCCCCCACCCCCAACTCAAACCCCAGCAACAGGGAAGCAGCGACCGGCGGGACTGTTCAGGGCGATATAACAAAGCCCACGGACTGGGACCCGGAAACGAGGCAGAGCGTGGGGCATAGAACTCAGCCCACCTTGGCTACATCCTCAGCACAGCGAGATCAGACCTGAAGAAGTGATTTGCAACTCATGGTTGAGAAGGGTCTAGGGCGATGCCATTCTTCTCACCACAACCACCAAGGAGGGCCCTCAGGGAGGACAGCGGACACAGTAGAGACAAGACTTGCCTACACCAAACAATGTCCATCCCCTCCAGAGAGCTGTTTTGTTGTTGTAGCTGTTTTTACCTGAGCAGGGTTTGCGTGTTTATTGGTTTCGTCTGTGCATTTGTGTACGTGTATTCCCTCAATGGTTGTCCTGAACAGACAGGCCCTGAACAGTCAAAAGAGCCCTCACTAATACAGCAGGACTAGTAGGGTTGAGTGTACCCCTTTTAAAAGTACAAGAGATAGAAAACTAAGCAAAATAATGAAACAGAAGAACTCTTCCCCAAAGAAACTCCAGGAAGAAATGACAGCTAGAGAACTGCTCAAAACAGATATAAGCAACATAACTGAACAAGAATTTAGAACAATAATCATAAAGTTAATAGCCGGGCCTGAAAAAAGCGTGGAGGACATCAGAGAAACTATGGCTACAAGCAATATGGAGCTTAAAAATAGTTATGGTGAAGCATACTTCTCGAAACTAGAACAAACTATCCAAAAATTTGTATGGAACCACAAAAGACCCCGAATAGCCAAAGTAATCCTGAAAAATAAAACCAAAACGGAGGGATCACCATCCCAGACTTTAGCCTCTACTACAAAGCTGTCATCATCAAGACAGTATGGTATTGGCACAAAAACAGACACATAGACCAATGGAACAGAATTGAGAACTCAGAAGTGGACCCAAAAGTATACAGCCAACTAATCTTTGACAAAGCAGGAAAGAATATCCAATGGAAAAAAGACAGCCTTTTAACAGATGGTGTTGGGAGACTGGACAGCAACATGCAGAAGAATGAAACTAGATCATTTTCTCACACCATGCACAAAAATAAACTCAAATGGATAAAGGACCTGAACGTGAGACAGGAAACTATCAACACCCTAGAGGAGAAAGCAGGAAACAACCTCCTTGACCTCCACCGCAGCAACTTCTTACTTGACACATCCCCAAAAGCAAGGGAATCAAGAGCAAAAATAAACTGTTGGGACCTCCTCAAGATTAAAAGCTTCTGCACAGCCAAAGGAAACAACCCAGAAAATTAATAGGCAACCAACGGAATGGGAAAAGATAGTTGCAAATGACATATCAGATAAAGGGTTATATCCAGAATCTACAAGGAACTCACCAAACTACACGCCCGAAAAACAAACAACCCAGTGAAGAAATGGGCAGAAGATATGAACAGACACTTCTCCAAAGAGGACATCCAGATGGCCAACAGACACATGAAACGATGCTCAGCATCCTCCTCATCAGGGAAATACAAATCAAAACCACACTGAGATACCACCTCACGCCAGTCAGAGTGGCTAAAATGAGCAAATCAGAGAACTCTAGATGCTGGCGAGGATGTGGAGAAACGGGCACCCTCCTACACTGTTGGTGGGAATGTAAACTGGTACAGCCCCTCTGGAAAACAGTGTGGAAGTTCCTAAGGAAACTAACAATAGAACTCCCCTAGGACCCAGCAATAGCACTGCTAGGAATTTACCCAAGGGATACAGAAATGCTGATGCATAGGAGCACATGTACCCCAATGTTCATAGCAGCACTCTCCACAATAGCTAAAACCTGGAAAGAGCCTAAGTGTCTATCAACAGATGAATGGATCAAGAAGATGTGGTTTATCTATACCATGGAATATTACATGGCAATGAGAAACAATGAAATCTGGCCATGTGTAGCAACATGGATGGACCTTGAGGGTGTTATGCTGAGCGAAATAAGTCAGGCAGAGAAGGACAAATATCATATGTGTGCACGTATAGGAGGATTAGGAGGAACTTAACAGAGGACCAAGGGGGAGAAGAAGGGCGGAAATGGTGGGGGAAAGGGGAGAGAGGCAAACCATGAGAGACTCTTGAATGCTGACAAAAACTGAGGACTGGTGGATGTGGGGGGGAGGAGGGGTGGGCATGGAGGAGGGCACTTGTGGGGATGAGCACTGGGTGTTATGTGGAAACTAATTTGACAATAAACTATTTGTAAAAAAAATAAATAGTTATGGTGAATTTAAAAATGGGATAAATGAGATACATAGTAAACTGGAGGCATCCAATTCATGGATTGAAGAGGCAGAAAGGAGAATAAGTGACTTAGAAGACACTATTATAGAAAAAGAAGAAACTGAGAAAAAGGGAGATAAATGGATCCAGGAACATGAAAGAAGAGTTTGAGAGCTCAGCAATGCAATCAAACGAAACAATATCTGTATCATAGGAATTTCAGAAGAGGAAGAGAGAGGGAAAGATGCTGAAGGAGTCCTGGAACAAATTATAGCAGAGAACTTCCCCAACTTGGAGAAAGAAGTAGAAGTTGAAATTCAAGAGTCACAGAGAACTCCCCTCAGACGTAACTTGAATTGATCTTCTGCATGACATATCATAGTGAAACTGGCAAAATATAAGGACAAGGAGAGAATTTTGAAAGTAGCTAAGGAGAAAAGGGCCTTAACGTACAAAGGGGAACCTATTAGAGAGGTTATAGACCTATCTAATGAAATTTGGCAGGCCAGAAAGGAATGGCAGGAGATCTTCAATGTGATGAACAGAAAAAATATGCAGCCAAGAACCCTCTATCCAGCAAGCCTGTCATTCAAAATAGAAGGAGAGATAAAAGTCTTTCCAAATAAAAATTGAAAGAATTTGTCACCACTAAGCCAGCCCTACAAGAAATCCTGAGAGGGACTCTCTGAGGGAAGTGTTACAAGGAACGCAAGACCACAGACACCACCACAAGCATGAACCCCACAAAAGACACGGTGTCTCTAAACCCACATATTTCAATAATAACCCTGAATGTAAATGGACTGAATACTGCAATCAAAAAACATAAGGTAGCAGAATAGATAAAAAAACAAAATCCCTTTATTTGCTGTCTACAAGATATGCATTTTAGACTGGAAGATACTTTCAGGTTAAAAATAAGGGGATGGAGAAATATATATCATGCAACGGGAAGTCAAAAGAAAGCTGGAGTAGCTATACTTATATCAGACAAACTGGAATTTAAATTAAAGACAATAAGGGGGAATGAAAGGGATTGAAAAAGGGATGAAAAAGGGATGAAAAAGGGATGAAAAAGGGCATTATATAATAATTACAGGGTCTACCCATCAGGAAGAACTAACAATTATACATGTCTACGCACCAAATATGGGAGCACCTAAATATTTAACAATTAATCACAAACACTTTCTTATAGATAAGAATGTGTTAATCGTAGGGGATTTTAATACTCCACTTTCAGCAATGGATAAATCAACCAGACAGAAAATCACTAAAGATACAATGGACTTGAATGACACATTGGACCAGATGGATCTGACGGATAAATTTAGAACTCTACATCCTGAGGCCATGGAAACCACTTTCTTCTCAAGTGCGCATGGCACATTCTCCAAGATAGATCACATACTGGGACATAAAGCAGCCCTCAATAAATATAAAAGAATTGAGTCACAACATGCACACTTTCAGATCATAATACTTTGAAACGTGAAATCAATCACAGGAAGAAGTCTGGAAAACCCCCCCAAAACATGGTTCTTTAACATAGGTTAAAGAACACCCTACAATAGAATGAATGGGCCAATCGGGCAATTAGAGAAGAAATTTAAAAATATATGGAAAAAAATGAAAATGAAAATACAACAATCCAAACTTTATGGGATGCGGCAGAGGCAGTCCTAAGAGGAAAGTACATTGCACTCCAGGACTATTTCAAGAGATTAGAAAAAGTGCAAGTGCAAAATCTGACAGCTCGCCTAAAGGAAATAGAGGCAGAGCAACAAGAGCACCCCAAACCCAGTAGAAGAAGAGAAATAGTAAAAATCAGAGCAGAAATAAACAACATAGAGACCAAAGAAACAATTGAACAGATCAATGAAACCAAGAGTTGGTTTTTTGAAAAAATAAACAAAATTGACAAACCTCTAGCCAGGCTTCTCAGAAAGAAAAGAAAGAGCACCCAAATAGACAAAATCATGAGTGAAAATGAACTTATTACAACCAACCCCTCAGAAATACAAGCAATTATCAGGCAATACTATGAAAAATTACATGCCAAATTGGACAACTTAGAAGAAATGGACAAATTCCTAAACGCATACTCCCTACCAAAATTCACACGGGAAGAGATAGAAAATCTGAACAGACCCATAACTAGTGAAGAAATTGAATCAGTGATCAAAAAACTCTCTGGACCTGATGGCTTCCCTGGGAAAATCTACCAGACATTAAAACAGAATTAATACCAATTCTTCTCAAGCTATTCCAAAAAATAGAAATCGAAGGAAAACTCGCAGACTCGTTTTATGGAGCCAGCATCACTCTGATTCCCAAGCCAGACAGAGATCCAGCAAAAAAAGAGAACTACAGGCCAATATCCTTGATGAATATAGATGCAAAAATCCTTAACAAGATACTTTCAAACTGAATCCAAAAGCACATCAAAAGAATTATCCACCAAGATCAACTGGGATTCATTCCTTGTTACAAGGCTGGTTCAACATTCACAAATCAATCAATGTGATCCATCACATCAACAAAAGAAAAGATAAAAACGATATGATCCTGTCGATAGATGAAGAAAATGCAGTTGACAAAATACAGCATCTCTTCTTAATGAGGATCCTCGAGAAAGTCAGGATAGAAGGAACTTATTTAAACATCATAAAAGCCATCTATGTAAAGCCCTCAGCTAACATCATCCTCAATGGGGAAAAACTGAGAGCGTTCCCCCTGAGATCAGGAACACGACAGGAATGTCCACTCTCACCACTGCTGTTTAACATAGTGCTGGACGTCCTAGCATCAGCCATCAGACAACAAAAGGTAATCAAAGGCATCATAATTGGCAAAGAAGAAGTCACATTTTCACTTTTTACAGATGACATGATACTCTACATAGAAAACCTGACAGACTCCACCCGAAGCCTACGAGAACTGATCCAAGAATCCAGCAAAGTTGCTGGGTACAAAAACAATGTACAGAAATCGATTGCATTTTTATACACCAATAATGAAACAACAGAAAGAGAAATCAAGAAACTGATCCGACTCACAATTGCACAAAAAACCATAAAATACTTAGGAATAAACCTAACCAAGGATATAAGAGATCTATATGATGAAAACTAGAAAACTTATGAAGGAAATTGAAGAAGACACAAAGAAATGGAAAAACATTCCATGCTCATGGATAGGAAGAATAAATATAGTTAAATGTCATTACTACCCAAAGCAATCTACACATTCAATGCAATTCCAATCAAAATTGCATCAGCATTCTTCTCCAAACTAGAACAAACTATCCTCAAATTTGTATGGAATCACAAATACCCCGAATAGCCAAAGTAACAGTGAAGAAGAAAATCAACACGGGAGATATCACCATCCCAGACTTTAACCTCTACTACAAAGCTGTCATCATCAAGACAATATGGTATTGGCACAAAAACAGACACATAGACCAATGGAATAGAATTGAGAACTCAGAGCTGGACCCAAAGGTATACAGCCAACTAATTTTTGACAAAGCAGGAAAGAATATCCACTGGAAAAAAGACTGCCTCTTAAACAGATGGTGTTGTGAGAACTGGACAGCAACATGCAGAAGAATGAAACTAGACCATTTTCTCACACCATACACAAAAATAAACTCAAAATAAATAAAGGACCTGAACGTGAGACAGGAAACCATCAACATTCTAGAGGAGAAAGCAAGAAACAACCTCCTTGACCTCAACTGCAGCAATTTCTTACTTGACACATCCCCAAAAGCAAAAGAATCAAGAGCAAAAATAAACTATTGGGACCTCATCAAGATTCAAAGCTTCTGCACAGCAAGGGAAACAATCCATAAAACTAATAGCCAACCAACGAAATGGCAAAAGATAGTTGCAAATGACATTTCAGATAAATGGTTAATACCCAAAATCTATAAGGAACTCACCAAACTCCACACCCAAAAAACAAACAACCCAGTGAAGAAATGGGCAGAAGACATGAACAGACACTTCTCCAAAGAGGACATCCAGATGGCCAACAAACACATGAAACGATACTCAGCATCCCTTCTCATCAGGGAAATACAAATCAAAATCACACTGAGATACCATCTCACACAGGTCAGAGTGGCTAAAATGAGCAAATCAGAGAACTCTAGATGCTGGCGAGTATGTGGAGAAATGGCACCCTCCTACACTGTTGGTGGGAATGTAAACTGGTACAGCCCCTCTGGAAAACAGTGTGGAGGTTCCTCAAAAAATAGAACAATAGAGGGGCACCTGGATGGCTCAGTCGGTTGAGCGTCCGACTTGAGCTCAGGTCATGATCTCACTGTTTGTGGTTTTGAGCCCTGCGTCGGGCTCTGTGCTGACAGCTCAGAGCCTGGAGCCTGCTTCGGATGCTGTATCTCTCTCTCTCTGACCCTCCCCTGCTCATGCTGCCTCTTTCTCTCTCTCAGAAATAAGTAAATCATTTAAAAAAATTAAAAAAAAAATAGAACAATAGAACTCCCCTAGGACCCACCAATAGCACTGCTAGGAATTTACCCAAGGGATACAGAAATGCTGAGGCATAGGAGCACATTTATCCCAATGTTCATAGCAGCACTCTCCACAAGAGCCAAAACATGGAAAGAGCCTAAGTGTCCATTAACGGACAAATGGATCAAGAAGATGTTGTTTATCTATATGATGGAATACTACATGGCAATGAGAAAGAATGAAATCTGGCCATGTGTAGCAACATGGATGGACCTTGAGGGTGTTATGCTGAGCGAAATAAGTCAGGCAGAGAAGGACATATGTTTCCACGTATATGGGGATTAGGAGGAACTTAACGGAGGACCATGGGGGAAAAGAAGGCGGGAAATAGCGGGGGAGAGGGAGAGAGGCAAATCATTAGAGTCTTGAATTCTGAGGACAAATTAAGGACTGATGGGTGTGGGGGAGAGATGGGGAAATGGGTATGGCGGAGGGTACTTGTGAGGATGAGCACTGGGTGTTATATGGAAACCAACTTGACAATAAACTATTTGTAAAAAAAAAAAAGAAAGAAAGAAAAAAAAGAACTGATATATTCCAGCAATTCACTTTTAAGTAAGCTGCTACTCTACAGGAGAAAGGCAAGATTCACATATATAATTTTAGAGGTATAATTATTGAAAAATGTTGATAATCATGCTCAAAACACAATAAATTATGATATGTTAATATACCTGTAAAATGAATATTGTAGCTTCTTATTAAAAGAATAGCTTGCTTGTTCTTTTATATACTGGTAGTTGCCAAATAAATAGCACAATGGAGATTTTACATAGTTTAGATTGCTTAATTTCCCCAAATATTAGAAACTCATATTTGTTTCACAACCAACTCATCATACCTTGAATCAGCATTGCTCACACATCTTGCCACTGTTAACTGTGTTCTGTACGTTTGTAATCATTGTCTCTTATTTTGAAAATCATGTTGCCACTTTTGGCCATAAACAGCCTAGGCTGCTGGCTGACTTCTTTGCCAAAAGTCCCTGACTATTTTCTGTGGAGAATATTAGATATCAAATATTGACTCTAAGGGAGTGTATATTAGGTTGAACCAAATGAATGCTGATAATAAGGAACCTGTCAGGAGAAGAGATGCTGCTCATGGTGCTTTAGTGACTGGAAATGAGGCCTTTATCAATAACTATGGTCAGTAATTCAATCTCATGCTTAAGGGTCTACATTTGTTTAAAATGCTTTCATCTGAGAGCATCCTGACCCATTCCTTGTCTCTTTCATTTTCAGTTTTATATTTTTCCAGTAACTTCTATTTATTGCACTATATATTGCCATGGCAAAACAAATTTTTGAATTAAAACGCTGCCTGTTAAAGTTTTCATTTTGTCTTTCTTCTGCGCAATCTTTGGTCTAAATATCCCGAATTTACTTCCAAAATATTCAAGCTCATTTTACCATCTCAAAAACTGAGCACTAATGAAGAAAGATATTCCCTGTAAAATGTAGCACGTGTAACATGATAAGTAAAATCCTCTGACACTTCAGAAAGAGGTAATAATGAAAGGATGTAAATTGACAAACATTTGTTCTCAAGATTTTACGTAAAATTCTTTACTCGATTTTCCCTTCCTAGTTGTGTCCTTCCTTATTCAAATCTAGAAAACATTTATTTTTAAGAATAATAAGAATCATATTGTTCATTTTTTCCCCTCCTACTCAGAATCATTGAATACTTCCTTATACCAAATTTATTTCAATTTTCCATTCTAAAGCTGTATTTTTCAACATATGGATGCACCATATAAAATCTTACTTCATTGTTCTAGGTATGAGACTAGTCACTATGAAAAGCTAATGAATGAAGCAAATCTCTTCTCTTTGTTTGTTTTGTGTAATTAATTATTGTATAATTAAATAGCTTAAATATAGCAAAGGTATAATATTCAAATGTTGAATTCTTTCTGAAAATTTTTTGATTTGGCTTCAATTATAGAGAAGTCCAAGGAAACATAAAAATAATCATTAAATTGGGCGCCTGGGTGGCTCAGTCAGTTAAGCATCTGACTTTGGTTCAGGTCATGATCTCATGGTTCCTGAGTTTGAGCCCCGTGTTGGCCTCTCTGCTGACAGCTCAGAGCCTGGAGCCTACTTCAGATTCTGTGTCTCCCTCTCTCTCACCTCCTCCCTCACTTAAGCTCTGTCTCTCTCTCTCTCTCTCTCTCTCTCTGTCTCTCTCTCTTGCTATCTCAAAAATAAATAAAAACATAAAAATTTTAAAAAATAATTATTATATCAGTGGTGCAATATCATTGAACTCCTCAAAACATACTATTGAAAAGTTAACTCAGTTTGGTGCTGAAAAAAATCAAAATAATCACATAGATATCAAAAATTTAATATTGAAATTTACAAGGTTTACTTTTCAAGTTCTGTTACTTCTGAAATAACTGTGCTTCAGAAAGACCAACTCACAAATGCACAAGCTCAGATTCAATTGCAAACCCATAGTCACGTTATGTTGGAAACCCTACAACATCTCTGTAAGTAATCCCTACCTATCATTGGCACATTCCAAAAACCTTTATAAAATCACTGTGATAATATATAATGAAAGGAAAACTACAAGCCAATATATTCTCAGATATTTGTTGAGCAAATATGTAAAACCTAATGTAGATTTATAAACACAGTGGCTGTATGTTATAAATTGTATCTTTGGTAGGAGAGGGTCATCAAAGCACTAAAACACACTGTAACATTTAATAAGTAAACCCTACAAAAGTTGATTCACAATGCACATATATTTTCTATCAGAAAAAGTCAGAGGTCAGAAGCACAGAAACTTCAAGCTCCCATGCAACCATGCTTCAGGAGTGACTGAGGTAGTAATACTTGAGGCTTCCCACAAAGTTCCTGCATATCTTATCCTTTTCTTTGTATATTGAGGTCCAGGACAACCCAAAATGCCTCCAGGGAAACATGGGCACTTTCTATGAAGCTGATCATCATGCCAGTGAAAAATCCATTCAATGTGTTTGTATTACTGGGTCATGTGAGCAAGAAATGAACATTTAAACTGCTGCCAGTCTGGGGTTTGATAACACATCTGGTCTACTTTAGCTGATATAGGAATTTATATCAAGACAGTCATGTTGCTATAACAAAACCCCAAAGTATGTAACGCTGTCTTGGGGGTTGTTCAGTTGACAGAAAGAGTCTCCATGACAGAGTGGAAAGCAGCACAGTCAACCCACACACCTACTAAGGCCAGAGCCTAGAAAACTCATTAGAAAGAGTGTCTCCATGGGTGTGGCAACTGGTGTCCATTTTCTAAAACACTGCAAAATAGAGATGAGCTCAGGCAAGAATGGGACAGCTTTCGTGAAGACATGGATAAGAATGAAGAGACTACAGAGAACAGGATTATGTACTGTTCTGGATTTCATACTGTCAAAAATAAGTCTGGAAAAATCCATGAGTGACTAAGGTCCAGCAGCATCTCAGTTAAATAAAATGATGGTCTTGTTGGAAATATAATACAAATATACTTCTGTGATGATGGTGCTTATGGGAGAGGAAGAGATAGTCAAATAGAAAAGTTAGTAAGTATTTTTTAAGTAGTTTTTTTTAACATTTATTTATTATTGACAACGAGAGACAGAGCATGAGCAGGGGAGGTGTAGAGAGAGAGGGAGACACAGAATTTGAAGCAGGCTCTAGGCTCTGAGCTGTCAGCACAGAGCCTGATGAGGGGCTCGAACTCACATACTGCTAGATCATGACCTGAGCCAAAGCCGGATGCTTAACCAACTGAGCCACCCAGGCGCCCCTGTAAGTAGTTTTGAACAAGGATCAGCTTGTACATCTTTGGACAGCCTTCTACCTCTCTAAGATACTAAAGTGATATCTGAATTAAAAATGAGGGTACACATATGACAAGTAGAAATAAATATTTCCCAGGAAGAAAGAAAATGAAGTGCAAAGGTGGAAACTTTGACTTTTCAAGGAAAAAGCAGCCATTGTGGCCAGAGAGAAGTGAGCCATGAGGAGAGTAGTGTCAGATGAGACCTCAGGTCAACGTTTGCAAAGTGATTGCCTCTGCTGGATGAAATTTATTTTGTAATACAGAAAGCACCACATCCTATCAGCATGAGAGGCATAGATAACACTGTGATCTCAGACAAGATCCCCCAAAGAAGCTTTCAGTAACTGGTTAGAATAGAATTTGTACTCTCTAAACTGATTTTTTATTGACACTGACACACTTCATATCTGGAACTTTGTTAATGAAGATTTTACAGGAACGCGTGGAAAAATCGGTTACTTTAATGTAAAACACAATTGAGCACAGATTATTTCGTCCAGTCACATATGTCTTGATTTATAATCACATTATGTTCCACATTCATCTGTAGACCCAAGTGAAGTAAACTAAAAGTGTAAAGTTGTTTAAGAGAATCAATAAGATATTTACCTCTGCAAGTAAAAGATAATGTTATTAGAGTATAAAATTAAAGGTTGAAGCAATAAATTTGATTTAAAGTGTCCTTGGTTCCATTTCCTTTGGTGGCTGAGTCACAACTTTGAAATTGAGTAGATGCTTATGGAAGCAATATTAGTTCAGTTGGGCCAAAGGAGAAATAAAGCTTTAATTCTATCTTTGCTTCCCAGTAGATGCAGACTCCCCTGGGATGCCGTACCCCATGCTCTCTCTATCTTCCAAGTGCAGGCTGTTCCCTCCTCTTTCCCTCTCAGCCTCTCCTCCTGCACCACTGATGGGGCAGAAGTGTTAGAGGAAATGTGTGGTTGTATTTGGTGAAATGAAAACAATTTTATGCCCCTTATGCTCCTTTGAGCCACACTTTCAGCTTTCCACCAGGCCCCAAATTGTCAAAACTACATGAAGCGTGTTTCTGGGTGCCTCCTTCATATCCTGCATGGATGGTTTTCTGTGTCCCAGGACATACAGAGTTAGTCTAGGGGAGGACACAGCAGTAATGGTGGGGCAAGTTCACAGAATGGTGATTACTTTCTCAATCTCAAATACCATGGAAAGGGGTCCCCAGAGCTTTCTTACTGGAAATCTGAGGTGATACCCATGATCTGTCTTCTGGAAGACACACATCTTCACTGTCACTGCTGCCAGTCTTCATACCACTTCCTCATTTTAGTGTCGACAATGGATACCATTTGTCTATAATAATCCACAAAAACTATAGGTAATCAATCCTACACTCATGATACATTTACAAGTTTTCAAGGAAAAAAAAAGTTAAGTGGTTTAACTTCTACAGAAATATTTTTTAGCATCCAGAGTCATTTATGGTTATGCATACCTTCCAGCCATACTTACAGAATGGTGTGCATGGGAGTATTATGAATAATGTATGGGCAGTAGAATAAATGGATACTCCTTTTAAACTATAAGTGATATACTATGAGAAGCATATATTTTTTATAGCGGCTTTTTAGATAAATGCTATGAATACATGATAGTAAAGTATCAAATATTTATCACATAGTTGTTATCATTGCTTTTTAATGTAACCCAACACATTAGAGGGAAAATGCCATGCTGATAGTATTAGGACATAAAGTGAGTGATGTGCTCTGAATAAAGCAATAGCAATTAGAAGTGAAGACATTACACTATGTGAGCAATAGTAAACAATGGTAGAGTTTAAAATATCTTTTAACTTTCTGGTTTGACAGTGGATTAAAGAATTTAATTGTGGGGTGCCTGGGTGGCTTAGTCGGTTAAGCGTCTGACTTCGCTTAGGTCATGATCTCGCGGTTCATGGGTTTGAGCCCAGCGTTGGGCTCTGTCCTGACTGCCAGCTCAGAGTCTGGAGCCTGTTTCAGTCTGTATCTCCCTCTCTCTCTGACCCTCCCCTACTCACGCTCTCTCTCTCTCCTAGAAATAAATAAAAAATATTTTAAAAAATTTAATTGTTTTTTTTTTTGCAATTTTGCAGAATTGGAGGCATTTGCTCAAAATTTAGGATTTTAATGTAGCCATTAAGCTACCAAAGGGAAATTATATTCTTTTTCTCTAAACAGTGCCTAAGCCACTCAAATTAGAGTAACATAAATCCCAATAAATAGATTATATTCCTCATTTTTATTTTTTTTAACTGTGAAGGGAAATTCTTGAAGTTTGGAAAACATTTTTGCAATGGGAAGAGTGTATGGTCTTAATCCTGTGCAGTATTTAATTTTTTATAAAAAAATTATTTAATATACAGTCCTACCTTTGGAAATAATTTATTGTGGGGATTAAGGCATAGCGCTTAATCTCTTATTTGCAGAGTTTCATTTGTATATAGAATTGTCACATGGGATCCTCTCTTGGCCTTCAGAAATCTGCAACAGGGAACAACTGAGCTAGGCTGTTCAAGCTTCCATAAACTCTGATAACTTTTATATATGAGTACGTCCTTGCACAGAATACAAGGAAACATTTTTTCCTGTCTTCTTCATAAAAATAAAACATTTAAATACATTTCTGACCAGTTTAGAATGATGGATTAAGAAAATCCAACAATGTGGGGTGCCTGGGTGGCTCAGTCGGTTAAGTGTCTGACTTCTCAGGTCATGATCTCACGGTTCGTTGGTTCGAGCTCCGACCTTGTGCTGACAGCCAGCCAGCCTGCCAGCTTCTGTGTCTCTTTCTGACCCTCCTCTGCTCATGTTGTGTGTCTCTCTCTCAGAAATAAATAAAAAGAACATTAAAAAAATTTTTTTTAATTTATTTCTAGGAGAGAGAGAGAGAGAGACAGCGTGAGCAGGGGAGGGTCAGAGAGAGAGGGAGTCACAGACTGAAACAGGCTCCAGGCTCTGAGCTGGCAGTCAGCACAGAGCCCGACGCGGGGCTCGAACCCACGAACCGCGAGATCATGACCTAAGCGAAAGTCGGACGCTTAACCGACTAAGCCATCCAGGTGCCCCTAAAAAGAACATTTTTAAAAATCCAACAATGTGTTTTTGGATTTTGTTAAGTAGAAAGTGGGAAGACTCAACAAGTAAGCAGTCATATTTAAATCTAATTTTTAGTGACAAAATAGAGTGACCCATCAAAAAATTGAAAAATTTATTAAACCAAATATTTCGTTTAGATAGCATCAAAGATCACAAAACCTGTAAGTTCATTAAAGAGTTTCCCCCCCACTACCTAAAAAAAATTTTCCCTGATTTAGCTGATAATGTCTTCCTTGAAACAGTACTGGAGTATTGTTGAACGTGTGAGATAAGTCTCAGGATCTAGAAAATTCGGGCAAAAGATATATATGTAAAATTCTAATGGAATTTTAAGGACATAGCAGATATATATGGATCATGATGAAAGAGAACAAATAGTGGATGAGACACCAGAGAGCAAAAGGACAAGCCAAGAAATAAGTGTGTGAAATGAAAGTGAGAGATAGGGAATCGTCTGGTGACACGTGTGATGTGGCCGAGGAGTTCAGAGACTAAGTCACCACAGGCAGCTCATATGTGGTCAGTGTGATCAGGAACAAGTGAAGGAACAAGTGTGTGGAGATCACCTACAAGTGCATTAGGTGACCTGCATCAAAAATATAACTTGATGTGTGTTTCGGTCTTGGGGCTTCTTCCTTGTGTGGCTGTGATGACAAGGCAGACAGAAGTTCTAGGTCTGTGGGGCGCCTGGGTGGCTTAGTCAGTTAAGCGTCCGACTTCGCTTAGGTCATGATCTCGGGCTTGTGGGTTTGAGCCCCGCGTCGGGCTCTGTGCTGACTGCCAGCTCAGAGCCTGGAGCCTGTTTCAGAGTCTGTGACTCCCTCTCTCTCTGACCCTCTCCCGCTCACGCTGTCTCTCTCTCTCTCTCCTAAGAAATAAATAAAACATTAAAAAAAAAAAAGAAGTTCTAGGTCTGCAAATATAAGATAAAAGAGAAAGTTACTGAGTGAATTAAGATCTCTGTACAATGAAATGATCATACATAAGGACTAGTGGGATTAATATACTCTGTAATAATTTAAAAGTACGTTGACATGAGAAGACATTAATATGAAGGGATAATAAGGGAATAAAGTTGAGAACTAAAACCATCTGCTGTCACACTCAGCCTCGACACTAAAAATCAAAAAGACATCTTATGGCTTACATTAACGTTATTTTGCTATTAGATTTCCTTCAGTAACATTTCTTGTCAGAAACTGTGCAGCTCAAGCAAATGGTTTGATTGTTCATACCAGGGATTTCCGGAAAGACCCATAAACTCTTCAGCGGAAAATATCAAGAGATGATTTGTTCTCTAAGACTTACAGAATTCTTCATATCAAAGTCCTGCCTTTGCTGTTTCCACCAATCCTGGGTATCATGACTTGTACCCAATCCTAATCAAGCCCCCACTTTGAAAGTTATGCTTTCAAGAACAAGAAAAGAAAAAAATGAATCACTGTATTCACCACACTAGTATGTCAAAGGGGAAAATATTGAATAGTTACTGAGAAAGTTCAATAAAAACTTAAAATAAAACTTCTTCGCATATAAGGAGCAAAACAGGAATGTCTTAGTATTGTAAAGATTATATGCCAAAATCCTATTCTGAGAATTTCAGTGAGGAAGAAATTTTAGAAGCACCCCCTAATGTCAGCTACAAGAAAAGTATGCCTGTCTACCAGCGTCTGAATGTCTTTCCCAATGTTATTTTAAAAAGTGCAAAAATGGTTTTGAGAACTAGAAGGAAAAAGCTATTGTGGCAATAATAACAATTGATGAAATATGGTCTTTGTGTCACAAAATGAGGTCCTGAGTTACTGGTTTATTTTTTTTTTTTCAGTTCTGAAAGAATGTTTGAGGAATATATGGTTAAAACAAAAAACTATGTTCCTTCCAACCATAGTGGAAAATCTCAAATTTGTAGTGCAGTACATAGAGAAAGGTTCAGCAAACTTCTTCCTTAAAGGGCAGGCCAATAAATATTTTATGTTTTGAGGGCTACCTGTACACTCTTATTTTATACCAACACTTAAAAATATAAAAAACATTTTTAACTCATGAGTTGTACAAAGACCACAAGTCAAATCATCAAGAGTATTTATGGAAATACAAAAATACCAAACACCCCTAAAAATTTGAATTGACAATACCTGGGATCCAAGCAAAGACTACTAAGCATGCAAAGAAGCTAGGAAAAAAAACAATCAATAGGAAGGGAAATCAGTCAATAGAAAATAATGAAGCAAAGACACATGTAATAGAAATAATTGAAAAGTTAATTAAAAGAATTATTCTACCTGCTTCACAAGTTGAAGAAGTTAGAGGAAATAATGTTAGTTACACACATAGCAGTTACATGAAGACTAAACTGAACCTCTTGAGATAAATACTGAAATTTCTGGGATAAATAATAAAAAAAGATGAACTGATAAAATAAATGGTATTGATAAAGAAAATATTTAACTTTTATTGTGGGGATGAGCACTGGGTGTTATATGGAAACCAACTTGACAATAAATTATTTGTAAAAAATATTGTACTAAACAGGAAAAAAAAAAGTTTAACTTTTAATATTTGTAGGCCCTGCTCATGCACCCTCTAGGAAGCCATACTTTACTAGAGTCAGTAAAACCTCAAAGCATGGGCTCTATTTCTGCTCTGAGCATATCTTGTACATCCACTTCATTAACAACCTAAACAGAAGCGTTCCAAACATAAAGATAAGAGTAAAGCCATCCTGGTTCTTATAAGATTGGAGCCATGCATTCCTGCATGTACTAAAAGCTTATGATAAGTTGAATAATTTTTGGACTGTCTTTTTTCATGATGATTTGCAATTCTTAATGTAAAAAATGTATATAATCTTGCACCAAGTATTCCTTCCCCAGTGTACTCTCTTCTGTGCAGTTTGTATATCCTGGACGCAGTCCTAACTTAGGCTCATATAAAATTTTCCGTGTTTCTTTAAAATTAAAAAAAAAGGCTTGTTCTTTTGTGTCAATAGGATTACAAGATAAGTCATTTTATAAGAAAAGAGTAGTAAACATAAAGACAGAATAATCAAATCTATCCAAAATAAGGGAAACATTCTGGAAAACTAAACAGTACCAGTGTGTTATGGAAATATCAAGAAAACGTAATATTTGTGTAAGTAGGGTTTCAAAAGGAAGATAGAAAGAGGAACAGACAGAAAATATATTTGAAAAAGTAATTACTAACATTTTTCCAAATTGATGAAGGGTATAAACCCACAGATTCAAGAAGTTCATTGCAATAGAAGCCCAAGAAACATGGAGAAAAACTATATGGCAAAGTAAAGCATACTCACATTGTTTAAAAAAACAAAAATTTTAAAATAACTAGAGGAAGAAAACACATTATATACAAGAAAACAAAGATAAGAGTGACAGTATAGTATCATTTAAAAAAAGTATAAGCCAGAAGGTATTGGAGCATATCTTTAAAGCAATGAACACTGGAAAAAACAGTCAATTTAAAATTTTATGCCCAACAAAATATCCTTGAAAAAATATGTGAATTAATAAGACTTTTTTTAGGAATGCAAAACCTAAAATATTTCATCATAGAATTGCATTTCATTAAGTAATAAAAGAAGCCATTTACACAGAAGAAAATGATATTTTATGGAAATCTGGTTTGACACCAAGGAGTAATCATCAACCTAAATAGTGATTACTTGTGTAACAATGAGTGTTTAACGCTGTTTAAGAGATATTTATCTGTTTAAAGCAAAATGTGATAACAGTGTAGTGTGAGGTTTGTGGTATAAGTAAGCATAAAGTCTATGGCAATTAAAACACAAGGGCCAAAAGAGGAGGAATGAAAGTTTGCTTTTGTAAGCTATATTAAATGTGAAGTGATATAATATTATTGAGTGTATATGGTAATAAGTTAAGTGTGTACAAGGTAAATCCTAAAAAATTCTAAGATAACACAGAAAAAGTTGTAGCAAATAAGCCAAAAAAAAAAAAAGACATAAAGGGACTTATAAAAAAATACGTAATCCAAAACAAAGCAGAACCAATGAAAAAGGGAACAGAACAAACTAGACAAGCAAAACAAGGAGAAAATAAAGAGATTTAAACATTCAGTTATGAATAATGATATTGAAAGTAAGTTATGTAAATATTTCAACTAAAAAAACACAGATGGTCAGATTGGATAAAAGTAAGACTCAACAATTAGTTTCCTCTTACATGAAACCAATTTAAAATATTAAGACAAATATAAGTTAAAGTATAAATGGTATAAATTTATACCATGCCACTATGAATCAAAATAGAGGCAGAGGGCCTCATATGAAATGTGAATATAATAAAAAATGAATTAATATGAAATAAAGTTGATTTCTGAGCAAAAAATGTTGCCAAGGATATTGGTGGTCATTTTATAATGAAAGAAGCATGGCATGTATACTGTCAATGACAGAGCTTTAACAATTATGAAGCAAAAACAAACAGAAATTCAAGAATAGAAAATCTTTTATAAATAATTATAGTGAGTTTTCAAAAACATTTTCCAATAATTGATAGAAAACATTAAAAAAACACCCTCAGTAACAATGTAGAAAATTTGAACATTACTTACCAACTACCAGAACAATACACCAATATAGCAGAGTGCAGTTTCCTCTCAAGTGTTTAAGAACTTTTACAAAGAAAGGCAACATTCTTGGGCATAAGACAGACCTTAATCAATTTAAATAGATTCAAACTGTACAAAATATGTTTTCTGACCATAAAGGAATAAGATTAGGTATCAATTACAGAAATGAAGTTTTGGATTCTATGAAAAGGCTACCCAAAGAACTAACAGGTGTTTAAGAAGTTTGCAGTTGATAAGATCACTATGAAAACACAATTATATTTCTATGTTTTAGAAGAATCCAAAAGATATGTAAATTTTAAAATGGCACTATTTACATTATTATCAAATATTTAAACTAAATCTGACAAAAGTGCAAGACCTGTAGACTGAAAAATTTAATACATTGCTAACAGAACGTAAGAGATCTGATTAGATGGTGAGTCCTTTGTACTTAGGGGAAAAGACTTAATATTGTGAAGATGTCAGTTCTCCCCAAATGGACATATTTTCAATGTCATACCAATCACACTGTCAACAGCATGTTTTGTAGAAGTTGAGAAGCTGATTTTAAAATCCATATAAATTCAGGAGACCTAGGATAGCCATAATAACTTTGAATAAAAGATAACAAAAATTGGAGAAATTATGTTAATTGGAGAATTTCAACACATTATAAATCTACAATAATCAAGACTGTGTGGTACAGAATAAAGATAAACTAATAATTCAATAAAACAGAATGGAGTCCTATATACGTAGCACACCAAGAAGCAGATCACCAATGTGACCACAGAGGAAGAAATTGGGGTGATGAGGACACAGATCAAGAAACGCTGACAAACAGCAGAAGCCAGAAGAAGCAAGGTTTCTCCCTCAGGGCTTCTAGAGTGAGTGCAGGTTGGTTGACACCTTGACTTGTTGGACTTCTGTCCTGACAGCATGAGAGAATAATTTTTGTTGTTTTAAGGCATTGATTCTATGGTGATTTGTTCCACCAGCCTTAGGAAAATCATGCATTGATCATGTGACTCAACCATGCTACTCCTGGATATTTCCCAAGAGAAATGGAACTATATGTCCATACAAAGTCTTCTGTGTGAATGTTAACAGCAGATTCATTCAAAGTAATCAAGACATGAGAAAATTTGGAGGTGGTTTATCCTCCTAATTAATTGTGATGGTGTTTACTTCTGTTGGCATTTATGAAATTGTCCAGTTTATCACATATCAAAATAAAGTGGTTTCCAAAAGATTTTTTGAAACCTGAAAATATATCTCAGGTTTGTGAACAAATTACAGAGAAAAAAAGACAGAGGAAAGTAATGGGGGTATGTGTCCTAGATTTGATAATAATGTGTGGTATAAACTTTTCTGTTTTGCTAAGAAATTAGTACATTAAGTTCTTTAGAAGTATATAACCCAGTTTTAGGTGCAAGAATCTTTGATCTCCTCCCACTAAGCCATTACACTTCTAGTCCAACCTAGCTTATCTCTAATTTCTGTTGTAAGAAATAAAGAAGTTACAGAACTCTGAATTTTAATTAGGAAAAATTCAAGGCCACTGGTAAAGAAATGCATAATGCAAAATGTTTCACTAATGTTTGTGTTCTTGCTAGTATACTACTCATCCACTGAATAATGGATGTAGAGTATTTATGATAGAAAAGATATCTCAGATATTAAACATCTTCAAATAACTAAACATCATAATATTAATAAGTGTGTAACTGAATAAGATATTCATAAAAGTGTACAATGAATCCATCCTACAGTGTATGAAACCAAAAAAAGACAAAATTAAATAAGAAAACAACTTTTGTATGACTAACCTTCAAGAATTATCCATGCTTAAATAAATTGGTATCATAGAAACTCCTGTTTGCTTCCCTGTTTTTATAAACTCATCTTACTAATATGCTCTGCAATTGGAATTAGAAGTTTCAAAAAGATTAGGAGGTTGATATTTGCAAATCTCCTTAATGACACAAAATGTCATATAAATGCTAATTTCCTTGGGTATTTACCAATTTTAAAGCAAATCTCAATAACTCTTTGCATTTTAAAAAAGCTTCTTAACACACAAATTCAATTCACATTTTCAACGTTAATTGAATCTAAAAATGTGCCTAAGCATATAAAATGAATGTATTAAACCAGTTTTTCCAATGCCTAAAGCACTCAGTGTTAGTTAATGAGACAGATTTGGAAGTTATTAATCCCAAAAACTATAAATGTATCATTCAGTATGTTGGAAAATGAACCTACTCTAGAAAGTCAAAACAATTAATGTACCGTCTAAGACTATAGAACTAGACATTTCAGAATCTTGATTTATTATTATATCTGTGATATTAATCTAGGCAGGAATTTAAACCATTAATTACAAGCCATTTCACTGGCATTATTTTTATGGAATTACTTTTTAATGTTTAATTGATTCATTATGGAGTAAGAGGATATATGTGTGTGGGTGTTACATTTGTGTGTTGTATAATACCCAAAAGACACAATGTGCTGAAAATAAGTCAACATTTCCTGTTTCCTAATCACTGGGTTTTTTTCTTCTGGGTTTCCCCACACAAATGGTCATTTGCTGAAAATTTGTTCACCACTGGTTGTATCTCTGTCAGTGTATCTTGTGTATCTTCTGCTTAGTATATACCCAACTCTCCCATTCTCTTTTAAGTGTGCAATATATGGATTGTAACAATTAGTCCCTGACTGGGAGGACATTT
This sequence comes from Proteles cristata cristata, assembly GCA_017311185.1. NCBI lineage: Eukaryota > Metazoa > Chordata > Mammalia > Carnivora > Hyaenidae > Proteles > Proteles cristata. Next base: position 25,132 of record JAESUZ010004892.1, read on the forward strand.
ATGTTGTTTCAAATAATTTGCCAGTATAAACAATGCTGCCAAGGATATTCCTGTGTATATGTACATTTTCTGCTTGCTTTAGCATTTCTGTGCTATAAATTCCTATAAGTTGTGGTGGTTTGTAAATCTTGGATTATGATAACTGTGATCAACACCCAAGAATAGAAAAGAAAGTGGAGTAAAAGAAAAACATAGGAAAATTGGGGATGTTTTGAACTGTGAATGTGTTATTGACCTGAAAATACAAAGGCAGCCCAGTGCAATAGGTAGATGATCAAACAGAAGCAAGCCTATGGGATCACAATCTCCCTTCACTAGCAGGCCCTGGAAAAAACTGTTCTCTTTTCTTGAAACCTAGGTCTGAGTTTGTGTGTCTGCAAAGTAATATCCGGGCTTCAGAAGAGCTGAGGAAAATAGCACAAGACCTACTGACAAATGTCCAGGACCTGACTGGCTTGTAAGTATCCAAGTAAGACTCATTGACAAATATCTAGAATAGAACTAACTGACAAATTCTTAGAACAAGACTGACAAATACCCAAGGAAAGAAAATGATACTCGGTAAAGCACCATCTCCCCTGTGCTGTCTATCACTGGGACATGGCATGTGGAGGATGCGAGGATGGATGAATCCTAGGAGTGGTTTTGCCATAAGCAGAGGGTCAAATTATCTGTTGAGCCAACTCAGATAAAACTTGTCTGATTTTCCTGCTAATCATTGCCTGAAAAAGTAACTGATAATTGCAATGGTTAAGAGCTCACAGTAAAAATTAGAAAGATACATTTTAAGGGAACACACATATTTAAAAGGAAATAACAATACTGTGTTGTATGTTGTGGTGCACCCCCAGATTCCCTACAGAGCTTAAGTCCTCATTTCCTTAGCTGCTAGGAGGGCTGGAGGCCTACTGTTTTTCATGGAGCCCCTCTGAGGAACTTGCTCTTGGCCATTGGGAGTCACCTTGACCAAGGTTACAGTGCCTCCCCACAGGCAGCTCAAACCTAGTGCCTATTCCTGGAAGAAAGCATGATGCTCCAGCCTCTCTTGCCTCAAATTAGTGCATCAACCTCTGCTCTAGTCAGTCTTATTTTCCTAACATCTCCATGTATTGTTCTTAAGAGCTCACCCTAGGAAAACTGTACTCAAGTTCCAGAGACTTAAAGTGTGTTTTCTCAGGAATCAGACCCAGCATATTCTACAAGAAATAATGTATTATAACAGATGGGACAAGAAAAATTACGCTATTTAAAAGGTAAGGGAATATATTAGCAATACAAAACAAGAACACCTATTAAAGAAAAAAAGCACATACATTAGGCATGAAAAATATAATAGTGACATAAAGAAGCTAAGGGAATGAATATAGAAGAAGGATCAGTTCGACAATTAAAAGACCTGAATAAGTTAAGTTCCCAGAATAAAATAAGAATATATATATATATACATATATGCATATACCTAGAGAAAGTGAAAGCAGGATAAAGTAATAGAGAATATTAAGGGGTATAGATATAGAAATGGAACAATTAGTAGTATAGATCGAGCAATCAAAATTAGGTAAAAAACAAACAAACAAACAAACAAACATGTTTGAAGAATAAGGGCAAACATTTTATGGAAATGGAAAAATAAAAGACCTTCTCCATCTCAAACTACTGATATTTTCTGTTCCATTTTCCATACCCACTATGCATCCCTCTGCCCTATGTTCTTGACTAATATAGTTTTGAAACTATAAAACAAGAAGTAATGAAAGCAATAAAAAAGCTCTCTCTCATTTTTGCACCAGCAAATTTATTCATAGGCATTTATCTGTGCCTAAACTCCCTACCTTCTTCCCCCTATGATGAATTCTCATTTAAGATAGCTGCCAGTCATTCCACTTAGCCTCTGGATTCCATTCTTTGCCAGTTTCTAAAGGTTTTACTCCTATAGTCATATCCTCTCCTTTCCATCAATTTTTCCTGTTATGAGCATTGCCTTTAACCAAGCAAAAACCAAGCTACAATTTTCTTTTTTAATTTTTTAAAAAAAATGTTTATTTATTTTTGAGAAAGAGACAGAGTGTGAGCGAGGGAGGTACAGAGAGAGAGGGAGATACAGAATCCAAAGCAGGCTCCAGTCTATGAGTTGTCAGCCCAGAGCCCCACACAGGGTTCAAACTCACTAACCACAATATCATGACCTGAATTCAAGTCGGACGCTTAACTGACTGAGCCACGTAGGCACCCCTACATTTTTCCTTTGAACTAACATTCCGTTCCTACTTTTTTAAATCAAGTTTTAAAAAAATAGAAGCCATTGTCTCCATTCACTCATTCATTCAATGCTCCGAGTAGGCATTAATGTAGGACCTGGGATATATACAAGATGAAAGACAATAAAACAAATCTGCTTTCCAGCTGCTTATGCTTCCCTATTTCATTCTTTCTTATATCAGCATTTGAATTCTATTTCTCCCACTGTAATAGCCCTTCTCATGGTTGCCAGTGACTTCAATACAACAAAATCTAAAGGTCACTCCTATAACTGATCACCTGTCTGTTCTCACTTGACTTAGCAATAATTGTCCTGGATGACTCTCCTCTCTCTGAAAGAAACTATACAGTACCAAAAGAAAACTCCACCTAGATACATTATAGTAAAGTTCAAACATACCAGAAACAAGGAGAAAATTTTGAAACCTTATAGAAAAAGGGAGCAATTCACATACCAAGACTAACTATCAGACTGTATATTTTTAAATGTTTATTTATTTTTGAGAAAGAGAGTACAAGTGAGAGAGAAGCAGAGAGAGAGAGGGAGACACAGAATCTGAAGCAGGCCTTGGGCTTTGAGCCATTAGTGAAGACTCAATGCACAGCCTGAACCCACAAACCATAAGATCATGACCTGAGCTAAAGTCAGGTTCTCAACCAACTGAGCCACCCAGGTGCCCAAGACTGTATCAATTTTATCATCTTTACTTGATTCAAGATCCTTCAAGGCAAACTATTATATCATCAGGAAAGAATACTAAAATTTTTACCTTAAAATTATCTGTTATTTACATATCTTATCTAATATTAGTAAATAACACTTCCTAAAATATTAAGCATAACAAAGATAAAAATCTTTAATTTCAAGTATAAGAAAAAATTAAAATTAAAAAATGTGTAGGAAAGACTCTGCATAATGAAAGTAATGTTGAAAAAGAAAACCAAAATTGGAGGGATCAGAATTCCAGACTTCAAACTGCATTGCAAAGCTGTAATCATCAAGACAGTATGCTACTAGCACAAAAACAGACACCTAGATCAATGGAACAGAATAGAGAACTCAGAAATGGACTTACAGCTTATGGCCAACTAATCTTTGGCAAGGCAGGAAAGAATATCCGATGGGAAAAAGAGAGTCTTTTCAGCAAATCATGCTGGGAAAACTAGACAGCAACATACAAAAGAATGAAACTGGACCACTTTCTCACACCATATACAAAGATAAACTCAAAATCGTTGAAAGACCTAAATGTAAGACAAGAAACCATCAAAATCCTATTGAAGCAGACAGGCAACAACCTCTTTGACCTTGGCCACTACAACTTCTTACTTGACATGTCTCTGGAGGCAAGGGAAACAAAAGTGAAAGTGAATTACTGGCACCTCATCAAGATAAAAAGCTTCTGCACAGCAAATGAAACAATTAGCAAAACTAATTGGGATAAGATATTTGCAAATGATATGTCTAAGAAAGAGTTAGTATTCAAAATCTACAAAGAACTTACCAAACTCAACACAAAAAAAGTCTAATAATCCAGTGAAGAAATCGGCAAAAGTGATGAATAGACGCTTTTCTAAAGAAGACATGCAGATGGGTAATGGACACATAAAAAGGTGCTCAATATCATCCATAATCAGGGAAATACAAATGAAAACCACAATGAGATACCACCTCATACCTGTCAGAATGGCTAAAACTAACAACTCATGAAACAACAAATATTGGTGAGATGGTGGAGAAAGGGAAACTCTTTTGTGCTATTGGTGGGAAGGCACACTGGTGTAGCCACCCTGGAAAACAGTATGATGGTTCCTTAAAAAAATTAAAAATAGAATTATCCTACAACCCAGCATTTGCACTACTAGGTATTATCCAGAGGATACAAAAATGCTGAGTCAAAGGGGCATATGCACCCCAATGTTTATGGCAGCATTATCGCCAATAGCCAAATTGGAAAGAAATGCCCATCAACTTACAAATGAACAAAGAAGATGTGGTATATATATGTATACACTACACACACAAATACATACATATACATATATGTATGGGTACATACACACACACACACACACACACACAATGGAATTTTACTCAGCGATCCAAATGAATGAATTCTTTATTTTTCTTTAATGTTTTATTTATTTCTAGAAGAGAGAGACAGCATGAGCAGGGGAGGGTCAGAGAGAGAGGAAGACACAGACTGAAACAGACTCCAGGCTCTGAGCTGGCAGTCAGCACAGAGCCCGACGCGGGGCTCGAACCCACGAACCGCGACATCATGACCTAAGTGAAAGTCGGACGCTTAACCGACTAAGGCACCCAGGCGCCCCCAAAAGAATGAATTCTTGTCATTTCCAAGAACGTGGATGGAGCTAGAGTGTATTATGCTAAGTGAAACTAGTCAGTCAGAGAAAGACACATATCACATGAATTCACTCATATGTGGAATTTAAGAAACAAAACAGGAACATAGAGGAAGGGAAGGAAAAATAAGATAAAAAGAGAGAGAGGCAAACCATAAGAGACTTTTTTAAACACAAAGAATAAACTGAAGGTTCCTAGAGAGGTGTTGGATGGGGGAAATGGGCCAAATGGGTGATGGACATTAAGGAGGGCACTTGATAGGATGAGCACTAGGTGTTACATATATGTGATGAATCACTAAATTCTATTCCTGAAATCATTATTACACTATATGTTAACTAACTTGGATTTAAATTAAAAAAAAATAAAATGAAATGTCTAGAATGCAATAAAGATAATGGCAAAGGTTTGACTAGAACTAATCACAGTTCAGTTTAGTTTAGTTGATTTGTTTTCACGCTACACTATGCTTCACATTGGTATAAAGGCCAAGGACAGTCTTCCCCAAAATGTGCCACTTTGGTATATTGATTATTTAAACAATTTTCTTTAGAAATAGCTAGTGTAAGGACACTCAGACCTTCCTGTGTCCTCATGAAAGCAGGAAACAAAGCTCTCATATGAAAAATACCCTCCCTGTCCTAAAAAGTAAAAGACACCTTTGTATCACCACAGATAGGGACCTAAAACTGAGAAAGTGGTAGAAACACATTCTGTTCCTTTTTTTCTAATCTACTACCCTACCCCCAAGACTGCTTATGATTCTCTACTGATTGAAACTTTCATATATCCATTTTCTTTAGTGTGTCCATTTCTCATAATTTGTTGTCTCTTTATCTAAAATATATGAAAACTGTCTGCCTAGGTCATTTCTTTAGGTCTGAATTTCAGTATTGGGGCTCTGAGAATATTTAATGAAACTTTGGTGTTTTTTTCCTCCTTATTCTGACTTACATTAATTTAACTCCTAAATCAGCTGGAAGAATTCTGGAGGGGAAACAGAAATTTTTTTCCTACCCAACACTGGCCTTACTCCTCTAAATATTCCATCTCCTGTGGTTGTTATAATTCTTGTTGTAATTCTTCAAGCAGAGTTAGCCTTAGAAGAAAAGAAAAGTCAATGAGAAAGCAGAGTGAAGTATCCCCTGGTGCATTCCCTACAGCCAATGACGTGCTATTCAACAAATACAAATCAAGATTGCCTAAAACTATTTATTTGAAAAGAATAACTTTTCAGGACCTAAGGTGTTGCTCCATGTCTGCCTGTTAATAACCTGTACCATTCATTAATTGTCTTGTTTTCCAGGTTCCTTCTTTACTTGTATTAATTTATTCAATCCTCACAACACACTCCATGGATACATTAGTTATAGTAGTTAGAGAAACTAAAAACTTGTCCAAAGTCACATAACTAGTAAAAACTCTCCTCATTATTAAGCCCTAACCTGCTGTCTTCTACTCAGATATAGTCTGGGACTAACACTTGTCTGGCCTCAAAAGGAAATTTTACATAGTTATGATGTGGCTTTATAAAAAATTTAAATATTAGACAATTTGTTGTAGACTCTGGGTCTGGAGTTCTCTCTTGTCCAGCAAGACAGCAGATGCAGGATTGAAATGTGAGAGAGGCTAATGTCCAGGAGGAGACAAGAGCCCCGAGTAGGGTCCTTGCTCCATTTATATTAGGATCAGAAGGCTTACAAGTGTGATGGGTGTGCACAAAGAGACAGTGAAACTATGAACATTACTTTATGGGTGTAGGGGGAAAGGGGGCTTGAAGATATGAGGTGTTAGGAGTTTGGGTAAATACAAAACAAAATCCCAAAGCTGGACTGAACCTTGTTTACAGCAGACATGAGGCACCACCTCTGTTTACCTAAACTTGTCTAGGGGACAAGAAATACAAAGCATATTACCTCAGGGTCAACAAGGCACCATTCTTTTGCTAATTAGCTCCAACCCTGTCAATAGCCCTGCCACAGTCTATAGCCCTGTTTACCCGTGTTTTCTTTCGGGATTTTTTTTTTTTTTTGTCCTTCCTTCCAGTGAAAGCAGCTTTCTGCTACTATACTAAATTGGAGGGTTCTTCTGCCCTAAACACCTAATCTTGTTTACCTAATCTTGGATGTTTTTATCCTAAGATTTCCTATTCCTATGCCTTTGTCCTATACCGGGGGCCTTTGCCCTGGTCACCTTGGTTACCCAATCTTGTTTACCCAATCTTGGGTGTGTTCATCCTGTGACTTTCTAATTCTTTATGCCTTGTTAACCCATTGGTGGATTAGGCTTAGGGAATTCCTAAACTTATTCCTCACAATAATTTAAGGATTTAATAAGATATCATAGGAAGTAAATGTACATATTTTAAGACTTGTATAATAAATGCCTATATTCTATCTAAGTTTTCAGCATATTTACTAAGTTGTGCTTCACTCACTTGATATATACATTTAAGGCCTATGATTTTAAGACACTGTTGAGGTAATTGATTTTTACCTGTTATTATTCCAATGAAAAATTTTAAGCACATAGTGCCTGATTATGTTCATAGAATACGTACTTTAAGACATGTTCAATTTTTATTTTTTTAATTAAAAATTTTTTCAATGTTTATATTTGAGAGAGGGAGACAGAGTGTGAGCAGGGGACAGACAGAAAGAGGCACACACAAAGAATATGAAGTAGGATCCAAGTTTTGAGCTGTCAGCACAGAGCCTGACATGGGGCTTAACTCATGAACCGTGACTTCATGACCTGCGCTGAAATTGGAGGCTTATCCGACTGAGCCACCCATGCGCCCTTATATGGGATGTCTTAAATATCCACTGTTAGGCTAGTGTTCTTGCTCACTTATGTATTTATAGGTGGCAGTGCTTCCTTATAATTCTTTTTGTCTGTTTCCACTCAGTGTTCAGCCATTGCTCCCTTGAGGCTTTCAAAGCACAACTACTGTGCCAGGATGAATAGAGCTATGGTTGCTAAACACAGACAGACAGTATCATAGAAGTAAGTTTGTTATTTGTTGTCTCAGTTTTAAGTCTGATATCTCTTTGCATCATGATGAATTGCACTGCAAGACCCTTTCCTGCCAGCAAAATTCAGACGTTCCAAGAATATTGCACCTCAAAATGGAAAGTCAAGTGTCAACTTCTCTCCTACCAAATGGTTCTTAGGATCATCTTCATATGTGTTATTTCCACAATCCCTATTTTGCATACTAAAGGCTCTCAGGAAAAGCAGTTGTGAAGACCTGTGGTATCCCATGACAATGAATTCCCTCTGAACTTAAATTTGCAAAACTAAAGATGAAAGCACAGTTGTAATTCTTCTTGGGAAGAAGGAAATTAAGAAAGACAAAGAGACAGAGAAGAGGAAGATGGACAGGGTTGGTGGGGCAGGGCAGGAGGGTGGAGAAAAAGGAAGAAGAAGAGAAGAAAGGAAGAGAGACTTCCAAGATGTTTTTTTCTCTTTCTATTTAGTAGGGTAAATATAAGACACCCTTTGTAAAATTTCTACCAATCTTTCTGAGATTGTAACTTTGTAACTTAAGACACCCTTTGTAAAATTTTTACCAATCTTTCTGAGATTGTAACTTTGTAACTTTCATGCTCATACTTAAAATGTACTTTTTCTTGTTTTGTTTGGTTTCTTTTTAGACCCTGTAATTGCAGTATTCACTTAATTACATATAAATAAGATAGTTTCATAGTCAATTCAAAGTTTTCCATACAAATATTGTAACCCAAATTGACAAATTCAAATTCAAATTCTCACTCTACACAAAAAATGACCCATCCATGGAGTTGACCCATTCATGCATTTCTTTTTCTTTTTTTAAATATAGTTTATTGTCAAATTGGTATCTATATAAGACCCAGTGCTCATCCCAGCAAATGCCATTCTCAATGCCCATCGTCCAATTGACCCTCTCCCCCACCCCCCACCAACCCTCAGTTTGTTCTCAGTATTTAAGACTCTTATGTTTTGCCTCCCTCCCTCACTGTAACTATTTTCCCCCTTCCCTCCCCTATGGTCTTCTGTTAAATTTCTCCTAATCCACATAAGAGTGAAAATATGGTATCTGTCTTTCTCTGTATAACATATTTCACTTGGCATAATACTTACCAGATTCATCCACGTTGCTAAAAATGGCAGGATTTCATTCTTTCTCATTGCCATGTAGCATTCCATTGTATAGATAAACCACATCTTCTTGATCCATTCATCAGTTGACAGACTTTAAGGCTTTTCCCATGTTATTGTTGAAAGTGCTGCTATGAATATTGGTGTACCTGTACCCCTATGCATCAGCACTCCTGTATCTCTTGGGTAAATTCTAGTAGTGCTACTGCTGGGTCCTAGGGGAGTTCTGCTGGTAAGTTTTTGAGGAACCTCCACACTATTTTCCAGAGGGGCTGCACCAGTTTGCATTCCCACCAACAGTATAAGAGGTGGCTATTTCTCCACATCCTCACCAGCATCTATAGTCTCCTGATTTGTTCATTTTCACCACTTTGACCAGAGTGAGGTGGTAACTCAGTATGGTTTTCATGTATTTCCTGATGATGAATGATACTGAGCATTGTTTCATGTGTCTGTTGGCCATCTGGATGTCTTTTTTGGAGAAATGTCTATTAATGTCTTCTGACCATTTCTTCACTGGATTATATTTTTTTGGAGGGGTGTGGAGTTTGGTGAGCTCCTTATAGATTTTGGATACTAGCCCTTTTTCTGATATGTCATTTGCAATGATCTTTTCCCATTTCATCTGTTGCCTATTAGTTTTGTTGATTGTTTCCTTTGCAGTCCAGAAGCGTTTTATCTTGATGAAGTCCCAATAGTTTTTTTTTTTTTTACTTCTGATTCCTTTGCCTTTGGGTATATGTAGAGTAAGAAATTGTTGCAGCTGAGATCTAAGAGGTTGTTTCCTGCTTTCTCCTCTAGGGCTTTGATGGTTTCCTATCTCACACTCAGGTACTTCATCCATTTTGAGTTTGTCTTTGTGTATGATGTAATAAAGTGATCTAGTTTCATTCTTCTGCATGTTGCTGTCCAGTTCTCCCAGCACCATTTGTTAAAGAGGCTTTTTTTCCCCCTATTGGATACTCTTTCCCACTTTGTCAAGGATTAATTGGCCATACATTTGTGGGTCCAATTCTGGGGTCTCTATTCTATTCTGTTGGTCTTTGTGTCTGTTTTCGTGCCAATACCATAATATCTTGATGATTATAGCTTTGTAGTATAGGCTAAAGTCTGGGATTATGATGCCACCAATTTTTGTTTTCTTCTTCAATATTACTTTGGCTATTCAGGGTCTTTTGTGTTCCCATACAAATTTTAGGATAGTTTGTTCTAGCTTTGAGAAGAATGCTGGTGCAATTTTGATTGGGATTGCATTGAATGTGTAGATTGCTTTGGGTAGTAATAACATTTTAACTACATTTATTCTTCCAATCCATGAGCAATGAATGTTTTTCCATTTCTTTGTGTTTTCTTCAATTTCATTTATAAGTTTTCTATAGTTTTCAGCATACAGATCTTTTAATTCTTTGGTTGGGTTTATTCCCAGGTATTTTATAGTTTTTGTGTAATTGTGAGTGGGATCAGTTTCTTGATTTCTCTTTCTGTTGCTTCATTATTGGTGTACAAAAATTCAACTGATTTCTGTACATTGATTTTGTACCCTGCGACTTTGCTGAATTCATGAATAAGTTCTAGCAAACTTTTGGTGGAGTCTGTTGGGTTTTCCATGTGGAGTATCATGTTGTCTGCAAAAAGTGAAAGTTTGACTTCTTTTCCAATTCTAAAGGTTTTGATTTCCTTTTGTTGTCTGATGGCTGATGCTAGGACTTCCAGCACTATGTTAAACAACAATGGTGACAGTGGACATCCCTGTTGTATTCCTGATCTGAGGAGGAAAGCTCTGTTTTTCTCCATTGAGGATGTCTTAGCTGTGGGCTTTTCATAAACGTCTTTTATGATGTTTAAGTAATTTCCTTCAATCCCAACTTTCTTGAGGGTCTTTATTAAGAGAGGATGCTATATTTTGTCAAATGTTTCTTCTGCATCTATTGACAGGATCATATGGTTCTTATCCTTTCTTTTAATAATGTGATGTATCTCATTGATTGATTTGTGAATATTGAACTAGACCTGAAGCCCAGGAATGAATCCCACTTGATCATAGTGAATAATTCTTTTTATAGGCCGTTAAATTCAATCTGCATCCTGTTGAGAGTATCTTGTTGAGAATTTTTGCATCCATGTTCATCAGGGATATTGGCCTACAATTCTGCTTTTTTTGTGGGGTCTCTGTCTGATTTGGGAATCAAGGTAATGCTGGCTTCATAGACTAAGTCAAGAAGTTTTCCTTCCATTTCTATTTTATGGAACAGCTTGAAGGATAGGTATCAACTCTTCTTTAAATGCATTGTAGAGGTCCCCTTGGAAGCCATTTGGCCCAGGTCTCTTATTTGTTGGGAGGTTTTTGATAACTGAATCAATTTCTTCACTAGCTATGGCTCTGTTCAAATTTTCTGTTTCTTCCTGATTGAGTTTTGGTAGTGTGTGGGGTCTAGGAATTTATCCATTTCTTCCAGGTTTTCCAGTTTGTTGGCATACAATTTCTCATAGGATTGCCTGATAATTGCTTGTATTTCTGAGGGATTGGTTGTAATAAATCCATTTTAATTTATAATTTTATCTACTTGGGTCCTTCTCTTTTCTTTTTGAGAAGACTGGCTAGAGGTTTACCAATTTTGTTTACTTTTTTTTTTAAGAAACCAAATCTTGGTTTCATTAATGTGTTTAACGTTTTGTTTTGTTTTTTTTTTTTTAATTCTACATTGTTTGTTTCTGTCCTGATATTTATTATTTCTTTTCTTCTGCTTGGTTTGGGGTGTCATTGCTGTTCTGCTTCTAGTTCCTTTAGGTGTGCTATTAGATTTTGTATTTGGGATTTTTCTTGTTTCCTGAAATAGGCCTGGATTACAATGTATTTTCCTCTTAGGACTGCCTTTGATGCATCCCAAAAGGTTTGGATTGTTGTATTTTAATTTCTTTTCATATATTTTTAAATTTTTTCTCTAATTGCCTGGCATTTATTTTTTAATGGAGTGTTCTTTAACCTCCACGCTTTTGGAGGGTTTCTAGACTTTTTCCTGTGGTTGATTTTAAGTTTCATAGCATTGCAGGCTGAAAGAGTGCATGGTATGATCCCAATTCTTTTATATTTATTGAGGGCTGCTTTGTGACCCAGTATGTGATCTATCTTGGAGAATGTGCCATGTGCACTCGAGAAGAAAGTGAATTTCACTGCTTTGGAATGCAGACTTCTATATTTTCTGCATTGGAAATGCAGACCATTGGAAATGGACCAGTCCATCTGGTCCAATGTGGTATTCAGGGCCATTGTTTCTTTAGGGATTTTCTGTCTAGTTCATCTGTCCATTGCTGTAAGTCGAGTATTAAAGTCCCCTGATTTAATTAGCACACTCTTATTAATAAGATTGCTTATGTACGTGATTGTTTTATTTATTTGGTTACTTTTGAATTTGGTGCTTAGACACTTATAATTGTAAGCTCTTCCTGATAGATAGATCTTGCAATTATTGTATAATGCCCTTCTTCATCTCTTGCTACAGCTTTACTTTAAAGTCTAGTTTGTTTGATATAAATATGGCTACTTCAGCTTTCTTTTGACTTCCAGTAGCATGATAAATATTTCCCTACCCCTTTGCTTTCAATCTGAAGTTGTACTCAGGTCTAAAATTAATCTCTTGTAGACAGCAAATAGATGGACCTTATTTTTGTTGTTGTTGTTTTGTTTTGTTTTTATCCATTCTGATATCCTATGTCTTTTGATTGGAGCATTTAATCCGTTTACATTCAGTGTTATTATTGAAAAATATGGGTTTTAGAGTCATTGTGTCATCCGTAGGTTTCATGCTTGAAGTGATGTCTCTGGTACTTTGTTTTCCTTGCAACATTCCCCACACAGAGTCCCCCTTAGGATCTCTTGTAAGGCTGGTTTAGTAGTGACGAAAACCTTTAGTTTTTGTTTATTTGGGAAAACCTTTATCTCTCCTTCTATTCTGAATGACAGGCTTGTTGGATAAAGGATTCTTGTCTGCATATTTTTTCTGTTCATTGCATTGAAGGTTTTCTGATGTTCCTTTCTGGCCTGCCAAGTTTCAGTAAATAAATCTGCTATACCCTTATGTGTCTACCTTTGTACTTTAAGACCCGCTCATCTGTAGCTGCTCTCATAATTCTCTTTTTATCCTTGTATTTTGCCACTATAATATGTTGTGCAGACGATCAATTCAATTATGTCTGAGGGGAGTTCTCTCTGCCTCTTAGATTTCAATGTCAGTTTCCTTACCCAGATTGGGGAAGTTCTCAGCTATGATTTGTTCAAGAACCCTTCCACCACTTTCTCTCTCCTCTTCTTATAGAATGCTTATGATACAGATATTATTCCTTTGATTGTCTTACTCACTTCTCGAATTCTCCTTTCAATTTCCTGGATCAATTTATTTCTCTTTTTATCAGCTTCCCCTTTTTCCACAATTTTTTCTTCTAACATACCTATTTTCCCCTATGTCTCTTCAATCCATACTGTGGCCACTTCCATTTTATTTTGCACCGCATTTATAACATTATTATTTATTTATTTTTTAAAAGTTTATTGTCAAGTTTGTTGACAGTGCTCATCTTCACAAGTGCCCTCCTCCATGCTCCTCAACACCCTTCCCCTCTCCCCCACTCCCATCAGCCCTCAGTTTGTTTTCAGGATTCAACAGTCTCTCATGCTTTGCCTTTTCCCACTCCCCAACTATTTTTCCCCTTCTTCTCTCCCCCCACCCCCACGGTTCTCCATTAGGTTCCTCCTAATTCACCTATACATGCAAACACTTGGTATCTGTCCTTCTCTGACTGACTTATTTTGCTCAGCTTAACACCCTCAAGCTCCGTTCATGTTGCTGCAAATGGCCAGCTTTCATTCTTTCTCATTGCCATGTAGTATTCCATTGTATAGATAAACCACATCATCTTGATCCATTCATCAGTTGATGGACACTTAGGCTCTTTCCATGTTTTGACTATTGTTGAGAGTGCTGCTATGACATTGTTGTACATGTGCTACTATGCATCACCACTTCTATATCCCTTGGGTAAATTGCTGTTGCTATTGCTGGGTGCTAGGGGAGTTATGCTGTTACTTTTCTGAGGAACATCCACACTTTTTTCCAGAGGGGCTGCACCAGTTTACATTCCCACTAACAGTGGAGGATGGTGCCTGTATCTCCACATTCTCACCAGCATCTATAGTCTTCTGATTTGTTCATTTTGGCCACTCTGTCTGGTGTGAGGTGGTATCTCAGTGTCATTTTGATTTGTATTTCCGTGATGATGCTGGACGCTGAGCATCGTTTCATGTGTCTGTTGGCCATCTGGATGTCCTCTTTGGAGAAGTGTCTGTTCATATATTCTGCCCATTTCTTCACTAAGTTATTTCTTTTTCAGGTGTGGAGTTTGGTGAGCTCCTTATAGATTTTGGATACTAGCCCTTTATCTGATATGTCATTGCAATTATCTTTTCCCATTCCGTCGGTTGTCTATTAGATTTATTGATTGTTTCCTTTGCCGTGTAGAAGCTTTTAATATTGATGAGGTCCCAATAGTTCATTTTTGCTCTTGATTCCCTTGCTTTGGGGGATGTGTCAAGTAAGAGGTTGCTGCGGTGGAAGTCAAGGAGGTTGTTTCCTGCTTTCTCCTCTAGGGTTTTGATGGTTTCCTGTCTCACATTCAGGTCCTTTATCCATTTTGAGTTTATTTTTGTGTATGGTGTGAGAAAGTGATCTAGTTTCATTCTTCTGCAAGTTGCTTTACAGTTATCTCAGCACCATCTGTTAAAAAGGCTGCCTTTTTTCCATTGGATACTCTTACCGGTTTTGTCAAAGATTAGTTGGCTTTAATTTTGTGGATCCAATTCTGAGTTCTTTATTCTATTCCACTGGTCTATGAGGTGTGTGTGTGTGTGTGTGTGTGTGTGTGTGTGTGTGTGTGTGCGCGTGCACCAATACCATACTTTGTTGATGATTACAGCTTTGTAGTAGAGACTAAAATCTGGGATGGTGATGCCTCCCATTTTGGTTTTCTTCTTCAATATTACTTTGGCTTTTCGGGGTCTTTTGTGGTTCCATACAAATTTTAGGATAGTTTATTCTCATTTTGAGAAGAATGCTGGTGCAATTTTGATTCGGATTGCATGGAATGTGTATATTCCTTTGGGTAGAAATGATATTTTAACAATATTTATTCTTCCGACCCATGAGCATGGAATATTTTTCCATTTCTTTGTGTCTTCTTCAATTTCCTACATAAGTTTTCTGTCGTTTTCATCATGCAGATCTCATATCTTTGGTTAGTTTTATTTCTAGGTATTTTATGGTTTTCTGTGCAATTGTGAATGGGATCAGTTTCTTGATTTCTCTTTCTGTTGCTTCATTATTGGTGTATGAAAATGCAATGAAGTTGTCTATGTTCATTTTGTACCCTGCAATTTTGCTGAATTCTTAGATCAGTTCTAGTAGGCTTCCTGTGGAGTCTGTCGGGTTTTCTATGTAGAGGATCATGTCGTCTGTGAAAAGTGAAAGTTTGACTTCTTTGCCAATTCTGATGCCTTTGATTTCCTTTTGTTGTCTGATGGCTGATGCTAGGACTTCCAGCACTATGTTAAACAGCAGTGGTGAGAGTGGGCATCCCTGCCGTGTTCCTGATCTCAGGGGGAAAGCTCTCAGTTTTTCCCCGTTGAGGATGATGTTAGCTGTGGGCTTTTCATAAATGTCTTTTATGATGTTTAAGTAAGTTCCTTCAATCCCAACTTTCTTGAGGGTCTTTATTAAGAAGGGGTGCTGTATTTTATCAAATACTTTTTCTGCATCTATTGACAGGATTACATGGTTTTTATCTTTTCTTTGGTTAAAGTGATGTATCTCATTGATTGATTTATGAATATTGAGCCAGCTCTTAACCCAGGAATGAATCCCACTTGATCGTGGTGGATAATTCTTTTATGTGCTGTTGAAATTGATTTGCAAGTATCCTGTTGAGGACTTTTGCATCTGTATTCATCAAGGATAATGGCCTGTAGTTTTCTTTTTTTTGCTGGTTCTGTCTGGATTAGGAATCAAAGTGATGTTGGCTTCAAAAAATGAGTACAGAAATTTTCCTTCGATTTCTATTCTTTAGAATAGCTTGAGAATAATGGGTATTAATTCTGTTTTAAATGTCTGGTAGAATTCCCCAGGGAAGCCATCTAGCCCAGGGCTCTTATTTGTTGGGAGATTTTTGATAACTGATTCAATTTCTTCACTAGTTATGGGTCTGTTCAGATTTTCTATTTCTTCCTGTGTGAATTTTGGTAGTGAGTGTGTATTTAGGAATTTGTCCATTTCTTCTAAGTTGTCCAATTTGTCGGCATATAATTTTTCATAGTACTCAATGATAATTGCTCGTATTTCTGAGGGGTTGGTTGTAATCAGTCCATTTTCATTCATGATTTTGACTATTTGAGTGCTCTCTCTTTTCCTTTTGAGATGTCTGGCGAGAGGTTTATCAATTTTGTTTATTTTCTGAAAAAACCAACTCTTGGTTTCATTGATCTGTTCAACTGACGTTTTTTGGATTCTATATGGTTTATTTTTCCCTGATTTTTATTATTTCTCTTCTCTTACTGGGTTTGGGGTGTTCTTCTTGCTCTCCCTCTAGTTCCTTTAGGTGTACTGTTAGATTTTGTACCTGTGCTTTTTCTAATTTCTTGAAATAGGCCTGGAGTTCAATGTACTTTCCTCTTAGGACTACCTTTTCTGAATCCCATGAAGTTTGGATTGTTGTATTTTCATTTTTATTTGTATCTGTATATTTTTAAAAATTTCTTCTCTCATTGCCTGATTGCTCCATTTGTTCTTTAGTAGGGTGTTCTTAAACCTCCATGTGATTGACTTCAAGTTTCATAGCATTGTGATCTGAAAGGTGCATGGTATGATCTCAGTTCTTTTGTATTTATAGAGGGCTGCTTTATGTCCCAGTATGAGACCTATCTTGGCAAATGTGCCATGCGCACTTGAGAAGAAAGTGAATTCCATGGCCTCAGGATATAGAGTTCTACAGAACTGAGAACTCAGAAGTGGACCCAAAAGTATACAGCCAGCTAATCTTTGACAAAGCAGGAAAGAATATCCAATGGAAAAAAGACAGCCTTTTTAACAGATGGTGTTGGGAGAACTGGACAGCAACATGCAGAAGAATGAAACTAGATAATTTTCTCACACCTTACACAAAAATAAACTCAAAATGGATAAAGGACCTGAATGTGAGACAGGAAACTATCAACACCCTAGAGGAGAAAGCAGGAAACAACCTCTTTGACCTCCACCGCAGCAATTTCTTGCTTGACACATCCCCAAAAGTAAGGGAATCAAGAGCAAAAATGAACTATTGGGACCTCATCAAGATTAAAAACTTCTGCACAGCAAAGGAAAAAACCCACAAAACTAATAGGCAACCAACGGAATGGGAAAAGATAGTTGCAAACGACATATCAGATAAAGGGTTAATATTCAGAATCTATAAGGAACTCACCAAACTCCACACCCAAAAAACAAACAACCCAGTGAAGAAATGGGCAGAAGATATGAACAGACACTTCTCCAAAGAGGACATCCAGATGGCCAACAGACACATGAAACGATGCTCAGCATCCCTCCTCATCAGGGAAATACAAATCAAAACGACACTGAGATACCACCTCATGCAGTCAGAGTGGCCAAATGAGCAAATCAGAGAACGCAAGATGCTGGTGAGGATGTGGAGAAAAGGGCACCCTCCTACACTGTTGGTGGGAATGTAAACGGGTACAGCCCCTTTGGAAAACAGTGTGGAGGTTCCTTAGGAAACTAACAATAGAACTCCCCGAGGACCCAGCAATAGCACTGCTAGGAATTTACCCAAGGGATACAGAAATGCTGAGGCATAGGAACACATGTACCCCAATGTTCATAGCAGCACTCTCCACAATAGCTAAAACATGGAAAGAGCCTAAGTGTCCATCAACAGATGAATGGATCAAGAAGATGTGGTTTATCTATACCATGGAATACTACATGGCGATGAGAAACAATGAAATCTGGCCATGTGTAGCAACATGGATGGACCTTGAGGGTGTTATGCTGAGCGAAATAAGTCAGGCAGAGAAGGACAAATATCATATGTGTGCACGTATAGGAGGATTAGGAGGAACTTAACAGAGGACCAAGGGGAAGAAGAAGGGCGGAAATGGTGGGGGAAAGGGAGAGAGGCAAACCATGAGAGACTCTTGAATGCTGACAAAAACTGAGGACTGATGGATGTGAGGGAGAGGGGGGATGGGCATGGAGGAGGACACTTGTAGGGATGAGCACTGAGTGTTATGTGGAAACTAATTTGACAATAAACTATTAGGGAAAAAAAAGGATATAGAGTTCTAAATGTATCTGTCAAATCCATCTGGTCCAATGTGTCACTTAAGTTAATAGTTTCCTTAGTGATTTTCTGTCTAGTTGATCTATTCATTGCTGTAATTGGAGTATTAAAGTCCCCTGCTATTAGTACACTCTTATCAGTAAGATTGTTTCTGTTTGTGGTTAATTGTTTTATGTATTTAGATGCTTCCATATTCGGTGCATAGAAATTTATAATTGTTAGCTCTTCCTGATGGATAGACCCTGTAACTATTATATAATGCCCCTTTTTCCCCCCTTGTTACTGCCTTTAAAGTCCCATTTGTCTGATATAAGTACAGCTACTTCAGCTTTCTTTTGACTTCCTGTAGCATGATACATATTTCTCCATCCCCTCACTTTCCATCTGGAAGTGTCCTCAGGTCTAAAACGAGTTTCTAGGAGACAGCAAATAGATGGATTTTGTTTTTTTATCCATTCTGCTACCCTATTTTTTTTATTGGGGGCATTTAGCCCATTTATATTCAGTGCTATTATTGAAAAATATGGGTTTAGAGTCATTGTGTCTTTTGTAAGTTTCATGCTCTCTGGTGCCTTGCGTTCCTTGCAACATTTCCCTCATAGAGTGTCTCTCAGGATTTCTTGTAGGGCCAGTTTAGTGGTGACGAATCCTTTCAATTTTTGTTTATTTGGAAAGACTTTTATCTCTCCTTCTATTCTGAATGACAGGCTTGCTGGATAGAGGATTCTTGGCTGCATATTTTTTCTGTTCATGACATTGAAAATTTCCTGCCATTCCTTCTGGCCTGCCAAGTTTCAGTCGATAAGTCTGTCACCACTCTGATAGGTTTCCCTTTGTATGTTAAGGCCCTTTTATCCCTAGCTGCTTTCAGAATTCTCTCTTTGTCCTTATATTTTGCCAGTTTCACTCTGATATGTCATGCAGAAGATCGATTCAAGTTACGTCTGAGAGGAGTTCTCTGTGCCTCTTGAGTTTCAATATCTGTTTCCTTCCCCATATTGGGGAAGTTCTCAGCTATAATTTGTTCAAGGACTCCTCCAGCACCTTTCTCTTTCTCTTCTGGAATTCCTATCATAAGGATATTGTTCCTTTTGATTGTATTGCTGAGATCTCGAACTCTCCTTTGGTGTTCCTGGATCAGTCTATCTCTCTTTTTCTGTTTCCTGTTTTTCTATAATTGTGTCTTCTAATTCACCTATTTTCCTTTCTGCCTCTTCAGTCTTGCTTTGGACACCTCTATTTTATCATGCATCTCATTTATAGCATTTTTTAATTCCTCACAACTATTTGAAGCTCCATAGTCTTTGTAGCAATTGTTTTCTGATGTCTTCCATGCCTTTTTCAAGTCCAGGGATTAATTTTATGACTATTGTTTTAAATTCTTGTTCAGTTACGTTGTTTCTATCTGTTTTGAGCAGTTCTTTAGCTTTCATTTCCTCCTGGAATTTCTTTGGAGGAGAGTTCTTCCATTTCATCATTTTGGTTAGCTTGCTATCTCTTGTTAGTTTTAAAAGCTTGTTGGGGTGCCTGGGTGGCTTAGTCGGTTAAGCATCCGACTTTTGCTTAGGTCATGATCTCGCGGTTCATGGGATCGAGCCCCGCATCGGGCTCTGTGCTGACTGCTAGCTCAGAGCCCGTTTCAGTCTGTGACTCCCTCTCTCTCTGACCCTCCCCTGCTCACGCTGTCTGTCTCTCTCTTCCCTAGAAATAAATAAAAATATTTTTAAAACAATAAAATAAAAATTTGTTATGAGCTCTGCACCTGTGAGTACTGCTGTATTGAAGAAGGCTCTTTAACTGTCCAGGGCCTGTCCATTCAGGAAGTGTTCTTTGAATGGTGTCCCTTGGTCTCTCTTGTTGAGACTTTCATTTTCCTACTCGTAGTGGTATTTGGGACTCTCCACCATGTGTACTTTGGCTTGATTTCGAGGTAGCCTTGAAAAAGGAAACATACAAACACACAGGCAACAATGGCAAACAAACACACAGACAAATCCAACAAACATGCAAACCAAAAGGGAAAAAGAAAATGAAAAAAAAGGAAGGGACATAAAACAGTGAAAGGAGGGAAGACAAATAATAAAAATAAAAGTAAAGAAATAAAAAAGAAGAAACGAAAAGAAAAAAGAGAAAACCCAAAGACAAAGGAGAGTCGAAAACCAGAATTCCCAGCTACAAATAAAGTGCTGGGTGTCTGCAGTGCTGATGGAAGAGAATATACAGAGAGAAATTACAGGGCGGGGAGGAAGCGAAATTGGAAATTAAATGACCAGAAAGAGAGACTAAGGGGCTTAATTTAGAGAGAGAAAGAGGAGAATATGGTTAGAGGTAAGGAGAAAGAAAAGAAGATAACGTTACTCAGAGAAAGTATACAATTTGGTTACACCAGAGAGAAGGAGATAAAAAGGTCGCAGTGGAGGTGTAGAATATACATCTAGAGAATGGATTAAATGTGACTGTTTAAGGAAACCAGTGACCAGAGTACCCAGTCCAACAGAGTGGAGGGTTATGAATGAGTCAAGCGAAATATATGTGAATAGAAAGAATTAATCTAGAATTAAGCATGGCAGTGCATCAGTGTTGATCTTGCTCTGGGCTCCGGTTAAAAAAAAAAAATAAAGCAGCTCTCTAGCGCGGATGGGGGTGG
The DNA here is from genome assembly GCA_017311185.1 of Proteles cristata cristata. Classification (NCBI taxonomy): domain Eukaryota; kingdom Metazoa; phylum Chordata; class Mammalia; order Carnivora; family Hyaenidae; genus Proteles; species Proteles cristata. The sequence continues at coordinate 45,933 of JAESUZ010004892.1, forward strand.
TTTGGTGTAGGCAGGTCTTAGCCTCCACTGCTTCCCAACCAGAGGCAGCTCCCTGAGGTCCTGCCTTGGTGGTTGTGGGAAGAAAAATGGCAGCACCCCAGTCCCTTCTTGAACCAAATGTTGCAACTCACTCTTTTGGGTCTGATCTTCCTGTGCCCTAGGCATAGCCAAGGTGGGTCATGCTCTATATCCCAAGCCAGGCCTCGTTTCCAGATCTTAGTTAGCACACCCCATTGATATTGCCCGAAATATCAACCCACAGCCTGAGTCCCTCTGAGCAGTTTCAAGCCTCTCGCCTCCCCACTGGGAATCCAGATGAGCCAGAAGAGCAGTGGTGTAGCTTCAGGTGCGCCACTTCCCCTCCAGGTCTAGCTGGGGAGCTGGCGAGTAGTTTCTCCTCAGGGACACCTGGGACCAGTACATCCTACTCAGGGTCAGCTGGACAGCAGGGAACCGGATCCCTCTGTGTCCCGAGCTGAGGTTTTTCTCTTCTCCAGGCACAGGGACAGTGTCTTGAGCAGTTTCAGCCCCTCTTTCTTTTCCCCTAGACTCACTGCGGCTCCCAGCAAAGGGGGCTCCCTCCCCTCCCTCCGTCTCTCTGGTTCCAGCCCATTTTTATCTTCCCCAGTTCACACTCACGCTGTAAGGTTTTCTCAGTGGACTCTGTCTCCTTTTACTCCAAAACTCCTCATTCTGTAAGTTTTCCCATGACTTCAGACCTTCTCTGTTTGAGAGATGGGGGCAAGTGAAATGTATGGAGCTCCCTACTTCTCCACTATCTTGATTCTAGCAGTTTTAAATTCAATATGACTATTTTTAAGATCCTTGATCTCTGTAACAATGGAGTCTCTGCTGTCTTCCATGCCTTTTTCAGACCCAGAGATTAATTTTACGACTATTATTCTAAATTATTGTTGGGTTATGTTGCTTACATCTGTTTTGATCATTTATTTAGCTGTCACTTCTCCCTGGAACTTTTGAGGATAATTCTTCCATTTTGTCATTTGGGATAGACTTCTGTCTCTTGTAAGTTTTAAAACCTTGTTATGTGCTCTGTATATGTGAGTACTGCTGTATTAAAGCAGGCTCATACACTGTCCAGGGTCTGGCAATTCAGGAGGCATTTTTTGGAGAATGTTACTTGCTCTCTGTTGTGACTTTGGTTATTTTATTTCCCTACTTGTGATGATGTTTTGGATTCTCTGTGCTTTTGGTTTATTCCGTTAATTAGCCTTATGAGGCCATCTTCCTAGTAGATTCCATATCCTTTCCTCCCAGACTCTTGGTGTTCAGAGCTTTTTGGCTTCTGCCCTTCTTTGTTTGAGAGATGTGGGAAGTACGGAGTCCGCTACTTCTCTGCTATGTTGGCCTGACTCCATCCATACATTTCTTTTTCCATGATCCTTGGAAAAAAGATATTTAAGGACGATGTCATTACACCTTTTGTTCTAAGAATCATGGTGAAAGAAATTTACCTGGAAGAGTGGGTAGGGGACAGTTACTTTTCCAAAGACAGTAGCTACCAACAGAGAAGAAATAGAGGTGACAGCTATTTAGCTGAGAGAGATTTAGCACCTCTACAATGAAGCATATCTTATCTGAAATAGGTGAAGTGAAGCAAATGTCTCAATTTGTTCAGATCTTGTCAGTTTTTCACTGATAAATTGTCAGTAGAGGTGGGGGTGGCTGTTTTTTTCAGTGTCACAACTCACTACTCTTCACTATTCTTTATGGCAGTTCCCAATCAATTGGCTATATCAGATTCCTCTCCATTTTTATTTTTTTATTTTTTTTGAAATTTGTTTTTTTAATTAATATATTTATTATTTTTACAAATAGTTTATTGTCAAATTAGTTTCCACATAACACTCAGTGCTCATCCTCACAAGTGCCCTCCTCCATGCTCATCCCCCCTCCCCCCCACATCCATCAGTCCTCAGTTTTTGTCAGCATTCAAGAGTCTCTCATGGTTTGCCTCTCTCCCTTTCCCCCACCATTACCCCCCTTCTTCTCCCCCTTGTTCCTCCGTCAAGTTCCTCCTAATCCTCCTGTACGTGCAAACATATGGTATTTCTCCTTCTTTGCCTGACTTATTTCACTCAGCATAACATCCTCAAGGTCCATCCATGTTGCTACACATGGCCAGATTTCATTGTTTCTCATTGCCATGTAGTATTCCATGGTATAGATAAACCACATCTTCTTGATCCATTCGTCCGTTGATGGACACTTAGGCTCTTCCATGTTTTAGCTATTGTTGAGAGTGCTGCTATGAACATTGGGGTACATGTGTTCCTATGCCTCAGCATTTCTGTATCCCTTGGGTAAATTCCTGGCAGTGCTATTGCTGGGTCATAGGGGAGTTCTATTGTTAGTTTCCTAAGGAACCTCCACACTGTTTTCCAGAGGGGCTGTACCAGTTTACATTCCCACCAACAGTGTAGGAGGGTGCCCTTTTCTCCACATCCTGGCCAGCATCTAGAGTTCTCTGATTTGCTCACTTTAGCCACTCTGTCCGATGTGATGTGGTATCTCAGTGTGGTTTTGATTTGTATTTCCCTGATGAGGAGGGATGCTGAGCATCGTTTCATGTGTTTGTTGGCCATTTGGATGTCCTCTTTGGAGAAGTGTCTGTTCATATCTTCTGCCCATTCCTTTACTGGGTTGTTTGTTTTTTGGGTGTGGAGTTTGGTGAGTTCCTTACAGATTCTGGATATCAACCCTTTATCTGATATGTCGTTTTTAGTTATCTTTTCCCATTCCGTTGGTTGCCTATTAGTTTTGTGGGTTGTTTCCTTTGCTGTGCAGAAGCTTTTAATCTTGATGAGGTTCCAATCATTTATTTTTGCTCTTGATTCCCTTGTTTTGGGGGCTATAGATAAGAATGGGCTCCTAGCAGGGGACTTCAATACTCCACTTACAGCAATGGATAGGTCAACCAGACAGAAAATCACTAAAGAAATAATGGACTTGAAAGACACATTGGATCAGATGGATCTGACAGGTATATTAGAACTCTACATCCTGAGACCTGGGAATTTACTTTCTTCTCAAGTCCGCATGGCACATTCTCCAAGATAGATCACATACTGGGACATAAAGCAGCCCTACATATATATAAAAGAATTGAGATCATACCATGCACACTCTCAGATCATAATGCTTTGAAACTTGAAATCAATCACAGGAAGAAGTCTGGAAAGCCTCCAAAAACATGGAAATTAAAGAACACCCTACTATTCATGTCATTTCTACTCATAATAGCCTGAGGCTAGAAACTAGTTGAATGCACATTAACAGTAGAATGCAAAACTAAGTTGGGGTACATTCAACCAGTGTAATGCTATTGCTCAATAGAATGGCTGACCACAGTGTTGACAGAAAATTTATTTTTTTAATTTTTATTTCCTTTTTCAAAGTAATCTTTACACCCAGCATAAGGCTCAGACTCACGACCCCAAGATCAAGAGTCACATGCTCTACTTACTGAGCCAGTCAAGTGCACTGACACAAAATTTAAACACAAAAGTGTTTCTATTATATTATGCCATCTTATTAAATATAAAAATTGGCAAATCTCATAGAATAGTGGTGAGAATAGTGGTCAGAATAATGGTTACCTTGGGATGGTGTTTGGAAGAAGGAATAAAGGAGGTTTCCAGGATGCAGGTAACATTTTTATATTTGAGAACAAATTTTACATTCCCTGTCCCCCCACCTTTCAAATTGTTTTCAATGCCTTCCTTGTTGTATTAATCAGTGTGTTCTCCCTGTTTGCACTAGCTTGTTATTTTATAGAAACATTTAAAACAGCATTAAGAATGGTGTTAACAAATGTATGTTTTGTGATTTTTTTTTTCAGTTTTGTTTTGCATCTCTGGTTTCCTATCTTTAACAACATTAAAATGTCTCTGCATATAAATGGACTTTCATATGCTTATTCCCAAAGTATTCAACACAGCATGAAGCACATAGGAGGAATTCAAATATACTTTTCGCTTCTAGATATAGTGATTGCATTCTGCTTTCTTTGGTTCCTGTGGGTCTGGAACAGTCCTGACCTATGGAAGACACGTGATAAACCTATACCCATGGACCTGAAATACTGTTACTTGATTAGCCAGTTTTCATTTAGGGTCCCCTGAGGGCAGCCATATAAATAAAATGTGGCATTTAAGTGCTGTCATCCATGAAAAATTTTAGGAAATATTTTCAAGGGAAAAAAGAGAATTATTTAAAAGTCAAATTAAGTAACAAAACAAGTAATAATTCTTTATGTTTAAAATCAACTGAAACTTTCAAAATAAAAGAAAATCTCAACATTCTCACATTCTTTCACTTTTAGCTCTATAATTTTTCTAGTTCTTCAGCTAAGTATATTTAACTTCTGTCACTAATTCTTTCCATGTTAACATGGGACTGTTGAGAGGTGATTTGTTAGCATCTCTTCCAGATTATATTCAATCTAGTCTAATCAATCACAATGGGAATATTTACACCATGAATGTAAGCAAATATTGCAAATTGGCACTTTTTTCTCCCGAGAGCCAGTTGTCAAATTTTGCTAGCCTACTGTTGCTTATAAAAATCTGCTGTGTTTCTTGATAGTCTGCTGTTAGTCATAAGATTAGTATTCTGTGGGGCATCTGACTTCAGCTCAGGTCATGGTCTCGTGGTTTATGGGTTTGAGTAACCCATCTGGCTCTCTGCTGGCATCCACATCCTCTCTCTCCCTCTCTCCATCCCTCCCCCACCTGTTTTTCTGCTCTCTCTCAAGAATAAATAAACATTTAAAAATAAAGGTTAGTATTCTGTGTCCTTGCGTTTTCTGTTTGCTTTAACTTTTATACTTTTTTAAAATCAGTTTTTCTACGTATAAAGCCATGCCACACATTTTATTTTCTGAAATATGTTAAATATAATGATCCATTGTCTTCTGATATAAAATTTTTGTGTTTCTGTGTCCAATCATATTGTCTCCTTTTTTTCATCTTTATGAATGACACAGTTAATGGTTTGGCCTGGTTCTCCAAAGGATTTTCTTTTTATTTTTACACAAAAGTACTTTTATTGGAACTTTTCTCAATGTTGATTATGCTGAGAAGATTTTCTATAGAAAACGTGGGCACCTTCAAAATATAGATTGAAGTCCCTTTTCGTCAAAAAAATTTCATGAATATACTGTTTAAGCTCATTTTAATCTATCGTGTAAGTTTTCTTCTCTGTGAACCGCAATTATGGATGTTGGAGATTTTTTTATCTTGCTGGTATACCTTCTAATTTCTCCTAAAAGCTTCTTATTTCTTTACATCTGTTTTATTTTTATTTAGTTGTTTTTACTTAAATCTATTTCATTATTATAATTTTTGTATTGTCTCCAGACTTTATATATTTTAATTTAATAATTTAATTTGAAAAATTTATCTAAGCTTTAAAACCTTTCATATGAGCTATATCTTTTCACATTTTGCCATTCATTAATGATTATTTTCTAAGTAATTTTTCTTTTTGATTTGTCCTTTGTTCATGACTTCTAAAATATCAATTCCGTTTGGGTAAAAAAATGCAATGTTATACTTTTTATGTTTTTTTATTGTTATATATTGCTGGAGGAGTCATATTATTTGTCAGCATATATTTAGATTATTTTTTTTCTTAAAATTTCTTTGGTGTTTGATTATAGTCTTTTTTGTTGGTTATACCAAATTATACAGACTTTCATAATTTGTTTTGTTTGTTTTGGTTTCTGTTTTAAAGAAGAGGGAAATTCTCATTGGGGTAAAAATGAGCATGGACTGCAGTATCAATTTTTGCTAAAACAAAAGAGAGAAAAATAATCACAGTTACTGAGATTGAGATATTCATGCACATAACTAGTTAGTAAACATTTAATTATATTTAGAGTAAAATTATGGGCAAATATTTAACCTGAAATCCACTTTTAAAATACTGATTACTAATGACTCCTACAGCTGAATTTGTTACAGTATTTATCTACCTAGTCTAATACAGTCTATCTATCTACAGCTATTACTCTTTACTTGCTTAGCTTATGTAACTTATTAGGGAATTCCAGGTGGCTTTGTTGAGATACTGGTTTGAATTTTATCTGTACCACCAATTTCCTGTGTGAGTTTGCACTCTAGTGCTAATCCTAACAATTCAGATTTCCCATCTGCATCTCAAATAAAGGTTTCAGCTTAATTTACTATTTACTGAGATGTTAGGAATGAAAGTATTAGGTTTGATTTGTCTTTCTATCTGCTCACAGACACCTAAGGCATGCTGTTGTACTTCTCTTTCATTAAAAAAAAAAGTCTACATATCAATGTCAGAAGTTGCCAGGGACCATAATACTTATACTTTGTACAAAAAAACAGTCAATAATGATGTATTCTACTTCAATTGGAGTAGAACTCTAGTATTTGCAAGATGAATCATAAACTATGGGTAGTTATTTAGGCAAAGCCTTATTGTGTACAAATGCTGTTACATACTAAAATTATAAAATGGAAGAGGAGGGGCAAGATGGCGGAGAAGTAGGGAGCTCCATACCTGAACTCGCGCCCAGGCATCACACGGAAAAGATCTGAAGCCATAGGAAACCGTACCAAACCCAAGAGATTGGGAGAGAAAGGACGCAGATTCCACTGAGAAAGTCTTCTAATGGCTACCTCAAGAAACAAGCCAGAGTACACAAGGTGCAGAGTCCCAAATATCACTATGAATAGGAAATAAAATAACCAAGGTCCCAACAAGAGAGACCAAGAGAGACCATTCAAAAAACACTCTCTGAAGGGATAGGCCCTGGACAGTCAAAGAGTCTTCTTGGATATAGAAGCGCTCATAGATACAGAGAGCATAACAAGTCTTTAAAACCAGCAAGAGACAGAAAGCTAACTAAAATGACGAAACGAAAGAGCTCTCCTCCAAAGAAACTCCAAGAAGAAACGACAGCTATGAACTGCTCAAAACAGATATCAGCAACATAACTGAACAAGATTTTAGAATAATAATGGTAAAATTAATAGCTGGGTTTGAAAAAAAACATAAGGGACATCAAAGAAACTATGGCTACAGACAGAATGGAAAATAAAAATAGGCATGAAGAATTAAAAAATGCAATAAATGAGATACATAATAAATTAGAGGCCTCCAATGCACGGATTGAAGAGGCAGAAAGGAGAATAAGTGATGTAGAAGACACCATTATAGAAAAACAAGAGGCTGACAAAAAAAGAGACAAACTGATCCAGGACATGAAAGAAGAGTTGAGGAGCTCAGCGACACGGTCAAACGCAACAATATCCATATAATAGGAATCCCAGAAGAGGAAGAGAGAGGGAAAGGTGCTGAAGGAGTCCTGGAACAAATTATAGCAGTGAACTTCCCCGACCTGGGAAAAGAAACAAACGTTGAAATACAAGAGGCTCAGAGGACCACCCCTCAGACATAATCTGAATCGACCTTCTGCAAGGCATATCATAGTAAAAATGGCAAAATATAAGGACAAAGAGAAAATTTTGAAAGCAGCTAGGGAGAAAAGGGCCCTCACATACAAAGGGAAACCTATCAGAGTGGTGACAGACCTACCTACTGAAATGTGGCAGGCCAGAAAGGACTGGCAAGAGATCTTCAATGTGATGAACAGAAAAAATATGTAGCCAAGAATCCTCTATCCAGCAAGCCTGTCATTCAAAACAGAAGGAGAGATAAAAACTTTTCCAAATAAACAGAAATTGAAAGAATTTGTCACCACTAAGCCAGCCCTACAAGAAATCCTGTGGGGGATGCCCTGAAGGAAAAGTTGCAAGGAACAAAGATACCAAAGACACCACCACAAGGATGAACTCCACAAAGGACACAAAGACTCTAAACCCATATATCTCAATAATAACACTGAATGTAAATGGGCTGAATGCTCCAGTCAAAAGACATAGGGTAGTAGAATGGATAAAAAAACAAAATCCATCTATATGCTGTCTACAAGAAACTCATTTCAGACTGGAAGATATCTTCAGGTTAAAAGTAAGGGGATGGAGAAATATATATCATGCTAGTGGAGATCAAAAAAATCTGCAGTAGCTATACTTATATCAGACAAACTGGACTTTAAATTGAAGACAATAACAAAAGATGAAGAAGGGCATTACATAATACTTACAGGGTCTATCCATCAGGAAGAACTAACAATCATAAATGTCTATGCACCGAATATGGAAGCACCTAAATATATAAAATAATTAATCACAAAGAGAAACAGGCTCATAGATAAGAATGTGCTAATAGCAGGGGACTTCAATACTCCACTTACAGCAATGGATAGGTCAATCAGACAGAAAATCACTAAAGAAATAATGGACTTGAAAGACACATTGGACCAGATGGATCTGATGGATATATTTAGAACTCTACATCCTGAGGCCAAGGAATTTACTTTTACTCAAGTGCGCATGGCACATTCTCCAAGATAGATCACAAACTGGGACATAAAGCAGCCCTCAATAAATATAAAAGAATCGAGATCATACCATGCACACTCTCAGATCATAATTCTTTGAAACTTGAAATCAATCACATGAAGAAGTCTAGAAACCCCCCCCCCAAACATGGAGGTTAAAGAACACCCTACTAAAGAATGAATTGGCCAATCAGGCAATTAAGGATGAAATTAAAAAATATATGGAAACAAACGGAAATGAAAACACAACAATCCAAAATCTATGGGATGCGGCAAAGGCAGTCCTAAGAGGAAAGTACATTGCACTCCAGGCCTATTTCAAGAAACTAGAATAAGCGCAAGTTCAAAATCTAACTAGAACTAGAGGCAGAGCAACAAGAATGCCCTAAACCCAGTAGAAGAAGAGAAATAGTAAAAATCAGAGCAGAAATAAACAACATAGAGACCAAAGAAACAATTGAACAGATCAATGAAACCAAGAGTTGGTTTTTGAAAAAATAAACAAAATTGACAAACCTCTAGCCAGGCTTCTCAAAAAGAAAAGAGAGAGCACCCACATAGACAAAATCATGAATGAAAATGGAATTATTACAACCAACCCCTCAGAAATACAGGCAATTATCAGGGAATACTATGAAAAATTATATGCCTACAAATTGGACAACTTAGAAGAAATGGACACATTCCTAAACGCACCCATGCTACCAAAATTCACACGGGAAGAGATAGGAAATCTGAACAGACCCATAACTAGTGAGGAAATTGAATCAGTAATCAAAAACCTCCCAACAAATAAGAGTCCAGGACCAGATGGCTTCCCCGGGGAATTCTACCAGACATTTAAAACAGAACTAATACCAATTCTTCTCAAGCTATTCCAAAAAGTAGAAATGAAGGAAAACTCCCAGACTCATTTTATGAAGCCAGCATCACTCTGATTCCCAAGCTAGACAGAGACCCAGCAAAAAAAGAGAACTACAGGCCAATATCCTTGATGAATACGGATGCAAAAATTCTCAGCAAGATACTTGCAAATCGAATTCAACAGCACATAAAAAGAATTATCCACCAAGATCAAGAGGGATTCATTCCTGGGTTATAGGGCTGGTTCAACATTCGCAAATCAATAAATGTGATCCATCACATCAACAAAAGAAAAGATAAAAACCATACGATCCTGTCAATAGATGCAGAAAAAGCATTTGGCAAAATACAGCATTCCTTCTTAATAAAGACTCTAGAGAAAGCTGGGATAGAAGGAACTTACTTAAACATCATAAAAACCATCTATGACAAGTCTTCAGCTAACATCATCCTCAACGGGGAAAAAACTGAGAGCTTTCCCCCTGAGATCAGGAACACGACAGGGATGTCCACTCTCACCACTGTTGTTTAACATAGTGCTGGAAGTCCTAGCATCAGCCATCAGACACCAAAAGGAAATCAAAAACCACAAATCAAAACCACACTGAGATACCACCTCACGCCAGTCAGAGTGGCTAAAATGAGCAAATCAGAGAACTCTAGATGCTGGCGAGGATGTGGAGAAATGGGCACCCTCCTACACTGTTGGTGGGAATGTAAACTGGTACAGCCCCTCTGGAAAACAGTGTGGAGGTTCCTCAGGAAACTAACAATAGAACTCCCCTATGACCCAGCAAGAGTACTGTTAGGAATTTTCCCAAGGGATATAGAAATGTTGATGCATTGGAGCACATGTAGCCCAATGTTCATAGCAGCACTCTCAACAATAGCCAAAACATGGAAAGAGCTTAAGTGTCCATCAATGGACAAATGGATCAAGAAGATGTGGTTTATCTATACCATGGAATACTACATGGCAATGAGAAAGAATGAAATCTAGCCTTGTGTAGCAACATGGATGGACCTTGAGGGTGTTATGCTGAGCGAAATAAGTCAGGCATAGAAGGACAAATATCATATGTTTGCACGTATAGGAGGATTAGGAGGAACTTGACGGAGGACCAAGGGGGAGAAGAAGGGGGGAAATGGTGGTGGAAAGGGAGAGAGGCAAACCATGAGAGACTCTTGAATGCTGACAAAAACTGAGGACTGATGGATGTGGGGGGTGATGGGCACGAAGGAGGGCACTTGTGGGGATGAGAACTGGGTGTTATACGGAAACCAACTTGACAATAAGCTATTAGTAAAAAAAAAGAAAAAGAAATGACATGAATATTGTAGATCGTGGATTATCATTGTAATATATATGAACTTAACTGTTAGTGAATTGTTGAATATAGTAACCATATATGTTCAGTTTTTTAAAAATTTACTTCATAGATACAAAATGCACATACAGCAAAATTAAGACAATAAGTACATTTCCACTGATTCTGACAAATACATACACCCCTGTGACCACTTCTCATGCCTCTTTCAATAAATGGCGCCTATACCTAGCACATGGCTAGGTTTGTCATTATGGATTAGTCTGCCTGCTGCAGATGCCACATAAACAGCAAGGTTGGTGTGCACTCTGTCGTGTCTGGCTTCTTCTGTGCTACACGAAGTGTGTTACACCAATGTAGTGTTACTTCTCATTGCCCTGAAGACGTTCATGGTATTTCTATATCATTTCATGTTTATCACCTTCAAGCAAGCTTGGAGGTACTCCAACTTTGGGGTTTTATCAAGTTGTTATGCACATTCATGTACAAGTCTTTTGGTCGACATATATTTTTATTTATCTTGGGTAAATGCCTCAGAGAGGAATGTCACTGTATGTTTAATTTTATAAGAAATTATTCAGGCTATTTTGTTTAGAACATGCTATTGAACTACCTTGGCTCTTTTGATAAAAGATAATGTATGTGAGTTTTTTACGGACCCATTTAAAAAACTTTATATTGCCATACAAATTACAGGATCACAGGGTGACCTTTTACAATAAATAAATCTGTAGGGATTTTGATCATAATTGTATTAATTTTTAAAATCAGTTTTGAGACAACGAAGAGATTAACAATGCTGACTCTTCCAATCCATCAACAAAATATACATCTTTTTATATTAAATGTTATTTTTTTAAGTAGGCTTCATCTCCACCATAGAGCCCAATGCAGGGCTTGAACTCACAACCCTGAGATCAACACCTGAGCTGAGATCAAGAGTCAGACACTTAATCAACTCAGCCATTCAGGTGACTCTAGATGTTACTTTTTAAATAAATATTTCAGTGTAGAGATGCCACAGCATTTTATTAAATTAATTCCTAATTATTCTGTTTCATTCTATTGTGACTGGTACTTTTAAAGTTAATTTCTCCAATATTTTGCATTGAAATTTTTATTTTATGCATTTTGATCTCTTACTTTGTTAAATTTATTTATCATTTTTTTGTCAATTCCTTAAGATTTTCCACATAAATAATCATGTTATCTACTAATGGGATTTTACTTCCTCCTTTCTATCTTTAAATTAAACTGCACAAAAATTTAAAACTCTCATTATGAAAAATAACCTTTTAATAGATGAAAATTCAGGAGAAATATTGGGGAGAAATATTCACAAAGTACCTGGCAAAGTAGTCATAACTAGAATACATAAAGAACTCTCAAAACTCAACATTAAAAAACAGTCCACTTACAAAATGGACAAAAGTGATGAACAGACACTTACCAAACAAGCTATACAGAAGCAGACACAAACATGGAAAGATATTCAAAATCATTAGCCATTAGTGAAATACAAATGAACACCACAACAAAGGTCACCTATTAGAATAGTTGAAATGACAAAAAAAAAAAATAGTACTGACAATAAATGATAGCCATGTGAAGTGGAAAAGCCAAACTGGAAGAAAATTTGGCAATTTCTTGAGAAATTGTACTTACCAGATGATCCAGCCATCATAGTACTCAGAGATAAGTGGAAGCTTATTTCTATACAAACCCTTCACATGACTGTTCATATCAGCTTTTGTAATAACCAAAAGTGGAAACAACCAAAATTTCTCTAAAAAGTGAATAGATAAGCAAGCTGTGGCACCTCCACACCACAGAATCTATCAGCAATGAAAAGCACCTAGATGTTTATACATACTAACTTGAATGCAGCTCAAGGACATTTACACTGAATGATAGAAGCCTATGTGAAATGTCACATATGTATGATTGTATTTATACTAAACACTCTTGAAATAACAAAATTATAATATGGAAGACTGAACTGTGGTTGTTGATGGTTAGGGATTAGAGGAGAAAAGAGTAATGTGTGACTGCAAGGGGAAGCACCAGGGAGATCTTTGTGGTGACAGAGTAGATATGTATCTTAGTTGCAAGGGTATTTCCACACATCTACACAAGTGACAGAATGACACAGACCAAGCACACATATTATACCAATATCAAGTTCTTGGTTTTGACATAATCATGTATAATGTAACCAGGTAAAGGTCATATGAGATCTCTCTGTACTATCTTGGCAGCTTCCTATGAATCAAAAATTATTTAAAAGTAAAAAGTTAAACAATACAGAGATGAATATATTCATTTTCGTTACAACATTTTTGTTTTCTTTCTTCCAATCACAGTTTCTTTATATTAGGGCCCCATGCTACTTCCTAACCATAGCCTCCTACTTGCTTCTGTGCTCATGTTTAAGGACCATTTTTTTACTACGACTGGGAGACCAACTGACCACTGGTGGGTCAGTACCAGAGTTGCTAAATGTCCTGCATTTAAAATTGCTGGCTTGTACCTAATTCAACAGAGCAACAAGCTCACACAACACAAAGCACGATGCTCAAAATGCACCAGCTGACTAGAGAACCATCTGCTCTCTATTTTCTTCATCTTTGAGCACAGAATCTATGCCTCGTTTCCGAAACTCTTTCCATCCTTCTGGGAATGTCACAGCTGTGCGAACTACCTCGCCACCTTGAAATAATTCCACCCACATCTTCATACTGATTTGCACCTTATTTTATATTGGCATTAAAGTAGTGGGTAATTCAGTAACACTTTGTTCCTTTCTAAGGTTTTTTGTTTTGTTTTGTTTTCTTTGGTGCTACAAATTCTTCCTTCACATTAGTGTTTGATTAAAGTGTAGGAGGGAATGCTCTTATAATTTACACTTTTGATTCTCAGGTAACTCGAAATGAAACATCTCTTAAAGTATTCGTATTTGTGACTTTTAATTTTCAGCCTATGGAATTTATAATCTGACCTTTCATGTAATTAACTATTGTATATCTTTCTGAAGCCAAGGGTTAAAATACCTCATAAAAGATGTTCACATCACTGGTTTCATTTTAGTAATGGGGATTTGCAATTTTGTAACTACAGTGCACACGCAGAATGTATTGTTAGCAATAAAACAATTCAAAAACTGTTCCTAGGGTGGTTTATTTCTGATTATTTAAATTTGCATAATTTTGCAATTCTAATTCTACACTGACATTCAAAAATTGTGTTTAATTTCAGCACATGTTGATTTTTTCTCTTTTCTCTTAACAGAGCTGTGTAACGTATTTCTATACTTTAAAGAATGCAAAGTATAGTGCTTTACAAACTGAATTATGGTTATGTGTTCATTATAGACAGGATAAGCCACAGATCAATATCAGCATTACAGAAAGTCCTCGAATAGAATATAATATAAGCTCTTCCATGCAGTAATGGTTTCATCTCTTTACTGTTTCCCCAAGGCAATAAACATGGATTTCATCTATGTTTCATGAAAAGATGCATATTAATATGTATGAAAAAATGGCAATGAAACAAAAAGTTATTCATGTTTCTCACTGATCTGTCGTCTGGCCCACATTTCACATACCTTCTAAAATACACCTGGTAACAGTCTTTTGCCCAAGTGAAAGAATTTCTTTATGGTTTTTTGACTGGATTTTTACAGTTGGTGGGCAATGGAGGGTAGGTAATAGAGGAAAAGAAAGTGAGACATTGGGCTTAAATAGTTTCAACTTTCTTACCAACCTTAGGTTATCAATATGTAAAAAGAATGCTAATCTTTTAATGTCAGATAGATTTAATGAAAATTACAAAGAGTGATTTAAAGAATTAAGGTCCTTATTTTAGGGACACTTAAAATACATCAAGTAGTTTCTACATGCAGTACATGCCCCACACCTAACTCATACACATTTCTATATTTTTTAAATTTTTCAACTAAAAATTAAATTATCTTCAATAAGTCCAGGATGCAGCATCTCATCTAAACTTCTGCAACGTTATCCCTCTGTAACTAAAGTAGAAAATCATGAAAAATTGTCCTTCATTCACATGTTGGAGAATGTACTTGATTACTCGTCTTTCACAAAACTCAGAAAGGGAACAACACTCTATTTATAAGATAGTAATTTTTAGTGTAGAGTGAATTGTTGGATATATTTATTCTTTTTTTTTTTTTTTAAAGAACACCACTTCAGGTTTCTATGACAGCAAATATAGTTACTGAGTACCAGTCTCTACTGAATTAGCACCAGCCTCTGATGAACAGTTATGATGATGAATTTTGTTAAGAGCATCCATTTTAAATTAATTCACTTGCTTTAAAAATTTTGTGGACTATAATCCTCATTGTTTACTTTTGTCAAGTATTAAATATTTTCAACCTTCATGAAATGAAGAAAGTCTGTATAAATATTTAAGAATATGTTACATAATCTCTAACTCACATTTAAAATTCTTCTGCATTTGATTGTGTGATATTAGGACTTTGCCATTTAATTGGCTTCAACCTAAGGCAATTCAACCTTACTAATAAAAAACTCATACTACAGAGGTGGTTAGCTGTATAATATCAGAAAACTCACATTCTAGCAGAGAATGTGACACTAACAGAGAATCTATCCTAGTCTATATTTGAATCACCACTTGCTGCTTTGCAAAACCACAAACTGAATGTCAGAAAGAGATCTGCATTTATAAATTCAGTCATTCTTTCACCAGCATGATGAGTGTTAGAATGAGTTTATATTGTTGAGATGAATGATAGAAATTCAAGGTACCATGGATTTAAAGGTATCTTCTACTTCTGCATGAACAAGGAAAAAATCCTGCAGAGGAGATTATGGATACGTGACACTGCCTTTTTCAAAAGTCATAGAAATTTACAGCACAAATTAATGCCTACAGTTTTTAAAAAGTCATTTAGGGTGCTGAGGAATTCCATGATGGAAAGAAGAATGTGACAAAAAGTCTAACTGTATTACAAGTATGAAACTACATCACCCGAGGGGTTTGGAAGACTGACCTAAGTAATGCAGGACAAGAGTATAGTCTGTAAAATTAGAGTCAAAGAAAACTATCTATAACCATGTAGTAGAGTTGATAAATTTCTTCTGATGAGGGTACAGATTAACTATTATAACCACTATAATACATGTTTACTGGAGAAAAATAATTAAGTAAATGGATGGCAGATGGTGGAACTCACATTTTTCATTGTTTGAATGGCCAGTCCTAGACAAACAGGGAGAAATCTGGAATGATCCTAGTCCAAGATTAGAGTTGTGCATGATGTCACAAACATATATGTTCATAATATAAATAATAGATGGATATAAGATAGAAAAATAGATGGAACACATAAGAATATACACATGTATATATACACAAATTAGGAATACACATACATTTTCTTACTCTCTCAGGTGGGAAGACCTACAAATAGTGACACTGCTGTGTCATGTCTTGGGTTTTAATATCATTTACCAATAAAGAAAGCCAAGGCTTTTCGGACAAATGATTGACATGAGATCTGGGATCAAATATATACAAGATGATTGTGGAGTAGTTTGTAATATCAGAGAGTAAGGAAATGGACAAACAAACAAAAGATGGATTATGTCAAAGGAACATAGGAGTTAACTGAAAGAGCTCCCAATGGTGAAACTGAAATATTTTGAGAAAGAAAGAAAGAAAGAAAGAAAGAAAGAAAGAAGAAAGAAAGAAGAAAGAAAGAAAGAAAGAAAGAAAAGAAGAAAGAAAGAAAGAAAGAAAGAAAGAAAGAAAGAAAGAAAGAAAGAAAGAAAGGAGGGAAGGAGGGAAGGACGGGGGAAGGGAGCAAGGGAGGAAAGGAGAAAGGAAGAAAGGGCGAAAGGAAGAAAATAAAAAATAAAGAAGTATTGGATTATGGCACAATGTATAAAATAAATATATATTCACTCATACTGACATAAATAAATAATTGAATAAGTAAGTAAATAAATAAATATGGATAAAAAGGCAAATCTCTCATGCAGAGGAATGCCAAATAATTTTCTCCAGTCTTATGAAGGGAATTATAATTCCTCACTCTTGTGGGTGGGTTGCACATAGACACTCCTTCCAAAGACTACAGGAGGGAACAGAGGAAATCTAAGAGTAGCTTACCAGGGGAGAAGCCTGAAAAACACTGCCCCAGACAGCTGATCAGTCAGTATCAACAGACAAGGCACGTTGATAGTAAGTGCCTTTGATATGACATGATGAGAATGCTGTGGTCTTCATTTCAAAACATCATAGCTCCAGTATAATTATGAAGAAATCATCAGACAAATCTCATTTGGGGAATGTTCTACAAAATACTTTACCAGTACTCCTCAACATTGTTAAGCTCAACAAGAATAAGGCAAGTCTAAGAAACTGCCAATCTTGAGGAGCCTAAGGAGACATGATGACTAAATGTAATGTGGAATCCTGAATGGTGTCCTGGAACATGCCAGGGACTCTCCATACTTTATTCTCATTTCCTTAGCTCTTCGCTTGTCTTTTTCAATGATTGTGGCAAATGTGCATGTAATGCACATTTTGATGTTAGAGGTACAATGAACTAGGTTTGGGGCATGTGAGAACTCTCTGCACTATTTCCACAACTTCTCTGTACATCTAAAACCATTGTCACATAAAAAGTTTTTTTAAATGCCTATACAGTACAACTTTCGAGATTGTGCCTGAGATTTGATCTATGAATTTTTCTGTACTACTTCTTACCATAGGACTTACTCTTACTGTCCGATGTCAAGTACTGGAGTCATAGAATCTTGCCCTGTGGAATTCTGCCCTGTCTTTCTCAGGTAAATTTTCTTGCAAATGATGGTTGGAGCTAGTAAAAGAAAAGAGAACTTGGATGTCAGTAAGTTTATCGTAAAGATTTTATGAATTGCTTCTATGGGGACTATTCACAAAAACAAGCAATAAACTGTTGCTTTCAGTCACTGAAATTCTGGGGTTATCTTTCCACAGCATAGTCTGATAGGTCTTGCCCAAACCTTTGGATACATTGTGATAGGTGAACATGTCGACTACAGTAGCAAGAATAACTTTGGGTAGATGGGGGATGTTAAATTATGTCCATTTTAGAAATTTTCTGTTTTTGTAGAACATGCAAGAAGATTTTTCCAATAGACGTGTGACCATTCTGGAATGGAATTCAGAGAGAGGGTTATACTGGTGATAAAGGATTCAGGGGTCCTTGAATATATACATAAAAGCTGAAAGATAAGCAGTCTTCAGGAAAGGCATTTTTCATCAAAACAAAGCAGAGGGTTGTATATGTAGGGAAGAAAAGAGATATGTGACAATGCTATGTCCCATCTCCTAAAGAGTCCCTTCAACATGGACAGTAGGTACTTGCTGTCCACCAACTGCATCAGGTCTTTGAATGCATCAGCAGTGCTTCTTTTCCAGAATTAGATGGGACTAGGGATACAAAATTCTGGTTTTCATTTTATACTTTATTCTTCCATTTATCCTAGCAAATGGAGGCTTGCATTTCCTAAATGCTTTTTTCTAAAACTCAACATTATCACCACAGGCAGAGAAAATTAAAGTGTTGAAATAGTGAATTTCTGAGTACCTTATTAAAAGATAAGGAGTCAAACTGAAATTCTTCATGACGCTTGTTGGTGGCGAAATTAGGCAACAACACGAAAGAACCTGGGTGCAGTGTTATCCCAAAACTTACCTTGTGTGTTTGTTATTGTGACAGAACCTGCTGAACCAGTATGAGAAATGCATCTCTGTTTGAAGTACTTTGTCTTCTATGACAAAATTGACAACTGTTTGAAGTTTTAGCCAGAAATTTTATAACTGTAGATAAAATCATAGTCCTACACATTTTCAAAAATCTGAAATGAAGTGAAATCTAAATGTAAATTCTTATATTACAAATTTGTATCACTGTTTCTCTAATAATATTTAGTAAATTTTATTCACTCTTCTTTTAAAAGTCTCATATACTTTTTGTCTGTTTGTAAATACTTTCATAATTTAGTAAAAGTCAGATACCAGTTTATACTGTATAATTAACTTATATAAAGTATCTCATATTGTTGTGTTAAGATAGAAAGGCATTTTTATTTTACTTGTTTCAGAATATTATTACAGCCTTTCTTTTAGAGCAGTATACGCTGATGAAATGCTTACATGACACACAACACAAAGTGTCCATATTCATGGAAGGCAAATTGGAAAGGCTCATTCTGTTAAGCATTCATATTAACAACTGATTTGGGATATGCACAGGATTGGGGAGGAAAAATAATTTTCTCTCTACTTTTCTGAGTTCTCAGCTGAAATCTTCCTGTAATAAAAGACAGATTCACAGGAATAAAAATTTAATTACATATGTATGTATGAAAGGATCACAAAGATATGAGAGACTCAAAAGGCAGTGGATGATTGAGACTTATATACCATCCTGAGCTAAGGAAAGAGATAAGTCTCGGCTTCAACATGGGGAAGGCAATTTACAAAGGTGAGAAGAGTGTTTGTTAAACAAATCTTGCAGGTCTTACAGATAAGTACTTCAAATGAAAAAATTGTCTCTGATAATAGCTCTCTCCCTGATACAGGCCTCCTTTCTAATGTAAATTCCCTTTATAATTGTAGATTTCCCTTACAGAAAGGTAGCTTCTCTTCTGTTTTCAGAGCTTTTCTTGAATTTGCAGTTTCTTTTTTTTTTTTTAACGTTTTAATGTTTATCTATTTTTGAGACAGAGAAAGAGAGAGAGAGAGAGAGAGAGTGAGAAAGCATGAGCAAGAGGGGGAGGGGCAGAGAGAGAGGCAGACACAGAATCCAAAACAGGCTCAAGGCTCTGAGCTGACAGGACAAAGCCTGATGAGAGGCTCAAACTCATAAGACTTGAGATCATAACCTGAGCCAAAGTCTGACACTTAACCTACTGAGCCACCCAGGTGTCCCTTGAGTTTGCATTTTTTTCAAAAAATAATCTCAAAATAATGCTTATGCCAAACAGACAAATTTTCTGGTGGCACATTCTGCTAGTCTTCAATGGTATATTGTCCTGTCTTTAGAATATATTTTTCTTGAGTGTGGTAGTTGTATATGGTACAGTTTGCCCTATGAAACTTTCATCATCTAACATTATTATATATTTTTAAAATATTATACTTTGGTTCACAATTCCATTAATTTCTATCAATTCTATTTCTATTAATTTCTAGCTATGTGAGAAAATATTTATTTGAGTAATTAAACATTTTTCAAATGATTATCATAGAACAATTGCATGGGAAAATTTTAAGGATATACAATCTAATTAAGAACAGATTTTATTGGGGCGTCTAGGTGGCTTAGTCGGTTAAGCGTCCGACTTTCGCTTGGGTCATGATCTCGCGGTTAGTGGGTTCCAGCCCCGCGTCGGTCTCTGTGCTGACTGCCAGCTCAGAGCCTGGAGCCTGTTTCAGTCTGTGACTCCCTCTCTCTCTGACCCTCCCCTGCTCACGCTGTCTCTCTCTCTCTCCTAAAAATAAATCATTTAAAAAAATTTTTTAAAAAAAGTTAAACACCAAGAAAATTAAAAAAAAAAAAAAAAAGAACAGATTTTACTAATATTTTCTTAGCCCCAGTCAATGCTTAGGTTATAAGAAAACCACTGACGTTTATTTCTTAAAGTAATGTACTTTTCCATGTAATGCAAATTCAAGACAGAAATTCCTTTGTGTTTTAATGCCTTCAGGCAGAAACCTTCAGAAGTTTTAAAGAATTGATCTCACTCTTGCAATTTTATTTTTGGAAGAGGTTGTCCTTAAGAAAAGGTGTCCTATTGATATTCTGTCTAAATATAGCCACCAGGAGAGAAAAAAAGCCTTCATAGACATGTAATCAAGTATGTTATATAAAAAAAAGATCCTTCAGTCTCATTTAAGCCATTTAACAGAATTTTTTTTTTATTTTCCATAAATCTTTTTTGCAATTAAATATGGGTTTTAGACAACTCGTTTGTCAGAAGCACCAAAAGGACTTACATCATGTCTATAATAGATAAGTAATAAAATATACTTTAAATACAATGTCCAGAGTGAATATATAAATAGAAGAGTGACCTCTTATCTATATTTTTAGATATACTGGAAGATATAATAGTTCCAATATTCTTAGCTGATAATTAAATATTATTTGCACAATTATATCTTGAATTTATTCTCTTTATTTTATTACATATTTCAAAGTTTTTGAAGAGCACATGACTATTGTATTTCTATGTGTCATGAATTTGATATCATTATAAATCTATGGATTTTTTTCTTTACAATTATATTAAGAAATCAACTGCTCAGGGTTTTTAGGAGATTGAGTTTGAAAAAATTCATATGCTACATTAGATTGTTAATGAGAAAAATTACAGAAGCCAATAGGCAGGCAGAAAGGCAACTGGAGGACTTTTGATTTACTGAGCTAGTGAGCTCCATAATGGCTTGAGATATTATTCATATGTAGAAGTCAATATTGCTGTTAGAACACAGTTTCCAAAACCTCATTTAAGTGTTTGAAAATTTAGGGTGTCTGGGTGGTTAAGCCTCTGACTGTTGATTTTGGCTTAGGTCATGATCTCGCATTCAGAAGATTGAGTCCTGTGTTGGGCTCTGTACTGTCAGCACAGATTTTGCTTGGGATTTTCTCTTTTCCTCTCTTTCTTTCTGCCTCTCTCCTGCTCATGTGGTCTCACCCACTGCCCCTCCCCAACTTGTGTGCTTGCTCATTCTCTCTCTCTCTCAAAATAAAGAAATAAACAAATAAATGAACATAAGAAAATCTAAAGGTCTTCACTTCTAGCACCTACCAAAAAAATGCAGTGTTCAAAGGGGGCAAGGAGTGTGAGTTTGGTTCAGCAACCTAATAATACACAAACATGTGTGACTGTGCTTGAGCAGGGCACACAACAGTATGACTGGATTACCACTGATAGTGTAATCCTCAGAATCAGCCGGTGATGAAGGTCAGAAAATTCAGACCATGTCATGTCCATATTACAACTGTAAAAGAATTGTCTGAGCCTCCAAATCTAACTGGTTCAGATTAAAAGAATAAGTCAAATCCCTGCTGGGACTGGCATGGTGAAAATTAATGAGAAGAATTTTACAGGTCCATACTCTAAAACTGCAGAGCATTTGAGAGTTTAGGACTTCATTCCACTAGCATGCTGGTCCTTGGTGTTTACTGTAGAAATCACACATCTGCTCCTCCAACTCTAGAGATTGTAGATCCCTACTCTATTGGGATTATACCTCAGAAGGTAGTTCATCATCCTGCTGAACATTTGTCTTCAGAGGTGTTTTGTCATTGCATAGGGAGTTTGAGCCATTTCTGCTTAGATGCTTCCCTGACCCTAAAATACCACAGAGACAGAAAAATAGGCTAGCTGTCCCTGAGCCTCAAAAGACACTTAGGTCCTCTAGGTTGCTTTTGCATGGCATGATTTTTTATTCTGAGAGGATAGTTTTCATGGTATTGGGTAGATAAAATAATCTGGGCATAAGAGGAAAGAGCAGGGAAAATATTTTATGAATATCTTTGGCATTTCCTCCAAATCATAGATCTTATCCACTATGACTTATAAGTATGATGCATGATGATCTAGGATAAAAGTCTAATAGAGTGTGTCTGGGGGTGATTGTCTCCTCCCAGAGTTCCTCCAGCAGCAGAAAAGCTTAAGGCATAACAGAAATCATATATTCAGAATCCTCAGAAACAAGGCAAATTGCATTTCCATACTGCCTTTAACATTAGCTAAAGTGCCTTATTAGAAAAATACTCCATTCAAACATAATTTAAGATTAAAAAATATCATTAATCAAATTAGTTTTCTATAGTATTTGTCTCAAATTGGTTCTTAACTGATAGTAAAGAAAATTTAAAAGCCATTTCTTGACATCTCAAAATCTATTACCTGAAGTAGAAACACAGTTGGAATTAACATGCAAAATTGTTTTGAAACTGTTAAGTTAATCATGGTTGCCTGTGGCTTTATTAACCCATAATCTAATCTTATTAACATATAAATTAAAGTCTGCTTTAAACTGCTTTAGCACCAAAACAACTTTTGGGGCAGAGGGAAGAAAGTAATCTCTGAAATCAGAAGTTCTCATCTATTCCTCAAAATGTTGATTGAACCTGGTGTGGAACATAATGCAACCTTTATTTGCTTTGTTCCTTGTAAAAGGAAGAGAAAAAATAAAACATAAAACCAAGATAGTTTAAGCAGCATTTTTCAAACTAATTGCATAGAATCCATTTATGGTTAAAGTGAGGAAGCAAATAGGGAAGAGCCAGATGGACAAGTACAGGCTCAGGCCACCACATTTTTTTCCTTCTGTTGAATCATTTGTTTTGGAGTATTTTGTTTGGAAAAAAAATCTATTTCTACTTTTTAAAAATCTACATCTATTTTTCAATTTTTGCCAATTGCTGTTGGAAACCATTGTATTGTACCAAACAGAAAGATGTTCAATTTCATTGGCCAAAAAGTATAACTAGATCTTTCCAAAAGTGAGGGAATTCTTTCAATGTCTTCAGAATAAATAACTATGACTCACTTTTGAGTTTAAATTTCCCAAATAAAATTATTGAAATAGGCCTCAAAACCTTTTGCAGAGTAAGGGGAATTAGTCGTGCCTTCTCATATCTCCTCTGTGGGGAGCAGGTGGAAGAACACTGCAATGTTAGGTAAAAAAGGCACTTTTCCAAATTGCATCTTTCCCTCTAAATCCAGCTGGTCATGAACATGTCAGTAACAATCGTGATTTCAAATGAAATATATCACAGACTAGGGATTTTTGCTTCTGGGTAAGAAGTAATAAGGTCAGTGTTTCCACAAACACCAAAGGGAAACACGAGATAAATTTACAAACCATTTACTTGAAGGTTTGAAAGAGCTTTAAAAGTTATGAAGACAAGATAGACTAGATTATAGAAAACGAGGAACTGTCCCAACATAAGATGAAGAGACAGCACTACCAGTGCCAGCTCCTGGGCTAAATTGTAAGGATCAGGAGCTGACCCAACAAAAGGACCATTGCTAGAGAGGAAACAAACCATCCAATTTTTTGAGGTTATGTGGCTGGGTGTGAAGATTTGAGAGACCTGCCCCCCACCACAGCAGTGGGTCTCACCAGAAAGTGATTACTGCGCTTGAAACTGCACTGCACAGAGATCTTCATTGCTGGCCTGAAAACCTCTAAGAACCCAAGAGGAGCCTCCTGTGTTCTCTTGATTGTCAGGAAACAAAGACTTCACACAAACATTATCCTGAAACAGAGCAGGCAAATTACAGAGGGAGTGGTGAACTGTACGGACTACCTACAGTCACTTTCACCAAGAATTTAATGATTATGGGTGCAGCTAGAAGATTCAAGATGGCTCTCAGCTCCTGGAACAAGGCACACCTGCAGGACAGGAAAAGAGCAAGGATACTGATGTTCATCTGGGCCAGAGTGAGAAACTCGGGCACTTAAGAAGACACAAAAGTAGACAATTGGAAAATCAGACTTTATAGAACAGAAGCATAAAAAGCTAACTTAAATTTCTCTGAAACGGTTTCTTCTATAGTCCTTTTAGGCTCATGAGACAAAACTTGACAAACTCTAAGAGACTTGGAACTCTACATTCTAGAATCAAGAATTATTGAAGACAGGGTTTCAGCAAAACTGCTAGTGTCCTAATCCAATGAATCCATAGTTTGATTGAGATGAACTGCCCCACGCTATGTCTATGGAAGAAGAAGGAGGCAGACATTTGTTACCTGAAAATACCTATGGATATTACACACAGTCCAGCATATTTAAAAAATAAGTAACAGATATTAAAAGGGGCAGGACTCTTACTGTATGATCAACAGTAAGAGAACAAAACAGAAAATAGGAAGAATCACTTATGATCAAGGTATCAAAGTTAGTAAATAAGAACTTTATAATTAATATCGTCAAGAAAATTATAAAAAGATACACAATATAGATAAAAGAATGGAAAACTTAGTCACAGATTTGAATCTATTAAAAAATCTAGACATGAAAATATGACATTTGAAATTGATTTTGCTAACATGTATTTATTACATATCGAACACAAGAGACTCTTCTTTCTAAGAAGAATAAATCTATAAACATAATGGGACCTTTTACAAAACTAATAGAAAGAACAAAAACATATAATTAGGTAAACAGAAAATATAAGTAATACAATAAACACATAAAATTACTGAAAACAAAGAAAAAGATAAAATGTTAACATCAATTGGAGAGAAAAGATACATTATGTGCAGAAAACCAGAAACTGTAAAGGCCAGACAGTGGAGTAACATTTCTAAAATATTGAAGAAAAGAAACTACCTGAATTCTATATCTTATGAAAATGCACTTCAAAAGTGAGGATTAAAAAAAGACATTTTCTGGTAACAAAACTGAAATATCTTTTCCATGAATCTACACTACAAAACAAAAATCTAAAAGATGTTTTTTAGGGTTGAAGGAAATGGACTTACAGGAAGAAAAATAAAAATCATAAGAAATAATGAAAAATTGGTTAAGTGTCAAAGATACTAATTTTCACCTTTTTTCTAATTTCCCTAAAAGAAACCTTACTTTGAAAACATAAAACAATAACATTGTATGCTTCTAGTTATAATGTATGCAGAAGTATAGGCATGCCTCACTTTATTGCACTGTACCTTCTTCCACTTCACAGATCTTGTGTGTTTTGCACATTGAAGGTTTTTTTTTTAATATAATGTTTTTATTTGTTTTTGAGGGAGAGAGAGACAGAGCACAAACTAGAGAGGGACAGAGAGAGAGGTGACACAGAATCTAAGCAGCTTCAGTCTCTGAGCCATCAGCACAGAGCCAGATGAGGGGCTCGGACTCACGAACCATGAGACTGTGACTTGAACTGAAGTCAGACACTTAACCAACTGAGCCACCCAGACACCCCCACATTGAAGGCTTTTAGCAAACCTACAGTGAGCAAGTCTATTAGCATCATTTTACAACAGCATTTGCTCGCTTATATGTCTCTCTGTTACATTTGTAATTCTCAGAATACTTCACACTTGTTCAGTATTATATTTGAATTGCTTCAATATCACAATGAAAATTTAATGGGTGAGGTGTAACTTATGGATGAGGAAAGAAAGTGGTTTCTTGAGATGGAATCTCCTCCTTGTGAAGATGATGTGAAGACTGTTGAAATGACAACAAATGATTTAGACTATTTATCTAACTGATAAAGCAGCAGCAGGGTTTGAAAGGATTTACTCCAATTTTGAAAGTTATACTGTGGGTGACATGTTGTCAAACAACATCACATACTACAGAGAAATCATTCATGAAAAGAAGAGTCAATTGATGTGGAAAACTTCACTGTTATTTTTTAAAAATTGCTCCACTCACCCCAACTTTCAGCAACTATCACCTGATCAGTCAGAAGCCATCAACATGGAGGCAAGACCGTCTACTAGCCAAAAGATTACACCTCCCTGAAAGCTTATATGGTCGTTAGTACTTTCTAGTAATAAAGTATTTTTTTCAAGTTAGGTATGTACATTTTTTTAAATTTAGACATAGTGCTATTGCACACTTGATAAACTACAGTATAGTGTAATCATAACTTTTATATGCCATGGGAAACAAAGAAATATTTGAATTTCTTTATTGAAATATTCATTTTATTGAAATATTCACACTAGATGTGATGATCTAGAATTGCACCCACAACCGTCCAAGATATGCCTGTGAAAGATTTGACGGATAGCAGACAGTATGAGGAATGGGTAAAATGATTAGGTTACTGGTAAATTGTAATGGATGGTTAACTGGAAGTATTGTTGTGCCTGATTCGTGAGTCCCCAGAGACCACCAAGGAGCTGACACCGATGCAAGTACAAAAGGGTCTTTATTACAAGCTCGAGCAGGGGCTCACCTGCCTACCGGTGTCATGGCAGCAAAGTGAAGCCAAGAACAATAGCGAATAGGGTTTTTAAGGAGTAAGGGATGGGGGTGTTACAGTACATGTAGCATCATCACATAAGCACCAATTACAATTGTACAGCACCCATGGTAACAGCTTTGACCATTTAGTATCTGTGAGGTGTTCATTGCTTTGACCACTTAGTATCTGTGAGATGTTCATTACTTTTGATGGGACCCAATCATGACTTTTGAGAATCCTTTGAAAATGACCAATTATGAGGTGAGTTTAAAGGGCCCATGTGGGGTTCAGGCAAGCAGTGAGAAATTGGCTAGTTTGTATAAAATAACTGTCTGGAGTTCCCAGCCTTGACTTAGGCCATAAGAATGTTTTTTTGATTAGCTGATCTGAGGGCGGTCCGAGGATGGTTTTAGCCTTGAACAATCTGAGGCTTTTCCTGGGATTGGGACTGGGGCTATGTGCAGCCACAGTTGCTCTTAATGGAGGCCTTAATTTCAGGCTATTCAGTATCAGCTGTGGAATTTGGGGTGTGAGGTGGTAACACAAGGTAGGCTGCAGTAAGGTAAAGATGCACAGTCTGCTGGAGGTCTGTCTCCAGAGCAATGACTACTAGCCACCTGATCTATGAACTCTGTAGAATTAACAGAACACAGATGCTGCTGAGATAAGAAAGTCTCTCAAATATGCCAGTATGGAAGGTAAACTCATTGCTGAGTGTAAGCATGGTATCAACATTGATACCTCCCTATGGAAATTTTAGAGCAGAAAGCACTTTTTTGATTATCATTGATGATCTAGTACACAAAGACTTAATCACAAGCCTGATTATAGGCACATTTTTGGTGGACTGTGCTGTCTGAGGCAGATGGTTACTGATGTTGGTCAATTTGAAGATCACCTCCCCAAGAACAGGCTGATCTGTAAGCATGCCCTTCTGGATTCCGCAAAGGGGATGAAACAACTAATTGCTAAGGTTAACCAAATGACTCCATTGGTGTCATAAAGATACAAGTAGATAGTTATGAAACTCAGAACCTACATTAAGAAAATTGGTGACAGGGCACCTGGGTGGGTCAGCTGGTTAAGCATTTATTATTAATGAAAGTTATTAATACTATTTATAAAATATAAATATTAGTATCATAATTGTTCTTATGATAGTTAAAATTATTTATTTTAAGAGAGAAAGGAACAAGAGAGAGAGAGAGAGTCCTGGTGAGATCCACACTACTGTCAGCACAGAGCCCAATGTGGGATTTGATCCCACAAACTGTGAGATTATGACTTGAGCTGAAATTAAGTCTATTGCTTAACCAGCTGAGCCACTGGTACTCCTTACACACACAATTTTGGATGTGAACACAAAATTCATGCTATTACTGTAAAATATCCATTTACCAAATGATGCTTCTAAAGTTTCATTATCATTAGCATCTGCACTTGGTTATCAGATAAAAAAAAATTTAGGAATATTTTTTTAAATGGAGCTCGCTACTTCCATCACAATAGTAACTCCTATCAACAAAACTTATATTTCAAACCTTTACTGGTAACCAGTGTGGTAAATATCTTATAATTCTTAGACATTTCAAGAGAAATAAAGTACAGTCTACATTATTCCACTTAGTGATAAAGCTGACATTATACAACATAAGGTTAAGAATAAAGCATTTCTCTATTTTTACCAATTTTACTTTCAAGTTAAGAATTTTGACTTTGGAATCAAAAGACCCAACTTTATCTTTCAATACCATTCCTTTTCAAATTTTGTTCTGTTTGGAAAATTACATAATCATTCAGAACTTTCATTACTGCTCTATAAAGTGGAGATGTCTACATAGTATGACAATAAATGAGATGATACCTTAAGTGTCACCATCTCTAACAGGCAATAAAGTAACAGCGCAGGGAGTTAGAGAGCAAACTTGAACAGCCCTGACTCTGCTGCTTACTAACTGTATGGCCTAGGAATTACTTAAATCTCACTTTATCTGTGAGGTGGTTAAAGTGATAGCACTTTCTCACTGATATTTTTGTGAGAATGGATAGAACAATATACATAAACCCTTTTAGATTATTTGGGAGACAAGTAGCCTATAAATACTAGCCATCATTACACCACTAGCTAAACAAAGGAAGTGTAATTTTGTTTTCCTTATCAGAACAATGTGCTATATATCTGCCACATACTATAGGTAATAACACAGTAAAAGAAGACATATCTTTCTTCATCAAACAATGAGTGATAATTTAAACATTTTTTTCTTAAATATCAGATGAACTTATCCATGTATTACATTATTGTGTATAGGAGAAAAACACTAGTTGTTCTAAAATTGTAAGTAAAAAGTTAAATGTGATATTTAAGGTTCATACATATCAATTTGTAGAATTGCCTGCTGTGGAGTTCATCAACAAGTGGGCTAAATATTTTACATCACAATTTAAGAACAGATAGATGACTTTTTTACTAGTAATTGTGGGGCAGGATTACTTGCCAAAAGCAAAAGATTTTACTCAATTGACTTTTATTCCCATATAAAATAATTAGTCACACAGGTCTATGGAAATTTTCCATACTTTCCTTATTATAAAACTTACTAAACAACATAAATTTATTTAAATATTTATCTTAATGTAATCATAACCTAGAGAAAATGAAGCTAAGGTCACTATCTTGGAAAGGAATTTAGAATAATATGTACTCATTTTCTGAATAGCACAGTAATAATAATTTAAGTCAAACCAGACTTTACAAAGCTGTTACTTCTTTTTTTTTTTTTAATAACTATTATCCTTTTGGAGTATATTTTCTTCATCACAGAAACCAGAAATATTAAATTGCAACAGATAGTGACATTAACATTCCAACTAAGATGATCAACATTTAAAGATTTGGATGATGTCAGCAGTTATACATAAATATCTCTCCCATTTTGAAGATTATCTTAGGAAATTACTTCATTAAGTACTTCAAACTCAAACCTGTTTGAATATTCCTTTAGGAAATTGTCTTCAGAGCTTATGAAAAAGTATGTGAATATCTAAATAAGAGTAGTTTTTCATATTTTGTGGGTGATTTTATTTTTCAAAAGATTTGCTTCAGAGGAAACTTGGTATCTTAGCTTAATAATCAAGATAAGTGTATACAAGCATCAAATAGAACACTATATTCTTTGTGTAACATGTCAGAGATTGAAAGCAGGCTTATCTGTGAAGTTAGTAAAATTATTTTATTGTTTCCTCAAACAAGTATACATTTACTGCCTACAATATGCTGAATAGTATTTGATGTTGAATATACATTGGAGAATAAAGCAGACATAACCTGGCCTTCATTGAGTTCATAGCCACATGGGGGAATGAGTTATTTAACAAATTAATCATGCAGCAACATTATATATTTCAAAATGGGATCATTGCTATGAAATTGAATTCAAATTGGAAGATCATTGAGATGCTCTTTGAAGATATATAGTTTGAAAGAAAATGATAATTAATGGAATTTCATTTTGTGTGAATGAAGAGAAAAAATAGGACATGTGGAATCCCAAGGTAAGAAAGAGCTTGCTATGGTTCTTGAAGTGCATAACAGTAACTAACTAGTTGATGAGACACAGGAGATCAATCACAACTCCAGCATCAAGACAGAGACTGTGAACATTTACTCAATTCATTGAGGAGTCAACACTGTTGTAAATGTTCATTCACTACAGTCACAAATTTAAAGAAATATTTATTTTTAGGTATTAGTTTAGGTATATATATTTTTCTTATATAAAATTGAATATAAACTATAATTCAACTCTACACACTAATATATATACATGCTCTATAAGATGAATTGAACTGCAGATAAATACTTTGAAAAATCATAAACAATCCTTCTCAAGGGAACTTTCTCTGTTTCTCTCTCTGAAACTGTCTCAATAAATAGATAAATACATATGCAAACAAGTATATCTACTCATATAATTATATAAGTTAAGTATGCACACATCTGTGTACATGTATGTATGTTCATATATATGTGTGTAGAGTTAAACTGTTATGGCATGAGAGTATAAAAAAGTGTTTTGATTTAGCCTTTAACATTTTTACCATAAATTGCTTAAGATATTATATGTGAATATATTTTAATTTTAATGATTGCAAGGTAGCCTATTACATAGATGCACTTACTGTATATAGTTATTTAGTGAACATATCCTCTTACTTTGAAATTGAGTTGTTTTAAATTTACACCATAAAAACAGCACCGTGATAAACACCTCTCTCTCCCTTTCTATCTATCTATTTATCTACTTATTTACCCACAATTGCATAAAATTTCTGGAGGATGATTCTTAAATTAGAATTGATTGATTAAGAAAATTTTTATTTGTAAAGCTCTTTATAAATATTACCAAATTTTGCACAGATATAGTGATGATGTATACTTTCTTTTTCAATGAATGAAAACACCCATTGTCTTACTCTTTCACAAACACTTTTTCTTTTCAAAATATGATAATTTAACTTTAAAGTGTATAAGTCATTTAATATACATCACGCAGTTATATATAATATAGAGACTTCAAACGATTTTGATATTAACACCAAGGTAAAGTGTATACAGCTTTCAACTATATGTAGAGATAATCCCACCAATAGAACTTGGAAAATTATATAGGCATAGAGCTGGTTAAAAGGAGAAGACACTAGGAATAGTTACCAACATTTTTTTTTCTGATATTACAAAGCATGTGTCATTTTGAAAAAAAAATGTTATTATAAATAAAGAGCAAATCTCAGTTATCAAGTGTGTGTTCTATCAGTCAAGAAAAATATTGATCCAAATTCCATTGAAGAATTCAATATTAATTTTAATGTGTTGTCTCCATAACTGTTTTAATGTTCCTTTATCAGAATCTTAAATATCTAAGCAGAAACAGGTACATTAGAATACAATAAACATCAAGCCATCTGTATCACCATTTACATATTAGGTTGGGCATTTTACATCCTGGCTTCTAGCTACACCTAAAATATTTTGTGACATTCTCAGTCTGGAAATTGCCCTCCACCTAATTGACCTCAGTCCAGATTTTGTGCATGTTCAGATTATATTCACACATGGTCTTACACACATGCATGTTTAATTTGTACATTTTTAATTTTAGCTTAAAATATGTCCATATCATGTTATGGGCATTGTGTATTCTGAAAATCCATACATTGAAGTTCTAACCCCTAATACCTCAGAATCTGAAGACAGGACAGGGTCTTCAAAGAGGTACTAAGATTAAAATTGTCATTAGAGTGAGTCTTAATCCAATATGGCTGGTGTCTTTATAAGAGGAGATTAAAAAAGAAACACCCTCAGAGAGAAGGCCATGTGAAAACACAGGAAGAAAATGACCATCTGCATGCCAAGAATGGAGATAGAAGACATCAGTCCTACTGGTACCTTGATCTTGGACTTCTAGCTCCCAGAAGTATGAACAAAATGAATTTCTTTTGTTTAAGCCATCCAGTTTGTGGTGCATTATTATGGTGGCCCGAGCAAACAAATACATATTTCACTTCTTTAAAAAAAATTAAAGAAAATTAAAAACTGAACAATCTACAATAAGAAGTGAAATAATTAGATGCAAAATTACTCAAGAGTTGACGTTGAGGGGCACCTGGATGGCTTAGTTGGTTAGGCGTCGGACTTCGGCTCAGGTCATGATCTTATGGTTCATGGGTTCGAGCCCCGTATCAGGCTCTGTGCTGACAGCCGGCTCAGAGCCTCAAGCCTGTTTCAGATTCTGTATCTCCCTCTCTCTCTCTGACCCTCACCTGCTCATGCTATCTCTATCTCTCTCAGAAATAAATAAAACATTAAAAAATTAAAAGAAAAAAAAGAGTTCACATTGACACATAGTCGTATTTATATAGTAGTTCTATTTAAATCACCAAAAGGTGCAGATACAGTTTACAGATTTATACATTCAGTATACATAAAAATAGTGGGAAAACTGGACAGCCAAATGAAAAATAATGAAATCAGGCAACCTCTTTCACCATACAGAAAAATTAATTCAAAATAGATAACAGACTTAAATGTAAGACCTAAAACCATAAAAATCCTGGAAGAAATTATAAGCAATAAGCTCTTTGATATCAGTCTTAGTGATGTGTATGTGGATCTGACTTCAAAAGCAAGGGAAACAAAGGCAAAAAATAAGCACATGGAACTACATCTAACTAAAAATCTTCTGCATAGTGAAGGAAATGATCACCCCAATTAAAAGATAACTTACTTGGAAGTGGGAATTGGAAAAGTTACTTATAAATCATATATCTAATAAGGACTTAATTTCCAAAATATATGAAAAGCTCACAAGAAAATCTCAACAATAAAAAAATCAAACAACACAATTTAAAGATGGGCAGATGATCTGGGTAGACATTTTTCAAAAAAAACCATACAGGTGGCCAACAAACACATGAAAAGATGTTCACTATCACTAATCATTAGGGAACTGAAAATCAAAATCCCAATGCAACATTACCTTATAGATGTTAGAACTGCTATTTTCAAAAAGGTAAGAAATAACAAGAGTTGGTGAGGATGTAGAGAAAATGGAACTCCATTGGTGTGGTTGGTGGGAATGTGAATTGGTGAAACCATTAAGGAAAACAGTACAAAATTTCTTCAAAAAATAAAAACGGCAAATATTATATAATCCATCATTTTTATTTCTGATTGTTTATCCAAAGAATATGAAAATGCTTATTTAAAAAGTTATATGCACACTTAACTTTCATTTGTAGCATTATTTACAATAGCGAAAATTTGGAAACAATTTAAGCGTTTTGATGAATGATGTATAGAGGATGTGGTATATGTAATGGAATACTACTCAGTAACAAAGACGAATGAAATCTTACTTTTTGCAGCATGGGCAAACCTTAAACATATTATGACAAGTGAAGTAAGTCAGACAGAGAATGACAATACCATATTATTTCACTCACATTTGGAATCTGAAAACAAAACAAAACAAAAGAACAAAAAATACAGAAACAAACTTACAGACACAGAGACAGATTGATGAAAACTAGAGGATAAGGGAGATGGGGTGGATAAAAAAATGAATGGGTTAAGTAAGTCAATTCTATGGTGATCGATAGTAATTAGATATTTGATGGTGGTGATCACTTTGTAGTGTATACAGATATCAAATTATAATGTTGTACACCTGAAACTTATATAATGCTATCTATCAATTTTATCTTCATAAAAACTGAAACTTAAAAAACAATGGTATGTCTAAAAGGAACTAGGCAACATATCTTATGTAGTAGATCTGAAAAGGAAGCAACAAAGAAAAAAATCAACATACATCTGTTATAATTTATGTGTAAAACTGTCTTGAGAAGTTTTCTTTAATTCACTTTTATAAATAATTAGAAAACCAAAAAAAGATGGAAAAAGATAAACATAAAATGCCCACTTCTGGTAAATGTCAAGTCTTATAATATTAACTACATAATCAAGATTTTTCTAATATTAATGAATTTAATGAATTTGGGATATATGTCACAAAGAAAATCACATAATTTTAGAAGCAGAAGAAAGCCTAGGTCACATCAAGTCCAACTGTGTTTCTTTAATGATGGAGAAACCCATTTCCAAAGAATGAAGTGAAAGTGTCAGATAGGTGGTGGTGCTGTTTTGACAGTTCCGCAAACCCAGGATTCCAGAATCATAAAATTGTCAACTTTAAAGCATACAGATTATTTTACTCCTCTATTCAAATGATGTTAATATGAAGATACACCTTTGATTCACTAAAGTGTAAGATTTTTAAAAACTCTGTTTAAAGCTCCACATTTGAAGCTTTACAAAATATAACTTTAAAGGTGGCATTTTGTAATTGTAGAAGTTACCTTCTTAAAGGCCTTATAAGTCACATGTTTAAAAATATGTTTTGCTTAAAGGGAGACACAGAATCTGAAGCAGGTTCCAGGCTCGGAGCTGTCAACACAGAGCCTGATGGGGGGCTTGAAATCATGAACCATGAGATCATGACCTGAGCTGAAGTCGGACGCTTAACCGCCTAAACCACCCAGGTGCTCCTGAAAGAATGAGATCTGGCCATTTGCAGCAACTTTGATGGAACTCGAGGTTTGTTATGCTTAGTAAATAAGTCAGGCAGAGAAGTACAAATACCATATGTTTTCACTTATAAATGGAACAGGAGAAACTTAACAGAAGACCATGGCAGGGGGAGAAGGGGAAAAAATAGTTGCGGAGAGGGAGGGAGGCAAATCATGAGAGACTCTTGAATACTGGGAACAAACTGAGAGCTAATGAGAATGAGGGAGAGGGGAAGTGGGCATGGAGGAAGGCGCTTGTTGGGATGAGCAGGGGATGTTATATGGAAACTAGACAATAAAGTATGAAAGGAAAAAAGGAGTTACCCAAAAAAATGTTTTACTTGTTCTTGTTCTAGTTTCATCATACCACGTCATTCAGGTGGAAAAGAATGAGATTAGAATTTCATGCTATAAAAAAAGTTCTGATTAATAACCAGGTTTTTATTCTATGATCATTATTTTTATTTTTTATTTTTTTAAAGTGTTTAATTTATGGGGCGCCTGGGTGGCTCAGTCGGTTAACCATCTGACTT
Source organism: Proteles cristata cristata (assembly GCA_017311185.1). NCBI lineage: Eukaryota > Metazoa > Chordata > Mammalia > Carnivora > Hyaenidae > Proteles > Proteles cristata. Next base: position 81,246 of record JAESUZ010004892.1, read on the forward strand.
CGGCTCAGGTCATGATCTCAGTTTGTGAGTTCGAGGCCCGTGTCGGGCTCTGTACTGGCAGCTAGCTCAGAGCCTGGAGCCTGCTTCCAATTCTGTGTCTACCTCTCTCTCTGACTCTCCCCTGCTGTCTCTCTCTCTCAGAAATAAATAAAAAAACATTAAAAAATGTTTAATTTATTTATTTTTGAAAGAAGGAGGGAGAGAGAGAGAGAGAGAGAGAGAGATTTCATGAGCCAGGGAGGAGCAGAGAGAGAGACAGAAGCCCAAGCAGGCCCTGCACAGTCAGCAAAGAGCTCAATGTGGGACCCAACCCACCAACTGTGAGATCATGACCTGAGCAAAATTAACAGATATCAGCTGACTGAGACACACAGGCGCCTGCCTCTATGACCATTATTTTTAAACGATGGCACGTGATAGAGAAATTAGCAGCTTAATTTTAAATCACCTGCTTTCTTTTTGACTCTGCAAAAAAAAATTTCAAAAAACATAGCTAGTAAAGACCCATCTGATAATGATGAGAGCAAAAGCATAGTAACATTAGGTTAATTTCTGATGATGTTCAAGTTTACATTCTTATGGAAATGTAATGAAATAATTTAGGGACAATAAATTTGAGAAACAATCACTTTAAAAAGTTTATTATGAATGAAATGATTGAAAAATTGTTACTAAATCTAATGGGAAAGAGATGGTTTACAACTTAACTTTGGGACTTCAGTTGGGCCTGTTAGATTTGTTTGGTTTCTCTTGCATAAAAGCTACGCTCTTTTCCATGTGTCTTTTGTTTGCCCTATGAAGAGCAGAATCAATCCCCACTTCAATCTACTCAAAATTGGTTCAGATGTCAAAACAGATAATGTCACATCTAAATCAGAAGATATGAAAAGATTTATTTACTCACATGACGAGATACTCTGTGGAGAACATGGTAATACTCAAGCTGATCAAAACTGGCTTGAGTGAAGACAGGTACCAAGAGCTTTCTTCTTATGGGGAGGACTGGACTGACCCTAAGATTCCCAAGCACAATATGCATTTTTTGTAGTTCTATTCAGCCCCAAGGGAAGGAGCTCCCGGGCTTTCTAATCAGCCTGGTGAGTTATGTGGCAAAAGGGAATTGGGTAGAAATGGGGTTTGAAAGTATCAATAGTCAAACATCAAAAACAGAGTTAGATTCTGTCTTGTGTCTTTTATTCTATATATTTTACCCTCCACAGGCAAAATGTTTTTGGTTTATCTTCCAATCCACTGATTTGCTCTTCGTTAGTACCAAATTTCTGTTTAACTGCTTGTAAATTTGGTCTAGCAAGTAATTAAAATTTTAAAAAAAGTGTTTTATAAAATATTTAGTCCTATCATTGGAAGATTTGTTCCGAGTATTTCATTCATAGCACTTTTGGTTTGAAAGTCCATGTGACATTTTCATAGAAGCTTCTCCCCTAGAAAAACATGTGATTGTCCCACTTTGCCTGTAAAATGTGCTAGGCTTTCCTAATTTCAGGTATTTATTAGCAATCCTCATTAACTAATAGATCTCACTTTAAATTCTCCTGTTTAGACATTATCAGTTCTAGAAGTGACCTTTTGCTGTTTCATATTTTTATACCTGTCTGTGTGTTGAGGTTCCAGGTTAAAACAGGGACTATTTATTAAGGACTCTTAATCTCCCTAAACTTGTGTGTGGAGTCACACTAAATAAAAGAAAAATACTGTCAGTTGGAAACACAATACATGTGAATTGATAGCAGTTTCAGTTCAGCCAGAGTTGGCAAAACCTTTTCTCTAGATGCATGTGCGGAGGCCCTGTATAAATGTATTACTACAAACAATTTTCTCATTAGTATAATAACTATACAAAAAGTTACTGTAAATGCCTAAAAAATAACAAATAAACTTAAAATAAATGTGAATTAAAGAAAAGTGAAAAAAATGAAATTGTCTTTGAGTATATTTGTTCATTTGTCAACTGGAAAAATATTTATAAAGTCTGCATATTGCCTGATAGATTATATCTGTGGTATAGATTATATCTATGGTAGTTTCCTGATTTCTTTTATCTCTGAAAAATCAATCAATCAATTTATTTATTTATTTGTTTATTTAATGTTTATGTAATTTTGAGAGAGAGAATAAGAGAGTGCACAAGTGGGGAAGTGACAGAGAGAGAGACACACAGATCCAAAGCAGGCTCTAAGTTCTGAGCTGTCAGCAGAGTTTAATGTGGGGCTTGAACTTAGGAACCACAAGATCATGAGCTGAGCCAAAGTCGGATGCTTAACCAAGTGAGCCACTCAGGCACCCCAATTTATTTTTTAAGTCTAAAAGCCAATATATGTAGAAGTTGAAGGGGAAGAGAAAACATTGACAACAAATTAATTAAAGCTTCCTCTTTCCAAATATCTAAAACATCAGTGTAGCTTGTGAATCCCAAAACTTCTAGCTTCTGTTCACTAGTCTGAAATGAGTCCAATAGAGACTTTACTGAGGAGGTGCCAATTGTCTTTTCTTCTCACATACAAAGAAGTTCAGTTCTTTCCTTATCTAATAACACACTTGGTTACTGATGTTCTTATTTATTCCTAATAATATTTTAACTCTCTGATGGATCTTACTATAAGGTACACTATCCATATTCCTAATGTCACATTCATTGGGCTCCTCAGGAGAACTTCAGGATGGAGTCTCACTGAGCTGTTAGGTGCTTCTGTGAATTGTTTTACTGCTAACAGATCAGAATAATGACCAAAGGATGAAGACCGTTTTCCTTCAGATTCTTTGCTGGGAAAAGCACAGTATCTGACTTTTGTTTTGGTTGAGATGCAGTGTTATCTATATTAACATTAGAAACTTGTACAGATGCCTGCAACCTATATAGGCAGTGATCTATCCTTAGTTTTTCTAAGTCACTTTCATTTATTATTAATTTATGTTCAGAAATGTCAAGAATACATCCGTGTTTATTTTTATGCAGGCATAGATGTGTAAAATTCTGTTTTATGTCATTTCCAGCTGGATTCAACATGGAACATTTGCTAGCGGTTATCTCATCAAATCCTCTCAATTCACTTGCAGGGTCAAGGATGTATTCGAAATAAAAGCAAACTTTTATTCAAGTTCCTGGGTTCCTTTGTACAGGAAACCCTGCTTAATTCCCTCTACATTGCTTTCTCTGAAGTTTTTCTGTAAATATGCTGCAATTCTAGCTTTTCTTTTGGTTCAGACATTTTCAGGACAGATGCAGTAACAGAAGAGAGGGATTTCCATAAAATACTGTATTTTATTATTTTCTTTTTAGGAATGTCACTTTCATATTCCACAAAATGAAAAATTAGCTTAAAGTAGTAGTATCATCAACAACTTGATAGTGATTACTCTGTGAGGTTTCTGTGTTGTTCACTTACAAGATGAGTTTTGAGATCTTCACATTTCTACAAACAATATTCACAGTATCTATTTTTTTCTTCTCTTTCAATTGGAATTGAATTGGGATGCCACCATACTTATTGCCATCTGCTGGAGGTTTTTAGTTTAACCTAGTTTGTTTTTTAATGCTGGAGGGCTTTTCTACATCAAATGGACTGGAATGCTTCTAAATAATTTATAAAAGGCCTATTGGTCAACTGAAGATAAAATAGTCTATAAAGTTGATTTGTATTTTCCACCGTCACAAAAGGTTTTTTGAGTCTACCTGTTCTTGCTTTCTGGATGCTAATACCTACTTTTTTCCCCTTAAATATATGGAATTTTTACTCCCAATAATATGGCATTGAATACATTATATGTATGAATAAGATCACAGTCCTTGATAGCTGTTTCAACGAATGATTTTCCTCTGTTCAAACATGCTGAATCTAGAGAACTAAAAGAATTTGCATTATGGCTAGGATGAGGTGAAGTGGTTTGTGCAGCATGGACTTGGTACAGAAATTCTTAATAAGGCTTGTGCAAATTTAGCTTCCTTTTTATTTGAAATAAGATAACTGATATCTGCTGGGAAATTCTTCACTGCCCTCCCAAATACCAGATATACTGACAGAAGGTAAGTCAGTATAAAATACTTCCCCTCAAAGTGGCTTATATTTGGATTTTTATTAAAGTGCTTAAGTTACTGCGCTCTGGTTTTTAAAAAAGATTGTTTTTTAACCAAATTGTTTCCAACATTAGTAATTTATATAATGATACAGAATACAATCAGGAATTTAACTTAAACAGATATGTTTAAAAATTGCCTCTCTCATAATATCTCTAAGTTGAATGTTACCTAGTTTATTTTATTTCTTCTCTACTTTCATGTGCCATAAGCCATCGGTGCTTCTTCAGAAAAAGGAAAAAAAAATCAATTGTATAACTTGTAAGGAATTAGCACTTTCAGATGGTTGTTTCAATTGAGTTCACATTTCCTAAACTTTAAACCATGTTAATTAAATAATTTATATATGATTTAAAATCAAATACACAATTGAAGCTTTTGTAATTATCAGAACAACCATACATCTGTCCCTGAGATTCTCGTCCTTGTGTATATCTTGTCCTTCTAAATGCAAAAGTAACTTTCTAAAGGAAAGCTCTAGTAACCACCTTTTCTTGATTTAGAAGTTAGACTGGAGTTAATGATATATAAGCCTTCATTATGTATTGTTTAATTTAGAATAGTTTTGTAATATTAAAGGAAACTGTAGAGTAAATGATCTGGCAAATGTATTCATTAATAACCCATCTTGCTTTAAACAAGATGCTTGATTATTATTATTTGATTTTGATACAGAAAGAGCATGAAATATAGCTATAGGTATGTTTAGTCATATATTACTGGTTTTATTCTAAAAGAAATTGTAAGCCTTCTTGCTGAAATCTAACAGAAATAATCCAATTGTAAGGTTCAGATGTAAAACGTAGATACTGTATCTCTATAAGACTCCTCACTGTGGTATTCAGTCACTGACATTAAGCAATCTGTCATTTTCCTCAATCATCAATTTCCCATCTGCAACTGACAGTTGCTGTCAGAGAAGGCTAGAAACAGCTGCTTCCTAATTATGAGGAATACGAATAGAGAAATATAAGAAATTCTAAGCTGAATAATTCTTGGGGCTGGCAAAAAACTGATTGCTATGGTAGAATGCAAGAGCAAAGTAAAATTTGGTCGATTATTTCTTAAAAAGGTTCACCTACACATTAAGAATCTGCTGTCCATGCCCCTTATAGAAGTGTATTTAAATATTCTTCTAAATGTTAGGTAGACATAAGCAAAAGCAAAAGCTTTCATTTCAGAATTTTAGCTTAACTAGAAATGCATGGTCTTTAAGAAAAAATTTCTAAAAGTTTTCTTCTTCTAGATTATTCATTTGTTTAATTTAAAAACAAAGATTTGAGCACACTTTATTTCAACAAGACAATGGCCACTAATGGATATCATTGTCTGTAACTAATGAAAAAGAATTTCGGCAAGGCATTTCCTTCTAATTCTATAATTTGCCTTCTCACTACCTCTTTCAAAATATAAATGTGCTTTCCACAAAGTGTGTTTACTTTTTTAAAATAAATTAATGTTTATTAATTTCTGGGAGAGAGAGACAGACAGAGATAGAGTGCAAGCTAAGGAAGAGCAGAGAGAGAGGAAGACACAGAATCTGAAGCAGGGTCCAGGCTCTGAGCTGTCAGTACAGAGCCCGATGTGGGTCTCGAACCCACAAACTATGAGATCATTACCTGAGCTGAAGTTGGACACTTAACCAACTGTGCCATCCAGTTGCCCCAGTAAAGCTCAGTTTTTATTCAAGAACTAAACCTTACATTTTTCTGAACTCACCAATAATTATCTCTTTACAAATTATGCATAACAATACTCTACATTCTGTGAAGTAGAGACATCCAAGTTAGTTAGCATATAGTGCAATAATGATTTCAGGAGTAGAATCCAGTGATTCATCCCTTACATACCATACCCAGTGTTCATCCAAACAAGTGTCTTCTTTAATGTTACTTGCTCTTTAGCCCATCCTCCCCACAAAAAAACCCCTCCCACCACCATCAGTTTGTTCTCTATATTTAAGTTTCTTATGTTTTGTCCCCACCCCCGTTTTTATATTATTTTCCCTTCCCTCATGTTCATCTGTTATGTAACTTAAATTCCGCATATGAGTGAAATAATATGATATTTGTCTTTTGCTGACTGACTAATTTTGCTAGCATAATACCCTCCAGTTTCATCCATGTTGTTGCAAATGGCAAGATTTCATTATTTTTGATTGCTGACTAATACACTATTGTGTGTGTGTGGTATGCATATACATATACATATGTATATATGTATATATATATATATATTCTACATCTTCTACATCCATTTATCTGTCGATGGACATTTGGGCTTTTTCCATACTTTGGCTACTGTCTATAGTGCTGCTATAAATGCTGGGGCACCCTTCAAAAAGGCACCCCAATATTTTTTGGATAATTACCTAGTAGTGGAATTGCTGGGTTGTAAGGTAGTTCTATTTTTTATTTCCTGAGGAACCTCCATACTGTTCTCCAGAGTATCTGTACCAGTTTGCATTCCCACCAACAGTGCAAAAGGGTTCCTTTTTCTCCATATTTTTGCCAGCATCTGTCATTACCAGAGTTGTTAATTTCAACCGTTCTGTCTGGTATGAGGTGGTATCTCATTGTGGTTTTGATTTATATTTCCCTGATGATGAGTGATACTGAGCATTTTTTCATGTGTCTGTTAGCTACCTGGATATCTTTGGAAAACTGTGTATTCATGTCTTTTGTCCATCACTTCACTGGATTATGTGATTTTTGAGTGTTGAGTTTGGTAAGTTATTTATACAATTTGGATGCTAACCATTTGTCTGATATGTCATTTGCAAATATCTTCACCCATTCTGTTACTTACCATTTAGTTTTGCTGATTGTTTCCTTCACTGTGCAGAAACTTTTTATTTTGATGAGGTCTCAATAGCTCATTTTTGCTTTTGTTTCCCTTGCCTCTGGAGACATGTTGAGTAAGAAGTTGATGTAGCAGAGGTCAAAGAGGTTTTTGCCTGCTTTCTCCTTTAGAATTTTGACGGTTTCCTGTCTTATATTTAGGTCTTTCAAATCCATTTTGAGTTTATTTTTGTGTATGGTTTAAGAAAGTGGTCCAGATTCATTTTTCTGCATGCCATTGTCCAGTTTTCCCAGTACCATGTGCTGAAGACACTGTCTTTATCCACTAGATATTATTTCATGCTTTGTCAATGATTAGTTGGTCATATGTTTGTGGGTCCATTTGTGAGTTCTCTATTCTGTTCCATTGATCTGAGTTTCTGTTTTTGTGCCAGTATCATACTGTCTTAATGATTACAGCTTTATAATACAGCTTGAAATCTGGGATTGTAAGCCTCAAGCTTCGGTTTTCTTTTTCAAGATTGCTTTGGCTGTTCGGGGTCTTTTCTGGTTCCATACAAATTTTAGGATTGTTTGTGCTAGGTGTGTGAAAAATACTGGTGTTAGTTTGATAGGAATTACATTGAATATACAGATTGATTTGGGTGGTATCAACATTTTAACGATATTTGTTCTTCCAATCCATGACATTGGAAGATGTTTCCTTTTTTTTTTTTGATGTTTCTTCAGTTTCTTGCATAAGCTTTCTATAGGTTTCAGTGTGTAGATTTTTCACACCTAACCTTTGGTTAGGTTTATTCCGAGACATTTTATGGGTTTTGGTGCAATTGTAAATGTGATCAATACCTTGACTTCTCTTTCTGCTGCTTCATTATTGATTTGTAGAAATGCAACCCATTTCTGTGCATTGATTTTATATCCTTTGACATTGCTGAATTCAGGGATAAGTTCTAGGATTTTTTTGTGTGTGGAGTCTTTTGGGTTTTCCGTATACAGTATCATGTCATCTGCAAAGAGTGAAAGTTTGACTTCCTTACTTGCTGATTTGGATGCCTTTATATTTCTTTGTGTTGTCTGATTGCTGAGGGTAGGACTTGTAAAACTATGTTGAATACAGTGGTGACTTTCTTTTATTGATGTGATGTATCATGTTGATTGATTTGTGGATATTGAACCAGCCCTGCATCCCAGGTACAAATACCACTTACTCATGGTGAATAATTATTTGAATATGTTGTTGGATCTGGTTGGCTAGTATCTTGTTAAAGATTTTTGCACACAGGTTCATCAGGAAATTTTATCTATAGTTTTACTTTTTAGGTCTTTGGTTTTGGAATCAAGGTAATGCTGGCCTCACAGAATGAGTTTGGAAGTTTTCCTTCCATTTCGATTTTTTTTTGAACAGCTTCAAAAGAATTGGCGTTAACTCTTCTTTAAATGTTTGGTATAATATCCCATGGAAAGCCATCAAGACCTGGATTTTTGTTTTTTGGGAGATTTTGATTACTGATTCAATTTCTTTACTGGTTATGGGTCTGTTCAAATTTTCTATTTCTTCCTGCTTCAGTTTTGGTAGTTTCTATGTTTCTAGAAATTTGTCCATTTTTTCCAGTCTGCCCAAATTATAGGCATATAATTGCTCATAATATTTTCTTATTATTGTTTGTATTTCTGCTGTGTCAGTTGTGATCTCTCCTCTTTCATTCTTGATTTTATTTATTTGGGTCCTTCCCTTTTTCTTTTAGATCAAGCTGTATAGAGGTTTATCGATTTTGTTAATTTTTTCAAAGAATCAGGTCCAGTTTCACTGATCTGTTCTATTTTTTTGTTTGTTTTTCTTTTTGTTTTTTTATATCACTGATTCTTGCTCTAATCCTTTTTATTTCCCATCTTATACTGTTTTGGATTTTATTTCCTGTTCTTTTCTAGCTCTTTAAGGTGTAAGGTAAGATTATGAATCTGAGACCTTTCTTCCTTTTTTAGGAAGGCCTGGATTGCTATGTACTTCCCCCTTATGACTGCTTTCTCTTCATCCCAGAGGTTTTGGGCTGTGGTTGTATAATTTTCATTGACTTCCTAGTACTTTTTAATTTCATCTTTCACTTCTTGGTTAGCCCATTCATTCTTTAGTAAGATGTTGTTTAGTCTCAAAGAATCCATGGACTTTCCAAATTTTTTCTTGTGGTTGAATTCGAGTTTCATGTCTTTGCAGTTTGCAAATATGCAAGGTATGATCTTGATCTCTTTGTACTTGTTGAGGTCGGATTTGTGTCCCAGCATGTGACCTATTTTGGAGAATGTTTCATGTTCCCTTGAGAATAATGTGTATTCCACTGCTTTAGGATGAAATGTTGTCAATATATCTGTTAGGTCCATTTGGTCCAGTGTTTCATTTAAAGCCATTGTTTCCTTGTTGATCTGTTTAGATGATCTGCCCAATGTTGTAAGTGGGGTGCTGAAGTCCTCTACTATTATGGTATTATTATCAGTGAGTTTTTTTTATATTTGTGATTAATTAGTTTATATATTTTGGTGCTCACATGTTTAGAGCATAAATTTTTTCAATTGTTAGATATTCTTGGTGGATAGACCCCTTAATTATGATATAATGTCCTTCTTCATCTCTTTTTACAGTATTTTAAAATCTAGTCCGTCTGATATAAGTATGCCTATTCTGGTTTTCTTTTGATGACCCTTACCATGATAGATGGTTATTCATCCCCTTACTCTCAATCTGAATGTGTCTTTAGGTCTAAAATGGGTCTCTTGGATATAGCATATAGATGGATATTGTTTTCTTATCCATTCTGTTACCCTATGTCTTTTGATTGGAGTTTTTAGTCCATCGACATTTAGAGTACTGAAAGATATAGATTTATTGTCATTATGTTCCCTGCAGATTTGGAGCTCTTGGTGGTGTTCTCTGGTCCTTTTCTAGTCTTTGCTGTATTTTGTATTTTTTATTTTGTTTCATCTTTTCTCCGCTCAAAGTTTCCCCCTTAAAAGTTCTTGCAGGGCTAGTAGTTTTTGTCTGGGAAACATTTCATCTCTCTTTCCATTTTGAATGACAGCATTGCTGGATAAAGGATTATTGGCTGCATATTTCTCCTATTTGGCCCATTGAATATATCCTGCCACTTCTTTTTGACCTGCCATGCTTCTATGGATAGGTCTGCTGTGAACCTGATCCATCTTCTCTTTTATGTTAAGGACATTTCCCCCCCTCCTTGCTGCTCTCATAATTCTTTCCTTGTCTGTGTATTTTGTGAATTTGACTATGATATGCCTTATTATTCATGGTTGGTTTTTCTTGAATCTCAGGGAATTCTCTGTGCTTCTTGGATTTTGATGTCTGTGTCTTTCCCTAGGTTAGGTAAGTTTTCCACCATGATTTGTTCATGTAAACCTTCTATTCCTTTTTCTCTCTCTTCACCTTCTGGGACTTCTATGATTCGGATGTTATTCCTTTTTAATGGGCCACTAAGGTCTCTAATTCTTATATTGTGCTCTTTTGTCTTAGTTTCCCTCTTTTTTTCTGCTTTATTATTCTCTATACGTTTATCTTCTATATTCCTATTCCTGATTCACTACTCTGCTTCATTCATCCTTGCCACAGTGACACCATTCAGAATTCTATCTCAGTTATAGCACTTTTAATTTCTTCCTGACTAGATATTACTTCTTTTACCTCTGTAAAAAGAGACTGTATGCTCTTTTCAACCCCAGCTAATATTCTTATTATCATAATTCTAAATTCTAGTTCAGACATCTTGCTTGTATCATTGTTGATTAAGTCCCTGGCTATCATTTCTTCCTTTTCTTTCCTTTGGGGTAAATTCTTCAATTTTGTGTTTTTTGAGGAAGAAAATGAAGTAATAAAATTAAAATTAAAATAAAAACATTAAAAACAACATAAAAAAACAAATAAAGGAAGCTAGAACTTACATCTGTTTTACTCTGGTTGTTAAAAGAAGCTTGATAGAATAGAGAAAAAAGGAAAAGAAAGAATAAGAAAATATGTAAAAATTTAAAAATGTATACATTAAAATACAATAAAATGAAGTAAAGTAAAATAGAATAAAACATTATAAAAATAGGGGCGCCTGGATGGTTCAGTTGTTTGAGCGTCCGACTTCAGCTCAGGTCATGATATCATGGTGCGTGGATTTGAGCCCCGTATCGGGCTCTGTGCTGACAGCCAGCTCAGCTCCTGGAGACTATTTCAGATTCTGTGTCTCCCTCTCTCTTTTGCCCTCTCCTGCTCATGCTGTCTCTCTGCCTTAGAAATAAATAAAATATTAAATTTTTTTAATTATAAAAATTTTAAAAAATAGTAAAATATTAAGAATTGGTGAAAAAGGAAAATAAAATAAATTTTCTTTCCTTCTGTATCCAATAATAAGAAAAGAAAAAGAAAAAGGAATAGATGGACCAGTGAAGGGGATGAAATTACATCCAGTTTCCCCTAGAAATCAAAAAAATATGAAGCACATCTAAAGTCCATACACTAAACAGGAGGAGAGTCTTTTAGTCCTCTAGTACTTGGTGGAACAGCTCTATTCTCCTGGGTGGCTCTGCTTAGCTTACTGGGGTGGATCGTTGTGACACGTGGGCACATGTATGCATATGGGTGAGAGAGGTGAAAATGGCATCACCCAGTTTCCCAGTCTCTAGCACCAGAACTCTGTGCTCTCTACAACTGGCAATAAAGCACCCCTTCTTTGTCTCTGGCTTCTGTCCACTCCCCACTTCTACATTGTCTTGTCCAAGCTGTCTGCCTGACAAGTGGCACCATCCTCCTGAATTTTATCTCAGATGGAGCTGTGTTTCCAAACCCCTCACTTCTGAGGGCCCTGTGGCTTGTACCCACTCTGAGCCTCTGGGAAAGGATCTCCCTAAGCAATAGCTGGGTTTTGGTCCCTGGGAACATTCCTGTGATTGCACTGCTGCAGAGGTTCAGGGACTGTGGCCAGGTGCCAGTTTGCCCCAGAAAGAGTTCCTGTGATTGCATAGCAACAGTGGTTCAGGGATTATAGTGAATCACAACACACAGCCAGTGCCAGGTTTCACCACACCCTGGTGTCTTTGTTCACTAACAGCAATTACCTGTTCTCTGAGGTCTGCTGGAACCTCTGCCTGGGGGGAAGCCCTGTGGTCTCTACCACCTGCCTTCCTAGCAGGGGAACCTTTTCTCCCCATGTTGCCCACAGACCCCTCAGACCTTGCTGTCTTCTCCTGGGGATTTGTCCTTCCCACCAAAGCACTGCCAGGTATTAGACTTTAGAATTTCTGACTCTAGTCTCCCCTGTTTATAGAGTCCTAGTGGTATTGAAACCCTCTCCTTTTTCCCTTTCTTGTTCAGTCTCTTGTGGGTGTTTCCACTCTTTCTCTTCCCTGCAGCTACTTATGGGGAGAGTGCTTGTCCTGTACTCTCCCCCTTGTCTCCCTCCTCTCTCTTCACAAAAATGACTCCTTACCCTCCGTGGTTTCTCTCTCCCCCAGTTCACCTCTCCATGCCATGTACCTGCCAAGTTCTGCTGCTCAAGTTATGCATATTGCTGTGTTAATCTTCAGATCAATTTTCTTGGTGTGCAAAAACGGTTTGGTGCTGATCTAGCTGCATTTCAGGGATGAGAGAAACAGAGAACTTCCATGCTACTCTGCCATCTTGGCTCCTCTCCTGCATAATACTATTCTTAAACTCAATTTTAAATAACAAAAATGAGAAATAATTCAAAGGTTCCTTATCGGGTACTGGTTTAATAAATTATGATATAGCCATACAATGCATATACACAGCTCTGTGGACTCATGGCAAAATCTCCATGAGGCATATTTATATTTAAAAAATCAGATTAAAGATATCCACATAATTTGAATATTATCATTTTGAATATTTAAGAAAGGTGAAAAGGAAACATAGGTATTCACACATACATTTGTATGTAAGTAGGTATATGTATATATATTTTCTAGTTTATTTTAGATGACTTTATTAACAAGTGACAATGTTGAGTCCTTTTCCATGTAACTGGGATAGTTTGGGAGGATATGCATATCAGTGCAGAAAAATTGATAATCCTGAATCACACGACTGGGCGGGATATCAAGCTCTCTTGTGAATTATCTTCTTTTTTATTTTTAAATGTTTAAATATTTTATTTTAGTATAGTTGACAAACTGTTACATTAGTTTCAGGTATACAGCATACTGATTCAACAAGTTTATACATTATGCTGTGTTCTCCACAAGTGTAGCCACCATCTGTCCTCCTACATCGGTATTATAATATCTTTGGCAATGCTGTGCTTTTTATTCCCATGGGTTATTCATCCTGTGACTAGCTTGTATCTCCTCTCCCCCTCACTCATTTTTCCCTACCTCTAACTCCTTGCCTCTGGCAACCTTCAATTTGCTCTTTGCATTTATAAGACTGATTCAGCTTTTTATGTATTCATTTGTTTAGATTTCCCTTATGAATTAAATCATACGGTATTTGTCTTTCTCAGTCTGACTTATTTCACTTAGCACTTAGCATAATACCCTATAGTTCCATCTATGTTGTCTCAATAAGCATGCCCTCTTTTTTATGGCTGCACAATATTCTACTGCATATATATATAAATAAATAAATATATATATGTATATATATATATATATATACCACATCTTCCTTATCCATTTTTCCATTGATGAATCCTTAAGTTGTTTGCATATCTTAACTGCCATAAATAATTGTGCAGTAAACATAGTGGTTCTTATATCTTTTTAAATTAGTGTTTTCACTTTCTGGGGGGTAAATATTCATTTATATTTTAAAAAGTTTATTTATACCTCCTTCCATGATAGAATAAATCTACTAGAATTTCTCTGCAACTGTAAGTGAAATGAAAGAATATAGAAAGCAATTATTTTTGAACCTTACAAAATTAGAAGCACAGGACTGTTTCTCAGAGAAGGGAAATTCATGAGTTGAAGCTGATGTGTTCCTTGGGTCTTTGCATAGATAAAATTTCCTGGAGTTGAAACAAATGAATAGACATGGAACACAAGGAGAATGTGATCATCTAACTTTACTGAGGAGACAGCAATCATAAGTAGGGGCTCTGAATTACTTGGATCTATTGGGGCAGTTTAGTAGAGAAAGACAAGAGCTGGGGGAAGGAAAGATGGAAATCTGTATCTGCATTCCACTAGAATCCTTGCCGGAGTCATTTTGGTCATACATGTGCAGCTGCTGGGATTGACAATGGAATGAAAATGGTAGAGATTGTGCTCACTAGGAAACATTGGAGTTTCAGACCAGCCAGAGTGGGGAAATCTTACTAAGTATCTGAAATATTCAAAAAGACAGTAGAATGGCCACACTTGAGAATAAGAAGTATTTTAGCTATTTATTTAGCTATTTTAATATTTAGTTATTTATTTAGCGAGTATTTAGTATTTAGCTATTGAAAGCTCTAAGACATTCTAAAACCATGTCTCAATAAGATCATTTTAAACTGCAAGTAAACCAAAATTTGGGGGGAAATATTCATAATATACATATCCAATCTTCCATCTGTATCCAAAATAACAATGTTCAAAAATATTTAGAAAAGAAATTAAATTTAAAATAGGAAAAAATAAAAATTTTCAAAGATGTGAAGGTAAACCTCATAGAAGATATATGAGCAGTCAAAATACACTTGAAATATGCTCACCTTTCTTAGAGATCAGATAAATGAAAAGTACTCACATCACTTTCACTAACATGACTAATATTAAAAGTCTGGATCATTGAAAAGTGTTCTGAATACTTTGAACAACTGATGTTATTAAAATTGTTTATTGGTATGTAAAATGGCATTTGGTAGTTTCTGGTAATCATAAGCATACACCACCTTAGGAACTAGCAACTTAGGAACTCTGCTACTTAAATGCATCTAAAAGCAATGAAACTATGTGTCCTCAAAAAGATTTGGGCAAGATTGTTCATAGCATTTTGTTCAGAATCACTCCAAACTGGAAATCCCTGTTGGACAGTATGTATTTTGGATTGAATAGTATCCTCCAAAGTTTATTGAAGCCCTAACCCCCACTGTGACTGTACTAAGAGATAGGGCCAAAAGAGAGGCAATTAAGGAAATGAGGTCCTTATGTGAGTGGGGCCTTTTTCTAATATGATTAATATCCATTAAGAAAAGAGAGTAGAGACCTCACTCTCTCTCTCTGCCATGTCAGCAGAGAGAAGGCACCCATCTGCAAGCTAGAAAGAAGGTCTACCAAGAGCTGACTATGCTGGGACTCTGACTCGGACTTCCAGTCTCCAGAATTCTGACAAAACAAGATTTTGCTGTGTAGGCCACCTAATGTATGGTGTTTTGTTACAGCACACTGCATTAATACAAGATGTGGAAAGAAAAATTAACTGTTATAAATAAATAGAGAAGACAAAAAATTTTATTTTTTATTTAAAAAAATTTTTTTTAATGTTTTATTTATTTCTAGGAGAGAGAGAGAGACAGCGTGAGCAGGGGAGGGTCAGAGAGAAAGGGAGATACAGACTCTGAAGTAGGCTCCAGGCTCTGAGCTGGCAGTCAGCACAGAGCCCGACGCGGGGCTCGAACGCACGAACCGCGAGATCATGACCCAAGCGAAAGTCGGACGCTTAACCGACTAAGCCACCCAGGCTCCCCATGACAAAAATTTTTTAAAGCATCTATTGGTAATGCATGCATCAACATAAGCTAATGTCACTGACAGCATATTGAGTAAAATAAACCAAGCATAAAAGAATATGTACAACATAATTTCATTTATATGAATTTTTACAGAGATAGGGGCCAGCCTGGTGATTGAGAAGGATGAGGGTGGGTGATTGACAATAAAGAAGAAATTTCTGGGTTGATGAAACTCCTATCTTTATTGGAGGACTGGTTACATGGATAATCTTAGCAAATTTGGATTTCTATGAAGCTACATCATTTTCATGGGTCAAAGAAAGACAATCCTAAATTTTAAAGCTGGAGAGGACCTCAGATATAATCTGGCCAGCTTCTTCATTTTAGTGAAGCAAAAGCAATTTTTTCCCATCATGTTGTACTGGCTAAGTCAGAACAATTATCAAGTTTTCTTGACTGCAAGTGTTGTTTCTTTTTAATTTATTTTTAATTTGTTTTTACTCTGTTGTGTTTGATAAGAGTGCATTTTACATACTTTTAAAGGCGAAAGATTTATTTGATCTGAAGAGAAGCCAGAGTATTTTATGTACTTTTAATAGCCATCTGTAGCACCATAAATAAAATAGTAAAGTTTCTGATTACTAAAAAACATCTGCAAATAAGAAAATAAAGTTATTTATTATTATCAGCATGGTGCTGTCATTCGGAGTATGTTCTATTATTTACTGTCTATATGAGTTTGAACAGGTTGTACTAATTCTCAGTGACTTGTTTCTTTTACTTACTTTTTAAATTATCATCCACAAAATGAGGAGAAAGGCAATACTCCCTTAATGGGCTGATTTTGGAGGACCGTGGGGGAGAAGAAGGGGAAAAATAGTGTGGCAGAGGGAGGGATGCAAACCATGAGAGACTCTTGAATGCTGAGAACAAACTGAGGACTGATGGGGTTGGGTTGGGGGGGAGGAGGGAGATGGGCATGGAGGAGGGCACTTGTGAGGATGACCACTGGGTGTTATATGGAAACAAACTTGACAATAAACTATTTTAAAAAATGAAAATTACGTGAAATAAAATATTGAAATATTATCAAATGATACTTGACATATAAGCACTCAATAATAATAAATAATAATGAAATAAATATTTGTGTATTTTGAATGTCTGTGCCAATTATAATTTTTGTTATTCTCTAAATCATATAAAGCATCCTTCCATTCAAATAAAAAAATTAATTCAAAGTTATGGAAAGAGCATTTTCTTTGAAGTAAAAAAAAAAAAACAAGACAACAGTTTGTCAAACTATCTAGAATAATTCAATTATTAAATGGGGAAATATTTTGCAATGCCTAACATATTAGTTAACCCACAAAGTGTGGGTTTTTTTTCATTCCTTTGGTATTTTTTCCCAACCACAAACAAATGAAAGATACTACTTACATGATAACATAAATATGGCAGCAGAAATACAAATTCAAAAAAAGAAATTTGCTAAAAGATACACATTGGAATGACCTCTAAAAGAAACCTCATTTGCACATTAAAAGATCACAAGATAAACGGGTCTCACCTCCTTCTGCCTCCTCTTCCTCATGCAATATTTTATGTCTAGCAAAGCGAATAATCTCTATTTCTTATAGTTGGTCCAACAAAAATATGCTCAGTAGATCAGGGATGAAAAGCCAGGAAAAAAGAAGAAAAATAGAGGAGTAAAAAATTGATATAAATTATTCAAAATGCTAATTTTGGTATAATATGAGAACTTTAATTTCAAAGTGATCTCAGCATTTGTTTAGATATAAACATAACGGATTTTTATTGAGTATCTCCCAACAACACTGGGAAGCAAGCATTTATAGATGAAGATATTGAAATTCAGAAAAGCTTAACAAATTGATCTAAATTACACACTTGGTATTTACAAAGCCAGGGCTAGAATTTTAATTGACATAAAAAATAGTGATGAATAACAATATAGTCATTAAAATTCAGATGCATAAACAATCTTTACATCATTTTTAAATCTGTAGAGATGTAAAATCAATGAAGTACACATACATCTCCTGGATGGAGTCAGTTTCACTTACTAAAATCATAGTTTGAAGCTTACCTTACCGATCTACCCAGTATTGATGTCCTTTTGTTATTTACCTTGATAATAGTTGTTTGTGTAATTATTGCTGAGGTCTATGGTTATTTTTTTTTTTGTCTGAAGTTACAATCCCATAAACATTTCTGAATGGCTTTACATTTAGACGGTCACTAAGTTGTTTTGAAGAAAGACAATTTTCATCATTGATAAAGTTTGGAAGTAAATCAAATCATTTAAAGACTTGTTCAGAAGATATATTTGTTTGATCACTTGAAAAATAGCTCCCATCATGTGGAATATTTACTGACAAATTTTCGTTTGAGTGAGAAGTCAGTTATAAAGACAGAAGACAAAGCCATTTTTATTTGCCTATGGTGGTGATGGACTGGTAGACATATTTGTAATTTATATCTCAACAGTGCACTACAATACATCTTATATTTCCACAGCTTGAACCTATTGGTTGTTCCTGAGCTCTGGCAGGCAAAGAATCTATTTCTACTTGTGGAGCCTGGACTATACAGCAGAAAATGTGGAGACATGATAAGAAGACCTGTGACAGACCTAGTCTGCAAAGATGGTGTGCAGTGAGCATGGAGAGATGACACTAGATTGGAACTAGAGCCTCGTGGATGTGCTTACAACCACATTCAAGTACTATTGACAGAAAGGAAAGAGAGAGTGTCTCTTAGGTTTTTATTTTTCTTTTTTCTTTTCTTTCCTTTTTTTTTTTTTTTTTTGTCATTGGCATTACATTGTGTTTCCATTAACTCAAATGACAAAGATAGTTGTGGAAGAAAATGCAACATTTTGTTTTAGACTTATAAAGTTGGAGTTGTCTATTATTTGGCCATCTGGGTATATTCTTCCCAATACTCGAATCCTTCATGTTTATAAACATCCCAACTGTTGGTCAGGTCACTTCTTCCCTGACACAGGTCACATTGTTCCAGGAGACTATTATTACTTCTGGCTCTAGGATGTATCCCAGACCCACTCTAATCAGAAACTCCTGTTTATTGCTGCCATTTATTCTTTCAGTGTTAGATATGATCCATTTGTAGCCAATGAACCTGGAGAAAACTTTTAATGAGGGTTTATGGGAATGAAACATTTTGTCTGTCTGAAAAAGCTTCCAAAAGCAATTCTACATCTTTCTGGATAAAGAAAAGTGTTATAAGAACTACTGATGTTATTTAGTTAAGTTCTGTCAGAGGAAGACTGCTTACACTAAGTCTTTACCATCTCATGATATATTAATAAAATCTAAAGAGCAGGCTCAATGACTCACACATAAGCTATCTGAAAACAATCAATATCAGCAAATGAGCGTCTAGCAAAGGCATCTTCCTCTCAAGAATACAAAACTCTTCATTTGCCCAAGAAGCACATTTGTATGCTGGCAGACTGGGAACCTGCCCAAAAGTCATTGAAATAGGACAAGATAAAGTCAAGTTGCAAAGACCTTAGCACTTTTACACTGCTGTGCAAGAGAACAAATGCAAATTTTCTCTCCAAAGACAAAGTAGAAAGCCAAGGTAATTGCTAGCATTCATCTTGTGACCATAATAGGAAGCCAGTCTTAAGAAGAAAAACTAAGTATGAGATGGAAAGAAATTTGTCTCTATGTCACTGTTGAACTGCTAAGTCAAACCAACCCTGAAGCTGCTCTTAACTCTGACGTGTAGTCCTTTATTGCCTAAGCCATCTAGAGTTGATGTTTCTGCAATTTATAAGAAAATAAAGCCTAGCCGAAGCATATACAAAAGAAGATATAATGCAGATGATTGGATACACACACACACACACACACACACACACACACACACATACACACAGAGAGTATATATATATGAAGTCTAGAACCACTCAGGGGAGAAGCATAAGATGTTATAGTTACTCATTGTGAACTGACTACAGTATTAAAGTCACAGGCTTGAAGAATACCAAGAGATGAATGTAGACATGGAAGAACAGAATGCTCTTCTCTAATAGCATGGGAGAGACATTTTGCTGCTTCCAAAGGCTGAACAACTCCCAAACCCGCTGACAGGTTAGTAGACAGAACCGTTAGTTTGCGATTGGAAGTCTTTATATAAATGTGTCTAAAAATAAATCATGAAGATGTTCTTAATTCTCCTTATTTTTCAATTGGGAAATTTAGTATACTGGCATTTATCTGCCTGAGGGGGTTATTATTATTGTTGCAGACATATTTTTTTTATTTTTTTTAATGTTTTATTTATTTCTAGGAGAGAGAGAGAGAGATAGCATGAGCAGGGGAGGGTCAGAGAGAGAGGGAGTCACAGACTGAAACAGGCTCCAGGCTCTGAGCTGGCAGTCAGCACAGGGCCCGACGCGGGGCTCGAACCCACGAACCGCGAGATCATGACCTAAGCGAAAGTTGGACGCTTAACTGACTAAGCCACCCAGGCGCCCCTGTTGCAGACATATTTTATGCATATTATTATTAAACCAGAGTTCAACCAGAAGTTGAACAAGTACTGTATATTTATGTAATCTGGAAGAAACCCACTGTTTCTTATACCTTACTCTTTCTCCTTTATCATACTGTTAGTCATGATTAAAAACATTAATTGGTCAAATTAGAAAACATAATGTTCCTCACATTATTTCAGCCACCAGGGTCTCTGCACTTAACTCCCTGGATTTCCTAGGAGATCTATCTCCTCATTTCCATTTGACCCTATCACTCTGTCTATCTTTCTAAACAGGTGTTATTCTGGTGTTTTCACTTCCCTTCCAACTTTTGGATGATCACCAGGGTTATTATTCTAACTTTTGAGATTCTCCTGCTTTGAAATATTAAGGTCATTTTATCATTTGCAATATGAAATCTAAATTTCTCAGAATTAAAAAAATATCATGAACTCACCCCAACTTAATATGGACTAAGTGAAGTCACAAAATTGTATTTCAGGCCTAGGAATATATCTTCTGGGTAATAAATGCTTTCACAAACCTTGTATCTGAAATGGTGACAGCATCCATTACCAGCACTACTCCCAAACATCTTCTTGCTGAACAATCTTACACACTTACTCCGCAAGCCCTTGCCCAGGTGTTCTCTCCTCTGTTCAGGCGTGTCTCATCTTGCTCCCCACAAACAAGAGAGATTAAGTGTTTTCTAGATAAAACCTTACCAGAAATGCTAAAGGCAGTTCTTCATGCTGAAACAAAAGAACATATATAATTAATAGAAAAACATATACAAATAAAAAATCACTGGTAAAGACAGAGTTAAATTTGGAATGCTCTAATGTTGTAATGATAGTAGGTAATCACTTATAACTCTGCTGTGAATGTTAAAAGACAAATGTATAAAAAATAACTAGAAACACAATAACTTGTTAATGAATACTAACGTAGAAATTTAGAAACTGTGATTTAAAAACTATAAAATATGTGTGGGAAAGGTAACAATGTACAGCTTTTGTATGTGTTTGAAGCTAACTTATTATCCCTTAGAATAGACTGTTATAAATATAAGATGTCTTAAATAGCCACAAAGCAAAACATGCAGTCTATAAAAAAAAAGAAATAGAGAAATGCAATGCCATTACAGCAAATCATGAAATCACTGAGGAAGACAGCAAAAGTACAAGGGAACAAAGAGATTAAGAAAAAAAAGACAAAATGGCAATAGAAGTTCAGACCTATCAATAATGAGCTTAAATGCAAATAGGCTAAATTCTCCAGTTAAAACACATACAGTGACTGAATGAAATGCATCTACATGCTGTCAAGGACAACCATAGACTGAAAATGATGTGATGGAAAAAGACACTCCATATAACGGAAACCAAAAGAAAGCAAGGTTTTCTTGGCTGATGTCTTACTTACATCAGACAAAACAGACTTTATAATTTTGTTGTTCTTGTTTATTTTTGAGAGAGAGAGAGAAGGAGAGAGAGACAGAGCACTAAAGGGAGAGGGGCAGAGAGAGAGGGAGACAGAAAATCCGAGGTAGACTCCAGGCTCTGAGCTGTCAGCACAGAGCCCGAACCAGGACCCAAACCGATGGGCTGTGAGATCATGACCTGAGTCAGTCAAATATTTAACTGACTGAGCCACCCAGGTGCCTCAGACAATATAGACTTTAAGCCAAAACAGTAAAGAGAGACAAAGAAGGTTGTCATATAATGGTAAAGGAGTCAGTCCTTCAAGAGGATGTGACGTTAGTAAATATTTATGCAACCAACATGGGAGTACCTAAATATATAAAGGAAATATTAATGGATCTGGATGGAGAAATAGACTGTAATACAATAATATTAGAAGACTTTACTACGCTTTTTAACAACAGATAGATCATCTAGTCAGAAAATTGGTAAAAATTGGACTTAAACTATACATTAGACTAAATGGACAAAATAGACATTTACAAAATATTCCTTCCAACAGGAAATTAATAGATATTTTCTTTTTAAAGAAATTTTTAATGTTTATTTCTTTTGAAACAGAGAAAGAGTAAGTGGGGGAGGGGCAGAATGAAAAAGAGAGAGAATCCCAAGCAGTGTCTGCACTATTAGAGCAGAGTTCATCACAGGGCTCAGTCCCACAAAATGTAAGATCATGACCTAAGCCAATATCAAAAGTGGGATGCTTAACTGTCTGAGCCATCTAGGTGCCCCAGGAATACACAATTTTCTTAAAGATAAATGGAATATTTATCCATTTATGAGATCATGAGATCATGTTAGGCCACAGGCCACAGACACACACACACACAGTCTAAGAAATTTAACTAGATTGAAATCATAAAGCATCTTTTCCAATCACAATTGTATAAAAATAGAATCAATTGTAAAAAGAAAACTAGAAATTCAAAATTATGTGGATATTTAAAAACATGTTCTTAAACAGCCAATGAGTCAAAGAAGAATCCAAAAGAAAAAATCAAAAAGTATCCTGATACAAATGAATATGAAAATGCAAAATACCAATACTTATATAGCAAACTGAGGTTTAAAATGATAAACACTGGGGCGCCTGGGTGGCTTAGTCGGTTAAGCGTCCGGCTTTCACTTAGGTCATGATCTCGCGGTTTGTGGGTTCGAGCCCCGCGTCGGGCTCTGTGCTGACTGCCCGCTCAGAGCCTGGAGCCTATTTCAGAGTCTGTAATTCCCTCTCTCTCTGACCCTCCCCTGCTCACGCTCTCTCTCTCTCCTAGAATTAAATAAAAATGTTAATAAAAAAATAAAATGATAAACACCTATAATAAGGCAAAATATCTCCAATAACAACCTATTTTTAAGAAGTTAGAGAAAAAGAAAAAATTAAGCCCAAAGTTGTTAGAATGAAGGAAATAACAAATACCAGAAAAGAAATAAATGAAACAGAGATCAGAAGCAATAAAAATCAGTCAGTGAAACTAAGAACTGGTTTTTTTTTTTTTTTTTAGTTTTAGAAAAAAATTTCAATGTTTATTTGTTTTTGAAAGAGACAGAGTGTGAATGGGGGAGGAGCACAGAGAGAGGGAGACAGAATCCAAAGCAGGCTTCAGGTTCTGAGCTGTCAGGACAGAGCCCCCAGTGTGGGACTTTAACCCACAAACTGAAATCATGACCTGAGCTGAAGTCGAACACTTAACAAACTGAGCCATCCAGGCACCCCAAAAGCTGTTTTGATGAAATAAATGAAATAGACAAACTTTTAGCTAGACTTACCAAGAAAAAAGTTAACTTGAGCAAATAAAATAAAAAATGAAAGAGGAGCTAAAAGGGCAGATATCACACAAATGGAAAGGATTGTAAGACTATTATGTTAATAATTATGTGTTAACAAAACGTACAGCCTAGAAGAGATAGATAAATTCTTAGAAACATAAAGTGTACCAAGATTGGATCATGAGGAAATAGAAAATGCAAACAGACTAATTCATAGTAAGAAACTTGAATCTATAACTAAACTCTCCCAACAAACAAAAGTTCAAGACCTGATGGCTTCAACTGGTGAATTCTACCAGTCATTTAAAGAAGAAATATACCAATCCCTCAAACTTTCCCAAAAAGAAAATGAGGTTGAGAATACTTCCAAGCATTTTTTTTAGGCCAAATACAAGCTCTTAGGTACTAAGGGATGAATTTAACTAAAGAGGTAACAGATGTGTACACTGTGAAATATGGATACTGATGAAAGAAGTTGAAGACACAAATAATTGGAAATATATTTGACACTCATGGATTGGAAGAATTAATATTATTAAAAAATTCAGATTACCCAAAGTGATACACAGATTCAGTGGAATACTTATGAAAATTATAATGGCATATTCAACAGAAATTTTTAAGAAATTCTAAAATTTGTATGGAATCACAAATGATCAAAGTAGCCAAAACAATCTTAAGAAAAAACAAAGCTGGAGGCATCACCACTCTCTGATTTAAAGATATATTACAAAGCTATAGTAATATAGTAATCAAAATAGAATGGTAAACAAAAATATTTTTAAAAGTAGAGTAATAAAAATAGTATGGTATTGGCATAAAAACAGACACAGAGGTTAATGGAATAGGATAAACAGTAAAGACTTAAACTCACATATATATGGTTAATTAATTTATGACAAGGCAGTCAAGAATATACAATAAGAAAATGATAGTTTCTTTAATAAACTGTATTGGGAAGACATGCAAATGAATGAAAGGGGATCCTTATCTTATATCTTACACAGAAATCAATGGAAAGTTTCCAGAATAAAATACAGAAAGTTCCTTGACATTGATCTTGATAATGATTTTTGCGGGGGTATTTAACACCAAAAGCAAAGGCAGAAAAAGCAATATTAAACAGGTGGGACTATATTAAACTAAAGAGCGGCACAGTGCTTCACATGAAAAGACAACCTGTGGAGGTGGTGGGTGGCTCAGTCAGTTGAGCGTCCGACTTCGGCTCAGGTAATGATCTCACGGTTCATGGTTCAAGCCCGGCGTCCGGCTCTGTGCTGATAGCTAGCTCAGAGCCTGGAGCCTGATTCAGATTCTGTGTCTCTTTCTCTCTCTGCCCCTTCCCTGTTCATGCTCTCTGTCTCTCTCTGTCTCTCAAAAATAAATAAATGTAAAAAAATTTTTTTAAAAAGAAACGACAACCTGTGGAATAGAAGAAAATATTTACAAATCATATATATGATAAGGAGTTAATAGGAAATATATAAGATCGTATATAACTCAATAGCAAAAGAAAAAGACTCATCAAAAATAGGCCGATAAGCTGAACAAACATTTCCCCAAGGAACACATACAAATGACAAACAGGTACATGAAAAGATGCTCAATTTAATCAGGAAAAGGCAAATGAAAACCACAGTGAGGTACCACCTGACACTATTAGACTAGCTATCATCAAAAGGACAGGAGAAAGCCAGTGTTGGTGGATGATGTGGAGCAAAGACAACATTTGTGCACCGTTGCAGAAATGTAAATTAGTATAGCTACTATGAAAAACAGTATGGAGGCTCTCCTAAAATCAAAAATAAAATTACTATATGATCCAGTAATCCCACTTTTGGATACATGTCGAAAGAAAATGAAAGAAGGGTATGAAAAACGTATCTTCACTTCCATGTTCATTGCAGTATTCACAATAGGAAACATATGGAACAATCTAAACTTCAACAACAGATGATTGGCGATAGATAGATAGATAGATAGATAGATAGATAGATAGATAGATAGAAAGAAAGAAATATTCATTCAGGATTAAAGAAGGAAATTCTATTTGTAACATGCTTGTACTTTTATTGACCTATACTAAGTGAAATACGTCAGAAAGACAAATACTATATGATCTCAATTATATGTGGATTCTAAAAAAACTCATAAAGAAAGTAAAATGGAGGTTTTCAGGGGCTGGATATTGGGTAATATTGGGAGCTATTTAAGGGGATCAAACTTTCTATTACAAGATGAAAAAGTTCTGGGGTTTGATGCACAGCATGCTGATTTTACTTAATTGTATTCTATTACATACTTTAAAATTACTAAAGGAGAAAGTCCTAAATACTCTCACAATGAAAAAGAACGTTATTATGTGACATGACGATGGGGTTGGTGAACACGGTATGTGTATCAAATGAACAGGTTGTACAACTTAAGCCCAAGCAATGTTATATGTCAGATATATCTCAATAAAGCTGGGAAAAAGAGAGGAATAAATTACAAAAGAAAGATCAATCCATATTAGTTTACAAAAATAAAATAATCAATTAATTATTTATTTTAAAATTTCATTTTGGGGCACCTCGGAGGCTGTCAGTTGAGCCACCAACTTTTGAATTTGGCTCTGGTCATGATCCCAGCCATGGTCATGGGATGGAGTCTGGTGTTGGGCTCCATGCTGAGCATGGAGGCTGCTTGGGATTCTCTCTCTCTCTTTCTCTCTCTCTCTTTCTGTCTCTCTGTCTGTCTCCTCTGCCCCTCTCCTCTGCTTGTGCTCTCTCTTTAAAAATAAAATTAAAATAATTTTCATTTTTCTGGAATTAGAGAAAAGGAAATTTAAAAATGAGCTTTTTAAAAAAAGGAACAAACTTATAAGAGCTATGTAGGAAAAGTGAAGACTGTTATAGACATTCCATGTATTTATTCATTTAATGTCTTTCCCATTAGAATGTAATGTCTGTGAAAACAGTGGTCTTATATATTTTATTTATTTATGAATCTTGAGAATTTTGAAAATAGTAAGGCCTTAATTAATAATAATTAAAACAAATCAATTGATGAATAACTGTTGAGATGTCTACTAAATTAGTATATGTTATTCAGCATCTTCTAGGCTTCACAGAAATTATTTGAATTTCACATTCAAATCAACAATCGTTTATGAGCAACCTTTTTAAAATTGAGATATAATTGACAACATATGTAAGTTTAAGGTGTACTCAAGTTGATTTCATACACTTCTATTTTGCAACATGATTACCAACATATTGTTAAATAAGATCGCCATCATGTCACATAATTACCAAGATTTACTTTATTAATACTTTTACAATATATAACACAGTATTGTTAACTATGATCATGATGATGCCCATTAGATCCTCAGAGCTTCTTCATCTTCTAAAAGCAAATTTGTATCTTTTTTCAAGTTTATCTACTTATTTTGAGAAAGAGAGAGCAGAGGAGGGGCAGAGAGAGAATCTGAAGTAGGCTCCATTTTGTCAGTACAGAGCCTGATGTGGGGCTTGAAACTCACAAACTGAGAACATGACCTGATATGAAATCAAGAGTTAGGTGCTTAACCAACTGACACACCTAGGTGCCCCTCAAGTTTGTGGCTTTGACCAATATTTCCCCAATTCTTCAGTCACCCAGCTTTTGGAAATTACCATTCTACTCTTTGTTTCTATCAGAGTGTCTTTGCAGATCCCACATGTGAGATAATACAGTATTTATGTTTCTCTAATTTACATCACTTAGCATAATAACATCAAGATCTATCTATGTTGTGGCTAATGATATGATTTCCCTTTTTTCTCGGGACTGAATAATTGTGTGTGTGTGTGTGTGTGTGTGTGTGTATAAACATTCCTTTTTTTCTTCTAAAGGACAGGTGAGATTTTCATAGATTTAACAGTATGTGGAGAAGGCCAAAGATTATAAAAGGAAAATAGTATTTTACAAAGATAATGAAGACAATGATTTGGTTGAAATAGCAGAGTGGTTCTGTGGTGTCATATCATATAGGACTGATAAATAAATTGAACACATTAATAATGAGCCTCAAACTTCAGTCTCATAATTTTGAGAACACTGTGAAAACAAGGGAGAATCAAAGAAAAGTATTTTGGAGGAGAAAGGAAACTCAGCCACCCAATTCAGCAAATGAAAAGAACTTTCTACCATTGGATAATTTCTATCTTAAGTGCTGGAGTTAATACAAAGATAAGCAAGACACAGTTTCTAAACGAGAGAGTTAAAACAACTTTCAGGTCCAGGAGATGATAATAAATTGCTCTAAGTGGACAATTATTCTGAGTGCCAATGTTGGATAGATGAGACATGAAAAGGGAAGTAGACATGAAAACTATGAAGGTAGATACATGAGACCTAAGGAATGGGTGGCAGTAAAATTGAAGGGGCATGATAGAAAAAAGGATATTTTGAAGAAAGAAAGGCATTTTAACTCTCCATACAATTAATCGCATGTAGTTTATGGGGTGAGCATTACTTTCTTCTCATGTACATTTCTTTTTTTTTTTTTTTTCTAGGAGAGAGAGAGACAACGTGAGCACGGGAGGGTCAGAGGGAGGAAGATACAGACTCTGAAATAGGCTCCAGGCTCTGAGCTGACAGTCAACACAGAGCTCGACGCGGGGCTCGAACCCACGAACCGTGAGATCATGACCTAAGCGAAAGTCGGACGTTTAACCGACTAAGCCACCCAGACGCCCCTCATGTACATTTCTTTTATTTTACTCACTAGGTCAAAAGACTACCTGAAGTTTGGACATCATATATTAAACATTGCCTCCATTGAAAATGTTTACCACATTATCTTATGAAGAGTAAGTATTGAAAAGCACTGCTTAATTCACATAAAGAATATTTTAGTGCTTTGAGTTGATCAGGTTGGAATAAATGTAGACTCCAAAAGAAAGTTCATTATGAAAAGAAATATTTAGAGAATTGTTTAATTGGTGAGATTGCAGAGAGTTTAAATTTATCAAGAAAGGAAATATAAATATTTTATGTTTAATATCTAATTTTGATACATTAAAATCTGATTATAACTAATAGAAGAAACTTTTTCTTAATTGACAATTTTAATTAATATTTAAATACATCTTAATTTAATATTTTAATCAATTAATTTTAATTTGAGATTTAGTTTGTCATTAAATAATTTAATATAATTTTTAATGTTGGGAATTTAATTTGATGACTTGTATTTGAAAGAAAGACCAGGGGTGCCTGGGTGGCTCAGTCAGTTGAACATCTAACTTTGGCTCTGGCCATGGACTCACAGTGAGTTTGAACTCCACTTTGGTCTCTGTGCTGACAGCTCAGAGGTTGGAGCCTGCTTTGGATTCTGTCTCCCTCTCTCTCTGTCCCTCCCCCACTCACGCTCTATCTCTTCCACTCTCTCAAAAATAAATAAACGTTAAAAAATCATACTGAAAGAAAGACAAAATTTCTTCCATATAACATCTTGAAAATTGTTAGTTTAAATGCTAAATGACAGTAACAATTCATTTAGTGTCTTTCAAAACAATATTAACACCTAAGGCAATTTCTCATTAATCAAGCTAGAATAGAGATATGCATAAAATTTCAGTAATATATGTACATAGATCAAACTCTTTTGGAGCTTCAGGTCTTCAGATACTTTTTCTTTTTTGGATGTTGTGTTGATCCTTGGGCTTATAGCAGCTGTTCTAGCCTTCTGAAGTCAGTACCTTTATCATACACACTTTGAATTTGCAGACGGAAAATGAGTGCAAGGGGAGTTACTGAGAAGAGTTGTCAAGGGCCAAGTGTGAGATTTTCATTCAAACAGATACTTAGGGAATGTGAACTAAAAGACATACATTTGTTGATCTTCATTTGATCAAATGGATAGGAGTTTACAAAATCTCCTACATCATTTTGTTCATGGATGAAGCCTCCAATTAATCATGCACAGTTAGACACATACTGTGCTGATAAAAATTTGTGTTGCTCTATCTTCAGGTCTTGAGAACAGCTATTATACCATTCAAGTAAATAATTTTGTTGAGAGTAAGAATAAACAGAGGCAGTAGATAGAAAATCTAATGGAAAATAAACCTGTTGGAGCAATTTCTCCCATTTTTAATTACAGCTACATTTCTTTTCAAACAGGTTGTCTTTAGAAAGAGGAAAATTCACTCTGGAGTGAATGTGCAAAAATAAGAACAAATAAATTTGGCTTTTACAGAGTGGCTGATCGCCTTGATTATAAAATAAGCCTTCAGCTGCCAAGGCATTCAGCTGATTTCCAAATTTGACCAACGATATTGGGACAAAGTCCTTATCTTATACTGAAGTCATAGAATCATCAATGTATGCAGAGCAGACTAAATTATGGATTCAAAATTTTTCAAAAAGTGTATAGTAAACAGTTCCTATTTGTGTTTATATTTCTCAAAAAGATAAAGAAGTTAAGTACCTTCGACAGGACTTTACCCTCCAAAGATAAGCTGGTTAAACTAATCTTTGGCTTATATATGCACCTTTTATGAAAATTAAAGAGGTTATTATCACGAAGACTAAAATTTTAATTATTTTTCCCTTTACACTCCCATACTATCCTTAAATTCTCATCTGTTATCACAATTATTGAACATTGATGGGGCAAGTCTTCAGAATCAGACACAGCTAGATTTACATATTTAGTCTGGAGCATGCAAACTCAAGACTGATGAACTTTAAGAAGATACTTAACTTCTTTGTGCTTTAATTTCCTCATGTTTAAAATGCAATAATAAGAAAAACACTAATAATTTTGTGTTAAGTAATTAAATAAATAATACAACTGACATCCTTAAAAATAATATGGCTATTATTATCCATTGGAAGACCATGCATTTTTAATAAATATGGAGTCATTATAGAAATGTATAATACATACATGATATAAATATATATATATATATACACTTTACATATATATATAATCAATCTCAGTTGCATTTATGTAATGATATGAACAATCCTTGGAAGGAAGTTTATACTGGAACTTTTTCTTACAAAGAAGAAAATATCCTGGAAATGTGTGGCATTTCATTACTTACTCTTTAATATTATGCCTTCATATTACTAAATTATTATTGGAACTTGAGTGTGAATTAGTTTTATCATTTCTTCCTTTTTTGTTGCTGTTAGAAACATTATGTATTAGAAGTGGTATGTATGTGATAAGAAAGCACATGATAAAGGAGGTAGAAAACAAAGTAAAGAAGGTAGAAATCAGTCAAACACAGATTCTCAGCCTCTTCATCTGGAGTCCTCCTAAAACATCCTGGGGTCCAGGAGAACTGCTGTCCCCTGGGAAACATAGCCAGATACAGCTGGCCATGAGTGTGGATGTCTGTGTACTCCTCCAAAATGTCAAAAGTGATGCAAACTTTACATTTGTTTTTTTGATCCTTGCTTATTTTAATAAAAATAACTTTTAATCATATGGCAATACATACTCTTCAACGTATTTTCCAGAGTCAGAAACCACCATTCATACTGTAGAAGCTACTCAAAATATAGACAAGGGGAAGGAAAAATGCGGCACAAGACTGACTTCTCCAACTCAAACTTGTAAAGTGACCAAAACATTGCAGCAGCAGCATCCTATGTGCAGAAATATTGGTGTTATGAGAAAGCCAAATGATCTGGATATGGGTAAATTATTTCAGTCCATCAGTTTCCATGGCTGTCCTAAAAATACACTACAGAATGTGATGGTGTTTCTAATACTGTACCTATGAAGTCCAGCTCTGATGAAGCTAATGGTCAAAAGAGAGAGGGGTTTACATGCCATACAGGTTTTCTAAAATTCTCTTTAGATTGTCTTAGCTTGCGGCCAGCCTTGTCCTGCTGGTCAGTCTGTGTATGAAAACATACAGTACTATAACATTATTTTCTTTTGGAAAAAAAAGACAAAACATACTTAATACTTTACCAGATATTTGAATTTGTGTTTAAATAGTCTATGACTGAGAGGTTATTTTGTGTACATAAAAATATATGGCCCAGGTAATAATTTTACTTAATAAATCTATTTTCTTTAGTAACAGTAGTTGATCTAATAACAAATAGAGCCCAGCTCCTTTGTCTGTGTCTGAGGCGTAAATGGGTCAATAGCATTTATCTACAATCTTTTTTGTAGTTTTTCTTTTTAAAAATGTTTATTTATTTTTGAATGAGAAAGAGACAGAATGCAAGTATGGGAGGGGCAGAGAGAGAGGGCAACAAGGAATCCGAAGTAGGATCCATGTTCTGAGCTGTCAGCACAGAGCCAGACGCCAGGCTGGAATCCATGAGCTGTGAGATCATGATTTGAGCCCAAGTTGGATACACTCACTGGACTGAGCCATCCAAGTGCCCCTTATCTACGATCTTCTAATGTCACTGACTTGATGGAGGTGAGGCAGTAAGACATAGATCAGACAATGAAAGATAAGACCCTTCTTCCCTTTTTCTCTTCTTCTTCCTCTTCTTTGGTTTAGGATGTCATTTACTCAATACACTTGAATAGTATAAGTGCATTAAAAGGACTCACAAGTTAATGGGGTTAGAGATGACAGAGTTCTTTTTTTGTCACGTGGAATTGTAGCACACCTTGCCACTGATAATACCTCATTTTTAACCACTTCAACGATTCAAATAACTGACTTTTCTTGAATTCTTCCCAATTTATTCTTTTTGTAATTTTCAAAACCTAAGCTGTTTTTCTAAAATCTCCATAAGCTCCAGAATACATTTTCTCCACTCCAAACCTGAAAAACATCCTCCTCACAGTAAATAATTTATACTTTACTTTTTACTTCTAATCTGCAGTTTGTAGATGACAGAAATTTCTAATTTTTCTGATTTATACCAGTCTAAAACACTTCTATTTTCTTCTTATTGAGTTGATAATACTTTTGTTACTTCATTTAGTCTATATTTTATTCTAACAAGAGCAATTACCTATTACTGACATTTTTTCTTGCACAAATTCTCACATTTTGTATTTTTTATTTTAAATCATTTCTTCTTCATATATGCTTTAAAAATTCTTCTTCTCTATATATGTATTGTATATACAGTTAGTGGGTAGATTTAAATAAGAGAATAAATTTTTAACAAAAATTATCAGTTCAAATAATGGTTAAGAAACTTATTATCAGTCTTGATTCCCTACTCCAAATGATTATGTCAAGTATGTTACCCAAGCACTAGTAATTTACATATTTGCCTGGGTAAGAAAAGGTGCACTGGAGGTGGGCCACGTTTCTATTTGTCTATGTTGTTTCAGTATTTTTTTCCCCTATTGGGAATTCCAGATTTAAATGTGTTTTCAATTGTAGAGTTAGAGACAATATTAAGAGTTCACACAGAGATGAATATGCTTGCTCTGGAGTTCACCAGCCTCCACTCTAACTTATCTGTGTCCAGTTAATAGCACAGAAACTGGCCAGAGCTCTTAAATGATAGTTGCTGCTACTTCAACTATTACTACTGCTCCTATTAGTATTATCACTAAATACACTCCTACTAACTGCTTAGTAAATTAAGTGATTGTTTATTTTTGAAAGCATATTCATTCTTAGAGAAAAATAAACACTTTATTGATTAGGAATTGAATTTAAGTCATTGTTCTGAAACAAAGTAAAATGTCAGAAATTTTGGAGTAAAAGTGTTCACAATTATTAAATGTTAAAGTTGTTTTGATTTTCTATTGTTTATTAATATTTGTTTTTAAGTTTACTATTGCGTAGCTTTTGTTTCTTGAAATATATAATTACCGATAGTATGTTATTTCTCTTAGCTTTAAATTGCATTAAAACACTTGTATGCATTTATCCATATTCTGTTTCCAATAGAAACTGAATATATTCTACATATGTACAAGGAAATCAACATGAGAATAAAGTTGGTTCCCCCCAGTCACCAGAGTGATAAAAATGATTTTACTTCTATGTCTTTCTGAGTAATTTTACGAAAGCACTTTGGCAATAGTAAGGTAGATGATTGTATATGTTATGAAAACTTTGGGGTCTGCCAATCTTTTCTAACATGTTACAGGGTAAATAATGTCACCCCTCCTCCATCTCTCTTTTGGTGTCTATAATATGTAAACTGAAGTTTGTGATGATGCTTTAATGTTTTCCTTCCTCCATAGTCTAGCCTTCTGTCAATACATTTATTTTGCCAAACTGAAATGTATTTCTCAGAAGACAGAGAAAATTCTGGGCTTATACAGAATGTCTTTAGGTACAGCACTGAAAATATTTTCAGCATATCTTGCTGTGACTTTGGCTGTGATCAGTTATAAATCCAATTGCTGGGATCCAATACTGGCTTTTTACTTAGAAAAAGGCTCTTTACTTCCATTTCCTAATACCTCATACATCCCAACTGCCTCTTAGGTTTTCATATCTTATCCTTATATATTTGGAATGCCTAGTTTAAAATTACTTTTGTTATAATTTCAAACTTCACATAAGCTAGTTTATAAATGTATCTTCACATATGATAAAGAATACTGAAGACTGATAATTATATTCAGGTTTGCCAGACTAATATCAGCAAAATTCTATAACTGTGATTTTTGGAGAGCCAGTTATAATTTCACCTGGAATGATATGCAACATTTTTTCCACTGTGGGAGACACAATATCTGTGGTCCACCTGGGCTAAAACAAGATATTTATGATACGAATAGACAAGAGAGGTCTCATACATAGAATATGATTTTTTTTACAAGAAATTCTGCAATTTTATGAGAAAAACAGCATATTCACTTAAAAATGGAAAAAATGCTTGAATAGGAACTTCAAAAATAGCACATTAAATTTTTTATTTAAAAATTTATTCAGTGATATTACACATTGGAGAAAGACAAATAAAACCCTAAATGATTTACTAGTATGAACCTAGAAGAATAGGCAAAAGTAAAAAGAGTAAAATATACTTTGTTTGTGGAAAACACACTTTAAGCAAACCAACAGTTATCATTCAATTATTACACTAAAAAAATGCATACATATATAATCAGAAATATACACAATAATTATTGTTGCATTGTTCATAAAAGCCCAAGTGCAGACACAGCACAAATATCAACTTGAAGTAAAATTCCTACATATATGTACTTACACACATGTGGTTCTCAACATACATGAGACTACTGTGTAAATGCAGACCTGGCCTTTATATGCATCTAAATAGAGACACTCAGAAACACAATACTGAATGAAAGAAGGCAGGTGCAAAAACAAATACTTTGATAATTCTATTCAATGTAACTTTCAAAATAAACACAATCAGTCTAAGCTGCTACAGGTCAGGAGGGAATGTGTTTTCCTTGAGAAGTGAGGAGTTGAACATTGGGAGGGAGCATGTTCTGGGCAGTGGGCAATATTCCACTGGGATTCACAGGTAGAAACTATTCCCTTGTGATAATGCATTGAGTAGGACATTTATGTTTTGTGCACTTTATTGTGTCATGTTATAGTTTAATTTAATAAAGCCAAAACTCAACATTTATTTTTGCAATATGGCTGTGGAGTTTCTTGAATCTCAATTTAAATACACCAAAACTTCTTTTCTGAAATGCTTTCAATGACAATTTTCTTTCCTGACCTAGATTTTTTTTCAGACCTTCAGAACATATCTCAAAATTATTATGAAGACCAGTATAATTAAAATAATACTCTAAATATTTCTGTACATCAAGAGGAAACATATTTACATTACATAAGTAATGATTTTTCTTAAACTTTCCCTCCACACTCCCTTATCATAATGTTTCACTGTGATATTTTCATTTTCCTAAATTGCTGCACACATCAGAGATATTATCTACTCCAAAATTGTGGATTTATTTCCTAGACCTTTGTAAAATTTATGAGGAAATATAGTTCAATTTGGTGAGGAGGCTCATAGAACTTTCTGCCTAAATATCACTTCTTAATAAAATAATAAATTGAATTGATAACATGAACCCATCAAAATTATTGATATTTAGGATAAAAGTATCTGTATATTCAATTATACTCAGCCAAGAAATTTATTTTTTTTTAATTTTTTAATGTTTATTCATTTTTGAGAGACAGAGAGAGACAGAGCATGAGCAGGGGAGGGGCAGAGAGAAAGGGAGACACAGAATCTGGAGCAGGCTCCAGGCTGAGCTGTGAGCACAGAGCCCAATGCCAGGCTCGAACCCATGAACCCTGAGATCATGACCTGAGTCAAAGTCGGGTGCTTAACCAACTGAGCCACCCAGGCACCCCTCAGTCAAGACCTTTAAAGATACCTGCTTATCTAAGAATAATCCTATAACATGAACAGCAGTGGTTTTGTTTAACATACTTACAGAATCTTCATCATTAGGCTAAATATGCTTCTCAAGAAGGTGAAAAGAAATGACTGATTTAATATATAAACCTTCAAGGAGGGGGCAGATATTGCATTTTTTTGTATTAGTGTGTAATGGACACTCAAAAAGGTTTTATTATTTATTAATTTTTTGCAGAAGAATTAAATTGGACCTTTAATTTTACACCATGTACAAAATAAACCCAAAATGAATTAAATATCTAAGCAGAAGACCTGAAACTGTAAACTTCTAGAAGGAAACATAGGAGAAAAACTGCTTGACATTGGTCTGGCAATGATTGGAAACATTTGAGAAGTGTTGGCTTTAAATGGTTGGTAGAATTCACCCATCAAGTATATGGTCTTGGCTTCTCTTTCCTGGGAGATTTTTTTTTATTATTATTACTTAAATCCATGTACTCACTGTTGATCTCTTCAGATTTTCTATTTCATCATGACTCAGTTTTGGTGGGTTGTATGTTTCTAGGAACTTATCCATTTCTTCTAGGTTATTTAATTAGTTTGTGTATAGCAGTCCTTAATAATATCTTGTGACCCTCTGTATTTCTGTGGTAACAGTTGTTATATACACTATTTCATTTATAATTTTATTTATTTGATTTTTCTCTCCTTTTTTTTCTTGGTTAATCTAGCTAAAGTTCTGGCAAAATTGTTTATCTTTTAAAAAAACAACCTTAGAGGGGCGCCTGGGTGGCTAAGTCGGTTAAGCGTCCGACTTTCGCTTAGGTCATGATCTCACGGTTCGTGGGTTCGAACCCGCATCGGGCTCTGTGCTGACTGCCAGCTCAGAGCCTGGAGCCTGTTTCAGAGTTTTGTCTTCTGTGACTCCCTCTCTCTCTGACCTTCCCCTGCTAACACTGTCTCTCTCTCTCTCTTAGAAATAAATAAAACGTTAAAAAAATTGAAAATAAATAAAAAATAAATAAAAACAACCTTAGGTTATTTGATTTTTTTTCTATTATACTATTTTCTATTTCATTTATTTCTGCTCTAATGTTTATTATTTTTTCTCGCTTTGGGTTTAGTTTGTTCTTCTTTTTCTAGTTCCTTAAGATATAAAGTTGGGTTGTTTATTTGAAATATTTTTTTAATGTAGGCATTATCACTATAAACTTTCCTCTTAGAATAGCTTTTACTGCATCTCATAAATTTTGGTATGTTGTATTTTCATTTTATTTGTCTCAAGATACTTTTATTTCCACTTTTATTTCTTTTTTAAAATAAGAAGGTTGGTTTCCTTATAACACCCAGTGCTCATCCCCACAAGTGCCCTCCTCCATGCCCATCACCCCCCTTCCCCTCCTCCCACCCCCATCAGCCCTCAGTTTGTTCTCAGCATTCAGGAGTCTCCCATGGTTTGTCTCCCTCCCTCTCTCTCACTATTTTTCCCCTTCTTCTCCCCCACAATCCTCTGTTAAGTTCCTCCTAATCCTACTATATGTGTAAACATATGGTATCTGTCCTTCTCTGCCTGACTTATTTCGCTCAGCATAACACCCTCAAGGTCCATCCATGTTGCTACACATGGCCAGATTTCACTGTTTCTCATTACCATGTAGTATTACATCGTATAGATAAACCACATCTTCTAGATCCATTCGTCCACTGATGGACACTTAGACTCTTTCCACATTTTGTCTATTGTTGAGAGTGCTGCTATGAACATTGGGGTACATGTGCCCCTATGCATCAACACTCCTGTATCCCTTGGGTAAACTCCTACGAGTGCTATTTCTGGGTCATTGGGGAGTTTGATTGTTAATTTTTTGAGGAACCTCCACACTGTTTTCCAGAGGGGCTGCACCAGTTTACATTCCCACCAACAGTGAAGGAGGGTGCCAGTTTCTCCACATCCTCTCCATCAACTAGAGTTCCTCATTTGCTAATTTTAGCCACTCTGACTGGCGTGAGGTGATATCTCAGTGTGGTTTTGATTTCAATTTCCCTGATGAGGAAGGACGCTGAGCATCATTTCATGTGTCGGTGATCTGGATGTCCTTTTTGGAGAAGTTTGTTCATATCTTCTTCCCATTTCTTCCCTGGATTATTTGTTTTTTGGGTGTGGAGTTTGGTGAGTTCCTTATAGATTTTGGATATTAACCATTTATCTGATATGTCATTTGCAACTATCTTTTCCCATTCTGTCGGTAGCCTATTAGTTTCATTGATTGTTTCCTTTGCCATGCAGAAGCTTTTAATCTTGATGAGGTCCCAATAGTTCATTTTTGCTCTTGATTCCCTTGCCTTTGGGGAAGTGTCAAGTAAGAAACTGCTGCAGTGGAGGTTGTTTCCTGCTTTCTCCTCTAGGGTGTTGATGGTT
The DNA here is from genome assembly GCA_017311185.1 of Proteles cristata cristata. Classification (NCBI taxonomy): domain Eukaryota; kingdom Metazoa; phylum Chordata; class Mammalia; order Carnivora; family Hyaenidae; genus Proteles; species Proteles cristata. Next base: position 119,295 of record JAESUZ010004892.1, read on the forward strand.
TCCTGTCTCACTTTCAGGTGTTTTATCCATTTTGAGTTTATTTTTGTGTAAGGTGTGAGAAAATGATCTAGTTCCATTCTTCTGCATGTTGCTGTCCAGTTCTCCCAGCACCATCTGTTAATCACATATAATGTCCAGTTTTCCTAGCACCATTTGTTGAAAAGACTGTCTTTATTCCATTGGATATTCTTTCCTGCTTTTCAAAGATTAGTTGGCCATACATCTGTGGGTCCATTTCTCGGTTCTCTATTCTGTTCCATCGATCTGAGTGTCTGTTTTTGTGCCAGTACCATACTGTCTCGGTGATTAAAGCTTTGTAACACATCTTAAAGTCTGGGATTGTGATGCTCCCAGCTTTGGTTTTATTTTTGAGGATTGTTTTGGCTATTTGGGGTCTATTTTGTCTCCATACAAAGTTTAGGATTGTTTATTCTAGCTCTGTTAAGAATGATGGTGTTGTTTTAATAGAGATTGCATTCACTATGTAGATTGATTTGGGTAGTATTGACATTTTAACAATATTTGTTTTTCCCAATCATGATCACGAAATGCTTTTCCATTTTTTTTGTCTTCACTTTCTTTCATAAGCTTTCTATAGTTTTCAGTGTACAGATATTTCACCACTTTCGTTAAGTTTATTCCAAGGTATTTTATGGGTTTTTTTGTGAAATTGTAAATGGGATTGATTCCTTGATTTCTATTTCTGATGCTTCATTATTGGTGTATAGGAATGTAACTGATTTCTGTGCATTGACTATATCCTGTGACTTTGCTGAATTCATGGATCCATTCTAGCTGGTTTTCAGTACAATCTTTTGGGTTTTCCATATAAAGTATCATATCATCTGCAAAGGGTGAAACTTTGACTTCTTTCTTGCTGATTTGGATGCCTTTTATTTATTTATATTGTCTGAACAGTGGTGAGAGTGGACATCCCTGTTGTGGGAATGTCCCACATCCTTTCAGGGGAAAGCTCTCTGTTTTCCCCCATTGAGGATTATATTAACAATAGGTTTTGCATATGCAGTTTTTATGATCTTGAGGTACTATCCTTCTATCTCTACATTCCTGATGGTACTTATCAAGAAAGGATGCTGTATTTTGTCAGATTCTTTCTCTGCATCTATTGAGAGGATCATATGGTTCTTTTCTTTTATTGGTGTCATGTACCATATTGATTGTTTTGTAGATATTGAACCAGCCCTGCATCTCCGTTATAAATCCCACTTGGTCACGGTGGGTAATTCTTTTAATGTATTGTTGGATCCTGTTGGCTAGTATCTTGTTAAGGATTTTTGCATCCATGCCCATCAGGGAAATTGGTTGTAGTTCTCCTTGTTAGTGGGGCCTTTGTCTCATTTTGGAATCAAGATAATGCTGGCTTCATAGATGAGTTTGGAAGTTTTCCTTCCATTTATAATTTTGGAACACATTCAAAGAGTAGGTGTTAACTCTTCTTTAAATATTTGGTAGAATTCCCTTGGAAAGCCATCTGCACCTGGACTCTTCTTTTTTGGGAGATTTTTTATTACTAATTTGACTTCTTTACTGTTTATGGGCCTGTTCAAACTTTCTATTTCTTCTTGTTTCAGTTTTGGTAGTTTATATGTTTCTAGTTTATATGTTTCCTAACCTGAAATATTTTCTAAATTTAGGTTCATAAGCCTCAAAACTAAACAAAGGCATGACCCTGGATAATGATAGATTAACAAGGGTAATAAATCCCTATGAGTGTTTTGGAGAAATTCCCTGATCTCAGGATCTCTCCAACCCTTTTTGATTCTATATAAACCTTTTCTGTTCTTTGATTTTTCTATACAATCTTATTCTTTTGGTTTATACTCTATAAACCTTAGATGAGTAAACTAGTACATATCTATAAAAACTCAATCTAACCTATCTGCTCAATAGGATTAAGGAAAACTATGCCTGCATTATACATTAAACTTCAGTAGTGATACACAATTGTCAAAATAAATCCCATGTGTGTAAATCACCACAAATATCTTTCTTCATCATCATCATCATCATTATCACAATCTGTATTGTTATAATTTGTCAAATCAAACCTTATGGGAAACAGCAAATAAGAAAAACCTAAATATAGATAACCAGCATTTGTATATATAATTTAAGTGTACTAATACTTAGATTATTTTTTCTTTCTGGAAATAATCAAATTCTGATATTTTTAATTTGGGTCTAACATCCAAGATACAATCCCATCAATTACACAGGTGGTCCCTAAATCTTGGGGCCCACTACAGTAATTTCTATCATATGATTTTGGAACATGCAGTCAATTAGTAACCTAGAATACTCAAAAGAATATTTTGAAATATATTGCTTCTCTCTCATCATATATTTATAAATGTCTTCTAATTCCTAATTGGTCAGTGCTTATTATTCCAGTAGAAAATGTTTCTTGCAGAACATTAACCTTCCTTTATTCACTCAATAAATACTGACTGAGCATCCATTATGTATCAGAAATTACACAATGGCCTGTGGGAAAAATTTTTAAAAAGAACACACAGAACTTGTCCTCAAATGGCTCAAAATCCTAAGAAGGAAACAAAAATGTGAAACCAAAGGCAATAAGATAAATGCTATGGTAGTGCTAGGGAAAAATATAATTTTCATTTTCACTTTGGTATTTCAACTTTATGTCATGCAAGAAGTCTGTTTAGGGAGCCATTAGAAATCCTTCCTCATTGTTCTCATTTTGACCGAGCATTCTGATCACATTGTCATATTCTTCACGTTCCCAGATGTCCTGCTTAACTTTATTGTCTGATTTTTAAGGATCTCATATTGTTCCTGAAGGAGTCCTGAAGATTCTACATTTTGTGACATACTGCAACTAAAAGAACCATGATATAAAGGCCATAAGATTCATTAATATGCAGATGGTACAAATAAGTTTCACATTTGTAATAAAAGTCTTTAATACCACAAGTTTTTTGTCTCCAAAAACTTTTGAATAGTTTGAAAAGGAATGTTTGCATTATCTCTAAGCTTGTTTTGTACACTGAAGGAACATGAAGAGACAAGCAGGGTCTCGCTTCCATAGACCAAGTTAGAAAGGGCTTTGACCCAATTTGACCCCTGTGGTGAGTCTAAGATAAGGACAATTTACCAGAAATAGCAGAGCTAAACTTTATTGATTTTTTTAAGTACCATGAAAAATGTAGTGCTCTAATTTTTCTGGTATGATAAGAATAATCAGAGTACATTTTGCACTGTTTCAGGTTATGTTCAGTATTAAATTGTGCTAATCATTCATTATTTATTATAACTTCAAGGTCAGAACATTTTGCATACATTTAATTAAAATCATTACATAAATCTACTATAATTTAGTCATCAAAAACTATCATACAACAATATTTGAAGTGCATGGATATTTTAAAATGTGTATGCTATGTTATGATCTGTTGAATATAATTAATAGAATAAATCTTCAGAATTCAGTCAAGATTATAAAATTGCTGAGACTAAAATTTTGGTTAACATAGTGAGAAGGAGGAGAATGGGTAAGAGTAAATCATGGTGGAAGACACGGGGTAAGAGGGGAAAGATAAAATATTTATTGTTTATTTAGTACTTGGCAGTATTTTATTTAATAAAAATATGAGTGAGGTAACACTATATCAACTATAAATCTATATTTGAGAAAATATTTATAAACGTTTTCAGTTTTTATATTTTAAAATTTACATTTTTGAATGTTGGTATGATTTTCTTTTAATATAATATATTTGTATACTTGTGGTTCTTGGTAGTGGGTACTATCATTATCAGCTGTGCCTAGTGACTCATTCTGAAATATCTTCAACAGAAGATGGGTTATTGGAAGTCTGAGCATGGCCACAAAGTTTATTGGAGCATAAAAATGGATTATTCTGGAGTGATGTCAGCAAGATGGCAGACAAGAAATCCTAAGCCCTCATTCCCCAGGGAAAGACCAAATAAAAAGCAACATACAGTTCACAATGCCTTTGTATGAACTTCAGAAAGTAGTTAAGATGTGGCAATAATCAAGAAAATACTTAACCAATAAAAAGCCGCAATCAAATGCCAGAAAATTTCATGGCATTTTTGCTTCCCCTTGCCATATCCCATCCCTGGTGGACCATGGTGTACTGGGGAATAAACCACTCAGTTCCAAATTCTTCTTAAGGATGGAAGGAATAGGAAAATTCACTTTCGTGTGTCCCCTCTCTGTAAAGAGAGCATCCCTACTACTCTTATTTCTAATCTTATACTCTAATAAACTTCTGCCTGCTGCTAAAAAAAAAAAAAAAAAAGAAGAAGAAGAGGAAGAGGAAAAAAGTAGAACTTGCAATATGTTGACTTCTTTGGGGGATATCAGAGCATTGGTTTATGCTTGACTTGGAGAGCTGAAGAGAACAGTTAACATAGATAGGAGATTAGGTTGGAGGCTGTTGAAACCAGTGGTGAATGCCATGGGCAAGAGAGCTTCAGATAGACTGAAGATCCTTTGTAATTTTGGAAGAAATGGCTGTTTTTCTCAAATTCTCAATTGTCAACACAGAGCACAAGGCATACAAAGAGACAGAGAACATGGACTATGTAAAAGAAAAAAATAACTCTCTAGAAACTGACCCTAAAACTACCAAGTATTACTTGACAAAGACTTTTAAAACATCTACTTGAATAACTTAATGAATACAGAAAGACACAATGAATAAAATCAGGAAAAAATATCAAAAAAAGATACAGAAATTATAAAAACAAACCAAGTAAAAATTCTAAGGCTAAAAGAAAATACAGTAACTGAATTGAAAAATTTACTAGAGAAGTTCAACAGCAGACTGAAACAGGAAAAATTAAAAACCAGTGACGTAAAAGACAGATCATTGGAAGTTATCGAGTCTGAGAGTGAAAAGAATATGAAGAAAAGTGAACAAAGGAAGTTATGAGATGCCATCAAGCAGACAAATGTATACATTATGAGACACCCAGAAGGAGTTAAGTTAGAATAACAGGTGTAAAACTTGTCAGATGAAATATGTCAAACCTGAAGAATACAAAATACATAAATTTGAGGAAAGAATTTTTTTTTTTATTTTAAAACTTACTTTTAGGGGCACCTGGGTGGCTTAGTCGGTTAAGCGTCCGACTTTCACTTAGGTCATGATCTCGCAGTTTGTGGGTTCGAGTCCCGCGTCGGGCTCTGTGCTGACTGCCAGCTCAGAGCCTGGGGCCTATTTCAGAGTCTGTGTCTCCCTTTCTCTCTGACCCTCCCCTGCTCACGCTGTCTCTCTCTCTCTCTCTCCTAGAAATAAATAAAAATATTTTTTTAAAAAAGGAGATTATGTTGGACATAATTTTAAGAAAAAAAAACCTTACTTTTAATATTATATATATATATATATATATATATATATATATATATATATATTTTACAAATAGTTTATTGTCAAATTAGGAAAGAAATGAATATACAAATATAAGAAACTCAATGACCTCTAAATAGGAAACTCAAAGAGACCCACGAGACACATCATAATCAAACTGTCAAGAGTCAAGACGGAGAAAATCTTGAAAGCAACAATAGAAAACTAGTTTGTGATGAATGTGGAAGTACTTATAACATTAGTAGGTTTCTCAACAGAAATCTTGTAATTAAGAAAACCATTGATATCTATATCCATATCTATATGCCCATACCCATACCTATAAATATATAGATATATCCATATATATCCATAGTTATAGATATAGATACAGATATAGATATAGATGATATAGATATAGATGGGATGATATCTTCCAAAGAGCTGAAGGAAAAAAAAAATCTGTTAACCCAGTATTCTATGTTTGGCAAAACTGTTGTTCCAAAATGTGGAAGAAGTTAAGACATTCTCAAGTAAACAAAAGGTAAGGGAGTTCCTTACTACCACATGCTCTACACAAAATGCTAAAGGAAGTTAAAATTTAAATAAAAAGGTAACTGAGAGTAACTTGGAATAATAAGAAACTATGAAGCTCTCAGATAAAGATTAACTATATGCACAAAAGAAGGCAATTTAATTCTTGCCTATAATTCCTTTTTTAATTCTTTTATAAAATTTAAAAGATTAAAGCATAAAAATAACTGTAGATTTATTTTAATTGGTATTCAATATATAAAAATATAATCTGTGACATTAACAACAAAGAAACTGGGGGCAAAAGTGTAAAGTAGATTTCTATAATTGATTGAAGTTAAATTGCTATATCAGATCAAAATAGAGTATTACAACATTGGAATGTTTTATGTAATCGTCATGGTAAACACGCAAAAGCTCTATGAAATATATACAAAAGGCAATGAGAAAAGAAAATGTGTCATTATAAAAAATCAATTAAACACAAAGGAAGTCAAGGGAGGAATTAGGGACAAAAAGCTAAAGACATACAGAAAACAATACAATGGCAAAAGTAAGCTCTTCTCTATTAGTAATTATATTAAATGTAAAAGGGATTAAGATCACCAGTCAAAAGAATAAATAGAATGGATTAAAAAATAGGATTCAACTATGCTGTTTTATTTTAGACTTGATGACATGCATAGGTTAGCAGTAAAAGAATGGATAAAGATATTCCATGGAAATAACAAGCAAAAGAGAGCAGGAGTGTCCATTCTATTTTAACAAAACATAAATTTTAAGCTAAAAATTGTTACAAGAGGCAAAGAATATTATATAATGATAAAATATTCAATTGAATAAAATATGAAAATTATAAATATATATGCATCAGACCACTTAAATATATGAAACAAAAATAAACAGTATTAAAGGCAAATGCAGACAGACTTAAAATAATAGTGGGAAGCTTTAATACCTCACTTTCAAGAATGAAACAACTAGATAAATCAATAAAGTAACAGAAGACTTAAAAACACTACAAAGCAATTGGACCTAACAGACATATACAAAACATATACAGAACACACGTTTCTGTCAAGCACATATAGAATATTGTATAGGATAGAGCAAATGTTAGGCCACAGTCTTAAAACATTTAAAAAGAATGAAATCATATAAAGTGTCTTTTATGAACACAAAGGAAAGAAACTATAAATAAATAGAAGGAAAACTGAAAAATCCCTAAAAAGTAAAAATTACATTCTTAAAAAAAGATGAGCCAAAGAAAAAATTGCATGGGAAAATTAGAAAAACCTTGAGACAAATGTAAATAAAAATATTTAAAATCTGAAATCAATCTTTATACTGAAGTAATCAGAAAAAGAACAAACTAAACCTCAAGCTAGCAGAAGGAAGGAAATAATAAAGATTAGAATAAAGATTAAAAAAATACAGAAGTGGAAGACAATACACAACATCAGTGTAACCAAGAATTGTTTGAAAACTTAACAAAATTAGCAAATTAGCTAGATTGATTAAAAAAAGAGATAAGATTCAATTAAAATCAGAAATGAAAGAGGAAAAAGTACAACTGATTTTATAGAAATGAATATAATTATAATAGGAAAAATTATATGCCAGCAAGTCTGAGCACCTAGATGAAATGAATAAATTCTTAGAAACATACAACCCACCCAAACTGAATTGTTAAAAAAAAGAAAGAAAATCTTAACAGATCTATAGCTGGTTAAGGTAATTAAATCTAATAAAAAACCCAACAGAGACAAGATGGTGGAGAAGTAGGGAGTTCTATATATTTTGCTTGCCCACATCTCTCAAACAAAGAAGGCCTGAAACCATAGGACACTCAACTTCAGGAGATGAAAAGAGAAAAAAGGAAAAGAGAAGGCAAAGAGAAAAAAGTCCACAAGAAGACAGCCTCATAGGTGTGTGATTGCGAAATGGGGAAGACAAAAGCGGGCTGGGACTGGAGACACGGAGGGAAGGGAGCTCCCTCCGTGGAGGGCCTCAGAGAGACGAAGGGAAGAGAAAGAGCAACTGAAACTACTCATAGAACTGTCCCTAGAGAAGAGAAAATCCTTGGTCCTGGACAGAGAGAGATCCAATCATCCCATCTCTAACTGCAGGGTGCTCAAAGAGATCCTAGATCTAGCTATGGCTCTGTCTTTGGACTGGGCACCTGGGTCCCAGGCGACAACAGAAAAAACTGCTCCGTTGCTCTCTGAGCTTGATCCCTGGCTTCGATCCTTCAGTGGCCCGGCCTGAAGGATTGCATTTCGGGTAGTATCATTAAAACACACGGACTAAGATATGGAAAAGAAGCAGGGCATGGGACATAGAACACAGCAAACCTTGGCTACACCCATAGCACAGGGAGATTGGACCCAAAAGAATGATTTGTAACACTTCGTTTGAGAAGGAACTGTGACGCCATTTTTCTCCCCACAACCACCAAGGTGAGGCCTCAGGGAGCACCTGTGGGACCCTCGTGGAGGTGAGACCTGCCTACACCAAACTATGCCTATCTGAGCTGGAGAGCTTTTTTTGTGTTTTGTTTTGTTTTGTTTTGTTTTGTTTTGTTTTGTTTTTTTACCAGAGCCTGGGGCAAGTCTAACATTGATGCATTGCTAATTAACTCTAGATCAATTCTTTCTCTTCAGATATATTTTCCCTTATCTCATTCTTATCCCTCCCCTCCGTTGGACTGGACACTCTGGTCATAGGTTTGCTTAAACAGTCACATTTAATCCATTCTCCAGATGCATATTCTATACCTCCATCATTACCTTCCTTTCTCTCTCTCTCTCTGGAATAATCAGACTATATAGTTTCTTTGGGTAACATTATCTTAATTTCTTTTTCCTTGCCTCCTACCCTAGTCTCCTCTTTCTCTCTCTGAATTAAGCCTCTTAGTCTCTCTGCCTGGTCATTGTCCAATATTGTTTTCTCCACGTCCCTGTCATTTCTCTTTGTATATGTTCTTCCATTAGCACTGCATACACCCTGCTCTCTATTTGTAGCTGAGAATTCTGGTTTTATGCTTTTAGACTGTCCACTGTCTTTTCTTTTTCTTTTCTTTTTCCCTTTTGGTTTACTTGTTTGTTGGGTTTGTTTCTGCATTTGCATGCCTTTGTTCCTTGTGTATTTGTTTGTCTATTTTCCTTTTCCATGCTACCTCAAGAAACATGCCAAAATATGCATGGTGGAGAGTCCCAAATATCACTATGAGTAGGGAAATAAAATAACCAAAGTCTCAACAATAGAGACCGAGAGCCACCATTAAAAGAACACTTCCAGAATAGACAAGCGCTGGACAAAGAGCCTTTTCTAATATAGCAGTATCCACAGGTGCAGAGCACATAACAAGCTTTTAAAACTAACAAGAGACAGAAAGCTAGCCAAAATGACGAAATGGAAGAATTCTCCTCTAAAGAAATTCCAGGAAGGGGGCACCTGGGTGGCTCAGTCGGTTGGGCGTCTGGCTTTGGCTCAGGTCATGATCTCACGGTTTGTAGGTTCAAGCCCCGTGTTGGGCTCTGTGCTGACAGCTCAGAGCCTGGAACCCATCTTTGGATTCTGTGACTCCCTCTCTCTCTGACCCTCTCCTGTTCACGCTCTCTCTCTCTCTCTCCCTCAAAAATAAATAAAACATTAAAAAAAAAAAGAGAAATTCCAGGAAGAAGTGACAGTTAAAGAACTCCTCCAAACAGATATAAGCAACATAACTGAATTAAGAATTTGGAACAATAGTAATAAAATTAATTTCTGGGCTTGAAAAAAGCATGGAAGACATCAGAGAAGCTATTGCTACAATGACCATGGAGCTTAAAAACAGTTGTGATGAATTAAAAAATGGTAAAATAAATGAGGTGCATAATAAAATGGAAGCATCCAAAGCACGGATTGAAGAGGCAGAGAGGAGAAAAGGTGAATTAGAAGACACAATTATAGAAAAAGAGGAAGTGGAGAAAAAGAGATAAACTGATCCAGGAGCACAAAAGGAGAGTTCAATAAATGAGTGATACAATCAAACAGAACAGTATCTGTATCATTGGAAATCCAGAAGAGGAAGAGAAAGAGAAAGGCGCTGAAGGAGTCCTGGAACAAATTATAGCTGAAATCTTCCCCAATCTGGGGAAGGAGAGAGACATTGAAATCCAAGAGGCACAGAGAACTCCCCTCAGATGTAACTTGAGTCGATCTTCTGCACAACATATCATAGTGAAAGTGGCAAAATATAAGGACAAAGAGAGAATTCTGAAAGCAGCTAGGGAGAAAAGGGCCCTAATATACAAGGGGAAACCTATCAGAGTGGTGACAGACCTATGTACTGACACTTGGCAGGCCAGAAAGGAATGGCAGGAGATCTTCAATGTGATGAAACAGAAAAATTATGCACCCAAGAATCCTCTATCCAGCAAGATTGTCATTCAGAATAAAAGGAGAGATAAAGGTCTTTCCAAATAAACAAATATTGAAAGAATTCACCCCACTAAACCAACCCTGCAAGAAATCCTGAGGGGGACTCTCTGAGGGAAATGTTGCAGGGAACAAAAGGTACCAGAGACACCACCACAAGCATGAATCCTACAGAGAACACAATGACTCTAAACTCATATTTTTCAGTAATAACACGGAATGTAAATGGACTAAATGCTCCCATCAAAAGACATACGGATCAGAATGGATAAAAAAGCAAAATCTACCTATTTGCTGTCTACAAGAGAATCATTTTAGACCCGAGACACCTTCAGATTGAAAGTAAGGGGATGGAGAAATATCGATCATACTGGTGGAAGTAAAAAGAAAGCCAGAGCAGATGGAGCCTGTTTCAGAGTCTGTGTCTCCCTCTCTCTCTGACTCTCCCCTGTTCACGCTGTCTCTCTCTATCCTAGAAATAAATAAAAATATTAAAAAAAAAATCCTTAGGACAATGGTGACGATGTCTAATGTATGGTAAAGCTTGAAAGGATGAGCTAATGTTATATAGTCAAGACTGTGCAGGAACATGCGGTGCAGGCCTCATTCAGCTTAGGTCATGTTTAACTGTGTGCGTAGTGTTAATGTACAATTGTGGAGACCAATGTGGGAAGGACACTGTGCTCATTCCAAGGAACTACACTATGAGGAATGCAGCAATCAATGACCAGTCGTTTCTTTCCATTGGTACTCTTTGAAAACCCATGCTTGGAAGCTTCAGTTAAGTGGTACATACTCAACTTCGTTCATGAAGATTGTGGGGAACGCCTCATTCAACTAAGGTCTTGTTTCACTATGCTAGTAGTGTCAGAATACACACAGGGAGCCCTAAGATGGAAGTGCAGAAGACTCAACTCTGTGACACAACACGGTGTGGAATGCATCAATCAGTTACCTGGTTGTTTCAGTAGATTAGTGATGTTTGAAAACTACGGCGTGGAATGATAAGCTCCGTGTTCAGTTCTCAGCTGTGTGAAGGAACACTGTGGCGCAGGCCTCATTCAAGTAACGTCATGATACACTGTGTTCGTAGTGTTAGAATACAGTTGTGGAGACCAACAAGGGAAGTGCAGTGTGCTCTGTCAGAGAAACCACACTATGCGGAATGTGGCGTTCAATGACCTGTTCAATTCACTTCATTGGTACGCCATAAAAACATACGCATGGAAGCTTCAGTTAGATGTTTTCTAAAGAACTTGGTGTGTGAACACTGAGGGGAAATCCTCATCCCACTAAGGTCTCATTTCACTATGCTAGTAGTGTGTGTTAGACTACCCCTGCGGAGACCCATGAGGGAAGAGAAGAAGGCTCAACTCTGTGAAATAACAAAGAGCAGAATGCATCATTCAGTTACCTGGTTGTTTCAGTACGGTAGCGATGTTTGAAGACATCTACTTGGAAACTAAGGTAATGTTATATACTCAACAGTGGGAAGGAACCCTGTAGGGCAAGCCTCATTCAACTAAATTCATGATTCACTGTGTTCGTAGTGTTAGAATACAGCTGCAGAGACCAATGAGGGACGTGCACTGTGCTCGTTCTGAGAAACCCCACTAAGCGGAATACAGCATTAAATGACCAGTTAGTTTCACTATGATGGTATCTTTGAAAACTCATTCTTGGAAGCTTCAGTTAAGTGGTACATACTCAACTCCGTTCATGAACATTGTGGGGAACGCCTCATTCAACTAAGGTCTTTTTCACTAGGCTGTAAGTGTAGAATACACAAGCGGAGTCCAATGAGGGAAGTGCGGGATGCTCAGCTCTGTGAAACAAGACTCTGCCGAATGCAGCATTTAATTCCCCAGTTGTTTCCCTAAGTGACAGGAAGGATACGCTAAGTGTTCCATACTCAACTCTGTGAAGGAACACTGTACGGCAGGCCTCATTCAACTAAAGTCATGATTCACTGTGTTCCTTATGTTAGAATACAGTTATGGAGACCAACGACGGAAGTGCACTGTGCTCAATCGTAGATCCACACCATGCGAAATGCAGCCTTCAATCACCAGGTCGATTCACTACGTCGGTACTCTTTGAAACCATGTGCATGGAAGCTTCAGTTAAGTGTTACATACTCAACTTACTCAACTCAGTGCAGGAACACTGTGGGGAACGCCTCGTTCAATTAACTTCTCGTTTCACTATGCTAGCAGTGTTAGACTATGCATACGGAGATCTAGGAGGGAAGCTCAACTCCGTGAAACAACACTGGGCTGAATGTCGCATTCAGTTACCTGGTTGTTTCAGAAAGTTAGCGATATTTGAATACTCCTGCTTGGAAGGATGAGCTAATGTTATATAGTCAACTCTGTAGGAATATGTGGTGCAGGCCTCATTCAGCTTAGGTCATGTTTAACTGTGTGCGTCGTGTTAGAATACAATTGTGGAGACCAATGTGGGAAGTACACTGTGCTGATTCCGAGAAACTACACTATGAGGAATGCAACATTCAATGACGAGTCTTTTCTTTCCGTTGGTACTCTTTGAAAACTCATGCTTGGAAGCTTCATTTAAGTGGTACATACTCAACTCCATTCATGAACATTGTGGGGAACGCCTCATTCAACTGAGGTTCTGTTTTACTAGGCTGGTAGTGTTAGAATACACATAAGGAGACCCATGAGGGAAGTATAGAAGTCTCAACTCTGTGAAACAATACTGTAGGATGTGGAGCATTCAGTAACCCGTTTGTTTCATTAAGTTAGCGATGTTTGAAGACTCCATCATGGAAGGATAAGCTATGGTATATATTCAACTCTGTGAAGGAACACTATAGGGCAGGCCTCATTCAACTAATGTCATGATGCACTGTGCTCTATCTGAGAAACCACACTATGTGGAATGCTGCATTCAATGACCAACTGGTCTATTCACTTCATTGCTATGCAATGATATACAAAACGTTATAGTGATTTATCCATTACTTCGATAACTTCCCTTAAATGAAAGAAAGCTTATAGTAAAAGAGAAAATTAAATTTATTTGCATATCAGTAAAGATACACACACACGCACATACATACACACACACTTTGCAGTTTATATGTATAAGTTTACATGTATATTGCAACTTATAGTATGATTTCCTTGTAGCATACATTATTTTAGATATACATGGATAATTCAAGGTTAAATAGAGTTTAGGAACTAATTTTGATTACAGATTATATTTGTTAACAAGGGATTTAAGAGAAATTCCATTATTCCCATTGTTGTGCATAATAGTTTTTTCTTTGCATTACTTCAATTGACTAGTAAATGTAACATATTCTTTCTTCCATTAACTTTTCTACTAGAGTGAAATAAGCAAACGAATAATCACACAAAAAGGGCACACTTAAATACATAAAAAGGGGCCATTATATTTGCAAAGCAAGCACTTTAATTTTTTTTGTAAACTATTATAGGCCTATTTATTCATGTACATAGAATCTCCTCATTGCAATTACATCAATATGGAAGTTACTTCTTATAATTTGTTTTCATCATTTATTAATACTTAAACAAAATTATGTTATTCTCAAATCAAATATTAAAGCAGATGTAAGTGAGCTCATAGCATAACTCAAATTTTAGCAGTAACTTTTTATTGTATTCACATTGATTTCAAGCCAATTCCTTTCATACAGATATAATTTAGGTTACCTTTTAGTTTACTAAGTTGCAGTAAATTATTTTATGGCAATTAACTTTGTAAATGTCAGTTGCTCAATTACAATTTAATGTATAAATTGAATTTCCCTCTTTTGTATTTCTGCTTTTGTATTTTCTAAAACTTTTTTGGTCTTTTTTACACTTTGAGTCCATAAAATTATCTTATTTTTTTAACAGTGAAGTCACATGTAAGAGAGACTAATGATGTGGATTGACAGTGATTGTGCTGTCAATTAAAATATACTGAGTGTTTATATATGTTAGGCCCAATTAAAGATTAATTATTTATATTTAAATTAATTATATATATATATTCTTATATATATATATATATATATTCTTATATATATATATATATATAAGAGTTCTGCATCAAACTTGGCTTTCCAACTTAAGAAATTCTCAATTGTAACTGGAGTGCCATGAAATAATTGCTTTTCAGCTTCCTCTGCTTCTTTTTCTTTTTGTTTCTTTTCTTCTTCTTTTCTAGGGCTCACATTGTAACCTAGGTAAGAATCACATCTTTGCTGCCTTCCTCACACTCTGCATTTGAATTAAGCACACTTTCCTCCCTAGTCCCTGATATGAATAGGAATTCTGGGCTTAAGGACAGACTGCCTAGAGCACAGATACCAATAGAGCAGAGATGCACCCTGGAAATATACAGAGGAGGGAGGGACAGAAAAGAAAAGAGAATGAATAGGTTGAGTCATACATACTCAGCTTCTTCTCCAAATGGATTGCCAGTCAAGATATAGGGAGGGATGTATCAGTGGCAAATGAAACAGTCCATTGTTAATGATCAGTTGATAACCTCTCATGGAATCTCTATGGAGGCTCAGTAATGGAATTTCCATTTCAATGCATTCCATTTTAATATTAAGCTATTAGAAGTATATCATTTTCTAAAATTTTTATTTATTTATTTTTGAGAGAGAGAGAGAGAGACCATGATAGAGCAGAAGGGGGACAGAGAAAGAGGGAGAAAGAGAGAACCCTAAGCAGGCTCCTCATGGTCAGTGCAGAGACTGATGCAGGGCTCCAACTCATGAACTATAAGATCATTACCTGAACCAAGACTAAGAGCCACCCAGATACCCCGAATCATATCATCTTAATATATTTAATGAGTTTGAAATAGCATATGATTTGTCATTTTAATAAGAAATTTCTCAGGTTTTTTTTTTTGATGAACTGAGTCATTTAGAGCCAAATCACTGTTGTGAGCTATTTTTCCATCAAGGGGTTTGAGTACCATAATTTATAACTTAGTAAATAACTATTTTTTATTGCTTAGAAACTTTCTCATAAAAATAATCCTTGACGAGCTGAAATTAATATAACACTGTATGGTAACTAATTGAAATTAAAATACAAACTTAAAAAATAAAATAAAGTACAAAAAATATAGTCTTCGATGCTCAAAATTGTATGCTTAAGATTTAAGTAAACATTGGAACTATTTAAAACTTTGTTTCTTTTAATAAACATAGTCTAGATCCTCTTCATTAGACAGCAGTAGTCAGAAAATCAGCAATAATATGCAGAGATATTGAATATAGATAACCCCATTTTTGAGTAATAAATACATAATGAGGTGCTAACCTTGAGAAGACACTTTTCCAAAGAAGACATCTAGATGGCAAACAGGCACATAAAAAGATTTTCAACATCACTCATCATCAGGGAAATACAAATCAAAACCACAATGAGATACCACCTCACACTTGTAAGAATGGCTAAAATGAACAGCTCAGGCAACAACAGATATTGGTGAGGATGTGTAGAAAGGGGAATCCTTTTGTACTTTTGGTGAGAATGAAAACTGGTGGAACCACTCTAGAATACAGCTTGGAGGCTCCTTAAAAAATTAAAAATAGAGCTACCCTACAATCTAGCAATTGCACTACTAGGTATTTATCCAAAGGATTAAAAAAATGCTAATTAAAGGGACATTTGCACCTAAATGTTTATAGCAGCACTGTCAGCAATAGCCAAATTAGGGAAAGAAACCAGACGTCAATTGACATCTATCTATCTATATATATGGAATATTACTCCATGATCAAAAAGAATAAAATCTTGCCATTTGCAACAATGTGGATGGAGCTACAGTATATTATGCTAAGCAAAATAAGTCAGTCAGAAAAGACAAATACCCTATGATTTCATTCATATGTGGGATTTAAGGAATTTAAGGAAAATTTAAGATGAACATAGAGAAAGGAAAGTAAAAATAAGATAAAAAACAGAGGGGAAGCAAACCATAAGATTCTTAAACACAGAGAACAAACTACGGGTTGCTGGAGGGCAGCAGGTGGGGGGATGGGCTAAATGGGTGATGGGTATGATGGAGGGTATTTGTTGGGATGAGAACTGGGTGTTATATGTGAGTGATGAATCACTAAATTTTACTTCTGAAACCATTATTACACTAAATGTTAACTAACTTGGATTTAATAAAAAGGATCTAAACTCTTTTCGTGTAATAAGATGTAATGGTCACTTCACCAATTGGGTTTTCAGAGCACCTGTGTCAATAGTCACCTATTCTTCCAGGTACTTCATTAACCACATTTTGTACTAATTGCTCTTAGATACTCCTAATCTCTGACTTTAGCTATTCTTCATTTGCCAGTGCTAAAATTAGGAACATGAGTGTCTCAGTTTGGGTTTCCCCAGAGTGGATGTGGAGGCAAGGATCTGGAGAAACTGGAAGGAGGGAAGTGCATAGGACACTTGTCATAATGATTGTACTAGTGAGGCAGAAAGGTTGAAAGACAAATAGGATTTACTTCTATTTAGAGTGCTCCCCAGTCTAAGAACTTTACATATTTAAAAAAATTTTTTTTTTACAAATAGTTTATTGTCAAGTTGGTTTCCATATAACATCCAGCGCTCATCCCCACAAGTGCCCTCCTCCATGTCCATCTCCCCCCTCCCCCCCACCCCCATCAGTCCTCAGTTTGTTCTCATCAATCAAGAGTCTCTCATGGTTTGTCTCTCTCCGTTTCCCCCACTATTTCCCCCTTTCTTCTCCCCCATGGTCTTCCATTAAGTTCCTCCTAATCCTCCTATACGTGCAAAATATGGTATTTGTCCTTCTCTGCTTGACTTATTTCGCTCAACATAACACCCTCAAGTTCCATCCATGTTCCATGTTGCTACACATTTAAATTTTTAATGTTTATTTATTTGAGAGAGAGAGAGGCAGAGAGAGGGAGACACAGAACCAGAAGCAAGTCAAGGCTCTGAGTTGTCATCACAGAGCCTGATTCAGGGCTCGAAGTTACCAGCTGTGAGACTGTAACCTGAGCTAAAGTCAGATACTTAATGGACTGAGCCAAGGTTCCCTGAACTTGATATTTTTATATATTATTTTTTACTACCTCCCTTTGGCCAACAGAATCAATAAAATGAGAGACTGGAGTCTTGGTGTGTCTTTGGCTTACATTACTCACACACTATTGAATTCTAGTAAGACTAGAAACCTGGAATCATATTTTCATGATACTTGCATGTGACTAAGCTTGAGCGTGTTTGCTTTGTTTTCTTGCCTGTTTGTTTTTTTCCTGTAAGGCAGGGGCTTGTAAACTTTTCTTATAAGAGATAGTATATAAATATTTTATGCTTTTTAGGTGACAGAGACCTCTGTTGCATTTTCTTTTTTAGAAAATCTACCTTTTAAAATGTAAAAATTATGTTTAAATATAGGCTGCACAAAACAGACCATGAACCAGATTTGGTCTGCCGGCCATAGTTTGCACTTAGGGTAGAGATACCTAGTGTTCATAGTCTGCATTTCAATGGAATCTAATTTATAGATAACAATTAAGATAATTTTTTGAAAAAGTATAAATGTCTCAGTCCCCCTACTGATGTAATATCAAGAGAGGCTTAACAGGGAACGAGGACTTTCATTCCTACTGGATAGTAATGAGATCCTTGCCCCACAGTTTTAATGGCGATCACATGGGTTGTGTGGACTTTTACTCCAATCTGATGGCATGGGAAACTCTCCTTTCTCTCCACAGGGTGATGTCAGAGAAGGCCTAGTGCAGAACCAGGACTTTCACCACTGCCCAAGTGTAATAAAGTCACACCCATCCCACAATGGTGTCAGTGGAGGTCATGTGACCATAGGTACAAAAGATACTCTTAGCCAAGGATAGCATCAATGAAGGCCTATTGAAAACCATGAACCTCTACCTCTGACACCCATGAGTGTCAAAGGAGACCTAGTGTGGAGTCAAGACTTATTCCCTTCTCCTTCCCGGCAGCAACAAGGCAACACCCATCTTCTTTGTCACAGCAGTGTCTGACAAAGTCAAATATAATGGGTTCAGGTAAGATCCAGGGTCTTGTAATACTCCCAAATACCCAGGTAATCATCAAAACCCACTTGTCATAACACAAACCAGGAAAAAAATCTCAATTTGAATAAGAAAAGATAATCAACATATATCAACACCAAGATGATACTGATGATGGAATTATTAGACCATGACTTCAAATCAGCCATCGAAAAATGTTTCAAAGAGCAATTATGAACATGCTTGAATGAAATGAAAAAAATAATTCTAACAGAGAAATAGGAAGTCACAGTAAAGAAATAGAAGATAAGAAGACAGCCAAATTAAAATTTTATAACTGAAAAACTTTATAATAAAACAAAACCCTCAATGGATAGACTCAACAGCAAAATGGAAAGGACAAAGAAAATTATCACTGAATTTGAAGACAGAATTGTAGAATTATTGGATATAAAGAACAGAAGGAAAACAGTGAAAAATAAACTTTAAAAAAAGTACAAAACTGTGAGGTGTTTTTCTTTTCTTTTTTTTTTAGAAAAAAATAAGTTGGATTTAATCAAAATTAACACTTCTGCTCATCAAAAGACATCATTAAGAAAGTAAAAGGGCAAGCCACAGAGTAGAAGATATTTCGATGTGAGGTCCTTTTCAACTATAACAAAAGATCTAATACTCATGACATCAAAATTCTAAAAAGTGAAAAAAAAAAGTGAGTGGGACTGAAAAAGGATTCAAAGAAAGCTGAAAAGTTTCCAGGCTGGCAAAAGCAATAAGCCTATAAATTCAGACAGCTAACAACACATACCCAAAGAAACATATACCAGGACTCATCATTGTCAGCACTGTCAATACCCATTCTGAACACTGGGTACAAAAACTTTGAAAGCAGCAAGAAAAAAATCTACAATTCGATAGAAAAAACAATTCAAATAATACCGGATTTCTCATTAAAAAAAAAAAAACTAAAGAAAACATTCATCTTGAATGATGGGGGAATCAAGGTAATCTGAGATGAATCAAAACTAAGAGAATTTGTCATGATAAAACTTACCGTGTAAGAATGGTTTAGAGGAAGTTCTTCAGAGGGAAAATCAATGGTTATAAAGAATCCTGATGAGATGTTTAGGTGACTAAGTCAGCTAAGCCGTTGGACTCTTGGTTTTGGCTCCCATCATGACTTCACATATTCCTGAGTTCTAGTCCAATGTGGGGCTCCATGCTGGAAGTGTGGAGCCTGCTTGAGATTCTTTCTCTTCCTCTCTCTCTCTGCTCCTCCCATGCTGGTTCTCACTCTCTCAAATTAAATAAATAAGCTTAAAAAAATCCTGGAATATTAGGAAGAAAGAACAATGAAAAGAGTGAATATATAGGTAAATACAATGCATTTTTCTTCTCATTCTGAGTTTTTTTAACGAAAAAACTAGCTATCTCTTCATACTATTAGAACAGGTAAACTAAAAAATAGTGATAATATAAAATGCATTTAAAAGTGCAGAGAAAATGGATCACTTATATATTTCTGGTGGGAATATAAAATGGTACAGTCACTTCAGAAATAGTTTGGCAGTTCTTTTTAAAAATTACACATGCACTTATTATATGTTTGAGGGCATTTATCCCAGAGAAATGAACACATGCACATAAAAGCCTGTATATGAATTTCCCTAGCTTTATTTGTAATAGTCCCAAACTTGAAACAACCACAATGTCCTAGATTACCTGAACATTTAAAAGAATTGAGGTACATACAGTTAAATAGCACTCAGCAATAAAAAAGAAATGCATTAGGGTCATAAAGCCAAATAATAACAAGTTTTGGTGAGAAGGTAGAAGAATCAGAACCTTCCAATACTTTACTGCTGGGAATGTTAAAGATAAACAAAGCCAGGCAATAGAGTTATGAACTGAATGTTTGTGTTCTCAGACCCTCATGGTAAATCCTAATTCCAATGTGATAGTATTTGGAGGTGGAGCCTTGTAAGGTGATCAGATTTAGATATTTATGAGGGTGGATCCTCCATAATGGTATTAGTGTCTTTACCCCCTGAGGGAGAGGTCAGAGCCCTCTCTATTTGCTGTGTAAGGATACAAGAGAATGGCTATCTGCAAACCAGGAAGAGGATTGAAAAGAATCTACTCAAAGCCTCCCTCACCCTCCAACCACATTTACAGACAAAATTTATAGGTGTCTGGACTTGGCCCTCCTTGCTTTTCTAGGTCACCAGTCCTTACATTCCTAGAAAACAGACCTCAACTACCAAGTATGCTTCTCCAGCCTGACCATAACCCACATCCCAGACAAGTCCTGGATGGAGACCCTTGAAAAACCTGCCTCCTCCCGCTCTGCTTGGCCAAGAGTCACCCCTCCCCATACCTGTCATGAGCGCATCTACAACTTTCTCATCTACAACTTTTCTCCTTCAAAAACCAAACCAAACCACACCAAACCAAACCAAAACCCTTAAAATGCTCAGCCAGACAGAAGCTCCAGACCAGCATTTTTCTAGCTGCCTGGCCCCTCTTCTCCTTTGGAGAGTGAATAACTCTCCCTTGGTGTTCCAATCTTTGTGCAATTCTTCGCCACCTGTGTCACAGGCCATGCTGACTTTTTGGTGGCCCTAAGTATGCGAGCTGGTTATCACCTGCTGATCCATCTCAACCAGATCTCCTTGTGGCCTAATCTAGGATAAGTCAAATTTTCATATTCAGGAGAACTCTGCGAGGCCTATATCATTGAGAACAATCACCAGGTGTTGGCTGATTCCCCCCACAGCAGGATTCAAGCTTCATTTTACTCGGCTCAGTCAACAATCAACAAATTGGTCTTTGAAGGGATGCCTACTCTGGGTACTTATGCAGTCTTGGGATCTTCAATACCTCCCCTCACACAGACCCTTGAATTTGGGGAATGCCCCTTTCTCTGGGGCTCCACACTGGTCAGGGATTCTCTGGATGCTGACTCAAGATGTATTCCTTCACATTTCCCCCTTTGTTCCCAGTCCTCAAAATCTCCCTTCTTTACCTAGATTTCCAGATTGGCAATACCTTGCCTGTCCCTTCCAAGGACTATTCTGTGGGATGCCTCCTTAAATATCTCAAAACCTTCAATTAAAATAAGATATACAGCCCACAGGTCTTATAATCTTCTGTAACACAGGCTGGCCTCAATATAAATTGGGTGACTAGGAGGTTTGGCCAGAAAATGGCTCTCTTAACCACAATACTCTTCTCCAAGTGAGATTGTATTGTCATCACCTGGAAAATGGCATGAGGTTCCTTATGTCGAAGTTTCTTTGAACTTGCTTGTCATCCTGGTTTTAGCGCTGCCTGCCAAATGCTCCTTCTATCTCCCTAAAGACCCCTCTCCCTCTCCCCGATTCTCCCGACTCAGACTTCAACCCTGCCGACCAACCTCTGCCTTTCCACCTGCCTGCAGTCAATCCTCACCTGGCACCTCTGCAGAAACCCCTCTTTCCTCTCAGACTCACTGTCACCCCGTTACCTTACCCTTCAGCCCTTGATTCCACATGTTGATCCTTCTCCCATCCACACTCATTGTTGGCCACTCTTACCAACCTCCTGATGCTCCCACCACCCAATTCCTTCTTAGGGAGGTGGCTGAAGCAGAGGGTCCATGTCCGTGTTCTCTTCTCCATGCCGATTTTTCTCATACAGAATCTAAGCTTGCTCTTTCTCAACTGATCCCTCCATATTCAACAAATAATTTGGATATCTCACCCTCTCCTATGATTTCTTGTGGAGGGACCTATATGTTATTCTCTCCACCATACCACCCCAGAAGAAAACTCTTCAAAAAATAGATAAAAGTCCTCAAACCCTTCAATCTGAATCACTATACCTGGCCTTCAAGGTTTTAAGAACATACAGGAAATCAAAGAGAAAAGGAGACAAAGTGATGAAAAACTAGTTCAACCTTATGAGCTCCACCCTCAAAAACCTCTCTTCAGAGTCCAAATAGGGAGAGCAGCCATATTCCCAGTAGGCGATCTGTCAGGATTTTTTTCACAGTATGGACTGAGATGCCCTAAGATAGGCAAAAGCTCCCCTACATATGATCTCCACCACTGAGTCCAGGGTAACTCTCTCCATTAAAGGAAAGAACATATTATTTCTTATGGACACAGGAGCGATCTACAGCACTCTCCCTGGATTTTTAAAACTGTCTTTTCCTTTCCTCATCTGTTGTTGTGGTTGATGACATTCTTTTTCATCCTTCAGCGACTCTGCTCTTCTCATGTGCCCCAGGAAATCAAATCTTTAGCAATTGCTTTCTTGTTCTGCCACACTATCCTGTCCCCCTCCTAAGATTAGGCATCATGACCAAGCTAGGAACTCACTTTCATCTGCACCCCATACACTTACAATCCCAATTCTTGGGACTCCTTACTGAACCTACACACTCTGCTCCCAACTCACTCTCTCCATTTATGACTTCAGTTCCCTCCTCTGTATGGGCCAACTCAAAGCCAATGAAGTCTACTTACCCCACTCCCATCCCCTTAAGGATCCTACCTTTTTCCCTTCAAAACCCCAATATCCTCTCAAACCTGAGGCCTTGTGAGGCTTATAATCCCTCATTTCTGAATTCCTTTCATCATATTAAAGCCTACTAACTCTCCTTATAATATTCCAGTCCTTCCAGTCAAAAGGCCAGATGGTTCTTTTAGATTAGTCCAGGATCTCAGAATTATCGATGAAGTAATTGTCCCCATACACCCGTTGTCCTTAATCCAAATGCCCTTCTCTCTACCATTCCACCATCCACCATATGCTTCACTGTCTTAGATCTTGAGAACGTGTTTTCCTCTACTCCTGTCTCCCCAAAATCCCAGGACCTTTTCACTTTTACCTGGACTGACCCCAACACCCAACACTCCCAACAATTAACTTGGACAGTTCTTCCATAGGGTTTTAGGGATAGCCTCTACCTCTTTGGATAATCATTGGCATCGGATTCTTTTAACCTCTCTCTTCCAAATAGTACCCTTATTCAATATGTAGATGACCTCCTTCTCTGTAACTGTTCTTTGTCCACTTCTGTTTCTCACACCACCACTTTCCTCACCTTCCTAAACAAAGGTTATAATGTCTCCCTCTCCAAAGCCTAATTTCATCAACAATCTGTCACATATCTAGGATTTTGCTTACACCAGGATAACTCACCCCCTTGCCCTACATTGAGCGCAACTCTTACACCTATTATTTCTATAAAACACAGGACTTTGTCTGCTTACCTCCCACTTGGAAGGAGCACTGCACCATCATATACCTAATCACTGACCTACACTTGCCCAGCTCACCAGTCCTCGCACCCTTAGGACAGACTGTAACAGGTAATCAAGTAAAAAACCAGTCTTTACCTCACTGTTGCAGAACTGAGCCAGCATCTATCGTCACCCTCCTTGGCATCCTTACAGAAATTCTGTTAGACACAGGAGGAATAGCCCATTCTATCCATACACAAGAATTCTCTTTTCTTGAGCCAACAAGAAGCTGATTTGGCTTCCACACTCCAAAAGTTGCAGAGACAGATTGATTCCCTGGCAGGAGTAGTTCTTCAAAATCATTAAGCTTTTGACCTATTGACTGCTTATTAGGGGGAAACTTATGCTTTACTACAGAAAAAATGTTGCTTCTACTTAAATGAGTCAGGCCAGGTCTTAGGCAGCCTTGATAAAAATCATCAACACAACTAAAAATAATCCAAAACAATATAAGAACTGGGGGGTTGATAGTTTTCCTGGAAACCAGATATCTGCTCTTGGTTCTTATGGCTCTTTCCTTTCCTGGGACCTTTGATGATTATTGTAATAGCCCTTATTTTGGGGCCTTGTATCTTAAAATATCTAATGTCTTTCATTCAGGACCAAATCTCAGCTCTTGGCAGTTCTTTAAGATCTCAACAAGCTCACATTCAAGCCCTTGATTTAAGAGCAGTCCGCTACACCCTCTCCTTCACTCTCATTTCTCTTGCAGCTAGGTAGGGAGAGTTCTTTGCCTTTACTCAGTAGGAAGTACTTATTAAAAAATGAGGTTCTCCCAATCAAAAATAATTTTAAATGAAGAGAGGAGGGAATGAAAGGAATCTCTTTAAAGCCACACTTACAGACAAAACTCACAGATGTCTGCACTTGGCCTTCTTCATTTTTCGAGGTCATGGGACCCTACATTCTCAGAGAATAGATCACAGCTATGAAACATATTCTTCTCTAGCCTGACCACAACCCACATCCCACACTAGTCCTGGACAGATCCCCTTGAAAAACCTGCCACTTCTTGCTTTACCTGGCCAAGAGCTGACCACCCCCTATACCCATCATGGGCACAACTACAACACTCTCATTTCCTAAAAAAACAAACAAACAAACAAACAACAAAACTTAAAAGGTCCAGCCTGACTGAGGCTCAGGGCTGACATTTCTCTAGATGTCTGGCCCTCTTCTACCTTGGAGAGCAAATAAACTCTTTCCTCTCTTGCTTGGTGGTACACTCTGTGCAACTCTTTGCTGCCACCTGCTTCAGGGCCACTGTAAAAAGGGTCTTGACCAGACATCAGATATGGGAGTACCTGGAACTTTCTGGAACTGTGAGAAATGAATTTCTATTGTTTAAGCTTCTTATTCCATGGTATTTTGTATGGTAATCCAAATTGTCTAAGACACTAGTTAAAATATTAAGGGCAGATTTTAAATATTAATATATTATTGTAATACAGAAAATGGTCCAGGGTGAGCTTAATCTAATTTTGATTTGCATAGAGATGATTGGGTGTTTTAAAGGGAAGATGAGAGATAGAGAAGGGATATAGTGTGGCTTGAGGTGAGTCAGGGAAAGAAAAAACTTACAAAAAGTATGATGGAGATAGGGGAGGCTGTTCTATGTGAAACCCATCTAGGTTTGATAACTGGTTCTTAATAAACTGAGGCTCCTACCCTCTCAGAGTGGGAGATAGGGACCCTATCTTTAGATGCTGGCTGGAACAAAGAGTAAGTTCTCTGGCAAGCACTTTAATGGGGTCTAGAGGACAACGTAGAGATGCAATCTTGAGCTGTTAGAAAATACGTTAATGCTTGTTCAAATATTTATAGGCAAAGGTTGAAGCTTAGTTGAGAACAAGGCTCAGAGGAGCCTAGCTAGAGTCTGGTCAAGGGAAAAGCTTTGTGAGTAGGAGTGTGAAATGTAGTCTGACAATTTCTCAAATAGCAAAACACAGGGTTGTCCTATGACTCAGTAGTTCTATTTCCAGGCATATAAATATACCCTAGAGGAACAAAAGTATATGCCCACACAAAAACTTGCACAAAAATGTTTACAGAAAAATTATTCATAATGGCTAAAAAGTGGAAACAATTCAAATGTCTATCAGCTGATGAATGGATAAACAAAACGAAATATCATTCAGTCATGAAATGAAAGAATATAATAGATGATTTAAAATTATTTAATGTGTTTAAAAAATAAGCCAAATGGTTAAAATGTACTGCAAACTTTATTTCATATTTAGCTGTAAAATAATTAACAACATAAAGACATGAATATCTGAAGGTAAAATGGAAGGACCAAACCAGAAAAATGGTAGTATACTGTCATAGGTTCTTATACTATATGTCAAGTGATATAATATCACATGAAGGCAGACTATGATAAATTAAAGATATATATTATAAATCCTAAAGCAATGATTAAAGCCATATAGGGTTATAGCTAATAAGCCAATGATATGAAACCAAAATTACAATCTTGAAAACGAAATAATATCACAATGAAATCTTGAGAATTATTCAATTGATCTAAAAGAAAGTAGACATAAAGGAAGACATGAACAGAGAACAAAATAGATAAATAGAAAAGATATGTAATGTGTTTCTCCTTGGTTTCCTTTGTAAATGTAAGTTCATCTGGGTTATGAGTTAAACTCCATACTGAACTATGTCAGTATAAATGATTTAATCCTACTTATTTCTCTGACCTCAAGAATACCTCATAGCCCCTCACTGTCTCCTCAAGGCACTCTGAACTCTTTAGTGTTCTTCCAACACAACAGGATCATCCCACCTCAGGGCCTTTGCACTGTTACTGAGACTTGCACTGAACACATTAGCAAAACTCTCTCCCTCACTGCACCTTCTCAGAAGCACTTTTTTTGGGACCACTCACTCTAAAATGCACCAACCCATGTTGCTATGTTCCTTTCCTTTTTCCTTGGTTTACACTTCTTCAAATCATTTGAAGTATCTGGTATTATATTACACTTATCTTTATTTATTTTTAGTGTTCACCTTCCCTAACTAGACTATAAACTTTGTGTTTCATATTTTGCTGAGAAAGTAATATTTTTAACCTAATTCAATTCTAAAATTAGTTCACTTATAAAATCACACTTATTTCTTTAAAGAAAGCATAAAAGTAAATTTTATTTGCAAATTTAGTTTGGGAAATACTATTGTAATCCCAGAAAACATGAATTCAGACTGAATAAAAGTTATAAGCCTCAATGTGTCAATATATTTTCAGTCATTCAGTTAATAAATATTGAACACAAAGACGTATCCAAACACCCTTGTACAAATAAATATATCAGGCATAAAGGAAACATGTTTACTGTCTACATGTGGATGCCTTACTGATGGCATTATGTAATAGATGGTAGCTAAGACTAAGAGCTTCAGAGAGCTTGTATCATGCCCAAGTTTTCATGGCTAATGTGAGGAAGACTTGGAATTGAAATCCTTGATTTCCACTTCCTAGGAAGATTCTGAATTCACTATTGTTATAAATATATATAATTATATAAACAGATATTAATATAGAATGTGCTTAATATAATATATTAAATATTTAATGTATTTTATATTTAACAATTTTATTATACATTTTATAAATGTTAACGCATTTGATATTTTATAGTTATATTGATTTATTAAATATTTAATAAGGTAAATATTAACACAAATAGCTTAATTATTAAATATAGATATTTAATATGTAACATATTAAATATTATATGTATACTTAATAGATAGATTCAATATTTATTACTTAATGCAAACAAGAAAGCTCATAAAATGCATAGATGATGCTGTTGGATTTTTTCACACAGAAGGAACAATAAGTAAATCCCAAACAGTTATTCATAAGGGCTTAAAACAGGAAAAAGCTTTTGAACTCTACTTTATGAAAGAGAAGAAATCAATAGTAGCGATTTTCATAAAAGATATTCAGAAAACTGATCTAGAATGAATATATTAGCAAGCTGGTGACGTAGAGACAGAATGCTGTGTCTAAAGGACGAGAGAATGAGGTGAGGAAATGGGAGGTGTTCATGTAGGTGGTGTCCAGTTATAAAAAACCTGATTGCCTCACTCAGGAAATTAGACTAATGGATGTCTTTGAGTCAAAATAATGAGAATTTGGAAAGAAAAATTGTAGAAGCCCAAGAAGAAAAATTGGTTGGGATATAACCTGAGGTCAAGTGAGATTAATCGTCCAAATGAGAGATTAAAGCTAAACAAAACAAAATGAGGACAGGACCACTGGCAGCAGGGTAGAACCGATTTGGAAATTATTATTAATTATTATTAATAATTAGTGCTGACACCTCTCTCATTCAGTGGCTTAGTTTCTTAGAATTGCTGTTGTCTGGGCCTCCACATTAAATTTTCACATGTAAAAAGGGAATAATAAAGGTGAAGTAGATCAATGTTTTAATTTATATTACTGAGTCATTAGTGGTACAATGTTCAATGCTTACTATAAAAATATTTTTAAAATGCCTATTCTTAGTACATGCTGCTATTACGGTAAGGGGATTATAAAAGATAAGTCAAGACCAAAATAGTGGCTATGTGTGGATTCCAGGAAACCCAATAAATAATTCTTCTCCAGAGAGATTCAGAATCACTTGTGAGATAGACAAGGAGATTGGGCAAGCACAGGTTAAAACAATGCCTTTTTTTTTTTTAATTTTTTTAATGTTTTATTTATTTTTTAGGAGAGAGAGAGAGACAGCGTGAGCAGGGGAGGGTCAGAGAGAGAGGGAGTCACAGACTGAAACAGGCTCCAGGCTCTGAGCTGGCAGTCAGCACAGAGCCCGACGCGGGGCTCGAACCCACGAACTGCGAGATCATGACCTAAGCGAAAGTCGGACGCTTAACGGACTAAGCCACCCAGGCGCCCCTAAACAATGCCTTTATTAATAATAAAGCTATAGACAAATGCCTACTTACCTAATTATAGACAGTATTGCATTCATGTCCCTTAGGGAAAGGGTCTGCCAGGGAAATCCTATAATGTGAAGGAACAAATATTTTTTCTTTGTTTCTGTCTTTTTTAAAAAAAAATTTAATGTTTTATTTATTCCTGAGAGAGAGAAAGAGACAGCATGAGCAGGGGAGGGTCAGAGAGAGAGGGAGACACAGAATCGGAAGCAGGCTCTGAGCTGTCAGCACAGAGCCCGACGCAGAGTTCGAACCCAGGAACCGTGAGATAATGATCTGAGCCGACGTCGGATGCTTCGCCTGAGCCACCCAGGCATCCCTGTTTCTGTCTTTCTTACTCTTTTCCTTTTGCTTTCATCCTTCCTATTTTCTTTTTCTGTTTTCTTCCTGCAGACAGAAACTTACCAAACACAAAGTAAAAAGAGACTGTGTTGTGCATATTGGTGGTTCTATCATACTCAGTAGTCAGATAATTCATTGATACTTTTATGGACAAGAATGCATGACAGAGTAGATAAAGGTCAGAATGTTCTTCTAAGGCAGGATTCATGCATGTGGAAGGAAAGAGCCTAACCGAGGAATGGGTATGCTCTCCAGAGGACTACAAAGAGAAAGTTGTAGAAACAATACAAAGGTGACTGAAGATTGACATGGTAACTAGTTTATGGTTCCCGTTATCATGCTGACATATAAACAGACTGAAAATAAAAATGTTGATGTTGATATAAGAAGAGAGATGCCATATAGGTGTGGAAGAAGTGTTCGGGTAGGAAGGATGTAGGTAACTGGCACCCAGCACCCTTCAGCATATTCCAACCATAGCAATACAGAGACTTTGAAGAATAGAAGTCCAGATATCAAATCATTATTGGGGAGATAGTAGGCCAATGATGACCTCAGAAGTATATTTTAAGTTATTGAATGATTGGGAAAACATACTATGAACAAAATATTTCAGGGAAAAAACACTATAAGTTATATTACAGCTAAGAGAAAACAGATGGAAATGAAGAAATGAAGATTAAAGTCTTATAATAAAATAATTGGGATACTAAATGTTTAAGTAATAATAAAATGATTATAAAATATGTATATAACTGAAATTTAATCTATATTATTTAAATTCTGATATTCCATGTACAAGATGACAATGCTAACGCTTTACCTCTGCCTTGCTTTTTGTTAAAAATATTTTTAATTTAGAATTCCTTTGTATTTATATAGAATAGTTTCTATTTGTACACAAGTTGTAAAGTCTATAGAATTCCCACTCTAGTCTTACTCTATTTTTCTGATTATCATGTTAAGTCACCATGATTTAAAACTCAGGGACTGATATGGGTACACTACCATTTCCTAAACTCTAGAATTTTTCACACTTCATTAGTTTTGACTTACAGCCCTGTTTCTGTTCCAGGATTCCACCCAAGGTTCTGCGTTATTCTTAGCCACCATGTCTCCTTAGACACCTCTGGGCAGTGATAGTTTCTTAGGCTTTCTTGGTCTTTGATGACCTTAAGAATTTTGAGAAGTGCTGGTCAGGTATTTTGTAGAAGTTTCCCTGAATTACAGCTTGTGGGATGTTTTTCTCGTGTTCAGACTGGGAAGTACAGTTTTTGTTAAGAGGAACTCAGAAGTAAACAGTCATTTCCATCACATCAGGTCAAGGGTACATCCTTTCAAAAGGATTTATCACTGTTATTGGTACTCTTACCACATGGCTGAGGGAGTATTTGCCAGGTTTTGCCACCTGATATTCTCATCTCCTTTTCATATTGTCCTTTCTGAATAAAGTCACAAGTGTAGCCTGTACTTACAGGTGTTACGCTACCCCTTCTTGAGAGTGCGACAATCTACATAAATTGTTTGTAATTCTTCAGAGAAAAGTTTTGTCCCTTCTCCCTTATTTTGTCATTCATTCACTTATTTATATCAGTATATGTCTTAGCTTGGGCCACCATAACAAAATACAATACACTGAATGGTATAAACTTCAAAAATTTGTTCCTTATAATCTTGGCAGCTATGAAGTTCAAGATCATGGTCTAGAAAGATTCAGTTCCCTGGTGAGGGCTCTCTTCCTGACTTACTGATAGCCCACCTTCTCTCTGTGTCTTCACCTTGCAGAGAGAGAGAGAGAGAGAGAGGAGACACGGCACTAACCCTTTCACAAGGACCCCATCTAAACCTGATTACCTCCCAAGAGCCCCATCTTCAAATACTATTATATGGTGGGGGGGGGGTTAGGGCTTCAACATAGACATTTTATGGGAACACAATTAAGTCTATAACAGTATGGTTATAGTCTATTTATTTTCTTCTTCTTCTTCTTCTTCTTTTTTTTTTTTTTTTGGTTCTTTATTCCACCTTTGGATATTGGGAGTGGTTTCTGTTGGCTCTTGTGTCCCTTTGACATACCCTGTAGTTTTTGTTTTGGTTTGGTTTGGTTTTAGAGGTGGGAGTGACAATAGGGAAGAAGGGTATAAGGAGATGGGGGGGCTCAGAGCAGAGCATGAACCTGGGCTAGATCCCACAATTCTGGGATCATAACTTAAACCTGGGATCATGACCGGAGTTAAAATCAACAGTCAGGCACTCAACCGACTGCACCAGCCAGGTACCCCTAGTTTGGGTTTTGAGCACTTCCCTAATTTCTGACACTACAAGCTTTTCCAGGCTCGCTTGTACATTTCCTGTCCCAGCTCTAGAATCAGTCATTTTTCCAAAGATCCATTTTTGTTTTCCTTGTGCTACATAAAAATTTATTTGGAATTACACAATTATATAATTAGAATTACTACTCTAGAAATTATATTTTTAAAAAGCTAATGTAAAAATTTTTTTAAAAATATTAAATATATAATTCTAAAACTGAAAATAACTTCCAAAAGTTATTAGTGTAGACTTCAAATTCTACCTGAGAATTTATCCCAGGTATTTACTTAAGGTCTTCAGTTTCAATACACAGCAAATATTAAAGATCTCCAAATTTCCTAGTTTATTGAATTAATTTACTTATGCCATGATAGTTCACCATGCTTATTTCATACTCTTAGGAACTTCTTAGCAAAACATTTTAGACATATAGTGGTTTAGAATCAGCACATTGGAGCTTAATTTTTGAAACACCTCTAATTTGTTACAGTTTAATTAAAAAGAATTTGCTGAAACAAACATACATAAAGAGATTATTTCAACTCAAACTTCATATTATAAATGATATAATTACATTAGCATGGGAAAGAATCCCATATTTCCAAAGTACCCAAACTACTGTTGATTTTTCTTCTCATTTGAGCCAAGTAATTCTGTCTTTATTTTAAGTCACTTTGGTTTTAATATTGAGCTCAAATGATTTTAAAACTATTTTTCAATTCTTTTTTCCCTCTTTTTTCTTAATATAAATGTTAAATCCTTAACATTGCTCTATGATCTAGTTGCCAAAGAGATCATTTCTAAGATTAAACCTCTGAACAAATTTTCTTTTAGTTATCTTTCCAAACACTCTTAATATTTTCTATTGAGACAGATTGTGCATTTTTTTATTAAAAATCTCTTCCCAAAATATAAAAGATAAGAAAGTTATACTATTATTTCCCTACAAGGATCAAAATGGCATCCATCAAAACTTTAAAATCATTATTTTCAGTAGAGATATTGAAATAATGGTTCATTACTTTCATATAGATAGCATTTCCATTCTAGTATTTTTTTAATAATCCAAAGTAAAATGTTTTATGACATATATTTTCTAGTGAAGGAGAATGTAATTTTAGTTAGTTTAAAATTATTACATTTGGCTCATGTGATTTTTTATTTCATTTTTAAAATTACCATTAAAATAAAACATATACTATCTCCCAAAACATAGGAGATAAATGTAAACATTCTGTAATGCAAAGGAAAATACAATAAAATATGCAGTAAAACCACTTCTGCCTTTAACAACATAAGCTATAAAACTTACACATTTTACTATAGCAAGAGTTTCAGAGGGTAACACGTTTCCTCTGTCCATCTTGTGCAGTAAATCAAGCCATGAAAAGAAAAAGGCCTTGCGACACAGACTGTGAATTCTCTGGTTTTCAGAGTTTAGACTAGCTGAGAGGCTGTGGTCTGTGGTCAGTGAATGGAACCTGGGTGAAGAAGGTCAGTTCCATTAATATTGTTCTCTATTCTGAGAAACTATCATAAGGAGAGGACAATGACATATTTTGTGTACCTTAATAAGACATAGATGAAGCATGCATAAAAATGTTAACGTAGGCAAGCTGAACCTTTTATTTATATAATGCCTCTTAATGGGAACTCATTGTCTGTCCTCATTTATTTTCACAGAATCCCTCTATCCTCTATTACCATTTTCATTTTTAATATCAAAACTTTCAAAACAGTTATTAAGGACTGAAAATCATAAAGCTTCTCGTTGAAGAATCACAACTCCTACTGCCTTGTATTTCATTTCTTGATCCCCTGTGCTTTCTTAATATCCCACTTGTATTCAGCAGAGCCAGTGGAAGTCATTATATTTTTATTGGTTCTCCATCTCCTTGTAAATGAGAAGTAAACTTAGTGTAAGCATAACTGGTTCACGATTTTTTTTTACTACATTTTACCACATTGACTGATAGTTGGCTAATTTTCTAGTATTTTTTTTTTATCAACATGCTTTTCATCTATACACATAAAAAGCAAGTTCCTTAAGTCAGGAGCCATATCTTTGACTTTTTTATCCCTCTTGTAGTACCAGGTTGGATTTCTAAGGTCACAAAATGGATTTGGCATGCTAAATGAAAGTTGTGTACTCTTGCCAGCTCCCTGTAAATCCTGGCTGTTGGAAGATGAACACCATATACCAGTGCTGACTCCATCTCCCAGAGTTGCCACCCAGCAGGTGTCAATAAGACTTTAAAAGTCCAAATAAATAATTAAACAAATTGAAAAATAAGGAAACCTTAATAAAATAGATATTTTAGTTAATAATATCATCTGGCTATCAGTTCATTGATTATAACAAATGTGCCATGTTAACAGGAGATGTTCATAATGGGGGGAATTGAGTGTGGAATATATAGATCTCTTCACTAACTTCTCAATTTTTCTCCAAACCTACAACAGATCTAAAAATAAATTATATTGAAGAACTCAATATATATTAAAGGAAAACACAGAACAAAAGACATTCCCCCATTCTACTGGGCTAGCTGTGCCACAGAAATAAGGAACCCAGTGAATTCCATTAGCGTGTTTTCATGCTGCGTTTCATTTGCTATAAAATAAGTCCATGTTCAGAATCAATCTAGTGTGGATAACCATTACATTGAACAAGGTATTAGGTAAATTCATGGAGGAGGGTTTTGGCAGAAACACTTTTATCAGGGAAAGAAAGCAAAGTCATATCTAGAGTAAATGCCTATTAAGAAAAAAACAAAGCTTTGTTCCTTTCATGACGATGTGTCCAAAGTAATCAGCCTGCCAAGTAACTGGATTATCTCCTCAGACAATAGTGCCATGAAGAGCAATAATTTTGTCCTTTGTCACCTAAGCAATCAGCAGTGGTAATCAGATAATCAGATTTGCCTTTGTGAGTGGAGGCCAGTACTGCTGTGTCCACTTGTAATGCCCATCTCTGTTGTCAGGCACAATTTTCTCATGAGATCATTGGGCAAGTTTAGGAGCAGCTAAGGTGAGAAGGTGCATGGCATCCACTAAGAACCTCATCTTGTCCA
The DNA here is from genome assembly GCA_017311185.1 of Proteles cristata cristata. NCBI lineage: Eukaryota > Metazoa > Chordata > Mammalia > Carnivora > Hyaenidae > Proteles > Proteles cristata. The sequence goes on from JAESUZ010004892.1 coordinate 153,610, forward strand.
CCTGGCCACTGAGACCAGTTTATACCAACACTGCTTTTTAATAAGCACTTACATAAATTAAATATTTTCATTCATTGTGCCCATTTGGCAAGTTTCATTCCATACCTTTTCCCAAGATCTGTTTTTCACCAATTTTCTAAGTAAGTTGCCTGAAAGTCCCTGCTCACTGGGCAGGTGATCATGAATTTATCCATTGTTCATGAATCAGTGTGGATTCATTTGGCCATCTCTCTAGGTGAAAAGAGTGATCAGATGCCCTGGTCAAAATTTTATTCACTGGGAGTAGGATTTCCCTCCATCACTGCCCTTCAGGATTACACCTGAGTGGGACTGTAGTTCTACAGCTGTCTGCTATTGGACGGTGCCAGCATATTCTGGTAAACAATCTGGGGACCATGAGAATTTGTTTTTTCTTAATCCACAAGTCACCAAGAATATTTGGCATAAGCTGTAAGAAGAAAACTGATGACCCATGGAGGGATGTCTGTAGGAATCTGAGTCATTTACTTATAAAAATTATTTATGCCCAATCTTGACCATAACCTCTACCTGATGATGAAATACTTAGTGAGTTGGAGAACATATGGACAGCTAAAGTTGCATAACAACGTGGTACCCAATTTCAAGCATTTGACCTCTTCCAAGTCCAGGAGTAGAGCAGAAGTTGTTTCTTACCCTGAGAATACTTAGCTGAAGAGGATAGCATAGTTTTCTCCATTTTAAAAAAATTTTTTGTTTTTGTTTCTGAGAGAAAGAGACCATGAGCAGGGGAGGGTCAGAGAGAGAGGGAGACACAGAATCTGAAACAGGCTCCAGGCTCTGAGCTAGCTGTCAGCACAGAACCTGACACAGGGCTTGAACCCATGAACTGTGAGATCATGACCTAAGCTGAAGTTGGACACTTAACCGACTGAAGCACCTAGGGGCCCCTAGTTTTCTCCAGTCTTAAACAACCAATTGATTTATTCTAACAGAGATATATAAGAAATATTGAAAAAAATCAACTAGTTTTCTCAGAATGAAATAAATTCATGACATTTACAGCTTTAGGTAGAAAAAAATAACTTAATGCCATATAGAAATGATGTAAAAAAGATATTGCTTAGTCCACCCAATAAATATTTACTAAATTTGTACTATTTTCCATGTACTACGAAAATACAGAGGTGATTAAAATAAGGAATGTCTTCCCAATTTTCAAAGAACATATTTTATAAGTGAGAGAGAAGAGAATAAACAAAAATAAGCATCTAGACAATGTAGGTGAAACATTATGAGAGATAAAAATACTAAAGCCTAAACAGATTGAAGCAATCATTGATAATAAAAATTTCACAAAATATTTGTCAAAATATTTATAATAATGAATACTATAATGACTATGCATCATATGAATATTAGCGAAAGTAATTTAGATTTCCAAATTTGTCTTTGTTTAGTGTTAATTTGTGAGTCCTTGTAAGTTACGTTAGTTGTATTTTAGATACTATGGCTGCAAAACCTATTGCCAAAACATTGATGTAAAACAATAACTTATTATCACAGTTCTGTGAGTCAGGAATTAGCACAACAGGAATTATTTGTTTCCTTTCCACAATATCTGGGTCCTCAGCTGAGAGTCTCAGCCAAGGGACTGGAATCAGTTGAATATTTAGGCACTCACATATTGGGTGTTTATTCTGGCAAACAGCTGAGATGCTCACTAGAGCTGTCTCGAACACATATTTAGCTCCTTCTTGCAGTCTGAGCCTTCTCAGAGCATATATTGGCTAGTTTTTAAAGGTCAGTCCCCTTGACTGAACACTTATGTTACCCCAATCTAAAAAAGAATAAAAGTCTGCCATGTGTGACAACATTGATGGACCTGGAGGATATTATGTTAGATGAAATAAATCAAAGACAAACACCATATGATTTTACTTTTACATGGAATCTGAAAAACAAAACAAATGAGCAAATCAAACCAAACCAAACCAAAATCATAGATACGGAGAACAGAAAAGTGGTTTCTAGAAGGGAGGAGTGGGTGAAGCTGGCGAGTGGGAGAAACAGGTGAAGAGAGTCAAGAGGTACAAACTTTCAGTTATAAAAAAAGTAAGTCCTGGAGACATAATGTATTGCTTGGTGACTATAGTCAGTAATATTGTAAAGCATATCTGAAAATTGTCAAGTGTGTAAATACATACAAAGTTAATTTTGTATGGTGATGGATGGAACTAGACTTATTTCAGTGTTTATTTCACAATATGTACACATATCAAATCATTATGTTGCATACTTAAAACCAGTATAATGTTATATATCAATTATACTTCAATAAAAAATTTTTAAATAAGAAAATGTCAAACTATATGTATAGTCAGAGCAATTTTTGTGTTAATGAACAACTAATGTCTTTGTTATTGTAAAAATAGACAAGTCTAGTCTTTATCTGCTGAGAAGAGTTTGTTTTCTATTTGAAGCGAATCAAGATTGAGGTTTAAAAATGAATGTTATGATAATTTTATCTCAACCCTAAGCTAGATGCTCTCCATTCACTGAAAACTGACTTACAAAACTGAAAGTATTACAAAGAAAAGGAATTTGCCCTTATTTGAAAAGTGTCAGCAAATGGACCCAAATAACTCAGGTTGAAACCAGATAATATAATGATAGTTATTTTCTTTCTGCTCTGAGAATTTGTTCTAATAATACATTGCCATCCATCCCACTTGAGCAATAACACTATTGACTGCAATTATTCTCTGTGTGAGTTGTTTGTGGAAAGACCAATGTATGATGATCATGTCATTGCATGCTGTGCATGTTTGAAAATAAATCCTTGATTTTCAAACTTAGTCGTTTGTTGCTGTTAATTTTTGCATTCTTTCATCTTAAACTCATAATCTGACTGAAACATTAATTCAAAGGCACTTATCTCCAGCCATTTCCAAAGGCAGCAAACCCACCCCAGAGCTCTGTCAGCATCATCACAGAGAGTTAACTTTCTGAAGTGACCTCTGTCGATGGCAGTTTTGTTCTCATGAGCCACCACCAAAGGCTCTGAGCATGTACACTGCTGTCTTCATTCTTTGTCCATATCAAGTCGAAAAACGTATGATGTATTTGTGATGAGCATGTATTCAACTCTGCCAGTATAGGTTTGTACAACTAGCACTCATTGCTACATTGCTACATCAGACATTTCTTCTCTGTAACCAATAGAATTTAAAAGTAAGGTACAAAGAAGGTATATAAAGGCAGGTGAGCACCTGTAAGGATGCCAAACATCTTAGTATCAAGGAAATGCATTTAATACCAAAAGGAGATACCACTTTTCACCATCTAAGATAGATAAAATTAAAAAACATGGTCAATGACAAATATTAATGAGTTTGTGAAATAATAGGAACATAATTACTTAAGGGTGAATTGATAAAATGATGCATCCACTTTGGAAAATAGTTTATTTCTTCAAAATGTTAAAAATAGAGTTATAACATGACCCAGTAGTTCTGCTCCTAGGTATATACCTAAGAGAATTGAACATATATGCTCATTTAAAAACCTGTACATGAATATCTATAGCAGCAGCCTTCATAATTGTCAAAAAGTAAAAACAACCCAAATGTTCATGAACTGATGAACAGGTAAGTAAAACATGACATATCCATGTAATGGGATATTTTTTCAGCTATTAAAAAAGAACAAAATACTGATGCATGCTAAATGATAGGTAACTCTTGAAAATATTGTGCTAGGTGAAAAAAGCCGATCACAAGCACCACATATCATGTGCATCTATATATATGAAAAGTCCAGAATTTAGAGACTGAGTGTAGGTGAATTGTTAGCTAGTTGGCATGTTTATTTGTCTTTCGCTTTGTGTTAACATATGAATTATCAATCAAATCCCTTAATACCACTCTACACTAGTAATAACTACTGATATTTATATAGAATTAGTATACAGATGAAGCCAGAGACTTTTAAAGTACTTTAGGTATGAAATTATATCTTCACAACTGATGTATAAAGTAGGCACTATCAGGTCTACATATAAGAAAACTATGGTACAAAATTATTGGGTGATTTTCTCAAGGTCACAGAGATAGTAAGTAACAGATTGAGACTGTTAGTGAGGAAGTTTGATTCTAGGATCTTTCCATTTCATTCTTATTTTATAGACAATTTTTACATACTGCCAATACTAACTTCTTTCCACTGAGATCTGTAAAGAAATGAAAAGCACTAGGCATTCTGTCATTAACAAGTTGGTAGTGCAGATTTTTCCTAACAAAAATGAGATCCTTGTGTCTTCTTTGTTTTCTACTCCAAAAGGATCTATATTTTTTTCAACTTCATATATAACTGTCAAGCTTTTAGTTTTGTATATGATTATAAAATCATGGCAATTATACTTATGCAGTGAATGTGAATTACAAAGCCAATAAATAATTATAAAATACTTCTGATATAAGAAAAACCTGACTTACCAAGTATTTGACAAACTATGTTCTCAGCTAAGAGCAGCTCGCATTTTTCAAATGCTTAAGCATGAAATATCTTTCTAAATGAGCATATATAATTTCTCTTTTGTTTCTAGTCTTTTTTCAGGAGTTGATTCTTTTTTACTCCTCCCTGAATCCTCAGATAAGATCTTGTTTCATTCTTTGGTAAATTGTTTATTTGTTACTCTGCCACCTTTCAGGGGCATTATACACATTCATTATTTTATTTCTGTGACAGTTTAATCACTAATCCACGGTGATGGTTGTAAATTTAGAACTTTTTATGGTTAGTTTTATGTGTGAACTTAGGCTCTGGCACCTATTTGTTTAATCAGACACGAATTCAGGTGCTGTCACGGAGGTCTGTTGTGGATGTGGTTAATCTCTACAATCAATTGCCATGAAATAAAAGACATTATCCTTTATTATATGAGTGTGCCTTCTCCAATCAGTTGAAAGGTCTTGAAAGCCAACACTCAGGTTTCCCAGAGAACAAAATATTCTATGTCATGAATGCACTACTAATTCTACCTAAGTTTACAACCTGACCTATGAATTTCAAACTTGACATCCCTACAGTCATGTGAGCCAATTTCTTACCATAAGTCTCTGATTTTGATCTAGATTGGTCTCATAGTGGTCTGTTGCTCCAGAAAGCCCTAAGACAGTAATCTTCTTGCTTCACTTAATTTTGTCCTTACACATTTCTGAAATCAGGAAAATATTTTCATAACTCCAACTCTTGGTTAGGATTGCCTACATAATCTAATTGAAGAGTTCTATTATTTTAATTTTCTTTTAAAATAAGACCACCCTGGGGCGCCTGGGTGGCTTAGTCGGTTAAGCGTCCGACTTTCGCTTGGGTCATGATCTCGGTTTGTGGGTTCGAGCCCCCGTCGGGCTCTGTGCTGACTGCCAGCTCAGAGCCTGGAGCCTGTTTCAGAGTCTGTGACTCCCTCTCTCTCTGACCCTGCCCTACTCACGCTGTCTCTCTCTCTCTCTCTCTCTCCTAGAAATAAATAAAAACATTTTAAAAAATTTAAAATAAGCCCACCCTGAAAATAATTATTCACATTTATAAAATGTCTTAGACAACACCTTAGACAAAGACCTGTGAGATTAAATTTTACTACAACTCTTAAGATATTTTGGGTCCCGGGGTGCCTGGGTGGCTCAGTTGGTTAAGCGTCCGACTTCAGCTCAGGTCATGATCTCACATGAGTGGGTGTGTGGGTTTGAGCCCCTCAGGCTCTGTGCTGATAGCTGGCTCAGAGTCTGGAGCCTGTTTCAGATTCTGTGTGTCTCTCTCTCTCTTACCCTCCCCTGCTCACACTGTCTCTCTCTCTCTCTCTCAGAAATAAATAAAACATTAAAAATTTTTTAAAAGTATTTTGGGTTCAATCTTTATAGTAAATAAACTACCATTGAGACACAACTACTATTAACATGCTGGTGTTTTTTGTTGTTATTGTCTGGACTTGAAACCACATCAGTATAAGCTCAAAGTTCCAATTCTGATATTAAGGATCACATTTTCTTATATGATAATAATATTCTGATGTTTATTGTATGTTTGGTTTTAATATTACTTCTCTTTTACTTCAAATGATCACAGTCATCATTTGTTGTATTTAGCAACAAACAAGAATGGTGTAATGTTGAGAGTGATTAATATAAAATCTGGTTGCCTCAGTTCAATCTTGGCTTATCCATTTATTAGCTTTGTACTGAAGAGCCTAAAATTAAGTCCTCCATTAAGAGCAACCTCAGGCTGCACGTAGCCCCAGTTCCAGGAAAAGCCTCAGATTGTTCAAGGCTAAAACCATCCTCGGACTGCCCTCAGATCAGCTAATCAAAAAAACATTCCTATTGTCTGAGTCAAGGCTGGAAACTACAAACAGTTGTTTTATACAAACTAGCCAATTTCTCACCGCTTGCCTGAACCCCACGTGGGCCCTTTGAACTCACCTCATAATTGGTCATTTCAAAGGATTCTCAAAAGTCATGATTGGGTCCCACCAAAAGTAATGAACACCTCATAGATACTGAATGGTCAAAGCTGTTACCATGGGTACTGTACAGTTGTAATTGGTGCTTATGTGATGATGCTATAGGTATTGTAACACCCCCATCCCTTACTCCTTAAAAACCCTGTTTGCTATTGTTCTTCACTTCACCTTGCTGCAACTACACCGGTAGGTGGATGAGCCCCTGCTTGAGCTTGTAATAAAGACCCTTTTTTATTTGCATTGGTGCCAGCTCCTTAGAGGTCTCTGGGACTCATGATTCGGGCACAACAGTATCATTAAGGAAGCTTCTGAAACTCTCTGGAGTCTTTTTTTTTTTAATCAAAAATAGAGATAAAAATAACCTATTGTATAGGATTGCTGTGGAGGTCAGTCAATGTTTGAAAATCATGTAGAATAGTGCCTGGTCCAAAATAATTTTCAGTAAATATTAGTTACACTCAAAATTCTCATTGCTTTCCCTTAAAATATGTTCTTTCTCTGTCACAGATTCTTAAGTTTAGTTGGCTTGGTGAGTCCAGTCACTAAGAAACACTACACTAAAACTCCAAACCTATAAACTAAAATGTTATTGTCAACTCCTGTTTATTCAGATTTCTATATCTTTAAATTCAAACAAAAATATGTTGTTGTACATTATACTCTTGTATATATTTTGTAGGTAATAAATATTTTTCAGTGCAGACGTAGCCTGATAATTGATGTTATCTAAGTCTCTGTTAAAGCTCACTGATCCAGTGATATAATGAAAGAATATATCAATTGCCTTGGAGAAGCAGAGTTAGCTGAACAAAAATATGAATACAAGATAATGTTCAGCAATTATGTCATTATAATTGTACCTGATTTATGAAAATGCTCATGTGAAATACATTGGGATGTGAAATAAATATATGCTTCCAAATAATATAGCAAAATATAAAATTATGTAGTTTTTTAAATTTATATCATTGATAAGATATAACAGTGCTTGGGCAGTATATAAGAGAATCAGTTAATAAGTTTAAATTACAGTAAAATGCAAAGTCAGAAAAATTTGTTGTTTCCCCTAGAAAAGCAGAAATTTTCCAAATTATGAAATTATTAACCAATTAACAGTTTGTCTTTTATCTTCAATTCTCATATCATCCTTTGCTTTCTGATTTGGTATTTTTGTATTCCATGCAATAAAGCTCATGCAATTAATCCTTATGTTAAGACTACAGTTTGAAAAGGGGTCAGGGTATAATAGGAGTGATATCACTCAAATCTAAGACTTAAAATATTTGTTTCATTTTTTCAACTTAGACTCAAAACATAGAAACTATAAAATGAAGTAGTTTTATACGACTATAGTCATTTTTCTTCACTAAAGGTATAATGAGATATTTAACAATATTGAACAACTGTAAAGTGGTGGCTGCAATTTTATTCAAATTATCACCTTGGTTATTCTGAGCATTTTGCTTTTCCATGTAAACTTTAGAATCAGTTTCTTGATATCTGCAAAGTAATGTTCTCGGATTTTAATAGGGATTGCACTAGATCAGGTTTGGAATAACTGATATCCTTAAAATATTGAGAGTTCCTAGATATGAAGTAGAATATCTTTGTTTATTTAGATCAATCTGGATTTCTTTCATCAGAATTTTTAGTTTAATCATATAGATATTGAATGTATTTTGTTAGATTTACATGTAAGCACTTTTTTGGGGGGTACTAATATCAATTATGTGCATGTATTTAGTTTTTAAATCCCAATTGTTCTTTGCTGGTGTATGTGAAATTGATTGATTTTGTATATTAACCTTGAATCTGGCAATCTTGCTATAATTCCTTATTAATTTCAAGAGTTTTTAAAAATCTTCAGATTTTCTACCTAGGCAATAATATCATGTGATCAACAACAGTTTATATCTTCCTTTACAATCACTGAACCTATTATTTCTTTTTCTTGTCTTATTGAGTTATTGAGGAGTTATAGTATAATGTTGAATAGGAGTGGTGAGTAAGGACATCCTTGACTTGTTCCCTATCTTAGGGAGAAATTATCTGTTTTTCACCAATGAGTGTGAGGTACTTCTTTTAACCATTAAGTATGCTGTAGGCTAGAGGTAGGTGTCCTTTGTTCAAGTTGAGGGACTCCTCTCTATTCCTAGTTTGTTGAGTAATAAGTTTTAAAAAGAAAAATAAAGCAAGCAAGAGGGAAAATTTAACAAAGGTTTTTAAAATTTAGTAAGCAAATTTAGTAAGCAAAATTTGAGGAGAGACTGGGTGGCTCAGGTTAAGCATCCAGCTTTGGCTCAGGTCATGATCTTGTGGTCTGTGAGTTTGAGCCCCAAGTTGGGCTCTGTGCTGAGAGCTCAGAGCCTGGAGCCTGTTTTGGATTCTGTATCTCCTCTCTCTTTGTCCCTTCCCTGCTTGTACTCTGTTTCTCTCTGTGAAAAATAAATAAAACATTAAAAAAAAAATTTAAAGTAGGAAGTAAAATTTGAAATCCAAACAAAATGAGAGAGAATGCTATATGAAGATATATGTAGAAGGCAATTCCAGAAAAAAGGATGTGGATATCCAAAAATCTTCACATGTAATTCACTTAATTGGGTTTTAAGAAAAATATTTGTTGGGGAGCCTGGGTGGCTCAGTCGGTTAAGCGTCCGACTTCGGCTCAGGTCATGATCTCACGGTTCATGGGATCGAGCCCCGCATTGGACTCTGCTGAGAGCTCAGAGCTGGAGCCTGTTTCAAATTCTGTATCTCCCTCTCTCTCTGGCCCTCCCCTGCTCGCACTGTCTCGTCTCTCTCAGAAATAAATAAAAAAAATTTTTTTAAAGAAAATATTTCTTAAATTTATCTATTTTGTTAATTTAGTTTTCTTTGAAATGAAATATTAATTGGATTTGATACTTCTCTTATATGTTGGTTGTTTTCTAGAGGCATTGGTTAGGTCTAGAATCTATATTCCATTTTCAATCTAGATCTTTTATAAGAAGAACTCTGATAAAGTTTTGTTTTCTTGTAGTATCAGCAGGACCTTCATGTCTCTTGTGGAGGGGTGGGAATGTGGATGTGCAGCCAATTCAGAGTGTCAACAATGGGGTGTTATCTTTGGTATAGACACCTCAGACATACCCCTTAGAATAAGAGCACTATCCTGCTTCCCTTATCTAACAAAGAAAAACAAAACTAAAACATGTAGAACTCTTCGTGATTAGAACTTCAACTTCCAGCATGTTTTTTGTTGCTGAAATGTAAAGATTGAAAATTCCTTTTTTGAGATTTTTATTAGTTTCTTATTGCTGCAAAAAAATACTATAAATTAAGTGGCTTAAAGCAACAATATATTATCTTCTACTATTTTACAGTTCTGGAGGTCAGAAGTCTGAAATAGATTTTATGGAGTTAAAATTGAGGTGTTGGCAGAACTAAATTCTTTTTGCAGGCGAGAAAATATGTTCTTTGCCTTTCCTAGTTTCTGGAGGCTACCTGAATTTATGGCCCCATCACTATAACCTATGCTTTTGTCATCACCTCTCCTCTGACTCTCCTGCCTTTCTTCTTTCCTTAGAAGGACACACAATTATAGTGGGCCCATATGGATAATCCAGGATAAACTCTTCATCCTTATGCCTGCCACAAGATTTGACAAATTTTTCAATTTGTTCCTTCATCTATTAGCTGACCAATAGTGCAGAGCTGGCTTCTCCCCATGCTCTCTGCTGCTTCATGTCTTGGTATTATTTCCAGACTTTACTTAAATGTGAACTTATTTTTATGTCCTTTCTTTTTCACCTGCTTTATTGGGTCCATTAATTCCTCCCTGCTTAGTTCTGCTGGTAGCACTTCTAGTTATAAAATGATGAAATAAATTAACTTTTATTTTTATATGTAGTCATTTATTCCAACAGAACTTTGAAAGAGAAAAGTGGTAAAAATGTGTATATCATAAACCATCTTGAGTAGGAAGATAGTACATTTACTATGGGGAAAAAAGAGCTTTATTTAAAAAAAACTTCTCAATTATCTTGAATATGACATTGAAAAGATTTCAGAGTGATTAGGTAAAAGTGTTATTTCAGAACTATGGATGGATTTACCTTAGATTAGAAGGATTTTTAAAAATCAATTTTCCACTAGATAATATGTACAAGTTTTGTTCTCATAATTTAGGATGACTTTAAATTAATGGTATGGATTTCCACATAACATTTGCTATTTCTGGTTTTGAAATTAACATAGAAAAAGGATTCTTCAGGGATACATTTCTGTAGTCTCTGATACATGAGCATTTCACATATACACCCCCACACACAGAAAGCTCTATCATTTATCTATAGTTTCATAGATGATATTTCACTTTTATTGCCTATACAATTCAATATCCTTAAATGAAGTCTATAACTCTATGTGGCAAGGACTGGTCTATCTCTATGAAATATCTTGTTAGTCTATTAATTTAAACAACCACCTCCAACTGACAGGAACTATTTTTCAACAACACTGTTGCTTTGTGCCTTTACCATTGTGTCTCAAAATAGTAAAATAACAAATAATCAAAGGAAGACCCAACACAGTAGTGATATCTTTGCAACATTTTTTATTATTACTGTTTTAAGAATGTATGTATCTTACTCTATCATAACTTTTTAACCATGATGAATAAAGCAACTATCATCATCAATTCTTCCTACTTTTCTCTTGCATTCCTTTGACAGGATTGTACATATTAATATTGAGAACTATTTCCATTGAGTTTACAGGAAAATAACCTAATTTCCACTTTATCTCAGGGGTAGACATCTCATTCAATCCTGGCCAACCAAATGATTCCATAATATTAGATTTTGTAACTCGTTTGACATCCATTAGAAAACCTAATTAGAAACTAAAGGGAATGTCTAGGGCTTCTGTGGGATAGCAAAGGAGGGGTGGTTGGGAAGGCAATGTAAATTTGTAGGAACAATTGTCTTTCTTTGTTTCATCAGAGGGAGCATTTTGATAATAAAGCCAAGACTAAAAAATGCAGAGAGGAAATAATGAGACAGAGATTCTTGGCTTTATCAACCCTGAATCCATCTCTTTATGAAAATTCACAACTTGAACCTCCTGGTTTAATGATTTAATAAATCCCCCTCCCCACTTTTTTGTTTTTGTGAGTCAGTTTGAAGATAAGTTTCTCTCATTTGCATCTGAAATAGAATTGTCTAACAGAATTGATAGTAGCAATTGTGGTTACAAGATTGACACTAAAATTGAGAATCGATTGAGCTGAAATGTCATGGATGGCAATAAGGATTCCTTCACCCTGGTCATGAGTTGGAAATAATTTTTAGGTGGTGGCAAAGTGGCTGGTAAAATTATTGTCTAGTGAGTGTCTAGTGATCTTGTGATTCAGGTAATGGGTAAGCCTAGCCTAGAATTTTCATCCTAGATTCAGATTTCAATTTTATATTTAGACTCCAGCCTCTAGATTTGGGTCTTAATCCTAGATTTATATTCTAACTCGATTTTAGATTCCAGCTAATTCTAGCTTCAGGCAAAGGAAAAATTAGCCTTAATTATTTGTGAAAAAGAATGGGTATTATTAAACTGAAAACAAAAGAGGTTAATGTATATCCAGGAGCAGTACAAAAAACATAATGGTAAAGGACTAAAACCCTTAGGGATTGGGTCCATGGCTACATTTAAACTCAGTCTTTGCCACTAGATAACTCAGAACCAGGGTAGTTGTTTCAAATAAGAAGCCTCAAAGCAGGGCTAAAGCAAAGAACCCACAAATGTCCATGTCCTATTCAACTTTCAAGCCAATTCCATGCCTTACATTTCCCTAGTTTAAGTAAATTTTAATAATCCATACAACTGTGAATATGGAATTTTTTAGCTTGCCATTGTTTTTCTATATTTCTCAGGTCTTACCTATAAAATGAATCAAATACAATAGTTGTAGAAATTGCATAAGAAATACTCATAACTTTTTAATTATAAAATATATCTCCCTTCCAGATAATTAAATACCCTTTCTCCTTTCTTGTTTGCTTTTTCCCCATTGTCCCTCATTCTGTCCTCCTCACCTTTTGTCATAGAACAGAACTTCTATAACAATGGTTACTCAACAGCCATTACACAGTCCTGCTTTCTTAATTGCCTTCAATCAAAACCAATAAACAAGCTGAATTCGGAGTTTCCAAGGCAACTATAAACAATTAACTATATGACCCAACTTTGGTCAATAAAAGTAAACGTGTCTAGAGCTTCTTAGGGAGTTATTGTTGTTTGTTTTTTCTTTCTGGATTAAAGGAGGGAAACATGTAAAAAGTATCACAGTCTCTTTTTAACTTATCTGTCACCTGCTTTTGACAACAATGGTATGAAGAATTGATGCCTGAAACTTTAACAGTCAACTTCATATAATGGAGCAATAAACTGGAGAATGAAAGAAAACCCGCCCAGGATAGTGAAATTGTAAGAAAGAGGGCCTGGATGTCTCCGAATCTACTCAGCAACTTAATGAAGCTTCAGACTCTTTTAAAAAAACATCTTTCTAATAAATAATAAGTGTTCTTATGGACAAATGTCTTTTTACTTCAGTAAAAGAAATTATAATTGATCTCATGTTCCTTCCAGTTTAAAAGTTTTTCTTGTACTATCAAAACATATCATTATTATTCTTTACATGCAAATAGTCATTTAAAGAATATGTGCAAATATATGATTCTTCATTGCATCTGTTTTTAGATAACATACTGAATATGTTTTATCCTGACCATGGATACCACTTAAAGTACCAGGCTAAATCAGAAAATATATATAAATACTGAGTATAATATTTTAGAAATTTAAAATCTTCCTTAAGTCAAGATATCAATTATATAGATACACTTGATCCCTCAAGCTTTACTTGAGGAAAGGTTTTCTGATGCATGTCTGTGTGGTTCAAAATATTCATTTTTGGAGAAAATTTTTTGGAAACAGCAGGAAAGGAAGCATTCAATTCAATATATTACTTCTAAGGACTTATCTTCTGTCTGGTATTTTCATTGTTTATTTTATTTTTTAATTTTTTAAATTTTATTTATTTGTTTATTTATTTTTACAAATAGTTTATTGTCAAATTGGTTTCCATATAAAACCCAGTGCTCATCCCCACAAGTGCCCTCCTCCATGCCCATCTTCCCCCTCCCCCCCATATCCATCAGTCTTCAGTCTGTTTCTCAGCATTCAAGAGTCTCTCATGGTTTGCTTCTCTCCCCCTCCCCCACTATTTCCCCCTTCTTCTCCCCCATGGTCCTCCGTTAAGTTCCTCCTACTCCTCCTATACGTGCAAACATATGATATTTGTCCTTCTCTGCCTGACTTATTTCGCTCAGCATAACACCCTCAAGGTCCATCCATGTTGCTACACATGGCCTGATTTCATTCTTTCTCATTAGCAAAGATTATTTTACTTAGCACTGATCCTTTCTTTCCCTTTCTGCAGTGCCAATAACCTAAAAATAGAAAGAAAGAAAGAAAGAAAGAAAGAAAGAAAGAAAGAAAGAAAGAAAGAAAGAAAGAAAGAAAGAAAAGAGAAAGAAACAAGGAGAATTTAGAGACATGTGGAAAAGAACAAAGTCTTAAATTATATTCAACTGAAAACAAAGACATGAGAGTAAACCAAGCCAGTTTAAGATGTGCAGAATTTGTGCTCTTGAAGAAGAAAAAAAATGGATCTGAGTAAAATTTATGTACATAATTGAAGAAGATCCTCTTGAAATAAACGTTTAAAGCAATAAACACATGTTGGTGATACATCTGACTTTCAGAATAATGAAAAAATTACAAGTCATAAGGCAAAAACAATAAAGTCACTCATTAAAAAGGTAAAAATTTGTTTAGTTTTAAATTTCTTAATAGTAACAATCCTAGCTAAAAAGGAGAGAAAAGAGCCCTCTGAAGTGTTCATGGAAATAAGTGTGATTCCATAATCTCAAATCCCTCTTTGGGTGGTCTCTTTGGTGCTGGGAGAGGGCAGCATCTGCTCTGTATGAGACTCCCTGCGGAAGGAGATCCAGTTTAGATTGCAAGATCCATAGTGACTCAGACTATTTTCTTTTGAGTTCTCTCTTTTGCTGTTTCATCTTTTAACAATCAGTTTTCTGTTGCCTCTTGTCCACAACCATCCTCCTTCGCATCTTTAGCTGGTTGTTTGTTCATAAACATCTTAGCTTCCAGATTTATTTCCATCCTTTCTGCACAATTGTTCTCTTCCTCTTCCTCCTCTCTCACCTGCTCTTTCCTCCTCTCTGAATGCTTCCTTGTCAGTCCCCCATTCCAAGTTTTCTCTCTACCATTCAATCAGCTGACACACGTCTTTCTTTCTTCTGACACTCTACTAACTTCCTTTCCTCAGATCCTTTGTTGGGATCTAGGGAGTGCGTGATTAAGAGGATTATCTGACATTACCCTAAGGGATCTGAAATCATTCATTGAAAAAAAGTGGCAAGGTCTGAAGGCTAAAGATATACACTAATTATTGTAGAGGTTTCAATAGAACTTAAAAGGAAGAGATTCAGGAAAGAATGAAGTCAAAGGGCAGTGTAAAGGAAAGAAACAGTATGTAATGACATTGATGTGAAGATATATGAGAATAAATGTTTATGTTGTTGAAATAGTAGTCTTCAGTGATTTTGAAATTATTTTTGGTTGAATGGCCTGTATTTTAACTTCCTATTGACACTAGAAATGGGCATAACCTTATGGGTAATACACATACAAAACTGCAATTTTAGAAGCTATCATCTAGAATTTTTGGGCGTAAAATGTGTGTTCAGATACCTCTTTTGATAAAGTAAGTACCTTCCATCTGTTTCTTTTTTCTTCTTTCATAGTTAATTGTCAAGTTAGTTTCCATATAACACCCAATGCTCATCCCAACAAGTGCCCTCCTCCATGCCCATCACCCCTCTTCCCCTCTCCCACCCACATAAACCCTGTTTGTTCTCAATACTCAAGAATCTCTCATTGTTTGCCTCCCTCCCTCTCCCCAACTATTTTTCCCCTCCTCCTCCCCCCATGGTCCTCTGTTAATTTCTCCTGTTCCACTTATCAGTGAAAACATATGGTATCTGTCTTTCTGACATATTTCATTCAGCATAACACCATTATTTCTACAAACGGCCAGATTTCATTCTTTCTCATTGCCATGTAGTATTCCATCGTATAGATAAACCACATCTTCTTGATTCATTCGTCCATTGATGGACACTTAGGCTCTTTCCACATTTTGTCTATTGTTGAGAGTACTGCTATGAACATGGGGGTACACATGCCCCTATGCATCAGCACTCCTGTATCCCTTGGGTAAATTCCTAGCAGTGCTATTGCTGGGTCATAGAGGAGTTCCACTGTTTATTTTTTGAGGAACCTCCACAGTGTTTTCCAGAGGGGCTGCACCAGTTTACATTCCCATCAACAGTGTAGGAGGGTGCCCAATTCTCCACATCCTCGCCACCATCTATAGTCTCCTGATTTGTTAATTTTAGCCACTCTGACTGGCATGAGGTGGCATCACAGTGTGGTTTTGATTTGTATTTCCCTGATGAGGAGGGATGCTGAGCATCGTTTCATGTGTCTATTGGCCATCTGATGTCCTCTTTGGAGAAGTGTCTGTTCATGTCTTCTGTCCATCTGTTTCTAAAATGCATTTTAAACCAAACTATGCAATGTTTGGATTTATAGTAGAATGCACACACACACACACACACACACATACACACACACACACGATTGAGATTTATTTTGCTGCATGACAGTGGTGAACTATCTAATGAAACAGGAATTTTGGTTTTGGGAAAAATACAGTGTGGCAGTGGTAGAACCAGAGTTATACAGCTTTATACTTATTCCACTAAACTAAAGAGGTTTATAAAGATTTCTAGTAAATTTTCTAACAGAATTTGTTTTAATAAAAAACAACACAATTTATTAAAAAATACTGATTAGTAGAATCATCTAAATGTTTAAATATGGTAATGCTAATTTGAATGAATAGAAAAAGTAACTGATTCCATGTGCCAGGACAAAGCAGGACCCAGTAGTTCAGGATGGCCAGACTGGAGGGACAGACTTGAGGGTGTGTAAACCAACCTTGAACAGGATTACCAAGCAGATTGCAAAATCTGTTTTTTGACCTTTTACTAGAAAGAGGTCTACTTTGGGTCCATGCTCCCAGTGTCGTGTCTTACCAAATCAGTGTTGTACACCTTAAGTAGGACCACCTGTCTCATTTGGATCTATCCCAACTCTCTAGAATCTAAAACACTCCAACATGGGAGGATAATCACCCAATTTAAGGGACTTTTGCCATCCTAATATGTTCCATGGGTGGCAGAGATATTCATTTGTCACTAGGCAGCAAAGTGGTCTTAGAAGTAGAAAATAGAGGTGCCTGGGTGGCTCAGTCAGTTAAGCATCCAACTCTTGATTTCAGCTCAGGTCACAAGCACACAGTTTTTGAGATCGAGCTCCACATCAGACTCTACACTGCAAACACATGAGATTTACACTTTTTCTCTCTCAAAATAACTAAATAAATGTAAAAATAGTAGAGAACAAATAGGCTAATACACTGTTTGATGTTGAAGAGATGTGCATTATTACTCAGGCAGAGCCTATGCTAGAAGTGGGATGGAGTCAGCACAGTGGCAACTCCAGAGTCAAGGATGAAAACTTCTTATATCCCATTAGAGTGAGAAGACAAGGATGGGTAAGTGAGCCTGATGTCTCATTGCTCTGTCATTAACAGCCTCTCCTATATGACATGGATTACTCTTGGCATCTTTGATAATGGAGAATTATGACATGGCAGGCCAGAAAGTGTGCAGAATGCAGGAGAAAAAAACATAATGGCATTAATTGCCTCAATTTCAAAACAATGAATATAAAAGTATAGGGGAAAAAAGAAAGAAACACATCGTGAGGGAAAAAAAACACATGTGTTTTGAGTAAGTAGATGGGAGAGGAAAATATTTTTTAAATTTCTGGATAGGATGCTTCTCTTTCATGATGTTTGAGAAACGTAACTTCAAACAATATAATATAATTCAAATTAAAAACAATCAACGTGAATATATGTTTTGTGAAAATTAATAAAGAGGAACCTCATTAAAATGGACTGGAGAGAAAAAAGGGAAGACCGGCATGGGAAGCCAAACCTTTGATGTCAATTACAGGGAAAAAAATTGAGTTACAGATTCCCACAGAAGAATCCTCAATGGGAAAGAATCATCATGAGTTATTAAAGGCCCCAACAGGGAAACGTTGTATCTCCCCCTGAAACTCAGACAATGAGAAACCACCATCATCCTGGGACTGGTGTGGCCGTGTCAGGTGGGAAACCTGGGTCAGCAGGAGCCCACCTAAAGTCTGGGACTAATCTGGTATTGGTGCAGGCCACAAACATGGAGATGAGTGAGTCTGCCTGGAGCCTTCTGGTACTGTGGGGGTGAGCCATTGTTGGGCGCTGGGTTCCCTAGAGCTGACACGGAGGTTTGGTCGAAAGCACCATCTTGGTGTTGGTTTGGGCCTGGTGCTAGTGCTGCGGTGAATTCATCTGTTTACTTCTCCTTCCTTCTCACATGGGGAGGATGTCTTCTTCTTCACTTGGCTGCCAGGCTTGAGGAGTGGTGATGGGTAAGGTGAAACTGTCTTTTATTCTATTTTCAATAAAGGCTAAAATATTGGGAATAAAATCGAATTTTTGACAATTCTTTTTGGAGGAACATAATAGATCTCAGTGAATTAAATATGAAGAAAACATAGGGAAAGGAAGCATGCATATTAGATATATTAATACCCCTATAAGATGAGAAACATAAGATGGGACATGTTCATCACAGTTTTATGAAATAAAACTATGGTATTATTTCAAATAGATATAACCTGGGTTAGGAACATATAAAATGTGACATTTTGAAGTCTTTTTTAAAGAAGACTGTAATGAGTAGACATAAATATTACATTCCTGAAATAATAATGTATTCCTGAAATAATAATACATTGCTAAGGAAGGACAAAAAGGATTTAATATTGAAAACTAAGCTGAGAAGAAGTTACTGAGGTGTATAATTCTTGGCTACAACAACGTACTTTTAGTAGAGGCCTTGGTTTATTTGAATTCAAGTATAAGATGAAGTAATAGAATTATAAATGAACACTGTAATAGGAACAGCCTGAGACCCAAGCAACATAAATATTGATAGCACCTCTGAGTACCCAAAGAAATGTTTTTGGTCATCAAATGTAAGGTTAAATGTTAGCTACACTATGATTTTAAATTAAGAAAGGAAAAGTTAATGTTCTGTATCAGCTGAATAAAATTGTATAAAACAAGTAACACTTTTAACATGAAAAAATAAATGAAGGGGTTTTCAGTTTCGTATGTAAAGAATTTGGAAGTCACCACTCCATCCTAAAAAGTGAAAAGCTGACTAGAATGAAAAATGCACAGCTCTTCTTGGATCTGTAAGAAAGGGGAGGACACAGGGCAAACAGCTGCCCCCAACATTGGAGAGACGAGCAAGTGAGGACAGGGAGTCAAGGCTCACAGGGCAGAGACTCACAAGCAGAAAGCACTATGGGAACCAGGGCCAGTGTAAGAAAATACAAACTGTAATTGACCAATTGCTGGAGGCTGATGGAGAGCCAAGTTTGAGAGTTACAACCTCCAGGGTGATGAAATCAGTACAATTTTGTGAGATTTATTCCAGGAACTCAAACAAATATTCACAGTAAACATGGGAGAAAAATCTTGTCATGCTTCCAGCAGGTAGAAAAGAAAGGGAACCGTTTTCGAAATACACCATATCATTCTGTTCCTCTTAATAAGAATTGCCCATAGTACAGTCTAGTTCACCAGAACCTAATATGTTAGAGTATATTCAGAGCCTAACTGACCTGAGAAGGGAAGGATTCAACCCCAGACCACTTTAGCCATTTTCTTCTACCCAAGTCGGGGAGGAAAATAAGAAATGTTTGTGAAGTTCACGAGGCAATAATTCACTAAAAGGCAAATAATCACGGGGGCTATAGAGCGTTTCCTCTCTCCCTGTACTCACTACCCCATTACTAAAAACCTATTTACAACAGTTCCTTTTCCTCAGTACATCATATCTGGCTATCAAGAAAAATTCCAAGGCATACCAAAAGACAAAAAACACAATTTGAAGAGACTGAGCATGTAACAGTGTGAGAAGTGGCAGGAATGTCAACATTACAAGGCAGGGAATTATAACAATTATGATTAGTATGTGAAGGGCTGTAATTAATAAAGTAGACAGCATGCAACAACAAATGCGCAATGCAAGCAGAGATATGAAATTCCTAAGAAACGACCACAAGGAAATGTGAGAAATCAAAACAATGTAACAGAAATGAAAGATGTCTTTGATGAGTTTACTAATAGACTCTGGACATAGCTGAGCAAACAACCTTTGAGCTTAAGGATATCCCAATAGAAGCTTCCAAAACAAAAAGTAAAAAACAATGAAGACTGAATAAAACAGAACAGAATATCCAAGGACTGTGGGACAGCTACAAAATATGGAACCACATGCATTCTGGGAATGCCAAAAGGGAAACAGAAAAAGAAATGGAAGAAAGAAGTAATAATGACTAAGAATTTATTCAAATTATCGACAGACAACAGATACAGAAATCTCAGAGAACACCAAGCAGAATAAATGTCAAAAACAAAACAAACAAAACAAAATCAAAGAGAAAGAAATTACACCAAATTATATCATTTTAAAACTATAGAAAGTCAAAGATAAAAGAATCGTGAAGAAACCAAGGATTAAAAAAAAAATACCTTAACTACTGCAGAATACAGACAAGAATTACCTGAAATTTCTCCTCAGAAAAAATGCAGGCAAGAAGAGAGTGGAGTGAAATATTTAAAGTGGTGAGAAGAAAAAACCACTCACCTAGAATTCTGTACCTGGTGAAATATCCTTCAGTAATGAAGGAGGAATGCTTTGACAGAAAACAAAAATTGAGGGAGTTTGTTGGCAGAACTGTCCCACCAGAAATGTTAAAATAAGTTCATTAGAGAGAAGAAAAATAATATACATCAGAAACTCAAAGAAGGAAGACCATCAAAGAAGAAATAAGAGGAATTAAAATGAAATCTCTTATTCCTCTTATTTTTAATTGATCTAACATTAGAGTTTGCCTAAAATACTATGAACAATATATCCAATTGCATGGTTGTGCATATATCACATATATGCATATGTACTCATGCATGTTTTTGTATATATACATACAAATGCTTCCACATAGGTGAAATTACAACAGCAATGATATCATAATTTAAGAGACAGAAGGAAGGAATTAGGATTGTTTTGTTATAAGGCACTCATACCACTCATGAAGTGTTATTTGAAAGTGACTTACATTCGTTGTAAATGTGTATTGCAAATCTAGGGCAATCACTACTGATATGCTAAGAAAGAAGAGACAATAGAATCATTTAAAATGTTGAAATAAAATTACAAAAGATAGAAGAAGAGTGGAAAACAAAAATAAAAACAATGAATGAGGGCAGAAATTAGAACATTGTAACTATAATACGGTAAATATTAATCCAAGTATATCAATGATCACTTTCAATATCAGTCAGTCTAAAGGTGCCAATTAAGAGTCATATTGTCAGCATCAGTCAAAAAACATGACTCAGCTATGTGTTGCCTACAAAACTCCACTATAATATAAAGACACACATAGATTAAAATTCAATAGATGGAGGAAAATATACCATGCTACCACTAATTGAAAAATAGCAGGAGGAGGTATATTACTTTCAGATACACAGATTTCAAAGTAAGAGAAGTTATTAGGGAAAAAGGAAGGCATTGCAAAAGGAAAAAGGACTTAATCCTCCAAAATATATTTACAACTACAATTGATTTAAAAATTAGCTATGACTTGGAGAAAGACTATTTTGCAGAGTTTTTAAAAATTCATAAAGTTGCATTCCAGAAATGTCATGTCCAGATCGTTCTGGGACATTGTTTTCTATATTGTATTTTAGTTAAAATATTAAAACATGTCTCCAATCAATAAACCACCCCCATTGATACTAAGCCCATTTGACTTTTTCTTTTTCTGCCAATATTGTTAACAATTGTTAAATTAATACTTATGGAATCCTTGTTCCCCAGTTAACTGTCAGATCCATCCAGAAACTTGTCTGCCTTTGTAACTGCATAACCTTAGCATCTGCCAGTATCTGGGTCATATTTGTTGCTCAGTATATGTAGGAATGATGTAATGGAAAGATGAAAATTACTTGGTTAGCAAATAAAATAAAAAATATCTTTAAAAAGAAGAAAGCAATGATGAGCTTAGAAATTGTTAAGAACAGGGGTGCCTGGGTGGCTTAGTCGGTTAAGCGTCCGACTTTTGCTTAGGTCATGATCTCGTGGTTCGTGGGTTCGAGCCCCGCGTCGGGCTCTGTGCTGACTGCCAGCTCAGAGCCTGGAGCCTGTTTCAGTCTGTGACTCCCTCTCTCTCTGACCCTCCCCTGCTCACGCTGTCTCTCTCTCTCTCTCCTAGAAATAAATAAAACATTAAAAAAAAAAAAGAAAAAAGAAAAGAAATTGTTATGAACTCTGGGCACCTGGATGGCTCAGTTGGCTGAGCATCCACCTTTGGCTCAGGTCATGATCTCATGATTTGTGGGGTTTGAGCCCCATGTCAGGGTCTGTGCTGACAGTTCAGACCTGGAGCCTGCTTCAGATTCTGTGTCTCCGTCTCTCTCTGCCCCTTTTCTGTTCTCTCTCTCTCGCTTACTTTCTCTCTCTCTCACCCCCAAGATAAATAAACATTAAAATTTTTTTAAAATTATTTATGAACTCAAAATATTTCCTTGGAATGTATACAAAATCCAAGAAGTTTGATGTGTTTTGTGATTCTTTACCAATTTGTGTACGGATTTCTAGTATATATATTTCCTATGCAAGATTTATTTTATTTTTTTACAAATAGTTTATTGTCAAGTTGGTTTCCATATAACACCCAGTGCTCATCCCAACAAGTGCACTCCTCCATGTCCATCTTCCCCCTCCCGCCCCACCCATGAGTCCCCAGTTTGTTCTCAGCATTCAAGAGTCTCTCATGGTTTGCCTCTCTCCCTCTCCCCCACCATTTCCCCCCTTGTACTCTCCCATGGTCTTCCGTTAAGTTCCTCCTAATCCTCTAACACATGTAAACATATGGTATTTGTCCTTCTCTGCCTGACTTATTTCGCTCAGCATAACACACTCAAGGTCCATCCAGGTTGCTACACATGGCCAGATTTCATTGTTTCTCATTGCCATGTAGTATTCCATGGTATAGATAAACCACATCTTCTTGATCCATTCGTCCATTGATGAACACTTAGGCTCTTTCCACATTTTGTCTATTGTTGAGAGTGCTGCTATGAACATTGTGGTACATGTGCTCCTATGCATCAGCATTCCTATATCCCTTGGGTAAATTCCTAACAGTGCTTTCCTGGGTCTTAGGGGAGATCTATTGTTGAGGAACCTCCACAATGTTTTCCAAGGGGCTGTACCAGTTTACATTCCCACCAACAGTGTAGGAGGGTCCCCATTTCTCCAATCCTCGCCAGCATCTAGGGTTCTCTGATTCACTCATTTTAGCCACTCTGACTGGCATGAGTTGGTATCTCAGTGTGGTTTTGATTTGTATTTCCCTGGTGAGGAGGGATGCTGAGCATCGTTTCATGTGTCTGTTGGCCATCTGAATGTCCTCTTTGGAGAAATGCCTGTTCATATCTTCTGCCCATTTCTTCACTGGGTTGTTTGTTTCTCGGGTGTGGATTTTGGTGAGTTCCTTATAGATTTTGGATATTAACCCTTTATGTGATATGTCATTTACAACTATCTTTTCCCATTCCGTTGGTTGCCTATTAGTTTTATGGATTGTTTCTTTTCCCCTGCAGAAGTTTTTAATCTGGATGAGGTCCCAATAGTTCATTTTTACTATTGACTCCGTTGCTTTTGGGGAAGTGTCAAGTAAGAAGTTGCTGCGGTGGAAGTCAAGGAGGTTGTTTCCTGCTTTCTTCTCTAGGGTTTTGATGGTTTCCTGACTCACGTTCAGGTCCTTTACCCATTTTGAGTTTATTTTCGTGTATGGTGTGAGAAATTGATATAGTTTCATTCTTCTGCATGTTGCTGTCCAGTTCTCCCAACACCATCTGTTAAAGAGGCTGTCTTTTTCCATTGGATATTCTTTCCTGCTTTGTCAAAGATTAGTTGGCTGTATACCTTTGGGTCCATCTCTGAGTTCTCAATTCTTTTCCATTGGTATATGTGTCTGTTTTTGTGCCAATACCATAGTGTCTTGATGATGACTGCTTTGTAGTAGAGGCTAAAGTCTGGGATGGTGACACCTCCCGTTTTGGTTTTCTTCTTCAATATTACTTTGGCTATTTGGGGTCTTTTGTGGTTCCATACAAATTTTAAGATAGTTTGTTCTAATTTTGAGAAGTATGCTGGTGCAATTTTGATTGGAATTGCATTGAATTTGTAGATTGCTTTGGGTAGCAAGGACACTTTAACTATATTTGTTCTTCCTATCCATGAGCATGGAATGGTTTTCCATTTCTTTGTGTCTTCAATTTCCTTCATAAGTTTTCATCATACAGATATTTTGTATCCTTGGTTAGGTTTATTCCGAGGTATCTTATGGTTTTTTGTGCAATTGTGAATGGGATCAGTTTCTTGATTTCTCTTTCTGGTGTTTCATTGTTGGTGTACAGGAATGCAACCGATTTCTGCGCATTGATTTTATACCCTGCAACTTTGCTGAATTCTTGGATCAGTTCTAGTAAGCTTCTGGTGGAGTCTGTCGGGTTTTCTATGTAGAGGATCATGTCATCTGCGAAAAGTGAAAGTGTGACTTCTTCTTTGCCAATTCTGATGCCTTTAATTTCCTTTTGTTGTCTGATGGCTGATGCTAGGACTTCCAGCACTATGTTAAACAGCAGTGGTGAGAGTGGACATCCCTGTCGTGTTCCTGATCTCAGGGGGAAATCTCTCAGTTTTTTCCCGTTGTGGAGGATGCTAAATAAAGGCTTCTCATAGATGGCTTTGATGATGTTTAAGTAGATTCCTTCTATCCCGACTTTCTCTAGGGTCTTTATGAAGAAGGGATGCTGTATTTTGTCAAATGCTTTTTCTGCATCTATCGACAGGATCCTATGGTTTTTATCTTTTCTTTTGCTGATGTGATGGATCACATTGGTTGATTTGCGAATGTTGAACCAGGCTTGTAACCCAGGAATGAATCCCACTTGATCTTGGTGAGTGATTCTTTTTATGTGCTGCTGGATTCGATTTGCAAGTATCTTGTTGAGGATTTTTGCATCCTATTTCATCAAGAATATTCGCCTGTAGTTCTCTTTTTTTGCTGGATCTCTGTCTGGCTTGGGAATCAGAGTGATGCTGGCTTCATAAAATGAGTCCAGGAGTTTTCCTTCGCTTTCTATTATTTGGATTAGCTTGAGATGAATGGGTATTAATTCTGTGTTAAATGTCTGGTAGAATTCTCCAGGGAAGCCATCAGGTCCAGGGCTCTTATTTGTTGGGAGATTTTTGATATCTGTTTGAATTTCTTCACTAGTTATGGGTCTGTTCAGATTTCCTATCTCTTTCCGTGTGAATTTTGGTATTGAGTGTGTGTTTAGGAATTTGTCCATTTCTTTTAAGTTGCCCGATTTGTTGGCATATAATTTTTCATAGTATTCCCTGATAATTGCTTGTATTTCTGAGGGGTTGGTTGTAATAAGTTCATTTTCATTCATGATTTTGTCTAATTGAGTGCTCTCTCTTTCCTTTTTATGAAGCCTGGCTAGAGGGTTGTCTATTTTGTTTATTGATTCAAAAAAACAACTCTTAGATTCATTGATCTGTTCAATTGTTTCTTTGGTCTCTATGTTGTTTATTGCTGCTCTGATTGTTTCCTTTTCTCTTCTTCTACTGAGTTTAGGGCGTTCTTGTTGCTCTGCCTCTAGTTCCTTTAGGTGAGCTTTTAGATTTTGGACTTGCACTTTTTCTAATTTCTTGAAATGGGCCTGGAGTGCAATGTACTTTCCTCTTAGGACTGCCTTTGTCACGTCCCATTGATTTTGGAATGTTTTGTTTTCATTATCATTTGTTTCCGTTTATTTTTTTATTTCATCTCTAATTGCCTGATTGGCCCATTCATTCTTTAGTAGGGTGTTCTCTAACCTCCATGTTTTTGGAGGTTTTCCAGACTTCTTCCTGTAATTGATTTCAAGTTTCAAAGCATTATGAGCTGACGGTGTGCAAGGTATGATCTGAATTCTTTCATATTTATTGAGGGCTGCTTTATGTCCCAGTATGTGATCTATCTTGGAGAATGTGCCATGCGCACTTGAGAAGAAAGTAAATTCCCTGGCCTCAGGATGTAAAGTTCTAAATATATCTGTCAGATCCATCTGGTCCAATGTGTCTTTCAAGTGCATTATTTCTTTAGTGATTTTCTGTCTGGTTGACCTATCCATTGCTGTAAGCGAAGTCTTAAAGTCCCCTGCTATTAGCACATTCTTATCTATAAGCTTGTTTCTGTTTGTGATTAACTGTTTTAGATATTTAGGTGCTCCCATATTCGGTGCATAGACATTTATGATAGTTAGTTCTTCCTGTTGGATGGACCTTGTAATTATTATGTAGTGCCCTTCTTCATCTCTTGTGATTGTCTTTAATTTAAAGTCCAGTTTGTCTGATATAAGTATCGCTACTCCGGCTTTCTTTTGATTTCCTGTAGCATGATATATATTTCTCCATCCCCTTACTTTTAATCTGAAGGTATCTTCCCGTCTAAAATGAGTTTCTTGTAGACAGCATATAGATGGATTTTGTTTTTAATCCATTCTGCTACCCTATGTCTTTTGATTGGAGCATTCAGCCCATTTACATTCAGTGTTATTATTGAAATATGTGGGTTTAGAGTCTTTGTATCTTTTGTAGGGTTCATGTTTGTGGTGATGTCTCTGGAATCTTTGTTCCTTGCAACCTTTCCTTCAGAGCATCCCCCTCAGGATTTCTTGTAGGGCTGGCTTAGTGGTGGCAAATTCTTTCAATTTCTATTTATTTGGAAAGGTTTTTATCTCTCCTTCTATTTTGAATGACAGTCTTGCAGGGTAGAGGATTCTTGGCTGCATATTTTTACTGTTCATCACATTGAAGATTTCCTGCCATTCGTTTCTTGCCTGCCAATTTTCAGTAGTTAGGTCTGTCACCACTCTGATAGGTTTCCCTTTGTATGTTAGGGCCCTTTTCTCACCAGCTGCTTTCAAAATTCTCTCTTTGTCCTTGTATTTTGCCATTTTTACTATGATATGTCATGCAGAAGATCAATTCAAGTTTCATCTGAGGGGAGTCCTCTGAGCCTCTTGTATTTCCACATTGACTTCCTTCCCCAGGTCGGGGAAGTTCTCTGCTATAATTTGTTCCAGGACTCCTTCAGCACCTTTCCCTCTCTCTTCGTATTCTGGGATTCCTATGATATGGATATTGTTGTGTTTAACCATACCGCTGAGCTCTCGAATTCTTCTTTCCTGTTCCTGGATCAGTTTGTCTCTTTTTTGGTCAGCCTCTTGTTTTTCTATAATGGTGTCTTCTAAATCACTTATTCTCTTTTCTGCCTCTTCAATCCGTGCATTGGAGGCCTCTAATTTATTATGTATGTCATTTATCGCATTTTTTAATTCTTCATGCCTATTTTTATTTTCCATTCTGTCTGTAGCCATAGTTTCTTTGATGTCCCCTATGTTTTTTTCAAGCCCTGCTATTAATTTTACCATTATTATTCTAAAATCTTGTTCAGTTATGCTACTGATATCTGTTTTGAGCAGTTCATTAGCTGTCATTTCTTCTTGGAGTTTCTTTGGAGGAGGGGTCTTTCGTTTCATCATTTTAGTTAGCTTTCAGGCTCGTTAGTTTTAAAGACTTGTTATGCTCTCTGTTTCTTTGAGTGCTGCTATATCCAAGAAGACTCTTTGACTTTCCAGGGCCTATCCTTTCAGAGAGTGTTTTCTGAATGGTATCCCTTGGTGTCTCTTGTTGGGACCTTGGTTATTTTATTTTCCTATTCGTAGTGATATTTGGGACTCTCTACCTTGTGTACTGTAGCTTGTTTCTTGATGTAGCCCTGGAAAAGAAAACAGACAGACAAACACACAGGGAGCAGGAGCACATAAACACACAGGCTAATTCAACTAACATGCAAAGCGATAAGGAAAACGAAAAAGTTAAGAGAAAAGACGGAGGAGGGAGGGCGAATAATAGGGAGTATAAAATACATAAAAGGGTCAAAAAGGAGAAAAGAAAAGGAATAAAGAAGAAAACCGATGGACAAAGAACGGTTTAAGGCATATACCTGGATTTCCCAGCTACAGTTAAATAGCCATGTGTATGCAGTGCTGGTTGAAGAGCAGAGAGAAAGAGAGAGAAGGCAGTGCGGGATGAGGCAAAATTGGAAATAGAATGAACAGGCAGAAGGGATAAGAAGCTTTTTTCAAAGGGTAGAATATGGTTGGATAGGTGAGAAAAGGATGCTGGAATTATCCAGAGAAACTGTATAGTCTAATTACTCCTGAGAGAAAGAGCTGAAAATGTCGGTAGGTGTAGAATTTACATTTACAGAATGGACTCGTTGTGATTGTTTAAGCAAACTGGCGACCAGAGTTAGTCAGGTCAGTGTTCTGGGGAAAAAAGAGAGAAAAGAGAAAGAAGAAGAAAAAAAGAAAGAGAAAAAAAGGGGAAAAAAGATAGAAAAGGGAAAAAAGGGAAAAAAACAAAAAAAGGATAAAGAAAAAAAAAAGGTGAGGAGGACACCTCTCAGGCAGGGATGGGCGTGGTGTGATCCAACGCCTCAGGCGGGACCTCTGCCTTGGCGGTTGTGGGTAGGAGAGTGACGGTGCTCCAGTCCCTTCTTGAACCAAGCGCTGCTCCTCGCTTTTTTTGGGCGTGTAAACTCCCCGTACCGGGGGCGCAGCCGAAGTTGGTTGCACTCTTCAACCCAGGCCAGTTCCAATCTCCAAATCCCCGTCTGCGCGCCCTGCTGAAATTGCCTTAAACACAGCTTCCCAGGCAACCCCCTCGGGCAATTCCAGGCCCCCTGTGGAGCTCTGGGGGTGGCGTCAGAATCTCTGCTTCCTTCTCTGGGTCGGGCTGGTGCGCAGGGGTGGGGGCTTGCCCGCAGGGTGTTCTGAGCCAGAGCCCGCTGGAGTGAGGAGAACCGGGTCCCTCTATGTCTCGTCACCCGAAACACGAACTCACAGGCTAATTTCCCAGTTTTTAGTTCCTTGCCTTCCCTCTCGAGTTCCAGCCAGCCAGGAGCTCGGACGCCTGGAGTCCGTGTGACTCTTTCAGGGACCACAGCCGCCCAGGAGCTACAATGGCGGCAGGCGCCCCACCACTCTGAAGTAGCCTCCAGGAGCGGCACAAAGAAGCAGTTTGTGAGCTCAACCCCCCCCCCCACCCAGGACCACTTGGCACGAGGGGACCTGGTGTGCAGGTATTTGGCAAGTACGGTCTTTCTATGCACCGAGCGGAGGTTTTTCTCCCCCGTGCGGAGGTTTTTCTGTTTCGGACTCTCTCCTTTTCCCCTCTCACTCCTCTTAGAGGGTAGAGGGGGATCGCCTCCCACCCTGGAGTCTCTGATCCCGGCCCGATTTTATCTTCCCCATTTCGCACTCACGTTAGAAGGCTTTCTCAGTGGATTCTGCGTCCTTTTTCTCCCAATCTCTCAGGTTTTGTAAGGTTTCCAATGGCTTCAGATCTTTCCTGTGTGATGTATGGGTGTGAGTGCAAGTACGGAGCTCCTTACTTCTCCGCCATCTTGCCCCTCTATTACAGGAAGAGTTTTAATAAAATGATATTATTACCATCTAACAATAAATAAAGTCTATATTGTTGAAGTCACAATCTTTGAGGTTAATTTTTATGGGTAACAGCTCAATTCATTGATGGTCAAGCCTAACTTATTTAAAAAATTAAATTTACACCACTTTAAGAAGTGAAGAACACTTCATCACAAGTTTTCTTCCAAAGGTAACTAGTAGATAGAGGTTTTCTTGTGATGTGTTAATTTGAATTACTAATAGAATAGAGGAGGGAGAAGTTAATGTATCAAGTGTTTCCATCTTGAATTATGAGAATAGAATTCCTTAGCTGCAGTGAGGAAAAAAGGTATAGTAAAGAAATTAAATTAGATTTGTAAAAAGTAACTAAAATATTTTTAAAAGGAGAACATTTGTATGGACAAAGTCTAATGTTAATAGTTGAACACAGGGACACCTGTGTGTCTCAGTCACTTAAGCATCTGACTTCAGCTCAGGTCATGATCTCATGGTTCGTGGGTTGAAGCCCTGTCAGGCTCTGCCTTGGCAGCTCAGACCCTGGAGCCTGCTTCAGATTCTGTCTCCCTCTCTCTCTGTCCCTCCCATTCTTACTCTCTCTCTCTCTCTGAAAGACAAACATTAAAAATTTTTTTAAAAAATAGTGGAAGACAGAGGCAAGTGTTAACATGTGGAATGAAGTTATAAGACACAACAGTAACGAGCTCAAAAGCATTCCTCAAAGGACTGGCCTCCTAATTTAAGACAGTGAGCCCTTAAATTCTTTTGAAACTATTTATTTAATGCTATGAAAAATATTAAAAAAGAAAGAATTTATTTTCATGGACTATTTCAGAATATTACCCTTAGGGACACTGATAAAATGTTGATACAATTTTCATATGAAATTGCATAGGAGGGCGCTGACATCAAAGTTGTATTTCATCTGGGAAATTGGAGCACTCTTCCATGTACAGGAGGCTTAGGGGCATGAGAGAATGGGATTTACAGCAGACTAACTCCTCAAAGTTAGGAAAAGGACTATTGACAGAGATTGCTTTGTGAACCATGTGACCCAAACAGAGCTAACAAGCCTTATCTCTGAATTTTCTGATTCTGTCTTTTCTTGTGTATACAAAAGGTGTTTTTATCAGTGCAGACCATGACACTAAACTCCAGACTCAGAGCTAGGGGAATTCCATATTTTTGCCTAAATCTCAGTGATTCTGGGCACTTGTGACAGTTACTGTCAGTCCCTGGGGAGTTTCAGTAACTTGAAAATCTTGCCGTTTCAAATTAGGTGATACAGTGTTGATGGCAGACGGAAACTAGGGAACGGGCAGGATTGGGTTAAATATAATCAGATTAAATACTGAATTTGGAGAGCCTCAGTTTTGAAAGAAAAGGAAAGCTTATCCAATGAGTTCGGATTAAACAAAAAGGAAAGGAATAATTGCATAATAAAGGCATACACAGGATAACTCAATTATTAAAAGTTATAGGTTTTATATTTGGAATCTATGTTAGAAACATAGAAGTTTCAACACTATATTTGGAGTGAGATAGAATCCTAAAGCTGCAAGACAGGAAATCAGTTTTTCTCTTCTTTTAAAAAATTTATACCTGAATTTCCTCCCAATGTCTTTAATTAAATATTTAGTTTCCATGAGAATTATAATGTTTGGGGCACTAGCATTGATGTGTTGCTCTTGCCTTGTTAATGCATTTTACATTCACTTTTCTTTCCTTTTCATACACATTTTTCTTATGTGATCACTTTAATAACTATAACTAAAATATTGAATAACTAATATACATATGCTTGAACTCAATGTAATAACTCTTCTTTAGCAGGTGGTGTGACATCATGTAAGAGACTCGTTTGTAATTTGGTAACATTAAAAATAATTCAAAGTACCTAATGCTCTGGAATTACTTGTGCTGCTAGAACGAATTCCAATTCTAACTACAGATGACAAAATCAATGTTTTTATGTAACTCTGAGTTTTTATTTGAAGATGTCCTTTCTAGATACTATTAGATTGGGTAATATTTTGCAAAGAATTTATTATATAACCATAGGATACAAACAGTTAAACAAAACAGATTTTATGAACATTATGGAGCAAATCAGTTTTCATTTTTTATATATGTAGAGAAAATAAAAGAGAATAACTTTTTAAAGATTCAAGGTATCAGTTGGTTCATACATTGGAGAGAAAGTTAAAATTGAATACCAACTCTGCATGATTATATTCTTACCTATGTCCCCAAACTCACCTTTGTCTCTCATTACCCCTATGGCAAATATTATCTGTCTTTTTATTTTGTAACTCTATTGATCATTTGCTGTCCTTGAGCTTTCATTTAATTTAGTTTAATTTTTCTTTTCCTCCTGGAATACTTTTCTCCTGGCCCTTCTCAATGGCTGCCTCTTTGTCATCTTTCAGGCTCAGCCCTATTGAAAGTCCTCCCTAACTACCTGGTATAAAGAGAGCAGTGTAAATAATTTCATTCCATATCTGTCTCTTTATTCTGCTTATCTCCTTCATAGCACAGTTGATTACTTGTTATTGGCATCTCCCTATCAAAAGAAAACTGAAGTACAGCAACATTTCTTTGTAGAGATGATCATGTGCTTCCTTTTGCTGTACCATGGAGAGCCTGCTATTGTGTTCATCAGATCAGTGAAGCCAATAACTCAGAAAGCAGAATACAGATAATATATAATGCCTATTGGGACTGTACTTCTACACATCTAAAGGAAAAACAAATAACTTGGCTTAGAGTAAGGACAGCTGTATCTTATTAGATGAAAATAGCATTCTCCTAGTGCTGCATAGAAAGTCAGGTGTGTACACAGGTGCACCTGGAAGCTGAAGAGGAGCACTGTGACAGATACTAATTTATAACCCCTCAGCTATAAGTCTATCTGCCATTACCTAATGTGTAATTATGGAGCTGGACCTCATAGAAATTCCTCCTTTGCCACTCTCCCAGGGTTAGGCTATCTTAGTAGTGAGTGGGGACTGAAGGGACACCAGAGGGGAAAGAGTCTCTGCCAGGTTCCCATGTGCTATTTTTGATGGATCTTGCAGCACTAGATGGCCACTAGCACTTGACTCCTCATTGTGAGCAGTTTCTGCCAAAACCCAGAGAGAGTTTCTCATAAGTATTCACAGTGCAGCACCTCCCTGTGGAAAAAATCCCCCCACAACACCCCAAATAGACCCACAGAAGGTTTCCAGACATGGCTTCTTCCTGGGAGTCCCTTCCTCTGGCGTCCCAGATAGCAAACCTCCATCAAACTTCCTTGCCTTCCTCTGGGCCACAGCTGCACCCTGTCTAGTGAGGCCTAGATTCCATTCTTAGGGCCCTTCGTTCAGAGGTGTCCTCCTTCAGTGCTCTGCCTCCACCCCATGGGCAGTCATTGTTTCCTGTATCAACTACTCCAGATTCTTTAGAGTTCTTTTTACCTCAAGCAGGCAATTCCCTTTATTCAAATCTCATAGTTAATACTTTTCATTCACTATGCAATGTCCACCTCTGACTAGACTAACTGAAAAGGGAACATTGTGTAATATGACTTGGAAAATCTTGAAAAAAATTGTTTTGGGTAGTTTAGGAGTGTCAAGAGCATACTTTGAAGGTGCACACACGAGTCATGTCTTTCTACAATGTCAGCTTTATTAAATCATAAAGCAAAGTTAATCACAATTATAAAGCAGTTTCAGGATTCCAAACCCAATGACATTTTACCACGTGATTAAACTTGGCTTCTTACACAGCACACAGAGCAAAACATAAAACAAACCACGAAACAAACAAGATAACAGAAGGGTGTAAGAAGTTAGGGAACCAAACGCACAATTAGTCTGTGGACACGCAGTTGAGATAAGGCCTTGGTCCAGTCCAGGTCAGCTGTCAGCACTTCCTGCTTATTATGTTCAAGCAGTGAAGGATCTCAGGTGTGTTTTGGGATAATGAGGCAGAGACTTCAGCAGCAGTTATTTTTTTTTACATAGTCAGACATAGAGAAGTCATGTCGAAGAGCCTGACAGTTTGCTGCAAAAATCCTCCCTTTATTATAGAGAATCAATCCATGTTGGGCCCCTGTAGACCTATTCTGGTTCTGTTTGTTGTCAGTTCTGGGGTGTCGGCTGATGCAGGTCCTGGTGAGATCTCCTCCACAGCTGCGCTGCATTTACCAACTTGTGTCACTGCTTGACATGAGAGACCTTATTTATCTCCCTATGAGGAGAATAGGCAGAAGGGATAACAGAGGTATAAGAGGGGGGAAAAAGATGACTTGGTATACAGTAAAAGAGGTTTTAGAAGTTTAAAGTCTGAATAAATATTTCTCTTTAGCTTTTGCTAAAGAAGAGGCAATCTTGGAATTAACTTTTAGTTTTAAGGCCTCAGGAAAATAGCAAGTATTCAAAAAATATTTGAAAGCTTTGGTGTTTTGTCTCTCTTCCTTGCCTGTACTCTTACACATTGAATGACTTTGATATATAAAAATGTCTCTGTAATAGCCATTGTAATTCTAACTCATTCTTATTAAAGCATTTTCACCTTTCTTTTTTTATAAAATGTTTAATGCTTATTTTATTTTTGAGAGAGAGACACAGAGCATGAACAGGGGAGGGGCAGAGAAAAAGGGAGACACAGAATCTGAAGCAGACTCCATGCTCTGAGCTGCCAGCACATATCCTGACACGGGGCTTGAACCCAAGAACCATGAGATTGTGACCTGAGCTGAAGTCAGATGCTTAACCGACATCCAGGTGCCCCAATGTTTTCATTTTTCAAGATAAGCTAAAAATGTGAATGATTGTGAGATAATGATGATACAATCTTTCTTGCAGAAAGAGACTGTAGGTTTACAAAAGCAAACACTGACCCACTGGAAAAAGAAGCCATGGTAGTTGATCCACAGTATATGTTATAAAAGACCAAATAATCAATCAGCTGATTTACTCAATCATGGCCTAATCACAGTGACTTTTTCCCACATATTGACAAAGCAAGGAGTGACCACATGAAGGATTCTTGGGGAACTGAAGGCAAAATAATTCACTAATCACCTTTACATGAATACGTTAGAACTCGAATCATCCTCTAACATTAGCCATCAGGGCTGGGTTGGGTTGGATTAGAGCCTTACTGGGTACATCCCTCAGGTTGTTCCCTATGGAGCTTCCTTCGTACATTCAATTGTAACAATATAATCCAAGACAAACAAAAACACTTGAAACAAGATTTTGGATATATAAACAAACAAAAATATAAACAAAGCAAGCAGCAGAAGAATAAACAGATTAATTGCAAAATAATACACTTAGCTTCTATTAAAGAGTATCTCTGCAAACTAAATAGTAAAATGACATTTTCTTTACCAAATTTACCAAAATGACCTACTTTCAAATTAAGGTATACTGTTTCTTTTTACAAAATCTAGGTGTAATTTTCTGATATATAGCTCTAAGTTTATGGCCTTACATGATAATATATGTGATTACAAATATTAGGTTTATAAAATAAATTTGGCAAAGAGAACTCATTAAATTAATCAGTTATCTAATTGTTCTTTTTTAAAATTTTTAATGTTTTTTTTTTAAATTTATTTCTGAAAGAGAGGGAGACAGCGTGAGCAGGGGAGGGTCAGAGAAAGAGGGAGGTACAGAATCTGAAACAGGCTCCAGGCTCTGAGCTAGCTGTCAGCACAGAGCCCGATGTGATGCTTGAACCCATGAACCATGAGATCATGACCTGAGCCGAAGTTGGACACTTAACCGACTGAGCCACCCAGGTGCCCCTATCTGATTGTCCTAACAGAATTCAGCAACCAGAGCTGATGAAATAAGTCAGAACTCGGATTCTTAAAACTGATATATCTGGCAGCAGATCTAAAGGATAAATAGAGTTTGGGGCTAGAGACCAAGGAACATCTCTTAGTCTAAAGAATTCTTAGAATGCGGCCAAATGGGATCTGCAAAATGAACTCATTGAAATCTCTAGAATTGTAAAATAACGATGGGATTGGCACATATCTTAAACAGCAAGACAAAGCTGAATTCATGACTGATTGTAGCAGAGAAAAGCTGTGTTGTTCTGGTCCATTCTTGCAGAAGAGGGCAGGAGTTTTAGGAAGCATGGGGCCTCAGGACTGGCAGAATTTCAGAGACATAGAAGCCTGCTTACTCAGGTGTGACTCTTTTTGGTTGTTGGCATTCAGACATGCTTATTAGAGTACATCTGTTTTAATTTGCTGATTTGTAGAAGAAAGGAGTTGTCATCAGTTGGTTGACTTGTTACGGTCATCGATGTGAGTTGTGCTAAATTAAATGCATTTAAATATAGCTCTAATTGCCACATGTTATCATGATTACATGGCTATAAGACAATTAGTTATTGCTGTTGTTGTTTTTCCCCCAAGGAGCATGGAAATTCTTTCTTTGATTTTGTTTGTTTTGTTTTGTTTTGTTGATTCTCAGTAAGTTAAATGTATTTATTCATTTGAAAATAAACATGAGTGGGCAAAGGGAAAATAATTCTTTAAGTTAGGTATTGTCATTTCATTTCAGTTTATATGGAGCATTCTCCACTGGATAAAAAATAAACAAGTTTAAATTGAACGTACTTCACCTCATTAAAAAAAACACGTATATATTTGAATGAAAGAATGGAAGAATATTTAAGTCACATTTGAAAATACAAATTTTGCGGGGCCCCTGGGTGGCTTAATCGGTTGGGCGTCCGACTTTCGCTTAGGTCATGATCTCGCGGTTCCTGGGTTCGAGCCCCGCGTCGGGCTCTGTGCTGACTGCCAGCTCGGAGCCTGGAGCCTGTTTCATTCTGTGACTCCCTCTCTCTCTGACCCTCCCCTGCTCATGCTGTCTCTCTCTCTCTCCTAGAAATAAATAAAAAACATTAAAAAATGTTTTTAAAAAAAGAAAATACAAATTTTGAGTTCTAATCTCATTTATTAAAAATGAATGCAATCATAAATTTAGTGTAGTGCCAGGATGGCACTACAAAAAATTCAATCCACAGCCTCGATGTGGAAAAATTAACTCACTATTTATGAATGTTTTATGATGTACCCAATTACCTGTGCTCTCATTGCCACACATGTCCAACAGCCAGGAGTCATAGATATTGTAGGGCATTAGGAAGAAATTTTAGCTCATTTTATTATTCCATACATGCTTTGCAACAGTCCAACAATGGGGAGTCACAAAGTATTTTCACCATTCATGACAGTTGAAGACCTCTTATTTCCAAAACTATAGGTTTATTCAGTGACTCAGTAGGGAGTCCACCATGGGGTACAACTTAGGAAGTTGTCCAAAGTAATTCAGAGCACTGAGGAGATTGGGGCCTAATAGTCATCCCAAGATTACATCATGTTTTCCCTGGTTTGAATAGAATTAAATTCATCATTATGAATTTACAGATGGCTAAGTGACATTGCCAATATTCTTAGATTTTGTTTGGAAAAGAAATAATTCCAGTCTTATTGCTATTGACAACAAGCTTTCAGGCAACTCTGATACAAGTATGTATGGGAAAAGAGAAAAATATTGCCTCTCGTACATGTTTATCTCTCTTGAATTGGAAATTCTGAGAAGAGCCCTAATTAGAAGAGCCCTAATTCTACCTTGATACCTTAAAATTCATTTTCATGACAATTTCAATTTATCATTCTTATAATGATCCTTTTAAATTTCTTTCCATTCCTTTTATGACTTTTAGATATTTTGCTAGCTCTCTGATTGGAATATACAAAAATTACTCAAATTTACAATGGATACATTGTGTAACAAATGGTAGTATGAGGTATAAGGGGTAAACATTCATCATGCAGCAACTGTTTCATGCTAAATACTATGCATTAAACAAACACACAGATGCACATATACTCAACATTGCAGTGGGGACATGGTAAAGTATATATATCATCTGATATTCATAAACTCCTTCAAAGTTTTTTAATAGTCAACCTAATTTCACTCTTTTGGTCATCAGTAGAGTCAGTTTTTAAACTCATGCTTGATATCAAAAACAATAACAATTATGATAGTTAACATTTATTAAGAGTTTATTATATATGCTACATTGAGTACTTTATTAACATTGTTTTAATTTATAATTAAATTAAATTATATGAAGTTGGTGTTATTATCATCCTCTTTTGATAGATGAAGAAATGGCACTAATAAAGCAAAGGCAGAAACTAATGAGAACCCAACTATCTAACCAGTTTTTCCACGGACTCCTCAGTACACAACATTGCTTATGTTCTCCTAAACCTAGTCGGCACCGTTTATTTCTATGTGTGTGGGTCTGAATAAAACATTTGTTAGCATCCTTTGAACAGCTACAATCCTTTCCTAAATCTTTCCAGAAAACGATTCACAAATAGTTGTAAGAGACAGTGACTAAGACTTGTCATAGTATATTTAGAAGGAAATAAAAATATTCTCCTTTTCTGTGTATGTTATATTGGAATGAGAAAAATATATATACAAAAACATTAAAAATAAAGATCCATATCTAGACCTTCAAAATTATTTAAATTTGATAATTAACTGGGCTTTATGAACTCATAACACTTTTGCTGTTCAACACTTATTTTGCAAATGCCTCTAAAACGTTTCAGCTTCTGGCCACATTTTTTCAAAGTGGAATGATGGCTCTCCTGTGGCACCTGTTGCTTGTCCTGACAAGAACTCTTCCATGTCTAGATCTTGGGCATCCCAGTGTAGTGGTGTCTCTTTTTCAGTGTCTCCTTTTTCATCTGTCACTGTCTATATGTGTTACCCAAAGAGAAAGCATCACAAGACAATTCAACCTAACAATCAGCTTTCATTACGAGTTGGGGAAATGTCAAAGAGTCAACATTTTATAATTCACCGGAGAACTCTTAGTAGTAGAAATGAGAAATCCAGTGAAAAGAATATTTACCTCTAGTAAGTCAAACCTAAGTAATTTAAGGTTACAATCTCTTTTCATTTACTGATACCTGACAAGATCTGGTGTTATGGTAAGTTGTATTCAACCCCAGAAAAGTATGTTTGGGAAGTTTGCTTGTTTGCTTCCTGTCTTCAAGAAGAAGAAAGTCATAAAGGGCACCATCTTTTAGCTGCATCACCAAGTTTTGGTGACAAAAGTACTTTGGGAATAACACAAATTCCAATCTAGATATCTTAACATTGAGAAAGAAGTTAATAGACGTTTTCTATTGTGATATATTTTCCTATCACTTATTTATTTATTTATTTATTTATTTATTTATTTATTTATTTACAGTTAAGAATCACAGCTATAAGCTCCTATAATATACCTCCCTTATTTTGAAATTGAAGAGGTAGAATTTTGTTAACTTGCAAATGACTGGGAGGTATATACAACTTTAGCCCTATCATAGCACACATAGGAGACCCTTACAGAAAATTTGACTGTTTTCTGGGCTGAGTAATCCAAACTTTAAGCCCATTATTTAGTGTAAACTTGCAAGTAGCTATAATTAAGAATTACAAACAAGGTAGCTGTTGCTTGGGAAATGACTAAATGTGACTTGTGAGATGAGGCAAAGGAGAGCCAGAGGGTCCAGATAAATGACAGGGTTATGGTGTTTTCCTTGTGAGGTTTCTCTGCATAATTCCTAAGTCAGAAGAATATGAGACAAATAAATCTCATCGCACCTGAGACACTTTCTGCCTCTAAACCTATGCTAGTCTTTATTTTTATTCAAAAATTTCTCTTCAAAGTTATTATTCTGTAAAATGCACCAAAAATCTAAAATTCTTTAAGCAATATTAACTTTAGTAGACATTAGAAAAGTTTTGAAGCAGGCACAGAATATCTGAAATATATAAAAATAAATTTATCTCTGTATCTGGGTAATATTGTTTTTTCTCCCTACTCCTCTTTATTCTGCTAAATAGCAGCAAATCACAGGGCAAATAATTTGAGACATTAACTTCATTCACACTTTATAGCTTTGGGAGACTGTGGAGGGTCAAAATTTTTCAGTAAATTAGAAATGAAAAGTGCTTTGAAACAGCTCACTTGATATGAAAGTGTTTATTACATGGTAAGGACTGACAGCTGGATTCATTAGGTGATGGTATTTTCTATGCTGACATAATAATCATTATGCTAAAGAAGTTTGGTTTTGGCTGTAACCAGGGAACAGTTCCATTTTTAGGATTCAATCACTGGTTTTGGTGCCAGAGCTATACATTTAAAGAGCAGAGAATTCAAGAAGGGCAAAGGACCATGAAAAATATATATTCTTAATTCTGTATGTAAAATAATATTTAATATTTTAGACAACTACAGTATTGAAAATTGTCATAATGAATAATGTTTCCTTTTGTATGTTGATACAACTCTACCTTTTGTGACATGAGTTTATTTTGCTTTTTATTCCCATTTACTGAACAAGAATATGATCAAGGATATTATTACAACTGTTTATTGACATAGTTTAGTGGTAAGAAACAGTGGATTGAAGACATGAATTATGAGAAATGGAAAATCTTAGTGAAGAACTTTCTCTCTTGCCCAAACATATCATAGGTGTTTTTATACTTTTCCAAACTTGCAACATATTTGAATCCTAAGCAAGGTAGAAGTTATTTTCTTCTCCTGAGTTCTATTTGTTAACTTTGGTTCTGAAATGATGTGCTCTCGTTTGAGGCTATGAAGATGATTTCATTTATTTTCAATATTACTAAAAGTAATAACTAGAAGTTAAAGTATGCATATTTATAAAATTAAATGTAAATTCATATCTTTAAAAGGCTTTTTATTTATGTCTAAATAAGAAGTTTTGGATATGTAAGATAAAAGGAGGGCAACATTGAATATCAAGAATCATAGAATAATTTGAACATGTAGTCTAAAACTGGTGAATACTAGGACATAATAAGATATGACTGGATTGTCAACTTCATTAATCTAAAGCAGTTGTCAATAAAGAAGAATTGTGGAATACATTTAAAGTAATGGATTCCAGGGATGGAAACCTTATGAGGCTGGGCAGTGATTCCACTAATCCATTTTTCCTCCTATACAGCTGAAACTTCTACAGGTCCAAACAAAAGAAGCTATTCTTGCTCATGAGCATAGGGAAGGAATTCTTAGACACATACAAAGTAGCTCACAGATCAATGTGAAGACAAAGAACCAAGCTTAAGAAAAATGATAGAGAGCAAAGCAGCTCTGAGAGGCTTCATGACAAAAGACAAATTTGAAAATATCCCCAGTTGAATCCGTGATTTCTAACCATTTTCTTGTTCCTGAATCACTTAACTAGAGGTCCTGTCAGAGGCATTAAGTGACTGTCACCACTTGGTTAGAGAAAAATGGTGTACCTTGATTTATGATCCTACTAGCTCAGCCCTTGATTCAGAAAGAAATTAGGCATCGGCCTCAAATAGGGTGGATTCTGGGCAGCCATAGCACTG
The DNA here is from genome assembly GCA_017311185.1 of Proteles cristata cristata. Lineage (NCBI taxonomy): Eukaryota > Metazoa > Chordata > Mammalia > Carnivora > Hyaenidae > Proteles > Proteles cristata. The sequence continues at coordinate 194,498 of JAESUZ010004892.1, forward strand.
AACCGGAGCCCTGTCCTTACCACTAATCACCTGGGTTTTCTTTGCAGTCCTCACACTTGGGCTGTCCTTGACCCCAGCCTCTTAAAGCCATTAGTACACACCTGGCTTCCATCATAATTTGATTGCAAAATTCAAGTTCTTTTCCCTATTTGCAAAATTCCTTCTCTTCCTAATGAGCCTAAAAGAGACCACTTTTATTTGTCTTGTATTTGAACAAACTTACTATGTCACTTTAATATCCATCTTGGCTTAGTTTATATTCTGTTTGTTTTTAGAATTAAAATTACAAACAAACAACGACTCCGTGTTCTCCTCTTTCTTATTTTGTCTATGGCTATACTCTTACTTAGCCTCAGGATAGAACCTAGCAGACCTAGCAGAATAGAAATAAATGTTTTTTGTTGAATCAGCACGTTCATTTATTTCTGATACATATTTTCCCTGATTCGTTTGTCAAAATAATTCCTAACCATCATTCCAGTTTGGATCAAGTTTCATCTTGGGCTAGTTTAGTGTACTTTGTGTCTTTGTCCCATCTAGATCATACTCTACCTAGAATTACCACATTATATTAAAAATTTGTCTGCAAATCTTTCTGCCTCGCAATCCATACACTTTTTTAGTGCAGAATCTACATACAGTTGTCTTTCATGTGTAGTTCCTATGGAAATACCACATAAGTTATCAAATCTCCATAAGCCAGATTGCTTAGGTTCAAATCTTAACTTAGTCATTTGTCACTTTCAAACTTGTCACTGGGTTGTCTGAGCCAGACATTGTTCACAGCTGTGAGCCTTGGCACGATAGCATGAGTGTGAAGGTGCTCTATATTTCTTTTAGGAAGGCCAATAACAACAACAAAATTCTTCTGAGGTGCAGATGATTTGATATTGGTAGCAGTTGGGCACAGAGAGTCAGAGCAAGGAGCTGTGAGACCTGGGCAGTGTGGGTCTGTGTTAGGGAAGTATGGTAAGGTAGTCAACAGGCCAGAGACAGAACGATGAGCTTACCATAGGTATGTGTGTCTTGGATGCAAAACTGGACCAGACTATCATATGCTGTGAGGTCTTTCCACACAAGTCTAGAAGGTGAAGAGCAGCAGCCAGAATAGCGAAATTGAAGCACATGAGAACTAAAATCACTTTCTCTTGAATGTTCCAACAGCTCTCTCAGCTAACAAAGCTTAACACCATGCTTTCTACAAAGGAGAAATGCTTGAAGAATCCATCAGGATTATCAGAAAGACAACAAAAAGATTACTTTAGACAACATAAACTTATAATTGGCACAGTATAGCCAATTTCTATATGTCCCCTTCTATACACATTTAAACTTCTGTCTAGCAGAAACACACCTCCATGTTGTCACCTAAAAGGATACAGCTCTCCTTTCTATGAGTGAATAAGTTCCCACCATTTCCCAACGTGAGGAGAAGCAAACTTTGACAGTCTTTGCACATATGTGGTTATATTAATTATGCCTCAAATTCAGTCATGTGCCAGCAAATATTCTATTCCCCAATAGGCCAAGCAGTTGTAGTTGATGTCTATGGCTTCCTTCTTCCACTTCACATTTCATACCTGCCTTGGTGTCAGCCAGAACCTCTGCTGGTTTTGGCTCTTTATATGGTTGAATGACCCAGACTTTCAATCTTGAACAGTCTGTCTCCCATCAACTTGCTTGTTTCAGTTTCTTTTTCTCTACATTACCAGTATTATGCATGGGAATACTGAAGGGTATCTAGAGAATCCCATGAGTTCTTCAAAACATTTTTTCTACAGAATCTCATGATGATACACTGTGCATGGACTATCATTCCAGCATCTCATACTAGCTGTTAAATTCTTCAACCCAGAAGGAACCTGTGCCATTTTTGCTCATAACTGATTAGCTAGAACTAATCTCATGCCCTTAACAGCAAGAGAGTAGGGAAATTATAATTATCCTATGTGCCTAAAAGAGCAGGAAAATTGGGTAGAGGTGAGCTCTAGAAATATCTAACAGAATAGAAGAAATAAGTTTTGAGCAAAAGTAAGTATTATGATGATATCACCAGTATTTATTGCCTTATTTCCTTTCAAATACAACTTTTTGATAAGTTCTTTATAGATTTTGGATACTAACTCTTTATCTGATATGTCATTCGCAAGTATCTTCTCCCATTTTGTTGGTTGCATTTTAGTTTCGTTGATTGTTCCCTTCGCTGTGCAGAAACTTTTCATCTTGGTGAGGTATTAATAGTTCAGGTTTGTTTTTGTTTCCCTTGCTTCTGGAGACATGTCAAGCAAGAAGTTGCTGCAGACAAGGTCAAAGTGGTAGTTGCCTCTTTTCTTCTCTAGGCGTTTGATGGCTTCCTGTCTTGCATTTAGGTTTTTCATCCATTTTGAGTTATTTTTGTGTATTTTGTAAGAGAGTGGTCCAGATTCATTCTTCTGCATGTTGCTGTCTAGTTTTCCCAACACGATTTGCTGAAGACACTGTCTTTTTTCATTGGATATTCTTTCCTGCTTTGTCAAAGACTAGTTGGTCATACATTTGTCCATCCATTTATGTGTTCTCTATTCTGTTCCATTGATCTATGTGTCTGTTTTTGTTCCAGTACCATACTGTCTCTTGATTACAGCTTTGTAACACAGCTTGATGTTCAGAATTGTGATGCTTTCAGCTTTGATTTTCTTTTGCAGGATTGCTTTGGCTATTCAAGGTCTTTTCTGGTTCCATACAAATTTTAGGATTGTTTATTCTAGCTCTGAAGAATTCTGGTGTTATTTTGATAGGGATTGCATTTAATATGTAGATTGCTTTGGCTAGTATCAACATTTTAACAATATTTGCCCTTCCAATCCATGATCATAAATGTTTTTCCATTTTTTTGTGTGTGTGTGTTCTCTTGAATTTCTGTCATAAGCTTTCTATAGTTTTCAGTGTACAGATTTTTCACCTCTTTGGTTAGGTTTATTCCTAGGCGTTTTATGGTTTTTGGTGCAGCTATAAATGGGATTGATTCCTTGATTTCTCTTTCTGCTGCTTCACTGTTGGTGTATAGAAATGCAACCATTTCTGTACATTGATTTTATATCCTGTGACTTTGCTGAATTCATGGATAAGTCCTAGCAGGTTTTTTGGTGGAGTCTTTTGGATTTTATAAACAGATTATCATGTCATCTGCAAATGGTGAAAGTTTGTTTTCTTCCTTGCCAATTTAGATGCCTTTCATTTCTTTGTATTTTCTAATTGTTGAGGCCAGGACTTCCCACACTATGTTGAATAACAGTGGTGAGAGTGGACATCCTTGTCATGTTTCTGACCATAGGGGGAAAGCTCTGTTTTTCCCCACTGAAGATGATATTAGCAGTGGGTCTTTCATATATGGCTTTTATGATCTTGAGGTATGATCCTTTTATCCCTACTTTCTTGTGGGTTTTTATTAAGAAAGGATGCTGTATTTTGTCAAATTCTTTCTCAACATCTTTAGAGAGGATCATGTGGTTCTTATCCTTTCTTTTATCAATGTGATGTATCACATTGATTGATATGCAGATATTGAACCAGCCCTGCACCTCAGGAATAAATTGCACTTGATCATGGTGAGTAATTATTTTAATGTATTGTTGGATCCAGTTAGTTAGTATCTCATTGAGAACTTATCAAACTCAACACCCAAAACCCAAATAATCTAGTGAAGAAATGGGCAAAAGACATGAATAGACACTTTTCCAAAGAAGACATCCAGATGCCCAACAGACACATGAAGAGATGCTCAAATCACTTAAATACAGATCAAAGCCACACTGAGATGCCACCTGACATCTGTCAGAATGGTTAAAATTATCAGCTCAGGAAACAACAGATATCAGCAAGGATGTAGAGAAAGAGGAATTCTTTTGCACTGCAGGTGGGAGTGCAAACTTGTGCAGCCACTCTAGAGAGCAATATGGAGGTTTCTCAAAAAATTAAAAATAGAACTACCCTACCACCCAGTAATTGCTTTACTGGTATTTATCTTAATGATACAAGCATGCTGTTTTGAATGCTTATAGCAACACTATCGACAATAACCAAAGTATGGAAAGAGCCCAAATATCCATAGGCAGATGAATGCATAAAGAAAATGTGGTATATGTATACAAATGAATATTACTTGGTAATCAAAAAGAATGAAATCTTGCCATTTGCAACAACATGGATAGAACTAGAGTGTATTATGCTAAATGAAATAATTCAGTCAGAGAAAGACAAATATCATATGATTTCACTTATATGTGGATTTTAAGATACAAAACAGATGAACACAAGAGAAGGGAAGCAAAAATAATATAAAAACAGAAAAGGAGACAAACAATAAGAGACTCTTTTTGAATTTTTTTTAATGTTTTTTATTTTATTTTGAGAGACAGAGACGGGGGGGGGGAGGGGCAGAGAGAGATGGAGACAGAATCTGAAACAGGCTCCAGGCTCCGAGTTCTCAGCACAGAGCCTGACGCGGGTCTCAAACCCACAGACTGTGAGATCATGACCTGAGCCAAAGTCAGACGCTTAACCAACTGAGCCACCCAGGCGCCCCAAGACTCTAAATACAGAGAAGAAACTGGGTTGTTGGAGGAATGATGGGTGGGGGGATGGGCTAAATGGGCAAGGGGCATTAAGGAGGACACTTGTTGGGATGAGCATTGGCTGTTATGAGTAAGTGATAAATCACTAAACTCTATTCCTGGAATCATTATTACACCATATGTTAACTAACTTGGATTTAAATTTAAAAAAAGAAAGAAAAAAGACCAAATACTACTTTTTGTTTTCTCTGGGGCACCTATTAATACTTATTAGAATTCATTTTGATTCTTCTTCCAATTTTGTCCCTTTTTAATAGTAATTTTTATAATTTTATGAGTTTTTAAATAAAATAACATGCTTTAAAACAAATAACAAATCTATCCATGTAGGTATATATGAAATTAAAAGCAACAAATAATGAATAAATGCTTAGTAGTTTTTATTCGTTAACATAGAAATGAGAAAGTAATAACTTTTCCTGAGCAGATACAATATATAATAAAATGAACAGTATAGAAGGGAATCAAGAAACCCAACTTCTTTCATTTCTTGCCTTTGCCACCATCTGTGTAAAATTACGCAAGCTATTTATATCCATTCTGTGTTTCAGTTTCCTTAGGAAAAATGCTATTCTGAAGAGTATGCAGGCCTCTTAAAAGCCAAGTATGAAGCTTGTACAGGACTATGGGTCTTATGTTAACAATGCCTGGAAAAAAATAGTATTTTGATTATTATCATATTCTGCTAATTGTTAAGAAGCAGAATACAGTGACAGAATCAAAGAAGACAATTTTCTTGTTTTTCTCTCACATAGATTTCTGAAGGTGAATAACTCAGGACTCTATGTGACAGTTTGATGGCACCATAAATGTCACTACGACTCACTCCTTCAATAATTCCCTTATCATTCCTCTACCGAATCAGCAGCTTTTTTCTTTTGTGTTTCTTATTGTTTTAGTTGCAACTGTTTTAGAAGAAAGCAGAATATCAGGAATGCAAAGGGCAAGTTGAGCTTATTTCTTTAAGTGCTTTGCTGAAGTCCAGTAGCCTTTTACAGATCATGACCTGAAACATGAAACGTAACCACCAACATGTGCAAGGGGCTGACTCAAACATAATTTATATGAAGTTAGGAAGTACAAAAGGAAGAATCGATATTGATGAGGCAATTAGTTGACAGTGTCTACAGTAGATAATTATTTAAGGTCACTTTTTCACCTCTTTTTCAAAGATTTAAATCCGTTGTTTCTTTTGATATTGAAAGGACATCAGTCTGTAATTATAATAACTATTTTTGTCCATTTTAAATTAATATAGGCTAAAACAGAAGTAAGCTTCCATGAATGCAAAAAGTATTTCTTTAACACTTGCTATGGCCCAGATACTATTTTGAGCCCAAGAAGTATACTAATATCCAGGTCAGATATGGCATTACTTTCACTGAGAATATGTTCTTACTTTTGATACACTAGCCTTTCTCCTTGGAATCTTACTAAAAGATCTTATAATCCTATGAAATAAATTGATGCAATGTATTAACATTTTCCTATGCATCTACATGGTATTAGCTATGTAGCATCTTTAGGAAAACTGAGAAATTAGTAACAAATCATTTGTTATATTTAGATAAATATTTAGAACTCAGAAGGGCATATCATTAAATGAATTCATTTTTAAACAATGTCAGAAAGTGATAACTGAAGCATATTTAAAAAGTGATTTGTGAAAGAGGTAGAAGAGCATGAATTCTACCTTCAGCAAAACTATTCTTTAAAAATGAAAAAGAAATTAAAATCTCAGGCAAACAAAAGCAGATTAGACCTATATTGTAAGAAATACTAAAGTCTTTTAGGTTGAAATAAAAATACATTAGACAGTAACTCAAATCCATATGAAGAAATAAAAAGCACTGATAAAGATAGCTATGGATAATATAAGACTGTGTAAATAAATTTGGGTCTGTAACACTTTTCTTCTCCTAACTAATATAAAAGACAACTGCATAAAGAAATAACTAAAAATATGTGTTGTTAAAGATATAATTTACATGACAATAATAGCAATAATGAGGCAATAAGGAACAAAGCTATAATAGAACAAAAATTTTGTATATTCCTGAAATTAAGGTTGGTATCGACCTGAACTAGACTGATTTAAGCTAAGTTGTTAATTGTAACTCCCCAGACAATGTTTATGGTAACTTAAAAAGGAGGGTAAAAGGAAAACAAGGAAATTGGAATGGTACACTAGATTCTCTGTAAGAATTGAGGAAAAAAGATATATACTGAATACAGAGAGCAACATACACATGTAAATCCTAAATAACATTAATTACTTTAGCCACAAAGGAATTAATCACTCTGATAAAAAAAAAAGCAAATATTGACAGAATAAATTAAAAACAACAAAATAAAAATTGTGATCCAAGTATAAAACATAGTTCTAATATAAAAAACTAAAAGGTTGAAAGTTAAGGGTGAATGAAGACATGCCATTCAAAAAAGATCTGGAGTGGATATGTTAACAATGGAGAAAATAAACTTCTACAAAGTGTTTACTAGCAACAAAGATGAAACTTTTATAATGCTAAAAGTTCAGTACATGAAGCATAAAAGCACTCAAGAAAGACAAAAAATATATAAAGCAACTACTGACAAAATTTAAGAGGGACATAGAACATTTAATACATGCAATGCAATACATAAAATAGTAGTGAAACTTCAAAATCTATGTCCAATAATAGGTAGAACAGTTAAAGCAGCAAATAGCAAGGTAAAAAATTTGTATACATATATACAAATAAACCATTGAGACCTAACTGATATGCAAGCGACACACAACCCACAACAAAAAAAAAAAACATTTTTTTCAAGTGCACATTAACATTTCTGAGAATAGTTCACATCCAGCAATAAATTAGAAACCACACAAAGCATGTTCTATGACTAAAATAGAATTAAATCAGGAAAAATAACAGGAAGGAATTTGGAAGAATATAAAAACAATAGAGGAAAATCAATAAAACCAAAACCTTTTTTTTAGAAGATTAACACAATCAGTAAATCTTTAAGTAGAATGGTAAGAAAAAAACAGAAGATTCAAGTTTTTAAACAAAGAAAGAGGGAGCATCACTAAAAAGTTTACAGAAATATAAAATAAAGATTGCAAGGGAATGCTGTAAGCTACTACATGGCCAACACATTAAAGAACTTGACGAATTTACAGAAAAACAGAAAGAACTACCAGATAAAGCTTTAGTATCCAAAATCTATAAAGAACTTATCAAACTCAACCCCAGAAAAAAAAATAATCCAGGGAAGAAATGGGCAGAAGACATGAATAAATACTTCTCCAAAGAAGACACCTAGATGGCCAGCAGACACATGAAAATATGCTCAACATTGCTCATCATCAAAAAAAATACAAATCAAAACCACATTGAGATACCACCTCACACCAGTCAGAGTGGCTAAAATTACCAAGAAACAGCAGATGTTGGTGAGGATGTGGAGAAAAGGGAGCCCTCTTGTACTGTTGGTGGGAATATAAACTGGTGCAGCCACTCTAGAAAAGTGTGGAGGTTCCTCAAAAAATTAAAAATAGAATTACTCTATGACCCAGCAATAGCACTGCTAGGAATTTATCCAAAGGAAACTGGAATGCTGATTCATAGGGGCACATGTACTCCAATGTTTACAGCAACACTATCAACAATAGCCAAATTATGGAAAGAGCCCAAATGTCTATCAAGTGATGAATGGATAAAGGTGTGGTTTATTTATACGACGGGATAATGCCATAAAAGACTCTTAAACACAGAGAAAAAAACTGAAGGTTAATGGGGGTGGGGGTTTGGGGCATGGGGGAAATGGGTGGTGGGCATTGAGGAGGGCACTTGGAATGAGCACTGGGTGTTGTATGTAAGTGATGAATCACAGGAATCTACTTCTGAAGCCAAGAGCACACTGTATACACTATATGTTAGCAAACTTGAAAATAAATTATATAAATTAATTAAACAAATTTGTCATGATAAGATTAATTTTGTATCTTTTTCCATGTAACATTCCATTTTGCTGGATGGTCTTCATAATCTTTCTTTTTCATGTCTCCATAGTAATTCCATCAGGAAGTCATACCATAATTCACTGAACTTCTCTCATATTGGTTCAATATTTAGGTTGTTTCCAGATACTCTAAATGAATAATACTCTAGAAAAAGACACAAACTACCAAAACTGACTAAGGAAAAAATAAAAATCTGTAACATATAAAGACATTGAATTAGTGTTAACTTCCCACAAACAAAATTCCAGGCCAAGATGGTTTATTGGTAAATTCTACTAAATATATATATATATAAATTCTACTAAATATATATATTATATATATTATATATATATATATATATATAAAGAACACAAGCCATAAAGTCTTCCCCCAAAGTGCTAAAGATTAGAACACCTCTCTTCTCATTCTATGATGCTAGCATTACTCTGATTCCCAAATCAAAAAACAAACAAAAATACCCCAAGAAAACTACAGATCCATATCCCTTAGAAATATAGGCTCACAAATCCTCATGAAATACTAGTAAACTGAATCTAGCAACATCTAATAAGGATTATGTATACACCACAACCAAGAGGAATTTATGCAGGTTTGCAACTTTAAACATCTGGAAATAATCTGTTTTACATAGTATTAACAGACGAAAGAACAAAAAACACATGTCACATCATCAATAGATATTTTTAAAAACCACTTGACAAAATCCATGTGGTGTCTGGATGGCTCTGTGGTTAAGCGTCCAACTCTTGATCTTAGCTCAGGTCTTCATTTCAGGGTTGTGAGTTCAAGCCCCATGTTGGGTCTCATGCTGGACATGAAGCCTACTTTAAAAAGAAAAGAGGGGCGCCTGGGTGGCTTAGTCGGTTAAGCGTCCGACTTTCGCTTAGGTCATGATCTCGCGGTTCGTGGGTTCGAGCCCCGCGTCGGGCTCTGTGCTGACTGCCAGCTCAGAGCCTGGAGCCTGTTTCAGTCTGTGACTCCCTCTCTCTCTGACTCTCCCCTACTCACGCTGTCTCTCTCTCTCTCTCTATCCTAGAAATAAATAAAACATTAAAAAAAAAATTAAAAAAAAAAAAAGAAAAGAAACCACTTGACCAAATCTAATAGATGTATATATTGTCACAAAAATTTTATTGATAAAGTTAAAATATAAGAGTAATACTTAAGTAATTTTTTATTATATAAATCTACAAATAATAAGAGAATCCTTCTGGAGGATATAATATCTCATAATTAGGACTACAAGTTAATGTTCACTAGCCTCAAAATCAATTTCTATTGTTCATCTGTTGTTAATGGCAATGTGATGTAAGATTTTACATGTTTCATGTTTAATATGTCTTTTCACACAGATAGGCTGCCAAATACTGATATCAGTCTTTAAGGACATGACTTTAACTGAGTATATTAGCTCTTTGGAAAACACTTATTGGGGCTACTATTCTTCTCTTGATATTTTACTTTCAGCATCCCACTACATTAAGAATTAACTTCCCTCAAAGCTTAAATGGAAGCCCCTCCATTGCTCAGTTCAGTGGATTTCACTTGTATTGAAGTATGAATGTTAGAACTATAGTTTGAACTTGGAATATATATCCACTGGGCAAATTGTCAGGGGAGTTCAGATTACTTTCTTGTTTTAACTTTTAACAGACCATAACATACAGAAATCAGGTTGATGTTACTTACAATCCAATGACAAAGCTGTCTGTGTGGGTTTGCATCCTATGTATTTGCATACAACTCCACAGTTAGAAGTGCCTAGCACTTGGTTTAACACACTCCTGTCAAAGCCTTGAACTTTTAATATTTTTGAACTTGAAATATATGCAATATGCATGTCCACTATTCCTTGCTAGCCTGCTTTCATATGGTGTTTGTGATGCCCTGAGGGCACAGTGAACACATGATGCAGGGGGATGGGTGACACCAGAGTACAAGACAGCCTTGTTACATCTATGACTAAATATGTGGGAACACTGACAGCCCCTAGAGGCCACACTTGTTGAAACCAGAACTGGCTTCACGGCCATGACATTCCAGAGAACCCTACCCTTGCTTTTCTTGCTCATATCACTTCCCTGTATTCACCAACCACTTATGATGAAAAATGAAACATGAAAAGAAAGGGAAAGATACAGCTAACTGTAATTCCTTCCCCTTGTGATTCCTCACTCATCAGTAAATTGAAGGTAGAGAGTTGTTGGATTGAATATGTTAAGAAGTGAAATAAAACAGTTAATTTCATGTAGTATTTCTACTACTAACAATAAAACATATATGCATGTAAGGGCTACAAAACTTGAATTGTGTAATGTTAGTAATTCCTCATATGAACTAAGTACTCTTACATTTGCATTTTGAACTGGCATTGCATCCTATATAGATGAATGGAAACACCTGTTTGCATGTGCCAAGAAGCAGAGTGGAGTTATGGGAGGGCCTCAAATCTCCTGCGGTGCAGCTTCTCCTCTCTGTGGAGGAGACGCGATGTTAGAGCCACTGTACATAACACCGAAATGAAGGAATATCGCTGTGTTCCAATGAGGCTTCATTTGTGAGCACCGAAATTTTATTTTCAGGTATAATACAATGTGATTCTCTCTCTTTTATTCCCAACTAGTGAAAATGTAAAAACTATACTCAACTCATGGGCCATATAAAAGCAGGTGGCAGGGTGAATTTGGACCAACAGCTCTATTTTGACAATCCTTGATCCAGAAGGAAGAAATTAAAACAGAAGGATGAGACTCATAACCAAACCCCAGGGCGTTCAATATTGAATGGTGTTTTAGAGGAAGAGGAGAGAGATCAGGAGATGAAGAAAATATGAGTATCTAGGAAGATACAAAGAAATCCAAGCACTGTAGTGATTCATATGTGTAGGCAATTCTTTTGATAAGTTTTAGTGTTCGTATTATTCTTTCAATAGTAGCATGCTACTTGGAAGTTACATCTGATAAAAAGTCAATGAAAAATACTTTATATATTTCTAAAAACTATTGATTCTAGGTAAATCTGTAATCTGAGAACTTAAATTTCAGCTAGTATCTCTGCAGGGCACAAGTATTTACTATTTTTTGTACAGTTTCCTATGCTATGTGTTTGTGCAGTTTCCATTGCTATCATTTCAGTAACTGCTTTCTTTAAAGCTTTAATAAAGAGTGTGACTCCATTTTTTGATATTTGACTGCTAAGAAATTTTAAACCTCATCTCTCAGTCTTCCCCTTTTTCCCTGTGTCTGAGAAAACCGACAAGAAAACCTGTCTACTCCCTTCTTTGGTGTCAGTGAGAGTTTAAAGCCATGCAGGCAAGAGCCTTTATCCTGGCCCCGCTCCTACTCATAATAAACACCCCAAACCAATCCCTCTTCTCTGTCTTCTCAAGCCACTTACTACCTGCTCAAGAAGCTTACTGTGCTCCTCACCAGAGTCTTCATTATGTGAGTAATATATCCTCCCACACCCTCTTGGTATGTATGGATGTCATCAGTCTCAATATGCAACCAAATTTTGAGGGAGATACATCCTGCTTCTCCAGAGTGGTGCTGTGAGCAAGATTCCTAGATGCTGATGAGCACCACTGAAGGTCCTTTTACTCTGGGTCTGTCTTGCTAACTCATTCTGCTGCCTGCTGGCAATGATTGTAGCATTACACCTTGAGATCTGCTAGTGTTAAGTCCCTCAGTTTTGGTCCTTACAATACTGACTTGGCATTTGCACTTTTACATGAATATTGGGATCAAACTGCAAAATGCCAATTAAAAAAGAAAACTTTGGGGGAGCCTGGGTAGCTCAGTCAGTTGAGCATCCAACTTCAAATCAGGTCATGATCTCATGGTTCATGGGTCCAGGCCTGCATCCAGCTCTGTGCTGACAGCTCAGAACCTGGAGCCTGCTTCAGATTCTGTGTTCCCCCTCTCTCTGCCCCTCTCCCACTCATGCTCTGTCTCTTTCTCAAAAATAAACATTAAAAATAATGTTTATAAAAAGAAAACCTTCTGGGGTTTTCACTGGAATGGCACTGGATGTATAAAATAATTTATAGAGAATCAATGTGTTATTTGTAGATATTTTTGGACTTTCTCTGTGTTCAGAGAACACAATATGTTGTCTGAATGTTTATGTGACACAGCTTGATCCTGATTGGGAGGAATTCACCTTCAGCTTCCACTGAGAAATACAAGTTGGAACCAGATTTGAGGTCAAGAGAGAGGAGACACCAGGGTACCGAGTCCTTAACAAAAAAAGGGTTCTTGAAGCTTAGGACCAGTTCAACCAAGGATCATATCACAAAAATTTTGTAACACATTCCTATATACTAAGATACAGAAATTCAGTCTGATGTTTCTTCAATATGATCCATATTTCTTGTAGGGATCACTTAGGATTTAATATTTGGAATCTTGGGCATTTCTTCTTCTCAGTAGATATAAGTGGTCATAAAAAGGGTCACATAAAGCCACAGAGGATATAGAATTTAATAGCATACCAATTCACTATTCACAAATGCCATGTGGTCCTACAAAATAATTATATAGTTTGGATTCTGCTATGTTCAAATGTCTTTAGAATTAGGAAATAGAGTAAAATATCTTAAGAAAATATACTTATGTATCTTAAGAAACAAAGAATTACAAAATCAGAATCATTGATGTAGCAAATGAAGTAAATTGGGCACTTGTAGATGGGCAAATGGTGTGTTGCAGTTGTGTCTCCATAGAATAAAGGTCTAGGGCACGTGAGATTCTAGCCCAGTTCCATTCTAAGGGTGGAAGTTCATGGAAGATTACCACTACGAAAGACTTAATAGGACAGTCTCACTGATGAGATTTGCCCTCATAGCTACAGCTTCAGATCCTATCTCAGCCAGAATTTCTGATACATAACTCAGTTAACCAAGAAATTCGCATTATTTCTCTAGAATTTTAAATTATTGAATATAGTGTTTAAAAAATAAAAGTCACATATAATATTTTGGCATAGAAATCTGAAAATTTGGGACACCTGGGTCGCTGAGTTGGTTGAGTGACTTTGGCTCAGGTTAAGATCTCGTGGTTCATGAGTTCAAGCCCCACATCCAGCTCTGTGCTGACAACTTGGAGCCTGGAGCCTGCTTCAGATTCTGTGTTTCCCTCTCTCTCTGTCCTTCCCCCACTCATGCTCAGTCTCTCACTCTGTCTCTCAAAAATAAATAAACATTAAAAAAAGAAATCTGTGAAAATTTGATCTTTTAAATACTTAAAATTTTTGACAGAAATTAGCCTACTAGAAAATGAAATCAGATTTTAAGTGAAATTTCGAATATATACTTTAAAACTTGACCAAGGCTCACAATGTTAAGTTGAAGTCTTTCAATGATTACATACAATTTAACCATTTAATAACTTCACGTTTGATATTTAAAATAACTTAAGTTTTAACAAAATAAAGAGTTTGATTAATTTTTAAGACTTATACAAATACAAAATATATTTTTTCAGTCATAAAATTTCTGTACATAAAGAGAAAATTAAACATTTTTATAAATGCAGTTAAAATGGTAACTAAGTTTATAAATAGAATAAGGGCCCCAATTAATGTAATTGTTAAACATTGCTAGATATATACCTAGATTAATATTTATAATCTGAATCTAAAAGTTTAAAGTACTGAATTTTCAAAATTGTGACTTTGAAAAAGTGAGTATTAATTTTTTCAAACCAAAGCAAACTTGTTAGTTGTCTTTGTTGTATTGAAAAGCACTTTGAGGACATAAGAAAGTTTAATTTTGTTAATTTTATTTCCACCAGAGAATCAATTAACAATGGATGTCTTCTCATATTGCTTGATTATAGAGAGTACCTATTCTTATTAAGTTTACCAGGTGTTTCATTTCATATATCAGGGAGAATGATCATTGTTAATGTTAAATGCATTAGCATTCTGTTTAATTAAACTATACATTAATGGCAATTGACCAAGAGGAAAGCATTCACTCTTACTTTCGTGCCAAACCCCATTTCAGAGCCTAGCATCTGGATGGTCTGGTTTATATCCCACAACATTGTGGGTAGTACCAGCCCAGTCTCATGGGAAATAGTCTGTTGGCCTCCACAAGGCAGAAACCTATGACTTTATAATCCTGTACTGATTCATTTAGACAATGTCTTGTGTGGATATGATATTTATGGCATTTTCTATGTATATGCCAACTTCTATCCTTTAAATAATACATAATATATTGTGAAGAATTGCTTATTTCTTTGTTGAATAAAAATTTTCACTTCTACAGTTTTTAGTCTAACTGAAACAGTATTAGAATTTGTGTGTCTATTGAGGAACAGATGTACAATGGGGCTAGAGTGTTCTTTGGGAATTCTAGACATCTAATCAATGCCTAAATCATTCACTAAAGCAATAACCATTTTGCAAAATGAGAAGAAAAACCAGCCTCCTCACTAAGAAGATAAAGAGGTGAGAACAGAATTAAAGAATAAAACAAAAAATCACTGAGTTAAATATTTCCCTTCTGCACAGGAAAAGGGGACAGAATAAAGAGCAAGAATAGTAACTCTAATCATAATTTTGTCAGTCTGTCATCCAAAGAAGGTCAGGGCAATTTGAATCTTCCTATTTTGAGACATGTGAAAGATTTCTTCACCAGCCTGGCCTCACCATCTCCAACCTGATTTACATAACTTACCCTCAAAGACGTGTTTCTAAAACTCAGTCCAGGCTTTGAAGTAAAGTCTTCATGCTTGAAAATACCAAAACCTAAAAAAGGGTCTTCATTATTAATCTTCATATGACTGGAACATTTCAGTGGTGGCCCTGAAGTCAAATGTATTTCAACGTCTCAAAAATCTTTACTGCATCATGCGTGTGTGCGTGTGTTTGTGTGTGTGTGTGTGTATGTGTGTATGTGTGTGTGTGTGTGTGTGAGTGCTAAGGGGAGAAGTATACTGATTCCCTCTTGGTTATACTCTGTCAGTAACTTAATATTTCTGTTTGGTGGGGAAAGTGAATAATGAAGACCCACATTCAAACAAAAAAATAACTTTATAACAAAAAAGGTACTTCTTCTTTAAATGCTATTAAATAATTCAGAAAAAAAATTATAATCAATCTGTTACCTGAATACTGCTCACCTTAGTGGGGTGGGAGGAATTTGGTAGGAGAATCTATCAGGATAGGCCATGTGTCTGTCCTGTGGTAGAAGGGCAAGAGGGCATGGAGCATAGGATGTGGAAAATGTGATGTCCCACCTGCCAAGTGGACTGGGGAAAGGCTGGCACCCAAAGGAAACAAGACTATTAGAGAGGGATGCCACATGCAGAGCAGTGTTTATATACAGAATTCAAGATGCCTTAGAAGAAGAGCTGGAGACATATTGAAGAAATAAGTGAGTAAACTGTGAGACTTGAATGAGACACTTAAATGTAAATCAGTGTGAATAGACAGGAAAGCCAAATATACACTTAAGCCCTTTCAGTAAGTTATTTCCTACTGGCTTACTCTTAGTTTATTTTTTTTCCAGCTTCAAAATCCAATTTTAATATATTTCCAAAGTGTCCTGTCTTCCAATTTATCTTCCCAGTTAATTGTTGTTGTTGGATTAAATGGATGGCTGAACACATTAAACAAAACAAAGTTTTGCTGCTGATATCCTATGTTTCTATTCTAATTTATTCTTTCCAATGTGTGTTTTCTATGTTTTTAAACTTTGGCTGTTTTTCCCCTTGAGGAGGATGACAGAGGAGGAGATGGATTGAATGCTCCCAATCCAACATTTATGACTGGATATCATTCACCTCAAAGTCAGTAAACTGAAGAACATTCTGAAAACTGGCAGAACAAACTCCACCACTAATTACAGAGAAGAAGCTGCATCTGAAAGGTGAGGAAGGTCAGAAAGGTGGAAGGAAGCTGCACAGGAACAGGGGAGATTTTTGCACAGAAAGGGCAGAGAAATGGGTCCTCACACCAGGGAGCTCACACTGGGAACATTAATCCCCATTACACTTGGCTTTAAAACTCAGAGAGGCTGAATTCTGTGAGTTTGTGAAGCCAAGAGGCACTTGGAGCCTGGAGCTTTAAATGTCAGCTGACTCAGCCCTGGGTGGGCCTGGAGGGTGAGTGATAGCTGGGTCTCTTCCCTTAAAGAGAGAGTAGCGTGCATGCAGGGGCAACATAAAAACAACATTTTACACAGACAGGAGAAAGATCTGTTTATACTGATTTCACAGCGTGTTGGGGACTTCTCTGAACATGAGGGAGCTGTCATAAACCCCTTTCCTCCCCCAACCACCAGCATAAACACGGAGCCACC
The DNA here is from genome assembly GCA_017311185.1 of Proteles cristata cristata. Classification (NCBI taxonomy): domain Eukaryota; kingdom Metazoa; phylum Chordata; class Mammalia; order Carnivora; family Hyaenidae; genus Proteles; species Proteles cristata. The sequence goes on from JAESUZ010004892.1 coordinate 211,434, forward strand.
TGTGAGAAGCAGCTCTGCACAGACTCTGCAATGTAACTAGATAGCAATGTGCCGTGTGCCACGTGCATGAATTTTTCTCAGGACTTGCCACTCCAGACCTTAGCCCTGGGCTCAGGGTAAATTTTGTTAAAACTGCGTTTGTGCCCCAGCCTCCATTACATGCCTTGACCAGCCACACACCCCCAGGCTCTGTCAGCAAGCCATGCCCCCAGGTCTCCTGGTGCTCCAGACCCTACCATGCACCCCTGCCAAGGTCACACACTGTGCCCAGCCTTTCACCCTGGGCAACCTAGTGTGGGACTGCCAGCCACCATAGCACATTGGGGGGTATGGCATATGCTAGTGGCTCAGTTAGCAAATTTTGGTAACGCTGCTTCTCTGCCCCCAAGCTCCCTGGCAGACATGACCCCCTCAGACCCTGCCTGCCTGGGTCCCACTAACACCACAGAGAGTAAACACAGGCCACAACAGGTAGGGTTGGTGCATATGAAAATAAAACTGACTCGGACACAACAGCCGGGCATCAGCAACACACACAGGACACTGTCCTGAAGTACCAGGTTCTGGTGAGCAGGGATCACTGTACCGCAGGGCACTCCAGTACCTCTTCTTCATAAAGTCACCACCACTTTCAAAAGCAGAAGATATAGCTGACTTTCTTAAAAGAGAAACAGATACAGAGGTGGACAAACTGAGGAGATGGAGAAATTTATCCCAAATGAAAGAATAGGACAAAGCTATGGCCAGAGATCTAAGAAAAACACATATAAGTAGCATGCCTGGTAGAGAATTTAAAGCAATGATCACCAGGATACTCATTGGACATGAGAGAAGAGTGGAAGACATGGGTTAGACCTGGAATAACAGCAGAGATAATGGGCTCAAGTAATAAAATGAGAAAGAATCACACCCAATAGAATGAACAGCAGGAGGGAAGAATCAGAGGAATGAATTAGTGTTCTGGAAGACAGAGTAATGGAAAGTAATCAAGCTGAGCAAAAGAGAGAAAAAAGAATCATGCAAAAGAGGAATAGACTGAGACAACTCAGTGACACCATCAAACATAATAATGATTGAACTATAGGAGTCCCCGAAGAAAAAACAGAAACAGGGACAGAAAATTTATTTGAAGAAATAATAGCTGAAAACTTTCCAATATGACACAGATATCGAGACCCAGGAGGCACAGAGAACTCAAATCTAAATTTAAACAGAAGCAGACCACACTAAAATATATTGTAATTAAGTTGGCAAATTATAGTGATAAAGAAACAAAATTTAAAGCATCAAAACAAAAAAAATCCATAATTTTATAAGTTCATTACATATTTTGGATACTAACCTTTATCAAATTTGTCATTTGCAAATATCTTCTCCCATTTCAAAGGTTGCCTTTGTTATGTTGATTGTATCTTCACTATGCAGAAGCTTTTTTATTTTGATGTAGTCCCAATAGTTTATCTTAACTAATATTATCACAATACTTATCACTTTGTAATGTAATGAACTCGCAACTTGTTTTTCTCCTCACTGCAGTACAAAGCATAGGAAGGAAGGAAGGAAGGAAGGAAGGAAGGAAGGAAGGAAGGAAGGAAGGAAGGAAGGGAACGAGGAAGGGAGGGAGGGAGGAAGGAAAGAAAGAAGGAAGGGGTCATGTTCTTATTAATTTTGGATGCTTGATCTCAACAATTCTGTGGTGCTGGGAATAATGCACCTGGACTTAGTGTAGCTCCTGTGCTCTAAACTCTCAGGTCCCCTAGTTGAGTCTATGCTCTGCATTGTCATCTGTTCTCAGCCATAGAGCTTGCAAGGATCTGCAAGGTATAACTTCTTTTTTTTTTTTAATTTTTTAAAATTTATTTCTAAGAGAGAGAGAGAGACAGCGTGCAAGATATAACTTCTTAAGTAAAGTAAGTAAATATTTGAATTACAACTTGCAATATGGAAAGAAACACCATCAAAACTTCAAAAAAGTTACTGAATAACATGAACATTTTACTTGTTTAATTAAGCCTCATCCTCAAATAATCAATTAATTTGTATTGTAGCTCTCTTTAAACTGATTCTTTTTGGTATTTGAGGTAAAATGTAGGCACTGGGGGGGACCTGAGTGGCTCAGTTGGTTAAGCCTCCGACTTCGGCTCAGGTCATGATCTCACTGTTCATGGGTTCGAGCCCCGCGTCGGGCTCTGTGCTGACCATCAGCTCAGAGCCTGGAGCCAGCTTCAGATTCTGTGTCTCCCTCTCTCTCTGACCCTCCCCTGCTCATGCTGTCTCTGTCTCTCTCTCAGAAATAAATAAAACATTAAAAATTTTTAACAATGTAGGCACTGTATATGTGATATTAAATAAATTTTAGGTATTGAGTAAATATTAACTGATTAGGTAAATCTTAGCAAATCTAGAATTAAAAAGGCTTTGATATTGAAAGCCTGTAAATAAATAATCATAATCTATACTTAACTATTTAAAATTTTCTGGTTTTCTTAAATTTGCCACAATTATACTTACATATATCTTATTACCAACATAGCAATAGATATTTTACCTGTGTCTCCCTTTAAAGAGGTATAGATATTTTAAACCTGTTGCACAAATGACAGTCTTTGACATAGAAATAAAAGCCATTTGTGCAGAAGCCTGCATTATTAGCAAGGCTGTGCTGAGGAGGAAGCAGGTACAAAGAGCAGAAGCTTCAAATCACCATCCCTGTTTTCAATGAAAGCAATCATAATATTTTCCTAAGAGGAGAAACTGCATGAAAATCTCAATGGTTATCATGTGATGTACAAATGAAAATGTAGGAAGCTCACAGGTAGAAAGGGATTCAGTGGGAGGGACGTTTGCAGGAAGGCTGAGGAACTAGGCATAATAGGTTTTTTGGCATTTCATTTTTAAATAATTTTAGACCTACAGTAATGTTGAAAAACAGTAGAGAACAACCCTGTTAGCTTTCACAAAAATAAGCTAAGAATTTAACATTGGTATGACACTGTCAACTATTTTTATTTCACCATTCCTTCTACCAACGTTCTCTTCTGTTCCAGGGTCCCTCATTGCCTGTAGTTTTCCTGTGTCCTTAGTGTCTCCCACTCTGGGACAGTGCCTCAGAATTCCCCGATCTGTATTAATTTCCTATTGCTGCTGTTACAAATTACAACAAACAACACCTTTAAACAACAGATTTGTTGTTTTGTGCTTGTACAGATTAGTTGTCTTCACTGATTCTTCTGCTCTAGGTTTCACGAGGCAGAAATCAAAGTATTAGCTTGGCTCAGCTCTTACTGAGAGGCTCTGGGAAGAATGTACCTCTGAGTTCATTCTGGTGGTTGCCAAAATCCAGCTCCTTGTGGATTGTAGGACTAAGGCCTCTGTTTTCTGGCTTTCTGCCAGGGGCCATTTTCAGTTCCAACAGGATCTTTCTAGTCCTTGCATATGGCCCTGCAGTACATCAAGTCACAAGAAGTTTCTGATGTCCCTTCCTGTGGTTGCATATCTCTAACACTGGAGAAACTTGTCTTTTGAAGGATTCATACAATTAGACTAGGCCCGCCATATAATCGAGGATAATCTCCCCATTTTAAAGTGGGCAATTCCACAATCTTATTCCTGCAAACTTCCTTTTTCCATGCAACTTAACATCTTCATAGCCTCCAGGGCTTAGGACATGGTCCCAGGGTGAGTGAGAGTGGGAGGAGTCTGTTCACTGTCTTTCATGATTTTGGCCATTTTGAATAGTACTGGTCAATTATGTTGCAGCATATTACTCAGTTTGTGTTCATTTGATATTTTCTCTTGATTAAATTGAAGGTCAGCATTACTGAGAAGAATACCACAAAAAAAGATGTGGTACATTATCAGGGCATCTATCAGGGGTACTTGCTATCCATAAGTCACATTACTGGTGAAGTAATCCGTGGTTACTAAATAAGGTGGTGTTTGCTAATGTGGATTTCTCAGGTATAAAATAATTATTTTCCCTTTGTAGTTAATAAATTTTGTCAGGAAAATACTTTGAAATTCTGTAAATATCTTGTTTTTCCTCATCCCTTCCATATTTATTAATTAGAATTTTTTTGAAAAAACAAAATGTCTCTTCTTCTTCCTTCCTTCCTTTCTTCCTTCCTTCCTTCCTTCCTTCCTTCCTTCCTTCCTTCCTTTCTTTGTTCATTCATTCATTCCTTTCTTCCTTCCCTCCCTTCTTCCTTCCTTTCATCACATCTTCAATTCAGTATAGACTAATGGATATTTATTTAGGCTTTGGAATATAATCTAATACTGCCGTTATTTTGTGGTTGTTTATCAAATTCTTCTTGGTCCCAAATCCTTGTAAAAGCCTCCATCATTTTGTGAACACTTCCCTATTTTTCTAATACCATAAAAAAAAAATCCCAGGCTCTTTTACTTTCCATGGCCCAGCCCTGGATGTAACTACTTCTACAAGGAGTTCTTGTTCTGTTTATTGGAAATGGTTTTTGAAACAGAGATATGAGTGCAGGTGCTAGGTGCGCTTAGAACACATGCATACCTCATTTTATTGTGTTTCACTTTGCTGCGCTTCACAGATACTCTGTTTTGCACTAATTGAAGGCTTGTGGTAACCCTGCTGGAGGAAAGTCTGTTGCTGCCTTCTCCCAACAGCATTTGCCCACTTCATGTCTCTGTGTCACATTTTAGTGCTTTTCACAATATTTGAAACATTTTCTTTGTTTCTATACTTGTTATGGTGATCTGTGATTGGCAGTTATGGCTCCTTGTAAGCTCAGATGATGATTAACATTTTTTAGCAATAAAGTATGTTTAAATTTAAGTAGACACATTATTTTGGGCATAATGCTATTGCACATTTAACAGACTACAGTACAGCGTAAAACATAACTTTTCCATGCACTGGGAAAACTAAAAAATTCATTTGACTCATTTACTGCAATATTCACTTTATTGTAGTGGTCTGGAACTGACCTTGCAATATTTCCAAGGTATGCAAGTAATAAATTTTAGAGAAAATTTAACTGTCATCACTTTTTGCTTCATCTTTTTATTATAGTTTCAGCTCCACCTTCTCTGTCTGCCCTTTGCCATCAGCATTCAAGCGTAATTAAGTCTGTCACAACTTTAACAACAAATATAATTTTTCCTTTAAGACTGTAACACATACCAGCTATTGCTGTTATTTTTCTCTTCCATTTTAATTGCCAAACTCTTAGAAAGCATGTGTAAACCAATGGTTCTTAAACTCTTGTCTTAGGACTCCTTTACACACATTAAAGTTATCAAGAACACTCCCTCCCCAATTTTCTGTTTACCTGAGTTATAGCTATTTATTTTTACTGTGCTAGAAAACAGAAAACTAAAAAAAATTAAAATAATCATTTAAGAATTATTCATGTTAACATAAATAAGATACTTTTTAAAATAAAACATAGATATTCTTCCAGAAATTCAGTGGTTAAGGCATTGTTGGGTTTTTTTTTTTGCAAATCTCTTTAATGTCAGGCTTAATAGTAATGAATTACATTCTGATAAATCTTCTGCTTTCAGTCTTTTTCAGTATGTTCATTTTGTTAAAGTGATTGAGGAAAATATGGCCTTACACTGATATGCACTTGAGGAAATGAAGTTATTTTGATAACTAATTTAGATAATTGTGGGTATTTTCACTGATACTAAACACTGGAAAAGTAGTGTTTTCTTAAAGTTTAGTTATAATGCAGACTCAATTCATATCAAAGGACATTTTACGCTGTCTCATTTCAATATTTTACATCTCATATTATAAATGGGTCTTTTACCAATGCATGCTTTAAAACATATATATGTCATTGGTAAAATATTGGTCTCCTGAGCTATGAATATTTCCCAAATATTGATACATTTTATTAAATTGCCTTAGAATTTTCTAGAAACCACAAGAATACTCAACCATATATTCTACTAGCCATCAAAACAATGACATCAACAGGTTTCACGTAGCCTTGGAAAACTGTTCTGTGCACTTGTGGGACAATAAGTGTGATGAAGGCAAATTCTTCCATTACTGTGAATACTGAATGCACAGACAGAGTTGCTGGAGTACTCAGACTCCATGTAAACAGCACTGGAAAACACAGCTGGTGCCCTCGATTTCTTAGTACAAACTCTGCCTTCATAGTCATTTAATTTAATGTGACTCAGTTCAAAAAACAATACCCATTTGTCTTCAGAACGATATTTATTTAGGTAATTAAATTATTATTATTAAATAATTAGATAATCCAGTCTCTGTGACGTATTCCACTTTGACTGTTGACCTTGGAATATCTTTTTCTCTTGGGTATCTGTAAAATTTTATGAAGGTATTTATTTCTCTTTACCTCTCTAACCACTATACCCAGATACCTTTGTGGCTTCCTTTTTTCTCCCTTTTTTTTCCTTCTTTTTTTGAATGTATGTATGTATCAGACGACATGATACTCTACATAGAAAACCCAACAGATTCCACCAGAAGCCTGCTAGAACTGATCAATGAATTCAGCAAAGTTTCAGGGTACAAAATGTACAGAAATCGGTTGCATTTTTATACACCAATAATGAAGCAACAGAAAGAGAAATCAAGAAACTGATCCCATTCTCAATTGCACAAAAAACCATAAAATACCTAGGAATAAACCTAACCAAAGATGTAAGAGATCTGTATGATGAAAACTATAGAAAACTTATGAAGGAAATTGAAGAAGAAATGGAAAAACATTCTATGTTCATGGATCAGAAGAATAAATATTGTTAAAATGTCATTACTACCCACAGCAATCTACATATTCAATGCAATTCCAATCAAAATTGCACCAGCATTCTTCTCAAAACTGGAACAAACTATCCTAAAATTTGTATGGAGCCACAAAAGATCCCAAATAGCCAAAGTAATATTGAAGAAGAAAACCAAAATGGGAGGTATCACCGTCCCAGACTTTATCCTCTACTACAAAGCTGTCATCATCAAGACAGTATGGTATTGGCACATAACCAGACACATAGACCAATGGAATAGAATTGAGAACTCAGAATTGGACCCACAAATGTATGGCCAACTAATCTTTGACAAAGCAGGAAAGAGTATCTTTGACTAATGGAAAAAAGACAGCCTCTTTAACAAATGGTTCTGGGAGAACTGTACAGCAACATGCAGAAGAATGAAACTAGATCATTTTCTCACACCATACACAAAAATAAACTCAAAAAGGATAAAGGACCTGAATGTGAGACAGAAAATCATCAAACCCCTAGAGAAGAAAGCAGGACTCTCTATTCTGTTCCACTGGTTTATCTGTTTTACTAATACCACACTGTCTTACTGTAGTTTCAAAGTAAGTCTTGAAGTTGGTAGTGTCATTCCCTCATTTAGTTCATCCCCTTCAATATTATATTGGCTCTTCTGGGTTCTCTGTGGTTTTGTTTTACATTTTTGTAATGGTTATTGATGTTGAACATCTTTTAATTTTTATTGTACATTTGTTGATATTTTATGAGTAAATATTATTCATTCCACTGTCCATTTTTAAATTGGATTATTAATGGAAAATATTTTAACTTGTAAGAGTTCTTTGTATATCTGTATTTCTCTTCTGTATCCAATATGTAATTTTAAAATATTTATCCCATGCTGTGGGTTATTTTTCACTTTCTTGATGGTGTCATATTTAGTGTGACATCACTTTTAGATGTAATATAATTCACGTAACTTTTCTTAATTTGCAAATGTTTTGAGTGTCACACTTAAGAAAGTATTAATTAATCAAAGGTCATGATGATTTATCCCTGTTTGTTTCTAGGAGTTTTATAGCTCTTACATTTAGGCTTAATGATCTTTAAAAGTTATTTTATGTATATGTGAGGTAGGGGTCCAACTTCATTCTTTTACGTGTGGATATCCAGTTATTAAAACATTATTTATTGAAATGATTATTCTTCCCATATTGAACCCTGTTGAAAATCAGTTAAGAACAAATATCAGATTACTTCAGTATTTTCTCTACCTCCCACCAACATACACCTGTGTGCCAGTATCACACAGTTTTGATTGTTGCAGGTGTGTATTAACTTTTGGAATTGGGAAACAAGAATTCCCAAACTTTATTTTTCAAGATTGTTTTTTGCATTCTTATTTCTTCACATTTCCAAATGGATGGATCCAAATGGATTAGTTTATCAGTTTCTTTTTTAAAAAGCAGCTGGGATTTTAATAGTAATTATGTTAAAATTGTAGAACAGCTTAGGGTGCCTGGGTGGCCCAGTCAGTAGTGTCCGAAGATCAGGTCATGATCTTCCAGTCTGTGAGGTCAAGCTCTGCGTGGACTCCATGCTGAAGAGTTTGAAACCTGCTTCAGATTCTGTGTCTCCTTCTTTCAGTCCTCCCCCTGCTTGCACTCTGTCTCTCTCTTTCTCAAAAATAAACATAGAAAAAATTTAAACTGTATAGCAATTTGAAAACAGTACTTTAATAATACTAACTTTTCTAATTCATAAAGATGAAATGTCTTCTCACTTTTTAAAACCTTCTTTAACATATTTAAATAACTTTTTGTGGTTGTCAGCACAGAACTTTTTATCCTTCTCTCATGACACTTCTCGAGGATTTTATGCAGTTTGATGTTACTGTAAATGGAAGTCTATCCTTAATTTCACTTTTAAGTAATAGCCTACTCTATAGAAATATAATGGACGAAATAAGTCAGGCAGAGAAGGACAAATATCCTATGTTTGCACGTATAGGAGGATTAGGAGGAACTTAACTGAGGAACAAGGGGGAGAAGAAGGGTGGAAATGGTGGGGGAAAGGGAGAGAGGCAAACCATGAGAGACTCTTGAATGCTGACAAAACCTGAGGACTGATGGATGTGGGGGGGAGGAGGGATGGGCATGGAGGAGGGCACTTATGGGGATGAGCACTGAGTGTTATGTGGAAACTAATTTGACAATAAACTATTTGTAAAAAAAAAAATCAAATGTTATTTTTTAAAAGCTCAAAAAAAAAAAAAAGAAATATAATGGACTTTTGTACATTGACCTTATATTCTACTACCTTACCAAACTTGTTCATTAGTTCAAATAGATTGTGTGTCTGTGTGTGTATTCCTTGGAATTTTTAATATCCCAAATGATGTTATCTACAAATAGAGACACTTGTGCTTCTTTCTTTCAAATCTGGGGAACAATTATTTCATTCTTGCCTATTTACTGTGGTTAAAACCTCCATTATGTTGTCGAATAGAAGTGATGAGAGTAGACATATTTATATTGTTCCTGATTTTAGAGAGGAAGCATTAACTCTTTCACTGTTAATTATGATATTAGCTGTGTGTTTATCATATATGACTTTTATTGGATAAATAAATTCCAATTTGTTGATTTTTTATAATTAAGGAGTATTGAATGTTGTCAAATGAATTGTCTGTGTCTACTTAGATGATTATATGTTTCTCTCTATTCTATTGTTATGGTGCATTATATTTATTTGTGTATAGTAAATAACTTTTCCATCTTGCATTTCTTAGTAGGATACCTTTGAAAGGTGGAATATTTGGAGAGTGATAAGCTACCAGATGTTTTAAATAATTCAGAGGTGATAATGGAACTACACTTGGGCCATAAGATAATTGTGAGTCATTTTGAATAATTAAAGGTAATCATTTTTTTTAATGTTTTATTTATTTTTAGGAGAGAGAGAGAGAGACAGCGTGAGCAGGGGAGGGTCAGAGAGAGAGGGAGTCACAGACTGAAACAGGCTCCAGGCTCTGAGCTGGCAGTCAGCACAGAGCCCGACGCGGGGCTCGAACCCACGAACCGCGAGATCATGACCTAAGCGAAAGTTGGACGCTTAACCGACTAAGCCACCCAGGCGCCCCTAAAGGTAATCATTTTTGACAACCAAGTATAGTTGTCACATTTTATAGACCTTTTGGGAGGTCTGTAAACACGTGAATTTTTTCTTAATAATGTTTTTGTTTTTGAATCAGAAAACAAGGCTGCTGAGAACATAAACACCAATAACTAAAGGCCACTCTCTTCCAATGCTTATCTTAGCCCAAATATGGGATCTAAAAGGAGTAACCAGGTTCCACTTTCCTGAATACAGCACAAAATGTACACCATCAGTACTTGACAGATTGACTTATCAACCTCACAGTTGCAACATTTTAAAATGTCTTTTTCTTAGAAATTTGAAACTTATAATTGTAATATATTCACTAATTCTGGTTTGTACAATCTTAGCCTGAGTTGCTCAGTTGGTTAAGCTTCCGACTTCTGCTCAGGTCATGATCTCACAGTTCCTGAGTTCGAGCCCCACATCCAGCACTGTGCTGACAGCTCAGAGCCTGGAGCCTGCTTCAGATTCTGTGTGTGTGTGTGTGTCTCTGTCTCTCTGCCCCTCCCCCACTCATGCTCTGTCTCTCTCTGTCTCTAAAAAAGGAATAAACATTCAAAATAAATTTGAAGAATCAGCACTGTTTTAAAAGCAACTCCTTACTTGTAATGAAAGTATCAACCTGATCAGATGAAAAGTAACATAGAACTTTCTTTTTTTTTTTTTAAGCTTTTTAACATTTATTCAGTTTCGAGAGACAGAGAGATAAAGAGCACAAGCAGAGGAGGGGCAGAGAGATAGAGGGAGACAGACTCTGATGCAGGCTCCAGGCTCTGGGATGTCAGCACAGAGTCTGACACAACGCTCGAACTCATGAACCACGAGATCATGACCTGAGCCTAAGTGGTCACTTAACTGACTGAGCCACCCACCCAGGGGCCCCCGTAATATAGAACTTTCAAATAAAGACAATGAAATAAAAATACCTTAAATTTATATTTATATATTTGAACATATAAAATATTTCAAAAATAAGCTCTCTCTCTCTTGAAATATGAGTTACTCCTTATTAGTACTTACTTGAATAATTTACCAAATAAAAACTGCCTTCCTTTCATACATACTTTAAGCTATATACTTCTAATTGTAAGAATAATTTCACTTGCAAGAATATTTTATTGTGTGCATTTTTGAAATTGAATTACATCTTTGGTATTCTATTGTCAGCATATAGAGGCAGGTAGAATTTTCATTTCCATGCCTAAAGTCACTCTACTATGATTTCTGTCTCTGTAAGCATAACATACAAAAATGCTTACTTTGGAAAAAGAAAACATGTGTTTTATCTTCAGGAGACAATATGAATTATAAGTCAAAAACTCAAAACTTTGAAATATTGGGATAGGAATATAAAAAAATAAATGACTAATATAGATATTTAACTAAAATATTTGAAAAAGAGAAACACACTTATTCATAGAATTTAGAACTATGATGTTTCCATTTTCAAGTAACTGGATACATTTACTTAAAGCCCTTACTTCTCAGACTTGACTTCTGCAGAAGCTGAGTAACAAATGGCTTTAAAAACCCATCTCCTGGCACCCTGGGTGGCTCAGTAGGTTGAGCAGCTGACTTCAGGTCAGGTCATGATCTCACGGCTGTGGGTTTTATCCCCATGTTGGGCTCTGTGCTAACAGCTCAGAGCCTAGAGCCTGCTTTGGATTCTGTGTCTCCCTCTCTCTTCCCTTTCCCCGCTCATGCTCTGTCTCTCTCTGTCTTTCCAAAAATAAATAAATGTAAAAAAAAAAGCCATGATGTCATCACTAATCCTTTATTTTTTTGTATAAGTGATGTATATTTTATACAAATTATACAAATGATTACAGTTGTCCTCTATTCTTTGGAGGATATATTCCAAGACCCCCAATGGATGCCTAAAACCACAAATAGTCCCAATCCTTATATATACTGTTTTTTTCTATAAAAAAGTTTAATTCATAAATTAAGTACAGTGAGATATTAACACTAATAACTATTTAAAAAGTAGAATTATTCCAATAAGTCACGTGAATGTGTTCTCTTTCTCAAAATATCTTGTGCTGTACTCATCCTTCTTTTTCTTGTGATGATGTGAGATGATAAAATGCCTCCATGATTATATGAAGTGAGGTGAATGATGTGAGCATGGAACATAACATTAGGCTACCAATGACCTTCTGAAGATATGTCAGACTGCTTCCAAACTGTGCTTGACTGTGGGTAATAAACCATGGAAAATGAAACTTCAGTTAGGGAGGGAACTACTATATCTCCAATTAAAGTTGGTCTGCTGCTGGTTCAAAGAACAGTTTTGTGGGAGAAATGCTAATTATAGTTCTCATTTTTAAACTCCTGGTTATTCTTTAACTTTCCAGCCAACAGCTTTACTTTTTGAAACGTTTAGAGATATTTTCTCTCATGAATATTTCAGAAATATTTAGCAGCATATATTTAAATGCATAAAGGTAACACTCCTTTTTTTCCTTTTATGTCATAAGATTTGGCTTTTGATTATCTACTCAACTCTCCTTGAACATGAGGGAAGTTAATCTACATTGGATAGCTGAGGCTGGAGACAAAATGGTTTTAGAATACCAGTTTACTCAAACATATAATCTTTCCAGCAATATTAGAAACACAGTCACAGAAGAAAATAAAATGAATGGCTTTGTGGAACCAAGATTGAAGGCTTTTGGGTTGGGCATTTAAGAAAAGAAAGAAGTGTAAGATGTGAGAGTTTGTGAGCTTACCACAACACAGTATGATAGAGACTGACTTAATATTCATCAAACTAATCTTTTCTTCCTGGTCACACAGCTGGGTGACAATCCCCAGTCTCCCTTTCAAATAGGTGTGCCCATGTGAATGAAACCTAGACAATGATTATGAGTTAAGAATGTGCACCAATTCTTCTGTGACTTTCTTTTTTTTTTTTTTTTTTAATATTTTTATTTATTTCTAGGAGAGAGAGAGACAGCGTGAGCAGGGAGGTCAGAGAGAGAGGGAGTCACAGACTGAAACAGGCTCCAGGCTCTGAGCTGGCAGTCAGCACAGAGCCCGACGCGGGGCTCGAACCCACGAACCGTGAGATCATGACCTAAGCGAAAGTCGGACGCTTAACCGACTAAGCCACCCAGGCGCCCCTTCTGTGACTTTCTTAACAGTTTTGCCCATATTCCATCTTCTTTTCCATCACCTAATTGAATGAGGGTAATGTGTAAGTGGATCCTATAGGTGTTTCTTTTTCCTCTTATATTCCAGAATAGGTTTGGGAAATTTGACAACCTGGACACAAACAAAAGGAAAAGACAGAAAGTAAGGTACCTCCAAACCATAACTTTCTTTAACCAAAGAACTAGAAATGGATCAGAGCAGGCACAGGAGCACATGTACCCCAATGTTTATAGCAGCACTCTCAACAATAGCTAAAACATGGAAAGAGCCTAAGTGTCCATCAACAGATGAATGGATCAAGACGATGTGGTTTATCTATACCATGGAATACTACATGGCAATGAGAAACAATGAAATCTGGCCATGTGTAGCAACATGGATGGACCTTGAGGGTGTTATGCTGAGCGAAATAAGTCAGGCAGAGAAGGACAAATATCCTATGTTTGCACGTATAGGAGGATTAAGAGGAACTTGACGGAGGAACAAGGGGGAGAAGAAGGGCGGAAATGGTGGGGGAAAGGGAGAGAGGCAAACCATGAGAGACTCTTGAATGCTGACAAAAACTGAGGACTGATGGTTGTGGGGGGGAGGGGGGAAGGGCATGGAGGAGGACACTTGTGGGGATGAGCATTGAGTGTTATGTGGAAACTAATTTGACAATAAACTATTTTGTAAAAAATAAATAAATAAATAAATAAATAAACATTAAAAACAATTTAAAAAAAAGAAAGAAATGGATCAGAGCAGCAACAGAAAACCTTTAGACCATAAATAAACAGTCTAGATTTCTGCTTTGGCCCATCTATACCAAGACACTCCAATCCTCCTGACAAGGTGATATTACAGAAAGCTGAGGAAAGGGTAGTGCTTTTATCCCCACTGGGTGACAATGAGCACTGTCGCATCTCTACCTTGATGTCTGTGGATGCCATAAATGGAGTAATGATGAGACACTCCCTCTCCTCTCAGTAGGTTCGTATCAAAAGAAGCATTTTGGGGAGGTAGAGTGTTTTTCACTCCCTGAGTGTCATCAGGAGATGGGTAGGAAAACTTACTTTCTATTCCAACATAGCAATAACAAGGGATTGACCTCCATTTTCTCTTCCAGAATGGTGTCAGCAGAATCCAGCAATATCAGAATATTTAAATAACATCCAAATCCTCATAAAAATAATACCCAAAATATTCAGGACCAATAGAAAATCAATTATCAAAATGTATCATACCACATACCACAAAAATCTCAACTTCAATGAGGAAGAACAATTAATAGACATCAGCACTGAGATAATAGAGATGTTGAAATTAGCTGACAAGAAATTTAAAGCCATCATAGAAATAAATACTTTTAAAAAATTAAGACTATGTTTGAAACAAATGGGGAAAATACAAAGTCTCTCTGACTTAATAGAAAGTCTTAATAAAGAGGTAAAAGATAGAAAAAAATGTTGAAATTTTAGAACTGCATAAAAGAAACAGAGATAGGGAAAAATAGAAATTTAATGGATGGGCTCAAAAGAATGGAAAGGAAAGAAGAAAAAATAGTGAGGGTGTAGACAGAACAATATAAACTACTCAATATGAACAACAAAAGTCAATAGATTAAAGAAAATAAAACCCTAGGGACATATGAGACTTTAATTAAAGGTATAACATTTCTGTCAATAAATTTCCAATAAGAGAGAAGATAATAGGAATGAAAAATATTTTAAAAAATTAATGACTGAACCTTCTAAAATTTAGCCAATATTTTAAGCTAAACTACAGATTCAAGAAGTTGAGTGAATCCCAAGTAGTGTAATGTCAAAAATATACATCAAGGCACTACAAGACACATCAAGTCAAACTAAAAACAGAAACAAAGGGAAATCTTTAAATCAGTGACAGAAGCAATACTTTTCCTACAGGAGAAGTGAATTCTAAGGACACCATATGAAAAAGCATAGAGGAAAGACACACATGGAGTAAAGACATTTATCAAAGGATGAAAGAAAAGAACTTACAGGCCTACATCATATACCCAACAAAAATAATCTCCAAGAATAAAGGGGAAATCAAAACATCCTCATATGAAGAAAAACTAATAGTACTTACCCACTTATTTTTTTTTTACAAATAGTTTATTGTCAAGTTGGTTTCCATATAACACCCAGTGCTCATCCCCACAAGTGCCCCTCTCCGTGCCCACCCCTCCTCCCCCCCCCACACCCATCAGTCCTCAGTTTTTGTCAGCATTCAAGAGTGTCTCATGGGGAACATGTGCTCCTATGCCTCAGCATTTCTATATCCCTTGGGTAAATTCCTAGCAGTGCTATTGCTGGGTCATAGGGGAGTTCTACTGTTAATTTTTTGAGGAACCTCCACACTGTTTTCCAGAGGGGCTGTACCAGTTTACATTCCCACCAACAGTGTAGGAGGGTCCCCGTTTCTCCACATCCTTGCCAACATCTCGTGTTCTCTGATTTGCTCATTTTAGCCACTCTGACTGGTGTGAGGTGGTATCTCAGTGTCGTTTTGATTTGTATTTCCCTGAGTACTTACCCACTTAAACACACATTTTCTTTCTCCTTGTGCACAGTTATTAATTGTGACATTGATTGTAATAGGAAAATATTGGAAAAAACCTAAATGTCTAGCTGAATGCTTTTAAATAAATTATAATTTATCCACACAATGGAATATCACAACTGCCAAAAACTATGGGGAGGCCAAAAAACTGATAGAAATACTTTAAGGTATAATTGCTAAAGGTAGGTATAAAAAATGTGGGAATTCTTATATATTATAAGCATCATATGTCTTAAATAAAGCACATACGCTGCATTTATTGCATTAGCTGTGAAATTGTGAACCTTACTCCAAATCATTTTCCTTGGCTTAGATCATCCACTCTTGTAGTTCAATGACATTTAACCCCCACCCATCTTTGTAACTATCATAAAATTTCTGTGCTTTCCTTTTGTAGAAAAATACACAACTAAAACTTTTAGACCTATAATGAAAAACACATGCAGAGCCCCGAAAGAATTCAGAGGACTCAAAGATGTCAGACCTCTGAAACTTCTAACTTATCTATCCAAATCAGTGATCTAAATCCTCCAAGTCTCTTTCTATCTCACCACCTTAATATATGATAGTTTGTGGTAGGCATATTAATGGTTCCAAAGATGCCACCTACTAATTCCTCAAAGCTATAAAGAGTTAGTACCTTGTCTGGCAAAAATAACTTTGTAAATGCGATTAAATTAAGGACATTTACATGGGGATATTATTCTGGATTATTATGTAGGCCTAGTGAAATCATAAGGGTCCTCATAATTGGAAGGAGGAAAAAGAGACAGAGAAAGAGATATAACTATGGATGACTCCAAAAGCTATAAAATGTAAGGGCCAGATTTTCCTTTAGAAGGTACAGGAGGAATGGAATTCTGCTGATGTCTTGATTTTAGTCCTAGAAGACCCATTTCAGAAATCCATCCTCCAGAACTGTAAAAGTAATAAGTTCATGTTGCTTTAAGCCATGAAATTAGTAGTAATTTGTTACAAAGCAATAAGAAACAAATACAAAGCATGAGGAAGGAACTCTACAAGCATGCAGGTATTTAGTGATGGAACCCCATTACTTGCCTCTCATTTTGTCTAGTGTCCTCTCTCTCACTCATATTGATGCAGCCACTCCAGTACTTTCAGTTGCCTGGATATTCCATTTTCTCCATTATGCATATAATTTCTTCACGTTGTTGTATCTACCTGGAATGTCTACCTCCTCCAACTCTTCACCTCACCATTTACCCAACTCTTCACCTCACCCTTTACTCTTCAATTATCAGTTCAGACACCATCTACATCGCTTAAGAAATCCATTCTCATAATTTCTCTGTTTATCTACTTTTATTCTGTCCAGATTCATCCCAGCATTTGTAAAAATTTAATGTCAAAATCTATTAATATCTACCTCATAATTCAAGCTCAAAGATCCCTTGAAACAAGAAGTAAGTGATATATAATTATTTTAATAATTTTGTCCTCAGCATATACAACAATATATTTACTGTGGTAGATACAAATGTTGCAAAGGAATAGACAAGTATGTAATAAAATGCATGATAAGTGGATTCTAAGGAATAAGGTTTAACAATTATTTTGGGGTAGAATTATAAGCAAAAATAAAATGGCATTGATAAATAAACTGCCATTGATTTCCTCCTAATAAACTCACTAATTTTAGATTCTGAATCTTTTTTATCTTGAACTATCTAGTCAATGAATAGTTGAGTTAAAAAAATTGTCCAAAATTTCAGGCTACATTTTACTCATTTAATACACTCTGGTTTAAAAGGCAGATATACTCACTTAGCAGAAAGACAATTTTGTTAACAACTGCAAAACTGCCTTACTGCTTGAAGTTATAGATTACATATTCATTTCTCCATATAAAACAGAAAGAGATATATGACATTCTAATTCCACAAGCATTTATCTATTAACATTGAGGGGCTCCCGGGTGGCTCAGTCAGTTAAGCATCTGACTTGAGCTCAGGTCATGATCTCACAGTTCGTGAGTTCAAGCCCTGCATCAGGCTCTGTGCTGACAGCTCAAGCCTGCAGCCTTCCTTAGATTCTTTGTCTCTCTTTCTCTCTCTCTACCCTTTCCTCCCTCACACTCTGTCTCTCTGTCTCAGAAATAAATAAACATTAAACATTATTAACATTAATAACTTTCTAATTATGTGCTTTCCTGTGTTCAGCCTGGGCAAGGGGAACACAGTGGTGAATGTCACAGGGCCGTGCCACACCAGCAAGGTAACTGTTGCTGTATAGACAAAATGTGCTGGGCCAGAGGAGAGAGGGCAGAGACGTGACATCGGGAATCAGGGAAGTGTAATAGCGGGATACTGGGGAGAGAACTTCTAGTAGTAGAATCAGGTTAATGACTTCAATATTGAAGTATTTGGTGTCAATGTAAATCTGCTTAACTACATGTAAATAAGCTCAAATGATTTTTTAAAAATAGATTTTCCATGATAGTTTCTTGGATAACTTTCTTTTTAAAGACAATTATCAAATTCTTTTTAAAAAGTCATGTTTTAATTTGGTCACAAGCTAACAAAAATTTGCTCTGCTTATGAGATCTCTGTCTCTGTCCCAAAGGAGCATGCTTGTTCAAAAATAGTGAGCAGACAACTTTGAGGCAGTAGTCGGACTATGGGGAGAGTAAACATCAGCAACATTTGGGGCTGCAAAGTTTTGAAAAGCCTTTTGTGAGGAGGGATTAGTGTTTACTGAAGTGGAGATTATAGAAGATGAAGAGGCAGATTTGGGGAGGAAAATATTAAATTTGAAAATGAACACGTTACAAGGTGACTATCAGTTACCCTGAAGGAAAAATAAAAAGTCACAAATGGACATATGTGTGTGTCATATCTGTGGATAAGGCCCGAATTTTCCTCCATTAAACAGAAAAAAAAACAAAAATAGACAATGAAAAATTAAAATTAGGAAGTGTTGTTATACTCTTCATTTTAATCATACTCTAAATAAGGGTGATGCAAAAACACAAGATAATGGCCAGAGGTAGGTGAAGGACGATCATACTTAGAAAGCTGGATGGTACAGTGATTTAGTTTTTTAAGTGACTTAGGAAGAAGAAACAAAGGCTCTAGTTTCTAGCAAAATTGTCTCAACAAAAGCTATAATTTACTGCAACACAGACAGAAGCAGGACCAGATGCAGCAGGCAAGAAGCTTGTAATTAAGAACAGGAGTTGGTAATTACCTTCTTCTATTGTAAGGGGAAAAGAATAATTAAACAGCCACATCCAAGCAGATGCTCACCAAGGGCTTCTGATTGTGGAGGAGAGTCCTAGAGTAATTTGTTCTTGACAATATCAGGGAATTATTTTTTCCCCTAATGTATTCCATATTTTCTGAAATAATTGTTTCAGGTCTGAAGCAATTGTGTAGGTTCATTTTAAAAATTACAGCAACAAATATTTATTAAATAACTATCAGGTGTATGTGTGTTTTCAGCTTTGATGTTAATATCACTAAGTTCCTGTCCTCAAGTAGTTCACAGTCTATTGTAATATAATTATCCGGGGGCCCAGTATCTCTTTTTATCCTTCAGACTGGAGGAGTTTTGACCACAGGTTTTAGCTACCAGGAAAACCTTTTCATCATACGGTGATTTAATGTGACATATTATCTGGGACCTAAATGAGATGAGCCAGTTATGTGACAATGTTGAAGAAGGGTGTTCTAGCTAAAGGAAACAGCATGATCAAAATTATCTAGAACTGAGGTGAGCCTTTTGGAAGAATAAATAAGGTGGTTTGAGGAGAGTGAGCAAGAAGTGTCCATAGAAGTCAAGCTGACATATGGACAGCTTGCAGATAACAGACGTAGATAATGTAGTAAATTGTTTGCAAAAATGGGTGTGATCTTTTCCCTTTCTGTACCCAGGCAGCTTTGCATTCCAAGTTTCCAGCCTCTCTTCCTCACTTCTTCAATCTGCTCTGTCTTTGTGGAAAGTATACAGAGAAGGGGCTGCTATATCATGTCCAAGCGTAAGCCTCAAAAAGCTTTGTACTGTTATCCTCTCCTCATCAAGCATGGCCTCCATGTGAACAGACCTGCTTCCTGATGGGGGATGAGAAGTATGTGGAAAAAAATGGAAGAACTCCAGCCAAGGGTCAGCACCTATCCAGTTAACCTGGCTGCTACCCAGAGATGTGGGGGTTTTCATAGCCAAGGTCAGTACAGTTCCCTGTGTGAGCCCAGCCCAGCCTGTCCGACAATACAGTTGTGAACTCAGGTAATGTAGTTCTCAGCCACAAAGCTCCGGGTTGATTTGTTATGCATCAAAAGCTAGTTGATGCAGACAGGAATGATACTGTGTTGAACATTGTAGGCCACTTTAGATTGTCTAGATGCTTGTGCACTTGCAAGCCGAGGCATGAGGGTGCATGAGATTGGATTTATGTTTTAATAAGAGGATTCTGAGTTGAGAAAGGCCAAGAATAGAGGCACTGAAATCATTTAGTAAATTACAGTATACAAGTAAAATACTGTTGATTAGAGAGGTACAATGGAAATAGGATTTAATGAATGATGATATATAGGTAGTGAGGGAGAAAACAGAATCAAGGGTTATTTCAATAAATATTCATTGTGTGCTTATAAAGTCCTGAGACTGATAATGTATGCTCCAAATAAAAAAAAACATAGACTTTATCATCATAGAACAGCTGTATTGTAGATGTTAAACTAATATTCACAAAATAAAGCAAAAATGCTATCATTGTAGAGTTTTCAGGGAAAAGGCACACATAATGCTGTGGAAGCTGCCTTACACCTGGGTCCTTGGAGTTCAGCACTCTGCTTTAGGGAATCATCTTTCAGATTACTATCAAAAATTTCTTTTTCATTTGAATTCTGAATTGTGTCCTATTCTTTTAGAAAGTAAAATAGATATAAAAAACATCAGGGAATATCACATCACATACGTTTTTTTAATTTTTTAATGTTTATTTATTTTTTTAGAAAGAGAGACAGAGCACAAGTGGGATAGGGGCAGGCAGAAGGAGACACAGAATCTGAAGCAGGCTCCAGGCTCTGAGCTATCAGCACAGAGCCTGATGCTGGGCTCGAACTCACCAACCATGAGATTATGTCTTGAGCCAAAGTCAGACACTTAACCAACGGAGCCACCTAGGCACCCCATACACATCACATAAGTTAATAGTACTCAGAATTTTATGAAACTGTGTCTTAATTTACTTAATTATGCATTGAGGAGTATCATATTCATTTATTGTCAATTGCACAACAAAATTTTGGAAGAACAGTGTTATACATATAGCATAAGATTGTAACTCTATTCTATATGGGTATGATTTAGGCCAAATACTTACCAACTTTCTGCCAAAGAGAAAGAAAAACATTTACAGACAAAGACCTCAGGATACAAATATTCATTTCATTTGTGGAAATAATTAGATCTGCATTTGGTTTTCTGGCCCAGAACAAACTGATATTGAACAACTGTCACTGTTACAACTATCAGTTTAGCAGGAGGAAAGAGTTAACTTCCAGAGGTAGAGAAAAAAATATTTTGTATTTTTTTCTTTATTTTTTGCTGTGTTAGTGTCTTCATGGCTTGATTAAAAAGAAAATCAGTTTCAACGTCATGAAAATGGAATGTTAGGAGGAAAAAAACATTTTGACAGAATGATATGCTGTGTAACTTAATCATAAATTAAGACAGTGAAGCTTTGGATTGCAAGTAGGCTGTTCTGCACGTGTTCGGTAAGATGAACAAACATTACTACTAAATTTTAACTTGATAAAGGAGCAATGTCTTACAATGTGAGTAGTGTGTGACTCCGAATATTACATGACCACAAATGAGCCAATGGTGGTTTCTCTCTCACTCGCTTAGGATTGTCAGTGATCATCTCCATGCTCATATGCTTGGTCTCAGGCTGTGGTGTTTGGCAGAAATCAGTGATTTTTCAGAATGTTAGAAGTGCCCATTGTGGGCACTAGTGTATTTTTGTCACTTCAAAGCACCTATCGACAGTCCTTTGCTTTTCCTACAAGAGTAAGTTTAAGAATGTTTTGCTTCATTCTAGGTCAGGCTGCCTGCAGATGTATAGACCCTTTCATCAGCAGCTTTATTGTGATTTACATTAAATACAGTATATGACAGGAGTTTATGAATACAGTACTGTAGTCAACATTCATGTAAGCATATGCAATGGCCCCAATGCAGAAAAAGGTAAAAGAAAGACAAAAGAAAGAGGTAAAAGGTAAAAGAAAGATGGTAAGAAGAAAGAAATGAATACAGTGGAAGTTAAGAAGGAAATTATTGAGAAGTATGAACGAGGTATGCAAGTGGCCAATATTGCACGGTTTTATAAGTCTACATCGACCATCTATATAATATTAAAGAAGAAATAAGGGGGCTAGAGCACACTAAAAAAGGAGTCACAAGAATATCAAAGCAATGGCCACGTGTTCTGGAGGATGTAGAAAAGTTGCTTGTTTAGATAAATGAGAAGGAACTAACAGGTGATACTGTGACCGAGAATTTTATCTGAAAGAAAACAAAGGCCTTGTATACCAACTTTGTAAATAAACCGCCTGGTATGTCAGTAGAAAACAAAGAAGACTTTAAGGCAAGCAGGGGATGTTTCTACAACTTTAAGAGGAGACGTGGCATCCATCACGTTGTAAGAAACAGACTCCAAGTTTGGACGCTAAGGCAACTGAGGCATTGCTACAGAGTTCCAGAAGCTCATTGTTTCTGAGTGTTATCTTCTGGAGCAAGTTTTTAACTGAGATAGACAAGAAAGGGCTTTTTTGGAAATAATGCCGAAGAAGACCTGTATTACAGAAGAAAAGAATTTAATGCCAGGTCACAAGCACATGAAAGACCATCTCTCTCCCTTGTTTTGTGCTAATGGAAACAGGGATTTCAAAGTCAAGCCCCTGCTCGTGTATCATTCCGAGAATCCATGAACCTTCAAGAAATGGAAGGTGAAGAAGAGCCAGTTAAACGTTACATGGAGGTCCAAGAAGAAGCCTTGGGTCACTCATATCTTGTTTGTTGAGTGGATCAATTAGGTCTTCAGTCCTACAGGGAAGAAATACCTTTTAAAAAAGAACCTGCCACTCAAAGAGTTGCTGGTTATGGATAATCCTCCTGCTCATCCTCCAGGCTTTGAGGATGACTTAGTGGAGGAATTCGAGTCCATTAAGGTCAAGTTCCTTCCTCCCAACTCTACTCCAATCCTCCAGTCCATGGATCAGCAGGTCATTTTGAACTTTAAAAAGCTTTGCACCAGGGCCCCTGGAAGGCTTAGTCTATTGAACATCTGATTTTGGCTCAGGTCATGATTTCATGGTTGGTGAGTTTGAACCCAACGTTGTGCTCCGTGCTGACAGCTCAGAGCCTGGAGCCTGCTTCAGATTCTGTGTCTGCCTTTCTCACTGTTCTTCTCTTGGCTCATTCTCGCTCTCTCTCTCTCTCAAAAATAAATAAACATTTAAAAAATTAAAAAAAAAATCTTTATACCAAAGCACTATTTATGCAATGCTTCAAGGAGACTGAAGAAACAAACCTTACCCTCTGAGAGTTTTGGAAAAATCATTTCCACATCATGAACTCCCTTAAGATCATCAATAAAGCCTGGGATGGGGTCACTAAGGGAACCCTTCATGAAAACTGTGACCTGATTTTATCCTTTGATACAACTTAGAGGGGCTTGCTCATGAAAAAAGCTTCCAGTTGTCAATGAAATTGTGTCCTTGGAAGAGACCATGGGTCTGGAGGTAAATGAGGACAACATTCAGGAGCTGGTGGAGGAACATGGCCAGGAGCTGACCACCAATGAACTGATGGATCTGCAATGTGAGCAACAGCCAGAGGTTATGGAGGAGATCTCATTTGCAGAGGAAGAGGGAAAAAGGCAGAGGAATCCCTAGCTTCAAATGAGATTAGGAAGATGTGTAAAATGTGGGAAACAGTGCAAAATTCTGTAGAAAAGCAGCACCCGTATAAGGCTGTAGCAGCGTGAGTGATGAATCTGTTTAATGTCACATTCCCGTGAAATCCTTAAAAGGAGGCAAAAGCAAGTGTCAGTGGATAGATTTCTTGGCAAAAGTGCATGAAAAGAAAAATATTCCATTAAGCCAATAGATAGCAGTGATTCTGTTAGTGATAGTGAAAGTCATCCTATACACTAACCCTCCACTCTTTTCTCCCTCACACCAGCCATAAAGATTTTCAAAAGCAAGTGCAGGCTATTTTGTTTGTTTTTCCTTGTGTATTTTGTATTTTCTTTATTATTTTGTATTGTATTACAATATTATAATGATTTTTATAGGAATATTGTTGGGTTATAGAATGAATCATCTGAGTTTCCATTATTTCTTATGGGGAAATTTGCTTTGATATACAAGTGCTTTGGATTATAAGCATGTTTCTGGAATGACTCATTCTGGCAAACCAAAGTTTTACTGTATTTTGTTTTATTTCAGTCATTGAATATCAATCAGGATTGAATCAAGGTAATTAAAGTGTAAATAAAATAATTATTCACTAACTATTCAATTCAGTAAATTGCTGAGATCTCCATATCTACCTTAAAAATTTCTTCAATCTTTAAGCTTGGATTATCTTACATGGCCTCACAAACTACTGCCTGGATAAGATAAAATTTCTATTTTACATTGGAATGTGTACAAGTATATATAATTGGAGAATATATTTAAGGTAAATGTAAACAAAAATGCCCAAGTGTTATTCGATATGTTAAAATTATTCTATTCTATATAAACTAGTATTTGAAATAGTGAGTTAGTAGTGAGGGGGTTAAAAATGTTTCCTGTATACAATTGTTTTGGTAGGGTGGGAGGAGCTAAGATGGCATAGTGGTAGGACCCTAGGCCTGTCTTATCTCTCTAACACACCTAGACGAATTCATTTGAATACCCAAGATATTAATCAGAGGACTGACAGAACAAACTTCACAACTAGAAGGAGAGAAGAGGCCACACCATGGAAGGTAGGTGCGCAGACTCGTTTTGGGGGTAGAGAGGGATCACAGGTACTGTGGAGAGGAAGGAGTCCTGGTCATGGAGAGAGGGGAGAGAGAGTGGGAGGAGCATGTAGGGGACACACAAGGAGAACGTTTCCCCAAAGCCATTGACTGGGAAAATGAGTTCTTTTGTGAGTTTTCACAACAGCAAGGCTCAAAAGCTGGAGTTTTAGAGGTTCATGGTGTAACCGGGAGGGAGCCCTAAAGGCACGACAGTGCTCCTGTAGAGAAGGCAGGCAGGACATGGGGGCAGGTGGTGCAATGTGAGGATCACCTAAGATGCACTGGGAGAGGCTGTTCCCACTTCTTGGAGGGCACCTGAGGGAGGTGGCGTTGCCTCTTTGGGTACAAAAGAGCTGGAAGCAACCATTTCCCTCCCGTGTCCCTTAATATAGTCATAGAGACACCTGCTAAGGTCGGCTACCCCAGACACTTGGCTGTTAGTGTGCTTTTCTCCAAACCCCATGCTCCTGTTCTCTTGTGTGACTGCCTGTCTGCGTCAAGCCTGCATCAATCCCAGCATGCCGTGACCCTCTGCCAGAAGATCAGTGCAGGTTCCCACTACACCAGGTCCTTAAAGTTTGGGGATTTGAAACTCAGCTGGCCTATCTGCGATAAAGCCCAAAGTGCACTATGCTGTCCCAAGCCGGCTAGCAACCTGGACACAGACAGTGTGAAAACATCAATCTGAAAAATGCCTAAGATGCACAAGGGGGAAATTATTCACTTCTCCAAAAGGGCTGCATGAGTTCCCCTCTCCATGGACCAAGATGCTGGCTGACACCATTCCCCTCCCTTGCTCTCAGCATAAACCAACTTCATTAAAAGGCACATTGCCACCCTTGGCTACATAACCTGCTTCTACCAAGACAACTCCCACCCCCACCCCCACCCCAGCCGGCCCAGGGCTCCACTGGTAGTCCTTTTTATCCAGCAGGTGGCCTAACAACCAATGCAGCAGTCTTCTCCCCCCGGAAGACCAGCACAAACCTTTGCACACACCACGTCACTAACCATAGAGCTCTGCAAAGCTTCAGCGCTAGTAGAAATAGCATCAGATCTCTTTTAACAAGCAGACCAGAGCACAGCTAATTAAAACTCACCATTCTCTGGCCAAGGTCCAAATATTCCTCACTGCAGGCAAAGAGAAACTCTGCAGAGGACTAATATGAGAGATAGACCATCCAAAACACAGCAGCAGAGTGCATGTAGCACTCCCTGAAGCACCAGGGCCTGGGCAGTATATGACCTCTTCTTAGGAGAATTTGAATAAGCATTCATAAGGATATTAGCTGAGCTCGAGGAAAGCATAAAAGACAGCAGGAATACCCTTACCAAAGAAATAAAAGACTTTAAAACCAATCAGGCTAAATAAAAGTGCTATAACAGAGATTTGAATCCTATTGGATGTAATGACCACAAGAAGGGAAGAAACAAAGGAATGAGAAAATGATATAGAAGATAGAATTATGGAAAATAATGAAGCTGAACAAAAGAGGGAAAGAAGAATCTTGGATCATGAAAGTAGACTTAAGGAACTCAGTGACTTCATCAAACCTAATAACATTCATATCATAGAAATCCAAGAAGAGACAGAAAAAGGAGCAAGCAGGTAGGTTTATTTGAGGAAATTACAGGTGAAAACTTCCCTAACCTGGGGAAGGAAATAGACATCCAAATCCAGGAGACACAGAGACCTCCCTTCAAAATCAACAAAAGAAGACCAACACCAAGACATATTGTAGTTAAATTAGCAAAATATAGAGATCAGGGGGAAAAAAAAACTAAAAGCAGCATGACAAAAGAAGTCCCTAACTGACAAAAGAAGGTGAATAAAGTTAGAAGTATATCTCTCTACAGAAACTTGGCAGGCCAGAAGGGAGTGGCATGATACATTGAACATGCTGAATGGAAAAAAAAAAAACTGCAGCCAAGAATATTCCATACAACATGGCTATCATACAAATTAATTAGAAGGAGAAATAAAGTATCCCAGACAAACAAAAACTAAAGGAGTTCCTGACCACTTATCCACCCCTGCAAAAAAATATTAAAGGCAATTCTCTGACTGGGAAAGACCAAAAGTAACAATGACTAGAAAGGAACAGAGAAAATCTCCAGAAACAGTGACAAAACAGTAATAAAATATAACTAAATACATATCTATCAATAATTAGCATGAATCTAAATGGACTAAATGCTCCAATCAATAGGGTGTGAGAATGGATAAAAGAACAAGAGCCATTTATTTGCTTCTGCTATCCATAAGAAACTCATTTTAGACTTAAAACACCTGCAGATTGAAAATGAGGAGACGGAGAAACAATTACCATGCAAATGGATGTTAGAAGAAAGTCAGAGTGGCAATACCTATATCAGGAAAACTACATTTTATTTGTTTGTTTAAAATTTTTTAATTTTGTTTATTTGTTTACCAATTTTTATTTATATTCT
This sequence comes from Proteles cristata cristata, assembly GCA_017311185.1. Taxonomy (NCBI): domain Eukaryota; kingdom Metazoa; phylum Chordata; class Mammalia; order Carnivora; family Hyaenidae; genus Proteles; species Proteles cristata. The sequence goes on from JAESUZ010004892.1 coordinate 238,546, forward strand.
AGTTAGTTAATAGGTAATACAATATAAATTTCAAGAGGACAAACTAGATTTTACAAACCAAAGGCTGTGACAAAAAATTAAGAAGGACACTATATCATAATAAGGCAATCTATCAAACAAGAAGATCTAACAAGAAGATTGTAAATATTTATGCTTCCAATTTTGGAGCACCTAAATATACAAAACAATTAATAACAAACATAAAGGAAGCCATTGATAATAATAATAATAGTAGTAGGGGACTTAAATACCTCTCTTACATGGAAGGACAGATCATCTGAGGAGAAAAAGAACAAGAAAACAGTGGCTTCGGATGACATGCTGTACCAGATGGACTTCACAGATACATTCAGAATATTTCATCATAAAGCAAATGCATACACAGTCTCTTCAAGTGCACATGGGACATTGTCCAGAATAGATTACATATTAGGTGAAAAACCAGGCCTCAAGAAGTACAAAAAGACTGAGACCATACCATGCATATTTTCAGACCACATGCTATGAAACTTCAAGTCAACCACAAGAAAAATAATTGGAAAGCCCACAAATACTTGGAAGTTAAAGAATATTCTACTGAAGAATGAATAAAAAGAAAAGAAAAAAATATATGAAAACAAATGAAAATGAAAACACGATGGTCCAAAATCTTTGGGATGTGGTCCTGAGAGGGACATATATAGCAATACACAGATCTACTTCAGGAAATGAGAAAAATCTCGAATAATAAACCTAATCTCACACCTAAGGGAATTAGAAAAAGAACAAAAAATAAATCCTAAAACTAGAAGAAGAGGAAAATAATAAAGATTAGAGCAGAAATAAACGATATTAAAAGAAACAAATAAAAAACCAGTAGAACAGATCAAACAGATCAACTAGAAGTTAGTTCTTTTTAAAAATTAGCAAAATTGATAAACTCATAGCCAGACTTATCAAAAAGAAAAGAGAAAAAAATAAATAAAATGACAAATGAGAGGAGAAATAACATCCAACACCACAGAAATAAATATAAGAGAATATTAAAAATTATATGCCAACAAATTGGACAATTTGGAAGATATGGATAAATTCCTAAAAACATAAAAATGACCAAAACTGAAAAAGGAAGAAATAGAAAACTTGAACAGATTGATAAACAGCAACGAATTTGAATCACTAATCAAAAAACTCCCAATAACAGATGTCCAGGGCCCGATGGCTTCCAAGGGGAATTCTACCAAATATTTAAGAAGAATTTATATCTATTCCTCTCAAACTGTTTCAAAAAATAGAAATGAAAGGAACACTTCCAACCTAATCTTATGAGGCCTACATTACCCTGATTCCAAAACAAGAAAGACTCCACTTAAAAAGAGAACTTCTTGATGAGCAGAGAGGCAAAAATTAACAAAATACAACAAAACAAATCCAACAGTATATTAAAAGAATATTAATTCCACTGTGATCAAGAAGGATTTATTCCTGGGTTACATAGGTAGCTCAATATTCACAAATCAATCAGTGTGTTACATCACATTAATAAATAAAAAGGATAAGAGCCATATGATCATCTTAATAGATGCATAAAAAATTTGATATAGTACAACATGATTCTTGATGAGAATCCTCAATAAAGTAGGGACAAAGGGAACATACCTCAATACAATAAAGCCCATATATGAAAAACCCACAGCTAATATCACTCTCAGTGGGGGAAATACTGAGAGCCTTTCCTCTATAGTAAGGAACAAGACAAGGATGTCTACTCTCACCACTGCTATTTAGTATAGTACCAGAAGTCCTAGCCTCCGCAAGCAGACAACAAAACAAAATAAAAGGCATCCAAATTAGCAAGGAAGAAGTCACATTTTCACTATTTGCAAGTGACATGATACTCTATGCAGAAAACTTCCATCAAAAAAGTGCCAGAACTGATGCATGGATTCAGTAAAGTTGTAGATACAAAATCAACATACAGAAATCTGTTGCATTTCTATACACAAATAATGAAGCAGCAGAAAGAGAAATTAAGGAATCAATCTCAGTGTTTATAATTGCCCTAAAAACCATAAGATACCTAGAAACAACCTAACTAAACAGTGAAAGACCCATATTCTGAAAACTATAAAAAACTTATGAAAGAAATTGAAGATGATGCAAAGAAATGCAAAAACGTTCCATGGTCTTCGATTGGATGAAAATATACTGTTAAAATGTCTATACTCTCCAAAGCAATCTACGCATTAAGTGCAATCCCTATCAAAATAACACCAGCATTTTTCATAGAGCTAGAACAAAAAAAAAAAATCCTAAAATTTGTATGGAACCACAAAAGATCCAAAGTAGCCAAAGCAACTTAAAAAAGCAAAGCAAAGCTGGAGGGCATCACAATTCTAAACTTTGAACTATAGCGCAAAGCTGTAGTTAACAAGACACTATGGTATTGCCATAAAAATAGACACATAAATCAATGGTACAGAATAGAAAATCCATTAATGGACACAAAGCTATATAGTTAACAACTTTTGACAAAACAGGAAAGATTATCCAATGGGGGAAAAAAACAATCTCTTCAATAAATGGTGCTGGCAACACTGGACAGTAACATGCAAAAGAATGAGACTGGATCACTTTCTTACACCATACACAAAAATAAACTCAAAATGGATGAATGACTTTAATGTGAGACAGAAAACCATCAAAATCCTATAGATGAAAACCTCTTTGATATCAACTATAGCAGCTTCTTAATAGATATGTCTCTGGAGGCAAGGGAAACAAAAGCAAAAATGAACAATTGGGACTTCATCAATATAAAAAGCTTCTGCACAGTGAAGGAAACAATTAACAAACTAAAAGGCAACCTAGAGAATGGGAAGAAGATATTTGCAAATGGCATAGCTGATAAAGGATTAGTATCCAAAATTCATAAAGAACTTATGAAATTCAACTTCCCAGAAACAAATAAGCTAATTAAAAAATGGGCAGAAGACAGGAATAGACTTTTTTCCAAAGAAAACATCTGGATGGCTAACAGACACATGAAAAGATGTGTGAAAAGATCACTCACCGTCAATGAAATACAAATGAAAACTACAATGAGATATCACCTCACAGCAGTCAGAATGACTAAAATTCGAAACATAGGAAACAATGAATGTTGGTGAGAATGTGGAGAAAGGGGAATCCTCTTACACTGTTGGTGGATATGCAAACTGGTGCAGCCACTTTGGAAAACAGTATGGAGGTTCCTTAAAAAATTAAAAATTGAACTACCTTATGATCCAGCAATTGCTGTACTCAGTATTTACCTAATGGATAAAAAGTAGTGATTTAAAGGAATATATGAACCCCAACGTTTACAGCAGCATTATCAACAATAGTCAAAATATGTAAAAGGCCCAAATATCCATTGACTGATGAATGAATAAAGAAGTAGTACATATATATACAATTAAATATTACTAAACTAAAAAAAATAACAGAATCTTGCCATTTGCAACAACATGGATGTTAGCAAAATATGCCAGTTTAGAGAAGACAAATAAATACCATATGATTTCACTCATGTGTGGAATCTAAGAAACTAAACAGATGAACATAGTGTAAAAAAAAGCCAGAGAGAGAGAAGCAAACCATGAAACAGACTCTTAATCACAGAGAACAAACTGAGAGTTGCTGAAGGTAAGGGGGCTTGGGTGATGGCCTAAATGGGTGATGGGCATTAAGGAGGACACCTGTGACCAGAACTTGGTGTTGTATGTAAGTGATGAATCACTAATTCTACACTAAAAATTAATATTACACTGTAAACCAATTGTAATTTAAATAAAAACTTGGTAAGCAAAACCAAAAACAAACAAACAAACAAAAACAAAAAGAAAACAAAAAAAGTAGTTAATAGCAGATTTTACCTCTAGGTGTTAAGCTCATAGATAAGATAAAAAAAATTGGAAGGTAATCTGGGCATTAAACATATTTTGAACAGAATAGCCTAATCAACCCAATGTGTTTTTTTGGAATTAGGCTAAAAAGTCTTGCACAAGAAACCACTAGCTTTTCATATAACAGTACATACAGTGCAATAGTGCTCCTTCCATAGATATCCATGTCCTTATATCTAGAACCTGTTACTTTATATGGCAAAAAGGATGGGCAATAGTAATATTAACCCTTTTGAAATGGGGACATTATCCTGGATTATAGTAAAGGCCAATGTCATCATAAAAATCAATTTGTTTTTAAAGTTTATTTATTTTTTTTGAGAAAGAGTATCCCAAACAGGCCCTGTGCTGTTAGGCTGTCAGTGTAGAACCCGACATGAGGCTCCATCCCACAAACCAGGATAAATTTATTTTTTATTGAATTTTTATGTTGACCATATAAATGGATTTTTTTTGTGTGTGTGAATGTAGTTATTTGAACTGGTAGGTTGATAATTTGAATTTTTTCAGTATACAATATGTTGTCTCTAAGTCATAAAAATTCCATTTTTTTCTAGTGCTTACACCTTTAATTTTATGTTACCTTATTGTGCGTAGAAACTCCTATACTAAGTAAGTAAGGCTTCCAATACAATTGAAATTTAATTGTTCTTATTTGCAGGTATTCTTTTCCATCCGTTCCCATCTTTTACATCCTCTCAGTTAAAACTGCCTTTATGTTTAAAGTGTCTCAAGTAAACAAGCGTTATTTGTTTTGTTTTTGTGCTTTCAAGTTTGACAATCTTATTTGCTTAGTGTACTCGTATTATCCAGCTTGGGGTTGGCTGAGATTCTTAAATCTATGGAACATTACGTTCTGACAGCTTCTAAAACTCATCAGCCATTATTTCCTTCAATGTGGCTGTGTCCCATTCTCTCATTCCTTGTTTTCCATTATTCCAACTATACAAATGTTAGATATTTTGACTGTTCCCACATAAATCATGCATTATCCACTTCTTTTCCATATGTTACCTTTCTGTGCTTCAGATTCCATATTCTATTCAACTCCTTCCATTTCACTCACTCATTTATTTCTTGAGTTCAGATATTTTAATTGTATATTAAAATGTTACATTTATTTATTTTTTATAAATAGTTTAATGTCAAGTTGGCTTCCATATAACACCCAGTGCTCATCCCCACAAGTGCCCTCCTATATGCCCATCTCCCCCCTCCCCCCCACACCCATCAGTCCTCAGTTTGTTCTCAGCATTCAAGAGTCTCTCATGGTTTGCCTCCCTTCCTCTCCCCCACTATTTCTCCCCTTCTTCTCACACAAGGTCCTCCGTTAAGTTCCTCCTAATCCTCCTATACGTGCAAACATATATTTGTCCTTCTCTACCTGACTTATTTCACTCAGCATAACACCCTCAAGGTCCATCCACGTTGCTACAAATGGCCAGATTTCATTCTTTCTCATTGCCATGTAGTATTCCATCATATAGATAATCCACATCTTCTTGATCCATGCTTCCGTTGATGGACACTTAGGCTCTTTCCATGTTTTGACTATTGTTGAGAGTGCTGCTATGAACATTGGGGTCCATGTGCTCCTATGCATCAGCACTCCTGTATACCTTTCGTAAACTCCTAGCAGTGCTATTACTGGGTCCTAGGGGAGTTCTACTGTTAATTTTTTGAGTACCCTCCACACTGTTTTCCAGAGGGGCTGCAAGAGTTTACATTCCCACCAACAGTGTAGGAGGGTTCCCGTTTCTCTACATCCTCAACAACATCTAGAGTCCTCTGATTTGCTCATTATAGCCATTATCGCTGGTGTGAGGTGTTATCTAAGTGTAGTTTTGATTTGTATTTCCCTGATGAGGAGGGATGCTGAGATCCTTTCATGTGTCTGTTGGCCATCTGGATGTCCTCTTTGGAGAAGTGTCTGTTCATATCTTCTGCCCATTTCTTCACTGGGTTGTTTGTTTTTCGGGCGTGTAGTTTGGTGAGTTCCTTGTAGATTCTGGATATCAACCCTTTGTCTGATATGTCATTTGCAACTATCTTTTCCATTCTGTCAGTTGTCTATTAGTTTTATGGATTGTCTCCTTTGCCTTGCAGAAGCTTTTAATCTTGATGAGGTCCCAATAGTTTATATTTGCTCTCGATTCTTTTGCTTTTGGGGATGTGTCAAGTCAGAAATTGCTGCGGTGGAGGTCAAGGAGGTTGTTTCCTGCTTTCTCCTCTAGGGTTTTGTTGGTTTCCTGTCTCACGTTCAGGTCCTTTATCCATTTTGAGTTTATTTTTGTGTATGGTGTGAGAACATTATCTAGTTTCATTCTTCTGCATGTTGCTGTCCTGTTCTCCCAGCACCATCTGTTAAAGAGGCTGCCTTTTTTTCCATTGTATACTCTTTCCTGCTTTGTCAGATTAGTTGGCTGTATAACTTTGGGTCCATCTCTGAGTTCTCAATTCTTTTCCATTGGTCTATGTGTCTGTTTTTGTGCCAATACCATACTGTCTTGATGATGATAGCTTTGTAGGAGAGGCTAAAGTCTGGATTGGTGATACCTCTCATGTTGGTTTTATTCTTCGATATTACTTTGGCTATTCGGCGTCTTTTGTGGTTCCATACAAATTTTAGGATAGTTTGTTCAGGTTTTGAGGAGTATGCTGGTGCAATTTTGATTGGGATTGCATTGAATGTGTAGATTGCTTTGGGCAGTAATGACATTTTAACTACATTTGTTCTGGAGAGAGGGCAAGATGGTGGAGTAGTAAGGAGCTCCATACTTGCACTCGCGCCCATACATCACACAGAAAAGATCTGAAGCCATTGGAAACCTTACAAAAGCTGAGAGATTGGGAGAAAAAGGATGCAGAATCCACTGAGAGAGCCTTCTAACGTGAGTGCGAACTGGGGAAGATAAAACTGGGCCGGGATCTGAGACTCCAGGGTGGGAGACGATCCACCTCTACCCTCTACGGGGAGTGAGAGGGGAAAAGGAGAGAGTCCGAAACAGAAAAACCTCCGCACGGGGGAGAAAAACCTCCGCTCGGTGCATAGAAAGACCGTACTTGCCAAATACCTGCACACCAGGTCCCCTCGTGCCAAGTGGTCCTGGGTGGGGGGGGGGGTTGAGCTCACAAACTGCTTCTTTGTGCCGCTCCTGGAGGCTACTTCAGAGTGGTGGGGCGCCTGCCGCCATTGTAGCTCCTGGGCGGCTGTGGTCCCTGAAAGAGTCACACGGACTCCAGGCGTCCGAGCTCCTGGCTGGCTGGAACTCGAGAGGGAAGGCAAGGAACTAAAAACTGGGATATTAGCCTGTGAGTTCGTGTTTCGGGTGACGAGACATAGAGGGACCCAGTTCTCCTCACTCCAGCGGGCTCTGGCTCAGAACACCCTGCGGGCAAGCCCCCACCCCTGCGCACCAGCCTGACCCAGAGAAGGAAGCAGAGATTCTGACGCCACCCCCAGAGCTCCACAGGGGGCCTGGAATTGCCCGAGGGGGTTGCCTGGGAAGCTGTGTCTAAGGCAATTTCAGCAGGGCGCGCAGACGGGGATTTGGAGATTGGAACTGGCCTGGGTTGAAGAGTGCAACCAACTTCGGCTGCGCCCCCGGTACGGGGAGTTTACACGCCCAAAAAAAGCAAGGAGCAGCGCTTGCTTCAAGAAGGGACTGGAGCACCTTCACTCTCCTCCCCACAACCACCAAGGCAGAGCTTGCGCCTGAGGCATTGATCATGCCACACCCATCCCTGCCTGAGAGGTGCCCTCCTCCCTTTTTTTTTTTTCCTTTTTTTTTCCTTTTTTTGGTTATTTTTCCTTTTTTTCCTTTCTTTTGTTTTCTTTTTTTCTCTTTTTTTCTCTTTCTTTTCTTCTTCTTCTTTCTCTTTTCTCTCTTTTTTCCACAGAACACTAACCTGATTAACTCTGGTCGCCAGCTTGCTTAAACAATCACGAGTCCATTCTATAAATGTAAATTCTACACCAACTGACATTTTCAGCTATTTCTTTCAGGAGTGATTAGACTATATAGTTTCTCTGGATAATTCCAGCATCCTTCTCTCACCTATCCAACCATATTCTACCCTATACCTCTTTGAAAAAAGCTTCTTATCCCTTCTGCCTGTTCATTCCATTTCCAATTCTACCTCATCCCGCACTGCCTTCTCTCTCTTTCTCTATACTCCTCAACCAGCACTGCATACACACGGCTACTTAACTGTAGCTGGGAAATCCAGGTATATGCTTTAAACCGTTCTTTGTCCATCGGTTTTCTTCTTTTTTCCTTTTCTTTTCCCCTTTTTGACCCTTTTATGTATTTTATGCTCCCTATTATTCGCCCTCCCTCCTCTGTCTTTTCTATTAACTTTTTCATTTTCCTTCTCGATTTGAATGTTAGTTGAATCAGCCTGTGCGTTTGTGTACTCCTGCTCCCTGTGTGTTTGTCTGTCTGTTTTCTTTTCCAGGGCTACCTCAAGAAACAAGCTAGAGTACACAAGGTGAAGAGTCCCAATATCACTACGAATAGGAAAATAAAATAACTAAGGTCCCAACAAGAGTGACCGAGGGATACCATTCAAAAAACAATCTCTGAAAGGATAGGCCCTGGAAAGTCAAAGAATCTTCTTGGATATAGCAGCACTCATGGAAACGGAGAGCATAACAGGTCTTTAAAACCAACAAGAGCCGGAAGGCTAACAAAAAGGACGAAACGAAAGACCTCTCCTCCAAAGAAACTCCAAGAAGAAATGACAGCTAATGAACTGCTCAAAACAGATATCAGTAGCATAACTGAACAAGATTTTAGAATAATAATGGTAAAATTAATAGCAGGGCTTGAAAAAAACATACGGGACATCAAAGAAACTATGGCTACAGACAGAATGGAAAATAAAAATAGGCATGAAGAATTAAAAAATGCGATAAATGAGATACATAATAAATTAGAGGCCTCCAATGCACGGATTGAAGAGGCAGAAAGAGAATAAGTGATTTAGAAGACACCATTATAGAAAAACAAGAAGCTGACAAAAAAAGAGACAAACTGATCCAGGAACAGGAAAGAAGAATTCGAGAGCTCAGCGACACAGTCAAACGCAACAATATCCGTATCATAGGAATCCCAGAAGAGGAAGAGAGAGGGAAAGGTGCTGAAGGAGTCCTGGAACAAATTATAGCGGAGAACTTCCCCGACCTGGGGAAGGAAGTCAATGTGGAAATACAAGAGGCTCAGAGGACTCCGCTCAGACGTAACTTGAATCGATCTTCTGCACAACATATCATAGTGAAAATGGCAAAATACAAGGACAAAGAGAGAATTTTGAAAGCAGCTAGGGAGAAAAAGGCCCTCACATACAAAGGGAAACCTATCAGAGTGGTGACAGATCTATCTACTGAAACTTGGCAGGCCAGAAAGGAATGGCAGGAGATCTTCAATGTGATGAACAGTAAAAATATGCAGCCAAGAATCTTCTATCCAGTAAGCCTGTCATTCAAAATAGAAGGAGAAATAAAAACCTTTCCAAATAAACAGAAATTGAAAGAATTTGCCACCACTAAGCCAGTCCTATAAGAAATCCTGAGGGGGATGCTCTGAAGGAAAGATTGCAAGGAAAAAAGATACCAGAGACACCACCACAAACATGAACCCTACAAAAGATATAAAGACTCTAAACCCACCTATTTCAATAATAACACTGAATGTAAATGGCCTGAATGCTCCAATCAAAAGACATAGGGTAGCAGAACGGATTAAAAAACAAAATCCATCTATATGTTGTCTACAAGAAACTCATTTTAGACTGGAAGATACCTTCAGATTAAAAGTAAAGGGATGGAGAAATATATATCATGCTACAGGAAATCAAAAGAAAGCCGGAGTAGCGATACTTATATCAGACAAACTGGACTTTAAATTAAAGACAATAACAAGAGATGAAGAAGGGCACTATATAGTAATTACAGGGTCCAGCCATCAGGAAGAACTACAATCATAAATGTCTACGCACCGAATATGGAAGCAACTAAATATCTAAAACAATGAATCACAAACAGAAACAAGATTATAGGTAAGAATGTGCTAATAGCAGGGGACTTTAAAACTCCGCTTACAGCAATGGATAGGTCAACCAGACAGAAAATCACTAAAGAAATAATGGACTTGAAAGACACATTGGACCAGATGGATCTGACGGATATATTTAGAACTTTACATCCTGAGGCCAGGGAATTTACTTTCTTCTCAAGTGCGTATCGCACATTCTCCAAGATAGATCACATACTGGGACATAAAGCAGCCCTCAATAAATATAAAGGAATAGAGATCAATAAATATAAAAGAATAGAGATCATACCAATAGATATAAAAGAATAGAAATCATACCATGCACACTCTCCAGTTTCAATGCTTTGAAACTTGAAATCAATTACAGGAAGAAGTCTGGAAAACCTCCAAAAACATGGAGGTTAAAGAACACCCTTCTAAAGAATGAATGGGCCAAACAGGCAATTAGAGATGATATTAAAAATATATGGAAACAAATGAAAATGAAAACTCAACAATTCAAAATCTATGGGATGCGGCAAAGACAGTCCTAAGAGGAAAGTACATTGCTCTCCAGGCCTATTTCAAGGGATTATAAAAAGAGCAAGTCCAAAATCTAACAGCTCACCTAAAGGAACTAGAGGCAGAGCAACAAGAACGCCCTAAACCCAGTAGAAGAAGAAAAATAGTAAAAATTAGAGCAGAAATAAACAACATAGAGACCAAAGAAACAACTGAACAGATCCATGAAACCAAGAGTTGGTTTTTTGAAAAAGTAAACAAAATTGACAAACCTCTAGCCAGACTTATCCAAAAGAAAAGAGAGAGCACCCAAATAGACAAAATGACGAATGAAAATGGACTTCTTACAAGCAACCCCTCAGAAATACAAGCAATTATCAGGGAATACTATGAAAAATTGTATGCCAACAAATTGGACAACTTAGAAGAAATGGACGTATTCCTAAACACACACTCAATACCAAAATTCACACGGGAAGAAATAGAAAACCTGAACAGACCCATAACGAGTGAAGAAATGGAATCAGTGATCAAAAATCTCCCAACAAATAAGAGCCCTGGACCTGATGGCTTCCCTGGGGAATTCTACCAGACATTTAAAACAGAATTAATCCCAATTCTTCTCAAGCTATTCCAAAAAACAGAAATCGAAGGAAAACTCCCAGACTCATTTTATGAAGCCAGCATCACTCTGATTCCCAAGCCAGACAGAGATCCAACAAAAAAAGAGAACTATAGGCCAATATCCTTGATGAATACGGATGCTAAAATCCTCAACAAGATCCTTGCAAATCGAATCTAGCAGCACATAAAAAGAATTATCCACCAAGATCAAGTGGGATTCATTCCTGGGTTACAGGGCTGGTTCAACATTCGCAAATCAATCAATGTGATACATCATATCAATAAAAGAAAAGTTAAAAACCATATGATCCTGTCAATAGATGCAGAAAAAGCATTTGACAAAATACAGCTTCCCTTCTTAATAAAGACTCTCGAGAAAGTTGGGATAGAAGGAACCTACTTAAACATCATCAAAGCCATCTATGAGAAGCCTTCAGCTAACATCATCCTCAACGGGGAAATACTGAGAGCTTTCCCCCTGAGATCAGGAACACGACAGGGATGTCCACTCTCACCACTGTTGTTTAACATAGTGCTGGAAGTCCTACCATCAGCCATCAGACACCAAAAGGGAATCAAAGGCATCAGAATTGGCAAAGAGGAAGTCAAACTTTCACTCTTTGCAGATGACATGATACTCTACATAGAAAACCCGACAGACTCCACCAGAAGCCTACTAGAACTGATCCAAGAACTCAGCCAAGTTGCAGGGTACAAAATCAACGTACAGAAATCGGTTGCATTTTTTACACCAATGATGAAGCAACAGAAAGAGAAATTAAGAAACTGATCTCATTCACAATTGTACAAAAAACCATAAGATACCTCGGAATAAACCTAACCAAGGATACAAGAGATCTGTATGATGAAACTATAGAAAACTAATGAAGGAAATTGAAGAAGACACAAAGAAATGGGAAAACATTCCATGCTCATGGATAGGAAGAATAAATATAGTTAAGATGTCATTACTACCTAAAACACTACACATTCAATGCAATTCCAATCAAAACTGCACCAGCATACTTCTCAAAACTAGAACAAACTATCCAAAAATTTGTATGGAATCACAAAAGACCCCGAATAGCCAAAGTAATACTGAAAAATGAAACCAAAATGGGAAGTATCACCATCCCAGACTTTAGCCTCTACTACAAAGCTGTCATCTTCAAGACAGTATGGTATTGACACAAAAACAGACACAAAGACCAATGGAACAGAATTGAGAACTCAGAAGTGGACCCAAAAGTATACAGCCAACTGATCTTTGACAAAGCAGGAAAGAGTAGCCAATGGAAAAAAGACAGCCTTTTTAACAGATGGTGTTGGGAGAATTGGACAGCAACATGGGGAAGAATGAAACGATCATTTTCTCACACCATGCACAAAAATAAACTCAAAATGAATAAAGGACCTGAACGTGAGACAGGAGACTATCAACACCCTAGAGGGGAAAGCAGGAAACAACCTCCTTGACCTCCACCGCAGCAACTTCTTACTTGACACATCCCCAAAAGCAACGGAATCAAGAGCAAAAAAAAAAAAATGATTGGGACCTCCTCAAGATTAAAAGCTTCTGCACAGCCAAGGAAACAACCCAGAAAATTAATAGGCAACCAACGGAATGGGAAAAGATAATTGCAAATGACATATCAGATAAAGGGTTAATATCCAGAATCTATAAGGAGCTCACCAAACTACACGCCCGAAAAACAAACAATCCAGTGAAGAAATGAGCAGAAGACATGAACACACACTTTTCCAAAGAGGACATCCAGATGGCCAACAGACACATGAAACGATGCTCAGCATCCCTCCTCATCAGGGAAATACAAATCAAAACCACACTGAGATACCACCTCACGCCAGTCAGAGTGGCTAAAATGAACAATTCAGAGAACTCTAGATGCTGGCGAGGATGTGGAGAAACGGGCACCCTCCTACACTGTTGGTGGGAATGTAAACTGGTACAGCCCCTCTGGAAAACAGTGTGGAGGTTCCTCAGGAAACTAACAATAGAACTCCCCTATGACCCAGCAATAGCACTGCTAGGAATTTACCCAAGGGATACAGAAATGCTGAGGCATAGGAGCACATGTACCCCAATGTTCATAGCAGCACTCTCCACAATAGCTAAAACATGGAAAGAGCCTAAGTGTCCATCAACAGATGAATGGATCAAGAAGATGTGGTTTATCTATACCATGGAATACTACATGGCAAGGAGAAACAATGAAATCTGGCCATGTGTAGCAACATGGATGGACCTTGAGGGTGTTATGCTGAGCGAAATAAGTCAGGCAGAGAAGGACAAATATCCTATGTGTGCACGTATAGGAGGATTAGGAGGAACTTGACGGAGGACCAAAGGGGAGAAGAAGGGCAGAAATGGTGGGGGAAAGGGAGAGAGGCAAACCATGAGAGACTCTTGAATGCTGACAGAAACTGAGGACTGATGGATGTGGGGGGTAGTGGGGGATGGGCATGGAGGAGGAGGGCACTTGTGGGGATGAGCACTGGGTGTTATGTGGAAACTAATTTGACAATAAACTATTTGTAAAAAAACAAAAAACAAAAAAAACCCTATATTTGTTCTTCCTATCCATGAGCATGGAATGTTTTTCCATTTTTGTGTCTTCTTCAATTTCCTTCATAAGTTTTCTATAGTTTTCATCATACAGATCTCTTAAATCCTTGGTTAGGTTTATTCCTAGGTACTTTAAGTTTTTTTTGTATAATTGTGAATGAGATCAGTTTCTTGATTTCTCTTTCTGTTGCTTTATTGTTGGTGTACAGGAATGCAGTCGATTTCTGCACATTGAATTTGTACCCTGCAACTTTGCTGAATTCTTGGATCAGTTCTAGTAGGCTTCTGGTGGAGTCTTCGGGTTTTCAATGTAGTGTATCATGTCATCTGCAAAGAGTGAAAGTTTGACTTCCTCTTTGCCAATTCTGATGCCTTTGATTTCCTTTTGGTGTCTGATGGCTGATGGTAGGACTTACAGCACTATGTTAAACAACAGTGGTGAGAGTGGACATCCCTGTCGTGTTCTTGTTCTAAGGGGGAAAGCTCTCAGTTTATCCTCGTTGAGGAGGATGTTAGTTTTAGGCTTCTCATAGATGGCTTTTATGATGTTTAAGTAAGTTCCTTCAATTCCTACTTTCTCTAGGGTCTTTACTAAGAAGGGATGCTGTATTTTGTCAAATGCTTTTTCTGCATCTATCGACAGGATCCTATGGTTTTTATCTTTTGTTTTGTTGATGTGATGGACCACATTAATTGATTTGCAAATGTTGAACCAGCCCTATAACCCAGGAATGAATCCCACTTGATCTTGGTGGATAATTCTTTTGATGTGCTGCTGGATTCGAGTTGCAAGGATCTTGTTGAGGATTTTTGCATCCGTATTCATCAAGGATATTGACCTGTAGTTCTCTTTTTTCCTCGATCTCTATTTGTCTTTGGAATCAGAGGATGCTCGTTTCATAAAATGACTCTGGGAGTTTTCCTTCTATTTGTATTTTTTGGAATAGCTTGAGAAGAATTGGGATTAATTCTGTTTTAAATGTCTGGTAGAATTCCCCAGGGAAGCCATCAGGTCCAGGGCTCTTATTTGTTGGGAGATTTTTGATCACTGATTTGATTTCTTCAGTAGTTATGAATTCTGTTCAGATTTCCTATCTCTACCCGTGTGAATTTTGGTAGTGAGTGACGTTTAGGAAATTGTCCATTTCTTCTAAGTAGTCAAATTTGTTGGCATATAATTTTTCGTAGTATTCCCTCATAATTGCCTGTATTTCTGAGGTACTGGTTGTAAGAAGTCCATTTTCATTCATAATTTTGTCTATTTGGGTGCTCTCTCTTTTCTTTTGGATAAGTCTGGCTAGAGGTTTGTCAATTTTGTTTATTTTTTCAAAAAACCAACTCTTGGTTTCATTGATCTGTTCAGTTGTTTCTTTGGTCTCTATGTTGTTTATTTCTGCTCTGATTTTTACTGTTTCTCTTCTTCTATTGGGTTTGGGGTGCCCTTGTTGCTCTGCCTCTAGTTTCTTTAGGTGAATTGTTAGATTTTGCACTTGCACTTTTTCTAATTTCTTGAAATAGGCCTGGAGTACAATGTATTTTCCTCCTAGGACTACCTTTGCCACATCCCATAGAGTTTGGATTGCTGCATTTTCATTTTCATTTGTTTCCATATATTTTTAAATTTCTTCTCTAATTGCCTGCTTTGTCCATTTATTCTTTAGTAGAGTGTTCTTTAACCTCCATGTTTTTGGAGGTTCTCCAGACTTATTTCTGTGATTGATTTCTAGTTTCAAAGCATTATGATCTGAAAGTGTGCATGGTATGATCTCAATTCTTTTATATTTATTGAAGGCTGCTTTATGTCCCAGTATGTGATCTATCTTGGAGAATGTGCCATGCACACTTGAAAAGAAAGTGAATTGCCTGGTCTCAGGATGTAGAGTTGTGAATATATCTGTCAGATCCCTCTGGTCTAATGTTTCACTCAAGTCTGTTGTTTCTTTAGTGATTTTCTGTATGGTAAATCTATCCATTGCTGTAAGCAGAGTATTAAATTCCCCTACTATTAGCACATTCTTATTATAAGATTGTCTCTGTTTGTGATTAATTGTTTAAATAATTAGATGCCCCATATTCGGTGCATAGACATTTATAATTGTTAGTTCTTCCTGATGGATAGACCCTGTAATTATTATATAATGCCCTCTTCATCCCTTGTATTGTCTTTAACTTAAAGTCCAGTTTGTCTGATATAAGTATAGCTACTACAGCTTTCTTTTGACTTCCCATAGCATGATGTATATTTCTCTATCCCCTTACTTTAACCTGAAGGTATCTTCCAGTCTAAAATGAGTTTCTTGTAGACAGCAAATAGATGGATTTTGTTTTTTTCCCCATTCTACTACCCTATGTCTTTTCATTGGAGCATTCAGCCCATTTACATTCAGTGTTATTATTGAAATATGTGGGTTTAGAGTTATTGTGTCCTTTGTGGGATTCATGCTTGTGGTGGTGACTCTAGCATCTTGCATTCCTTGCAACATTTCCCTCAGAGAGTCCCCCTCAGGATTTCTTGAAGGGCTGGTTTAGTGGTGACACATTCTTTCAATTTTTGTTCATTTGGAAAGACTTTTATCTCTCATTCTATTCTGAATGACAGGCTTGCTGGATAGAGGATTCTTGGCTGCATATTATTTCTGTTCATCACATTAAAGATCTCCTGCCATTCCTTTGGGCCAGCCAAGTTTCAGTCGATAGGTCTGTAACCTCTCTGATAAGTTTCCCTTTGTACGTTAGGGCCCTTTTCTCCCTAGCTGCTTTCAAAATTCTCTCTTTGTCCTTATATTTTGCCAGTTTCACTATGATATGTCATTCAGAAGACCGATTCAATTTACATCTGAGGGGAGTTCTCTGTGCCTCTTGAATTTCAACTTCTACTTCCCTCTCCAGGTTGAGGAAGTTCTCTGGTATAATTTGTTCCAGGACTCCTTCAGCACCTTTTCCCCTCTCTCTTCTGAAATTCCTATGTTACAGATATAGTTCCATTTGATTGTATCGCTGAGCTCTTGAACTCTTCTTTCATGTTCCTGGATTAGTTTATCTCTCTTTTTCTCAGTTTCTTCTTTTTCTATACAAGTGTCTTCTAAATCACTTATTCTCCTTTCTGCCTCTTCAATCCCTGCATTGGATGCCTCCAGTTTATTATGTATCTCACTCATCTCATTTTTTAATTCACTGTAAGTATTTTTAAGCTCCATATTGTTTGTAGCCATAGTTACATGTCCTCCATGTTTTTTTCAAACTCAGAGATTAATTAATTAATTAAACCATGGAACATCCAGACAAGGAAATATTATCCAACATTAAAAGGAAATTGACTATTATACCATGAAAAGATATGGATGGCCCTGACATGCATATTATTAAGTGAAAAGAAGTCAATTGAAATAATACATACTGTATAATTCCAATCATATAACATTCTGGAAAAATGGAAGAGGGACAAATGAATTGACAGAGCACAGAACTCTTTTAAGGTAATGAGACTACTCCGTATGATACTCTAATGGTGGATACATATCATTACACATTTGTCAAAGCTCGCGAAATGTACAACACCAAGATTGAACCCTAATGTAAAGTATAGTGGGGGGAGTGATGTGTCAATGTAAGCTCATCCACTCTCTTACTGGATATTGCCAGTGGGGGAGGTTGTGTGTTTGGCGGGGTGGGGGGAGTGGGCAGTGGATATCAATGGATATTCAGAATATTCTGTACTTTCTACTTCATTTTGCTGTGAGCCTAAATTTGTTTTCTAAAAAGCCTATTAAAAAGTAAGATAATATTGAAATTTCTAATATCTTAAATAAATATCAACACGAACAGTTCATAAACTATATTCTCTTACTTTAATCATAATTTACAAATTTCATATAATTAGAAAATCTGCATAAATAGTGGAGCTGTGACATATTTTAAAGAGATATAGGCAAGCACGTTTTATAAGTAAAGAGCCTTGTAGAAAGTCAGTCTTTATCTCTTTGAATCATCCTACAAAAAAACAAAACAAAACAAAACTGAATGAATTCCAAAAGAGTCCTTTAATCTTAGCCTACTTATTTAACTAATGTGCTGTAAATATATGAATTCAGAAATAATTTATTTCAGGTGTTGGATAAATTCATATCTAAATATTGCTTTCTAGTTAATTTTTAACTAAGAGTGACTTGATTTTTAAAGGTAAACATATTTGTTATATTATACTTTTTAACAGAGGATTGAATATTAATCTTTTTCAATAAGATTTAATTTATTATTGATTTTCCATTCAGATATTCAGTTGTACGTAGTTCATTTATTAAATAGGCTGTTCTTTCATAATTGATTTGACATGCCATTGCCCTTTTATTGGACTTTCTAGTCTATTCTATTAAATTCATTAAGGTTATCTTTTATTTCTTTGGATATTTGTTCAGGCTATGCTTCAAGTTTCCCACTTTTTTATGTTAAACAATTCTCTTTGGTAAGGAAATAACTTATCTTGCTTGGTCTGGTTGGACTCATTGGATTCCCTTAATATTTTAGTGGGGAAATGAATTGTGGCAACTAAACTGCTCAGATCCATAATTATTGTTGGAATTTCTCTGGAATGCAAGATTAATTTGAAGGAGAATGATACTCAAACTACTGAATATTCCTCCCTCCCACCACAGGCCATCTCTATTTAAATAAAGGCTTCATTTTATGATTTTCATAATTATCTTTACAAATAAAGAAAATAACTTGTCTTTTATTTTCTATTATTTTAAAATTTTTATATTGTTATTCATTTGAGGGAAGTGTTACTATTAATTTTTATTTTAATATTATAAAATATTTTGATTAAAAATACAGAGGTAATATAAAATATGTGAATCATGGGTTTTATAAATATTAATATTTTGCATGGTTTTATCTTATAGTAAAATAAAATGTTAAAAGTTCAGTTTGTTCCATTTTTATATATATTCTCCATTCTGATTTCTTTCATAGCAGAGGTATTTACTATTGATATTGATAAACCTGTAGATAATCTGTATTTTATTCTAGGTAAAAAATTTAAATTATTTGCACATAATGAGAATTTTGTTTCCTGCCACTTGTTGTAATACATTCTAATTTTCTAGGCTTTTTATATTGATTTGTATGTTCAGAATAATGTTAAAAGGGTTTGAGATAGTGTTAAGTTTGGCATTTTTCTTGACTTTAAAGAGAATAAAGTCAATTTTCAGTCTGTGATTATATTACTATGTGTTTGGGATTTATAATTATTATAGTAAAATGCATTTAAAGTTTTGTACTGTAAAAAAAGTTTTGTACTATAATTAAGTTAGAATAATCTGAGTCATTTACCTATCTGGCAATTTATACCAAAGAAGGGACTATTACACTTAGCTTTATTAGATGAAATACTGGAATAAGATAAATATATATGACAATTTTTAAGTTATTTAGATATAACACCTAAAGCAAAGACAATTGAAGCAAAAATAAATCAGTGGGACTACATCAAACAAAAAATCTGTACAACAAAGGAAACCATCAACAAAATGAAAGGCAATCTGTGGAATGGGTGAAAATATTTGCAAATTTTATATCTGCTAAGGGATTAATATCTAAAATATAGAATTCATACAACTCAGTAGAAAAAAGAGAATCTGAATAAAAATGGGCAGCAGAATTGAAAGATATTTTCCCAAAGAAAACACACAAATAGCCAATAGGTATATGAAAATGTGCTTAACATCATGAATCATCAGGGAAATGCAAATCAGAGCCACAATGACGTATCCCCTCATGCCTGTTGGAATGCCTCTTATCAACAAGACAAGATATGACAAGCACTGGCAAGGGTGTGGGAAAAGGGAACCCTTGGGCACCGGTGGTGGGAATGTACATTGGTTCTTGAGAAAGTTCTTGAGAGGGAAACACAGAATCTGAAGCAGGCTCCAGGCTCTGAGCTGTCAGCACAGAGCTTGACATGGGACTCGAACTCATAGACTGTGAGATCAGTATCTGAGCCAAACTCGGTTGTTTAACCGACTGAGCTACCCAAGCGCCCCTACCTACATTTTTTGAAAGGTGTTTTATTATATTCAGTGCTAAAAACAGGAGGAAATGCTTGTATTAAAAGCTTGAGCTTAATATAAATACATTGACTAAATTTTATCCTTATTAAGTTAGATGCTTGTGCAATAGTTAAATACCCTCAAAAAGTTTATTGTGTTTTATGTTTTTTATACATATTTTCAGTATATCATTTTATTTATTTTTGTAGTTGCAGATGATTGATTGCTGAAGCCTTGCACATTTCTTCATTACATTACCCATGTCCTCAAATAATGCCAGACACCACTGATGAAACATTTCTTTGCATTCAGTATGTACCTTCTGACAATGGCAAACATATAGTTTAAAATAAGAATGGGTCATTTTGATCTTTTTCATGTTTGTCTCTCCTGTTTCATATTCAATAGTTATGCAAACAATTCCCTATAAAGATGGAACTAAAACAATGACCTTTTAGGGGAGAAAAATGTTTTCCTTGACCCTCCTAGCTGGGTCCTGGCTGGGTCTGAAAATTAAAGTGACTGAGTCCCTGTGATGACAAATGAGTGTCTCCCACTGGGCTCCTGGAGAGAGCTGGAGCCAATTATGAGGCCTTTTGAGGATCTCTGGGGACCACAGATTGGATTGTCTCCTGCCAAGTACCTGTACCAGACAGATATTTTATGGACTTCAGGTTGGAGGGAGGGGCTGGAACATATCTTCGAAGCCCTTTCAGAATCTACAGTTGGACCAATTTTGGCAGGCTTACCTTGATGGGCTCAAAGACCATATCGAGAGAGGCTAAAGCTAACTCGCAGGCCTCTTCAGGAACCAATCTGGTTCCCAGCATGGGAAGGTATACTCCTCCTAGGTCCCCAGGCATATTGGTGCCTATGACAGGACCAAGATCAAATGGAACCTGGTCCTCAGGGGCACGGAGATGCTTCCCAGTCAATAGGCAAGACCATACTTAGTGAGTCAGCCACATGGGTAATAGCCTACTTTCTCAAAAAAGCTCTCTTCAGTCTTGATTTCTTTCAAGGCTTCACAGGTCCACAAAGGAAGTTCTTTTTTTTCCCCCATGGATGGATGTCAAATTAATGTTTTGTGGGTATATGAACAGAGACCATCTTATTCACCCATCTAGCACAGGCCACCCTCAACATTTCCTAATTTTTATCAGACAGTAATTTTTCAATTGATTATGTTGACTTCAAACCCCAACAGTGTTGCATTATGTTTGTTTGTATTTATTTGAAACATGACAAAATGTTCCCAGCTGGTTTTGAAATTCATGTTTATCAAAGGTTTGAAATTAACCAAACACATAATATACCCATGGAATTCAAAGGACCTATGAAAGTAAAATTCATGTTGAATTTTCCTACTTACAGCAGAAAACTCAATGGGGTGCCTGGGTGACTCAGTTGGTTGAGAGTCTGACTTCGGCTCAGGTCATGATCTCTCGGTTCATGGGTTCCAGCCCTGGGACAGGCTCTGTGCTGACAGCTAGCTCAGAGGCTGGAGGCTGCTTCAGATTCTGTGTCTTCCTCTCTCTTTGACCCTTCCCTGACTCTCTCTCAGAAATAAATATAACATTAAATTAAAAAAAAAAAAACAGAAAACTCAAGAATGGTAAGATTACTTAATAATTTTTATTAATAATCATTTAGCAATTAGAACATCTTACCTTTAGTTTCAACTGCTTCACTTTTATTTCAACATATTTATTTTTTATTTAAAAATTTTAATGTTTATTTATTTTTTATAGTAAGAGACAAGAAAGAGAGCAGGGAAGGGGCAGAGAGAGAGGGAGACACAGAACTCAAATCAGGTTCCAGACTTTAAAGCTGTCAGCACAGAGCCTGACACAGGACCCGAACTCACAAATGGCAAGATCATGACCTGAGCTGAAGTCAGACACTTAACCAACTGAGCCACCCAGGTGCCTACTACTTCAGCATATTTTTATTGAATACTTACCATGTGCCAAATATTCTGCTATTTGTTAAAGGCACAATAATATCCTACACAACTAACTCTTGTTTTAGCTTCATACTGGACGCTTCTAGAAAGAAAGATAAACATATAATGAGTAACAATATAATGAAGATTTTAAACATAATTTGCAATGAGATCATGCGGGGTGGATATTTAACCTAGGGGGTTGAGAGAGACTTGCACAGGAAGGATAGAGAGAAGTAGATAAAGGGATCCTCAGGAGGAGTGGAAGTTTTGGGAAAATGGAGTAGATAAGAATGTTTTTAGGGAAAAAGCATAGGTAGAGATCAGATGGAGGTTAATATGAGTGTTCAAATTGGTGCGCAAAGAAAAAAATGGAAAACTAGGAAGAAATAGGCCTGAATCGTAAACTGGAGAGTCTTGGAGACACCAGCATGGAGGCATTAAGTCAATTCTCTTTATTAAAAGTGCGTTTGCATTACTTAGCCTCTAGCTCAGTATTCAGTTTTTAAAATAAACTTTTCATCTTAGAACAATTTCAGATTTATAGAAAAATTGCAAAGGTAATGTGGAAAATTCCAATATGCCCAGCATCTCCTATGATTAACATCAGTATTGTACAACTTTACCGCATTTCCATTATGTGATGTCAAAGGTACATGCTTTCAATATGCCATATCACTGTTGGTTATCTTCACCATGTGGCTGAGGTAGCTTTTTTCAGGTTTCTCCACTGCACAGTCACACTCTTTATTTTCATCCTTTACTCCTTCAAAAGAAGTCACTGCACAGCTCACCCTGAAGAAGTGAGGAGTGGTGCTCCACCTCCTTGAGGGGCGTATGTATATAAAGTACAATTCTTCTTCACAGGTCATTTGTCTATTCTCTCCCATTCATTTATTTCACTGTTCACTATGTCAATTTGGGTTATGAATATTTTCACATACTTTGAGTTATGAACCAATATTATGCTATGTACTTTGTTGTTCAAACTGTTCATTTTAGCCATTTGAAGCTCTTTCAATTGACTTGTGTGTCCCTTTGACATACGTGCCTTAACTTTCTGACACTACAGAATGCTGCAGTCTGTTCTTGCATGTTCCCTGTCTCAGTTCTGAATCAGCCACTTGCCCAAGAAGCCCTGGTTCTGTGTGTCCATGAATGGTATTAGAAACCAAGATCTGGGCACTATTTGTGCTCATTGTTACTGGTCCATCTCAGTTAACATAGTAAGCAAATATGTGTGGTATATACTAAACCGTGTATATACACGTATCTATAAATATGTTTAAAATCAATCTGTGCTTATATGAAGTTAAAATATTAATTCATTGCTATCTCTAATTTTAATTTATTACTACCTGGATTATACTGGACTTTAACTTCTGCTTATCTATAATCTCCCATGACAACAGTAAAAAACCTGGCTACTGCCATTCACCTTTTATATAATTAATTTTTCAATTCCTCTATAGATGTAGAATGACTTAAGAGTTGTTAACCTGTACTGTGTAGGGAAGAACGTTATTAGTCATGGTATAGTGATTATAAAGACTTTCTTTTGCCTTTGGTCTACAATGATACTCATGTTAAAAGTTACTGTAAAAGGACAGATCCTTTTCTCCCTCTCCCTCAAGTTTTGCTATCATGCTTTTTCATATATTTACATTTAAATTATATACTTGTTATAAAACCTACATTCCATCCTGAAATCCTCTGGCCTCCTAAGTGATTTCTATTCTATTCTATTCTATTCTATTCTATTCTATTCTATTCTTCTATTCTATTCTAATATCTCCTATTCTATCCTACCCTATTCTATTCTATCCTATTCTATTCTACATATCCTATAAATTATAGTCTATATAGTCTATATAAAATTTTATTTAAATAACATCAAAACTAAAATAAAGATAAATTTTTAAAAATATAAGAGTTTCACAGTGAAAATTATAAAACATTGTTGAAAGAAATTAAAGAGAAATAAATAGAAAGGCATCACATGTCATATGTTGTAAGACTTACTACTGTCTCCTCAGATATCATTTGTCCTCAAATTGATCTACAGATTCACCATACCCTTATAAAAATCTCAGCTGCCTCTCTTTGTAGAAAGTAACAAACTTATCTTAAAATTCACATAGCAATATAAGGAGATGGGCAGGGAATGGGCTAAATGGATGACTGGCATTAAGAAGACACTTGTGATGAGTACTGTGTGTTACATGTAAGTGATGAGATTACTAAATTCTATTTCTGAAACCATTACTACAGTATATGTTAAGTAATTAGAATTTATATAAAAATTTGAAACAAAAAAGAGACAGAAAAAATAACAAAGTTGGGGAATTCACACTTTAAAAACTTACTACAAAGATAAAGTAATCAAGACAGTGTGATGTAAATACAAGGTTAACCATACAGATCAATGAAATAGAATTCAGAATCTAGAAATAACTTTCATCTAATATGAATTGATTTTTGTCAAGGGGGACAAAATAAATCAATGGAAGAAAGCATAGTCTTTACAGAAATGGTAATGAGACTACTGGATAACTACATGGAAAAACAAAGAAATTTGATCACTACCTTTCATCATAATAAAATATTAACTCAAAATGCATCATAGACTAAAATGTAAGTGCTAATTCAATAAAACTCTTATTTGTTTCAGCCATCTCTCAAGGAACTTCAAGATCTGAAATTTTTAGCCCCCTTAGAAGATAACACTTTAGCATGTCACCGTTTCATGGATGCTATAAAAAGCACACACTCCTATGTGTGAGAAAAATACTGTATTACTCAGGCAAGCAGCATGAAAATCGTCATTCTTGTCCTGAACTTCATGCATTTGGGCCCAAATAGAAGCCTACACATGTAGAGGGTTGCATTACAGGAGAGGAATTACAAATTTATAGAACACCAATCATTTAGTTTTTTAAATTGTTTAATGTTTATTTATTTTTGAGAGAGACAAAGTGGGAGTCGGGGGTGCAGGGAGAGAGAGGAAAAAAGAGAGAGAGAGAGAGAGAGAGAGAGAGAATCCAAAGCAGGCTCCAGGCTCTGAGCTGTCAGCACAGAGCCCAACATGGGGCTTGAACTCACAACCCCCATAACCATGACCTGAGCTGAAATCAAATGCTTAACAAACTGAGCCACCCAGGAACCCTGAACCCAAATCATTTATAATGTATAGTAATTATGCCTATCCTTTCCTTTAAAAATACTGTTTCTATCTTCCAAGGCCATTTGGTATACAAATACCTTTGTAAAGATACTTTGGAAAAAGGGTCAGTATAGAGTCTGCAGGGCATGCAGAAATGTGAGACCCAGGGAGAATTGTTCCTCAACACAATCACATCCACATTCCTGGGAGAAAAACTCTACTCCCAACAACTTCTTTCTAATTGTCTTGAATTTTTTCACAGGACAGCTCCTATTTGTAAAGAAGAGTGGTAAATGTGATTTACAGTGAGGCACAGTGCTGCACCGCCCCCCCTACCCCCCCCAAGGAGCAGCTGTCAGTGTTCACCTCTGAGTTTATATCTGTTTTATCTCCTGAGATGAGTTTTATAAAAACATGCTGGAGGCCGGCTCCGGCATGTCCAGGGGTCCCTGAAGGATGGACGGTGTCGGCGAGAGAGAGAATGAGTGAGCCCCCAGAGATTCTTTCTGATCACCAGGCAGGCATCTCTTCTCTGACTGGGGCTCAACTTTATTTTATCATTAAGTGTTTGGGTGATGACACAGAAGTGGCATTTGCCTTAGACAATGGTTTCTGATAACAAACTTCTTTGATATGTAAGAAATTTCCCAGAACATAGATATGTAGAAGACTCATGCATAATATTTACAATAGTGATTGAGGTAGGGGATTTAGATGCCTATCCTAAGGGGAAGGAAGGCATCTTTAACATACCAGACAAAGTTTTTAGCATAAAAAGGGTGAAGTTACTTCTTTGTGGGCAGGGGTCAATAGCTTATTTGTTTAAGATGGAAGTATCAAGAAAAACAGGTCTTTTAGGGAACACCTCTGCTCTCATAATCATAAAAGAAGTTCCTCAATAGGTTCCTTCACAGGGAGCAATCAGCATATACAAGGCCAGAAAATGCTCTAAGCAGAAACAAATGGGTGGGGTGGATATTTGCCCTTAACTCTAAATTAGGCTCTTAGTCTCAAGGCCAGAATCAATTGTCTTTGATATGCAAGGTCCATAGGAAGAGGCTTTTTATAATCATCCACAGAGCTTTCATCTAAAATCTCTTTTGTAAAGGCAGGAATATGCTTTTCCTTATGAAGTATCTGTGTTTGGAATATTGGTCTGATATGGAATAATGTGAGGCCTGGTCAATACCAGCAGCCTCATTTTCAACATGAGCCAATAGTAGCAGAAAGAGATACCAGTTTACGTTTCTCATGGCAGGAGCTGCAAACACTGCCATTTCTTTGCTGTGACTGCCATCCAGAGAGGCCGGTGCGGCTCCCGGCAAATACAGAAATAATCTTTCATAATATCTACTATGTAATTCAATAGCACTCACCAAATGTTTATTGACTAAGGCAATTTTTGGAGCATTAAGTTTCCTGTGGTCTTTTTCACACATACACACAAACACCCATACACAAACACACACGCATCCAAATCAGTAAAAAAAAAAAGTTATGAAGAGAATTTGAGCAAGATATTTAAAAATTTAAGCATTTTTAATTAACCAAAGTACTTGTATAATGACAGTCATCTTCTTTATATATTTTATTTTTGCCAAATACCTTCTAAGTTCCTACCTTATTATATTACCAATCATTTCAAAGAGTCATTACAGACCTCACCTGAAGTAAGAAATTTAAGATATAGACTAGCAAACATTATCTTGGACATATTGACATTTTATGATGTAAGGCTACAAGTCTAAACGTCTAAACCAAGCTGACTCCATGACAGGCTTTAAGTTTCCCCTCTGAACTAGAAGGCCTGAGTTTTGGTTTCCCTGAAACTATCAGGCAGTTACACATTGCCCAAGGCAGGAGAAACCACCCTTGCAACACCCAATCAGGAAAGTCCAGCGACCACCCTCTACATTACTGAGGGAGAGGCCTAGAGATAGAAACTATAGATAGGACCTTGCTACCTAATGTTAAAGTTAACCTGTTAGTCGCTGAACAAGACCCTAGGCTCGCTCTGTGATTGGTTGAATTTAAAGGTACTCTAAATGTTGTAATTGGATCCCGCCAAAAGTAACGAGTACTCTAGACAATGTGTATGGTCAAATCCGCTGTCAATGATATTGAATAATTATGATTGGATCACTGTTCCCATGTCACAACTTCTGTAACTCCCCCATCTCAAAGCCCATAAAAACCCTACTCTGCCCTTGTTCGGGGCTCTCAGCACGTATCCATACACTGGTGAAGTCTGTGAGCCCGAGCTTAAGCCCGTAATAAAGCCCTTTGCCTTTGCATGCGTGACTCAGTCTCCCTGGTGGTCTCTGGTCGGCGAGGATACTGCGATCTGGGTATAACAATGACAACTTCTCGTAATTGTCAGTCACATAAAAGAAATCAAACTGTGATTGAAATTCAGGATATAACATACGGATGAGGCCATGAAAATGCTATAGCTTTTCTAATTGTACAGAATTGCAAAAATTGCACAAAAATACCCAAGTAGAGGACCTGTAACATCTATCAAGTGGAAATATACCACATTCCTCCAAAAGACTGAAGGATCACACCCCCCAAAAAAGGAAGGGAAAGGAGATGAATTCAAATACACTTGGCCCATTTTATGATATTTTCTAGATGTGGTATTCCATTAAAACTTACAAAGGCACTTCACCAAACTAATGTTTTTCCAAGGCTCAAAATAAAAATATTGTGTGGTGCTTTTATCTTTATTTTTTGTTTTTTAGTATTGTTCAAAATGTTTAATTTTCATTTATTTTTAATGTTTATTTATATTTGAGTGAGAAACAGACAGAGCACAAGCTGGAGAGGAGGAGAGAGAGAGGGAGGCACAGAACTGGAAGCAGGCTCCAGGGTCTGAGCTGTCAGCATAGAGCCCGACATAGGACTCAAAGTCACAATCTGTGAGATCATGACCTGAGTGAAGTCAGACACTTAACCAACTGAGCCACCCAGGCATCCCTTGTCCAAAATGTTTTAAATGACAATGTATTGATTTCACAATTTGAACTATCAGAGCTATTTCCATGATGAGAAGAATGATAAGATGTCATTTTAAGCACTTCAAATAGAAGAGTTGCTGAAGTATTTAGTTATTTTGAATAAAGATATGGTACTAGTAGACAAAGTGCAAAAAAGAAAAACAAACAAGCTGCAATAATAACAAAACAAAATTTTTAAAAATGACCAAATGACCACTGTTTCACTCCTAAACCTACCTCTCTCTATATAATTAGATATACGATGTAATATATAATATATACTATGCAGTTATATATAAATGCAAAACATCATAGACATGTTCAGTCACATCTTCAGACATTTCATTTCTTTCTTTTAAGTTTGTTTATTTATTTTGAGAGAAAAAGAGAAAGAGTGAGGGAGGGGTAGAGGGAGAGAGAATCTCAGGCAGTCTCTGCACTATCAGAGCTGAGCTCAGTGCAACGCTCAAATTAATGAACCAGGAAATCATGACCTGAGCCAAAATCATGAGTTGGGTGGCTTAACTGAGCCACCCAGGTGCATCCCAGTACTTCATTTCTAAATGAACACATACCTAAGCTAATATTGCACATGTGGGCACAAGTTATCATATGAAGAAAAAGGCAAATTAACTATTTGGAACAAGTACAGAAAAGAAAACAATCCAAAATTCTGGAAGAATATTATCTTATGTAGTTGTACCAGTGATTATTGATGTTTAATTAGTTATTTGTTATTGATTCATAGAAATCTCTTATTTTCATTTTAAAATTCCCATTTTTGGCATGTAGCAACAAACATGAATATAAACCTCTACACAAAACCCTGGTGTCAAGTGTTCTCATTTCTTATCTTTATAAGATGGGAACCAACAGGATTACAGAAATGTTAATAACTTGTTTATAGCCAAAGATTCCATGCGTTGTCTGTTCAGCCATGTAGATTTGTTTGATCTGACTGGATTTAAGTGATGGATTCATGGAAGGAAAGGAAATAGGAATAATGAAACACTCAGGAAGAGAAATATTTGACTTATGGAATCACAACAGGTGGAAACAGTGAAACGTGCAGATATGTTCACAACACCTGCAAGAGTATAATTTATAAATATCACAGGACAAAACGAAGCCTCTTTCCAGTCCTTACGATAGGCTTTATTCGATATCCATAGCAAAGTGTTGCCTCCTTCTGGTGCCTTTATAGTTGATTCAAACATACTTTTTCCCAGTTACTTTTCTTGAATGTTTATTTTAGTGGAAAAATCCAGAGTGTTTGTTTGTAACTACACTGTGTGACAAGACGATAAAATACAACATTTTGCTTCCAATATAATGGAGAACTTGTCAGAAAGTCTCAACTGTGTATGTGCCTGAAATTTTCTTCCCGTGCTGCCCCAGAATTGTTTTTACTTCTTCTCCTAAGGGAAAAGCAGAGCGGCATACAGAAAGGAAAATGTGATTTGAGGTTTCAGTTACTGTCAATAAGTCTTTCTATTGGTTTAATACTGCCACAATGAAAATACTTGTAAGAAGACATCTTTATCAACGTTGCTTTTTTTTAAATAAACTATATTAGGGTTATTGGTGTGTGGATTGAATATTTGAGAATGCATCCATGTTTATAAAACATGTGCATTTAATCACTTTGGAAAGCATTTTATCATTAAGTGTCATAATAACTTTCTGTAACATACCATATCAAAGCTCATTTGCCCCAAACAGCTCTTATTTCTTAATCGACTGAGCCACCCAGGTGTCCCTAAACAGCTCTTATTTCTTTTGCTCATACAACTGTGTTGGCTGAGTGTTGACAGATCTAGGATTAGGCTGGGCTGTGCTTCAATCTGTACCTTGACTATGGGGTGGCTTCTAATGCATCTCATGTACCTTGGACAGTGAGCACCTGATGCATGCTCCTGCCAGGAAGATGGCATGTGTGGGTGGAGCTTTTCCTCTTATGTGTACAAACATCCTACTGAACAAAGACCAAATCAGACATCAGTGAGGGTGGGAAATAAACTTCACTTTGTGCGGGAGGAATGCTAAAGTCCTATAGAAAAGAACATGGATACATGGAGTGATTAAGGCATCGCAACAATTGAACAGTCTGGCACACATTTTTATATCATTCATAATTTTAGTAAGATGCATACATATTCATAAGAAAGATATTTTGGCATCTTTTTGTAAAATTACAATGCATCACAATTTAGTAACATTTAAATAAATACCTGTCCATGTAACTCAAGCATGGCAAGTTCTCTTGTACAGATCTCAATGACCAATGTATGTTATCTTAGGTGGGTCACCACTGCTTTCACGAGAGGTGACAGCGACTAATTGCTCTGCTCTATGATGTCATCTGATTGTATTTCCTAGACACTTTTCCTGACATCTGTCCAAATCAAGTACCAGAATCGAGATCTTAAATTTTATAAAATTTTATGATTACACAAGGGGACAAAATCACCCTCTGAGAACTTGAAAACATTCATCTTGCTCTAACAGATGTCCAGCTCACTCTCCATGTCAGCTACATATGATTTGTCTTTGCATGTATAATGCAGATTGAAATAGCACATATATTTATAATTTCATACTTAGAAAAAAATCTGTGGTTTCTCAACATATCTATAATAATTGACAATTATTTGAATATTTTGGAAACAATTTAGATATTTTAATGTTAAATACATGTTTCTAATTATTTAAGAGATTTATCTGATAAACAATATAAATTTGAAACAACTATTAGTTATTTTAATTATTTTCTTTGTCATTATAAAATTATCTTCCTTGAAAGAATCAAATTCTGAAAATATGTCACACATTAATGTGCAAATTTGATGAGAGAAAACATTATGCATATTGTTAAAATGTGAATACTTTTCTAATGTAATCCATTACTATAATAAAAATTTATTTCTTTTTTTAGATTATTTTTTAAAAAATATTTGTATTTATTTCTAGGAGAGAGAGAGACTGCATGAGCAGGGGAAGGTCAGAGAGAGAGGGAGACACAGACTCCGAAATAGCCTCCAGGCTCTGAGCTGGCTGTCAGCACAGAGCCCGACGCTGGGCTCGAACCCATGAACCGTGAGATCATGACCTAAGCGAAAGTCGGACGCTTAACCGATTAAGCCACCCAGGTGCCCCTTTTTTTAGATTGTTTTTATTGAGATTAATATTCCATAGAACTTGCTTTTTAAAATGTTTTTAGTGTTTTCAAAGAATTGCACAACCATTATCATCAATCAATTTACAAACATTTCCATTATCCACAGAAGAAATATTGCTCATTAACAATAAGCTCCCCCCTCCCATTCTCCACAAGAAAATCTTAATATTTTGTATTCTGTATATTTCATATAAAATAAATCATGCAATATGTGGCCTTCAGTGTCTGACTTCTTACACTGATTATTATGTTTTCCAAGTTCATTCTTGTTGTAGCTTGTATTAATACTTCATTCCATTTTATGACATTGAGTCATTGAGATCTGTACAAGAGAACTTGCCATGCTTGAGTTATGTGGACAGACATTTAGATTTATTATTTTTGATTCTGAAATCTTAAAACTTTCTATTTTAAAAAAATTTTAAGGTTTAACATTTACTTATTTTTGAGAGATGGAGAAAGACAGAGAATGAGTGGGGAGGGGCAGAGAGAGAGGGAGGCACAGAATCCGAAGCAGGCTCCAGGCTCTGAGCTGTCAGTACAGAGCCCAACGTGGGGCTCAAACTCAGGAACCCTCCAAGTGACGAACCGAAGTCAGATGCCCAGCCAGCTTAGTCACTCAGACACCCCTCAAACTCTATTCTTAAAGACAACTTTGAAACAATAAGTCTAGAGAAAATATGGTTCCCAAAAAATTAAGAACTGAAAAAACACATACAACAAATGTGCTTACAAAAAAATATTTTAGAAAGACACATACTTTAATAGTTGATAAAATATAAGGTGCCGTTATGTATTAAATCAACCACTCATTAAACAAACATTGATTAAGCACATGTCACCTATCAAAATTGTTGTGTATAAAATACAAATAAAAATACATCTCTTAATTGTCATGAATCTTATCATGGTGAAGCTCAGGGCTATGTGGAAACAAATAGAACACTTTATTAAATATTAAACACACATCCATGATGATATTATGGGAGCTTATAATATATTAGTTGGTCTAGGTATGGGGAAAGTAAATAAAAAATAAGCTTGGAATTATTGCTTTATTATAAGAAACAATTATATCAAATAAAAGTTTTTATTCAATTATTTTACTCATGGAGCAATCCAATTAATGTAGAACTTGTAAAATAATGAGTATGACCTTGGTACATTTACAGGCCCATACCATTGTCCAGGGCCTTGGGTGTATTCACTGAGCCCATACTGTAATCAATAAAATGATCAAGGGTCTAATTCCACAATCTTTGCATCCTCTACATTATAGTAAATATTTAAGTATCAGTTAAAAATTATATTTTTCTCTTCTTTCCCTAACAAATCCCCAAATACTTGTCATCTTAAAACAACAACTCATTTTATTAGCTTACCTTACTCTTGGTCAGCTGGATACTCTGCCCAGGGTCTCATGGGGCTGAAATCAAGATGTGGGCAGTGACTACCTTTGTCATCTGTGGCTCAGGTCCTCTCCCAAGCTCTCTGCTGTTGGCAAAATTCAGTTTTTCCCACAATTTCCACATGGCTCCCTTCGTGGTCAAGTCAGCCGTGCACATGGAGCCTTCTGTTTGGGATTCCTCTGTCTCCCCCTTCTGTGAATACATTTGGCCCATCTAGGTTAATCTCATTATACTTATAAGTTTCAGGATGTTGTATATAAGTATCTTTGGGTGTCTTTAGTCTGCCTTTTACAAATATGCAGCATCCTTTTTGTAGAAGGAACATCTCTATGAAGAAAAGTAAATGTGCTGCTGGAACTTAGTTCAGATAATGGAAGTCATTATCTGTCCTTTGTTCTTTCACATCAGAGGATTCATTGTATGCTTTTAGGAAAACAAAGAATGCTTGCTATTCACTTATGACTGAGAGAGTAGTAAATTGTTCTAAGGAAGGTGGCAAATGGTAAAACAATTTCTGCAGTTCTGAGAGTTACTCAAGAAGTTGATTCTGTCTGGATGGATAGAGAGTGAAAAAGGGTATGCTCTTCCTGACAGCTTGGCTTTAGGAAATTTAATTGTAGTTACAATGCTAAGCCTGAAACTTTTACTATGATTGCTTATAGCTCACAATTTGGCTTATTTAACAGGAGAGGGAGTGGATGGGTGGACCAGATCCCAGATGGAGGGGGATGAAGAGTGAGCAAAGGAATACTCCACCTCATCTCTCTCTCTCTCTCTCTCTCTCTCTCTCTCTCTCTCTCTCTCTCTCTCTCTCTCAGGTGCCTTCATTCAGGATGTAGTCTGCTTTAGGAGAAAATGAGGACATTAAAACCTGCTTAAGGTTGGGGCGCCTGGGTGGCTCAGTCGGTTGCGCTCACAGCTTGTGGGTTCGAGCCCCGAGTCGGGCTCTGTGCTGACAGCTAGCTCAGAGCTTGGCGCCTGCTTCAGATTCTATGTCTCCCTCTCTCTCTGACACTCCCCTGCTCATTCTGTCTCTCAAAATAAAAAAAAATGAAAAAACAAAACCTGCTTAAGGTTGAGTTTTCAAATTGAATTAGACTCTGAATAACCAAATATCACTGCTAAAAATTTATGGAACATTCACAGGATGTAACTTAGGGACAAGAAAGAGATATCCAATATTATTACAATTAAAAAAAACCCTCAATTATGGCTATATGCTCATAACTGACTGGTTAGGTTGAGAAAGTGTGGAAGTCCAAAGGGATCAGTGATTTATATGAACCTTAGGAAAGAAGCAAGCAAAGAAGGAGTTACAGATAAAATGCATGCATAGGATCAAGATGACAGAACACATACCTTTAGTTCTCATTTCTGAATTGTGATGACAAGAGTGTGTGTGTGTGTATGTGTATAAAAATAAGAACCAGATGAAGAGAGCTGGGGAGGGATGAAGGGAAAAAGACAGAAAGGGAGGGAGGAAGAGAGAGAAAGGGAGAAAATGATCTTTGCTACCTATTTTCTTATGTAGGTCAGAATGGGCCACAAAGAAGTGCCAACAGGATCAAGCCACGGAATAACAGATAAAACAGTGAATTTGATTCATTTAAACAGGTAGGTATTGGCTGCCTTCTTTTATAAGTACCTCTGGTACAAATTTGGAATTTTAAAAGTATCCTGTACCTCAGTGGTTTAACCTTAATATTTGTTTTTGTTTTGTTTTGTTTTTTAGCGAGAGTGTGAGTGAGGGAGGGGAAGAGGGAGAAGGAGAGAGAGAATTCCAAGAAGCTGTCAGTACAGAACCTGATGCCGGTCATTATCCCACCACCATGAGATCATGACCTGAGCCAAATCAAGAGTCATGTGAGCCATCCAGGAGCCTCTAAACTTAGTGTGTTTTTGAACTATTTGCTCTATCATTCCTTTAAATTTCCATATTCAGTACAGCATGGTGAATTCCCCGCAAAAAAATGCAGGGCTTGAGCATTTCCAGATGATACCTGAAGTACAGACATGATGGCAATAGGTTTTGGAATCAAACAGAGAATCATTTGCCTCTGCTCACTAGCACTGTGACCTCAGCCAAGTTCCATAATGTCTCTGAAGTTCAATTTCCAAATGTTTCATGAAGACAAAACCAGCATGGTAAAAGGCACCAGTACATTGCAGCCACTAAATACCTATTACATTCCTTCTTTGTTTAATGTTCTATTTTATCACTGCAACCAGTACATGTGGAAGGTAACCTCTGAGATGGCCCACAATAGTCTTGTCTCCTGTGACCTAAGCCTTTCTACAGTCCCACCATTTAAGTGTTAGAACTACTGACTTGCTTCTAAGGAAAGAAATATGGCAGAAGAGATGGGATGCCACTGGGTGAGGTTGTTGGGACACTGTGTCTTTTGCCTTGGCCTCTCCATACTCTCTTACTCTCTCACTACTTTGCCAATGAGGAAGCAAGCTTCCACAGTGTGAGCAGCCTTTCTGGAAGCCCAGGTGGTAAGAACTGGTATCTCCAGCCAACAGCAAGTAGAGATTTGAACCTGCCAGCAACCTTGTGAATGAGCTTGGAAGAAGATCTATCAGCCCCTGGCGAGTCTTGAGATGACTGCAGGCCCATCTGACACCTTGTGTGCAACTTTATGAGAGTCTTTGAGCCAAAGGCACCCAGCTAAGCCTTGCCCAGATTCTTTACGACAAAAACTGTTAAATATGAAGATCTGCTATTTAAGCTGTGTTTGGGCTCATTTGTTACATAACAACACATAATGAATACAGTGCTCAACTTTAAAAAAGATCACACATTGCAAATGTGGTTATATGAAATGATTGTGTTTATAGACAATATTATAAACAAAAGTCTGATTTTCTGGACACACTAGAATATGGGATTACTTTCATAAAAAGATGAAAAACCTGTTTTCTTAAGATATTGCTCATGTCTTATAACACTGAAGTAAGGTGTGCTTCACAGTGCAGACAGAGGTTAGAAGGTGCTCCTATCACTCACAGAGCCATGAAGGCATTGCAGCCCTTGCTCAGATGCTCTAATATATTGGTATATAGTACTTTTCCAACCTAGTTCTTTTTAATAAAGTCTAGTGGAAATCTCCCAAGTAAGTTCGAGGTACTGATCTTTCTCCAGTACATTTTTAAAAAAGAAAGTCTATATTCTGAGTCTTTCAAAATATTCTACTTCTCTTCTTTGTATTTACACTCCTAAAAAAGATCAAATATCTTACTGTGTTATTAAAGAATGTCTCTTCAATAAATGTGGCTGAGATAATTGTATATTTACAAGTAAAAGAGTGAAACTGGACCCCTATGTTACACCACTCACAAAAATTAACTAGAAATTGATTGAGTTCTTAAATGTAAGAACTGAAACCATGAGACTCCTAGAAGAGAAATAATTAAAGCCTCTTGACATGGGTCTTAGTAATGATATTTTGGGTATGATACCTAAAGCACAATTACCAACATCGAAATTAGTCAATTAAGACTACATAAAATTAATACTACTAAAAAGTTTACACACAGCAAAAGAAACCATAAATAAAGTGAAAAGACAACCTACAGAATGGAAAAAAAAATTTGCAAACCACATATCTGATAAGAGGTTAATATCCAAAATATATAAAGACCTCATACAAATTAACAGCAAAACAAAAATGAAAACAAATAACCCAATTAAAAAATGAGCAAAAGCCTAAAGAGACGTTTCTCCAAAGAGGATTTACAAAAGGTCAATATATAACATTAAAAGGTGCTCAATGTCACTAGTCATTTAGAAAATGTAAATTAAAACCATGACAAGATATCATCTCATACCTCTTAGAATGGTCATCAGCAAAAAGAGAAGATATAACAAATGTTGGTGAGGATAAGAAGAGAACTCTTGGGCACTGTTGGTGGGAATGTAAATTGGCAGACACTATGGAAAACAGCATGGAGGTTCTTTGAAACAAAAACAATTAGAATTACAATATGACCCAGCAATTCCATCCTTGGGAATACATCAAGCAAAACAAGAACACTGACTCAGAGAGATATCTGCATCCCCAAGTTTATAGCAGCATTAATTACAATAGCCAAGACAAGGAAACAACCTAAGTGTCCATCGATGGATGAATGGGTAAAGAAGATGTGGTTCATATAGGAGGTCAAGGGAAAGGGTATTGGAGAAATGTGGTCAAAAGGTGCAAACTTCCAGTTTTAAGATAAATAAGTACTAAAGATATAATTTACAACTTGATGAGGATAACTAACACTGTCCTATGGTATACAATGAAAGTTGTTGAGACAGAAAATTTGAGAGTTCTCATCACAAGAGGAAAAAATTCTCTTCTTTTTCCTTTTATTATATGTATATGAAAATGCAGATGTTATCTGAACTTACTGTGATCATAACTTCACAAAATGCAAACCGTATACAGTAGTATATGGTAATTATTTCCCAATAAAACTGAACAAAAATCTATCTACCAAGCTTTTACAACTGTGATTGACTTCCTTAGTCTACTTCATATGATATAAATTATTATTATTATTATGAACTTCTATTTATTAAATACCATTTTATTGCACTGGTATATAAGTATTCTTCTTATTCCTTGAAATAGTCTCACGATAAAATTGCTATTACTTCTATTTTATAGATGAAAAAAGAAACTGAATTATCAAGTAAGTTGTCTAAATGAAAACATAAGCATTTAAATCTTCATTTCTCTAGTCCTAAAATTAAAGATCTCTTCTTATAAATCTATTAAACCGTATTTCTATAATCAGTGCATATTAAGAATAAACAAATATTTTCATTTTCCCCCAGTTGTTATTCATTAATAATATGAAAAGCTATATTTTCAGATGGATCATAAAATAGTTCCTTCAGAATCTAAGCATAAATAGACCAAAATCCCTACACATTTGTTATAAATAACCTGCCTACTAACAAATTTCTTTGGTTGACTTGTAAGAAAGATAATAACAACAGATTTCTTCATGCTTTTAATTTAATAATGTTAAATTGCAGCATTTGATATCCTTTTTAATGTTTTTCAATTTACACTTCTCACTATTGGTAATTTTATTCTCAAATTCTCACATAAAAAGAGTAAGAAGGGATTTGCATGATAAATCTGTATCTTATTCTGGATTTATGTATTCATTACAAAGGATCTTAATGTTTCTCATTAGTGACTTACAAAAGCTAAAAGAGCTATTCATTAAGGTTGTTTTTAATTACCTGCATATACAGTATTAATATAACACAATTTAATGATAAAATAACTGAATTTGCATTTATTAAATTTTATAATAAATTTAATAAATCAATAAAGAGTTGATTATTAGCATCCCATCTTGACTTCTCAAACTCAGTGATGTCATGTAGATAGCTTGAAATCTGCATGGTAGGATTATTGATACCATGAATTAATGGATGGTAAATGGTACAAATCAGGGCTTTACTTTTCAGGTAAACTGTTCTACCAGCCTACCACAGATTATAGTAGATGGTAAAAAAAAAATTAAATAATCTGAGGTATTTTTTATGTAAAATAAAAGGAAATTTGGAAATTGCTAATTATAAAAACACTGAATGTGATGATTATATTAAAAATCAATATCAATTTGGCATATTGTATTTTTTTATTTTATTTATTTTTTATTTTTAGAGAGAGAGAATGAGAGTATAGAGGTAGAGAGAGAAAGAATCTCAAGCAGGCTATACTCTCAACATGGAGCCAGCATTGGACTCAATCCCACAACCCTGGGATCATGACCTAAGCTGAATTCAAGAGTTGAACACCTAACTGACTGAGCCACCTAGACACCCCAAGCCAGCATATTTTAGATGAATAAATCAAGGTATTCTGAGGCATTTCAATGTGAAACACAGAAAAAATTGAGCCTGACTGTTGGCCATGTGGTAGAAAGAATTAGTTGATATTTGTTTTGTACACAACAGGGTATGTAAAGTAACAATGATAAACTTTACTTTTTGCAAAGTTCTCATAATTTACTTTAAAAGTTAACCATTACTTATCAGACTGTCTCTGTTCCATTCATCATCATAGGTCTAAG
Source organism: Proteles cristata cristata (assembly GCA_017311185.1). Lineage (NCBI taxonomy): Eukaryota > Metazoa > Chordata > Mammalia > Carnivora > Hyaenidae > Proteles > Proteles cristata. The sequence continues at coordinate 277,065 of JAESUZ010004892.1, forward strand.
AAGAGAAAAGGGGCCAAACTAAGAGGACAATATGCCCTCCCTTCTCACAAATTCACTAAGGTTCAATGTCAAAGTTTTCAATCCCTGAAAAGTATATTTATCTGCTACAAATCAAGTACTTTTGATAAATGAACTGAGGTGAAGCAGAGAGGTATTTTTCTACAGTATGTAAAGTAAGTGAAACTGTTTTTGAATTGTAATTGAGCTCAAGTCTTATTTATGCCAAAAATAGTTTAGTATGATTCCTCTATTTAGCTCAAAAAGAAGAAATTTTCATGGTGAAATAGGATGCTTTGTCCAACAGGGCTGCTATTGAATATACTTAGATTGTACATCATGGTCTTGAAAAGAATGTCTTAGCAAACTAAGCTGTAGAGCTGAGCTCAGTGTGAGATTCATCTACCTGGTTGGTTTCATTCTTTAATGGTAATGGAGTTTTCCCACTATGACAGTGACTACAGGGCGGGAGTCTTACTTGCTGGAGGCCGGCTCCAGCAGGTCCAAGGGACCCTGAAGGATGGACAGTGTCGGCGAGGGGGAAGTGAGAGAGCCACAAGAATCTTTATCCTCACCAGGCAGGCATCTCTGCTCTGCTCTTCTCTGATGCTCTGGGCATCTCTGCTCAACTGTATTTTATAATTAAGTGTTTGGGGGATGGCACAGAAGTGGCATTTGCCTTAGATAATGATTTCTGATAACAAATTTCTTTGTGATATGTAAGAATTTCCAGAGCATAGATTTGTAGAAGACTCATGCATAATCTTTATCAATAGTGATTGAGGTAGGTGATTTAGATGCTTATCCTATGGGGAAGGAAGGTATCTTTAGCATACAAGACAATGTTTTTAGCGTAAAAAGGGTGAAGTTCTTTGTGAGCCGGGTTCAATAACTTGTTTGCTTAAGGGGAAGTATTAAGAAAAACAGGTCATGGGGCGCCTGGGTGGCTTAGTTGGTTAAGCGTCCGACTTTTGCTTAGGTCATGATCTCACGGTTCGTGGGTTCGAGCCCCGCATCAGGCTCTGTGCTGACTGCCAGCTCAGAGCCTGGAGCCTGTTTCAGTCTGTGACTCCCTCTCTCTCTGACCCTCCCCTGCTCACGCTGTCTCTCTCTCTCTCTCTCTCCTAGAAATAAATAAAAAATATTTAAAAAAATAAAAAAAAAAAAAAGAAAAACAGGTCTTTCAAGAAACACAATGTTTGTTCCCATAATCACCAAAGCAGTTCCTCAAAAGTCAGGCAGAGAAGGACAAATATCATATGTTTGCACATATACGAGGACTAGGAGGAACTCAACGGAGGACCAAGGGGGAGAAGAAAGGGAAAATAAAGGGGAAGAGGGAGAGAGGCAAACCAGGAAAGACTCTTGAATACTGAGAACAAACTGAGGACTGATGGGTGTGGAGGGCAGGGGGGAGATGGGCATGGAGGAGGGCACTTGTGGGGATGAGCACTGGGTGCTATATGGAAACTAACTTGACAATAAACTATTTGTAAAAAAAATAAAAATTTAAATAAAAATTTTAAAAAATTAAAAAAAGGAAGTTCCTCAATAGGTTCCTTCACAGGGTGCAATCAGCATATTCAAGGCCAGAAAAAGTCACTCCAAAGACTGATCAACAAAGATGCCTTGGGAGTCGGTGCCCCAAGCAGAAACAATTGTGTGGAGGTGGATATCTGTTGCCATCTGATTGGTAAAAGTCCCTGAAACTTATCTTAACCGCATAGGGAATTCTTTCTCAACCTACGAGCTCAGAAATGGCTCCAACACTTACTTACTTACAGCCTCCAACCTTGGGTGGGACACTACAAATACGTGTTATGTTCTATTCGGTGTTGATCATAATTTTGCATTTTTTTAGAATATTGCATTACCTTGAAAACATTGTGTTATGCCAGTAAATAAGAAATTTAATTTTAAAAGTCCCCATGAAGGGCATCAACAATTAGATATTATAGACTGTCTCCATGACGGTTTGATGTGACATTTGTTTTACTTAACATGGTGCAAAATTGATACACATTTGTAGAGACCATACTTTGAATTTTGAATTTGGGCCTTTTCCCAAGATAGGGATGTATAGTAAAATAGTGTGGTGATGTCAGGCAGTGGCAGCAGTCACAGCTCCCACTCAGCCATTCTGTCATCAGGGTGAGCAACTAATATACTTCCAACCATTCTGCATTCATACTAACATTCTGGTTTTCATTTTCAAAATAGTAGTCAATACATCACATGAGATATTCAGTACTTTATTGTGAAATAGGCTTGTATTAGATTATTTGCCCAACTGTAGGCTAATATAAGTGTTCTGAGGATGTTTAAGTTAGACTGGGCTAAGCAACGATGGTCTGTAAGTTGGGTGTATTACATATATTTTTGATTTATGATATTTTCAACTTAAAATGGGTTAATTGGGATACAACCCATTATAAATTAAGGAGGATCTGTATTTATGTTGAAAAATGAGCATCTTCTAAACTATTCATTACCAGAAGTAAAATGAAGTGACTCTACTATATTGGAGTCTTCCTTAAGTATAACTAAAAATAAGTTTCCATCAAAACATTGCAAATTTGCAGTTCACTATCCATTATTTCATTCAATTCATTAACTTTACAATAAACTAATAACTATTTGTAGCCCAAACAGCTTAACAGTTAATGCCAGTTTAAGTCTCATTATCTCTGTACCAATACCGCTCTATTCCCATAAGAATTAAATTCATTTTTTTCCAGCTTATAACTCCCCTGAAGAACCGACCTTGGCTATTCACAATAGCCTATGACACACAATAGGGTCATTTCCTATGAATCTTACCTAATATGTGTTGGCCAAAACTTAAATGATGCAAATTTAGGTCCAGCAGTGTTGATGCATAATACAAATCCTAAGAGTCCAGTGTTGATTCAGATGGTAGCAGAGGAAAACATAGCTCCAGTTAAAAGTTGCACTGATAATTCTAATCACCAATACTGCTTATCAGTCAACCTCTTTCCTTTGGCTTTTATTAAGTTGTTAGGTAATGGGACATAGTTGTGGAATTGAAATCAATTTATAGAAATAACAACAACAATGACAAAAGAATGAAAAATGTCCAATACTTTTTACCTAGGTTATATAATAACTTTAATAATGTAAATAATATTAGCATCTGAAATTACATAAGTTCCATATGTGAGAAACAGGTATGTGATTATTGCATAGCAATGAATAGCATTCTTCCTTTATAACCTGATAATCTAGTCATGAAAAATGGTGACATGTTCAATAGTGTAGGTATGCGAGGGTCACATTAAAGGCAGAAGAAACCTCTCGTAATCCTGGTCTCCAGTAGAAACTCTGTAAAAACTCTAGGGTACCCATCTGCTGACCCCATTCCCTTGCTCCTCCTCCACAGCCTGGGGACTGGTGACCTAGGATTAATAGCTCAGCTCAGTCATAAAAGAGAGAATACAAGGGGCACTGGTTGGCTGACTCTTGTTTCCCACGCAGGTCATGATCTCACAGTTCATGAGTTCAAGCCCCACTTTGGGCTCTCTGCTGTCAGTGCAGAGCCCACTTTAGATCTTCTGTCTCCTTCTCTCTCTGCCCCTCCTCTTCTCTCTCTCTCTCTCTCTCTCTCTCTCTGTCTCAAAAATAAAATAAACATTAAAAAAGAAGAGAACCCAAGGCAAACTGGACGCAGAACTGAGAGGCACTCTGGACCATGTTGTACCTATGGCATGGACTGCTTTCCCCCACATTGGTGATAAGGAAGGGGGCAGTTCACTAGGTAGTAGGTAAGGTGGGGGACAAGCAGAGGTTCAGAGCCTGCAGCCTGCAGAAACTGAGGAAAGACTGGTTACTCAGGTGTGCAACCAGTCAATAGCAAAGCCAGAAGTAAGACAATATTATGTACTGTGCAAGTTTTGCACTTACATCAGAGCTATCAGCAGGGCAAACAAAATCAAGGTGTAAAAGGAACGTAAAGCTCAAGAGACAAGAGAAAGAAAATGCCTCTTCTGAGAAACCCAGAGTGTTCCTGTTGCCATGGAGTCATTCCAAACATGTAATCCTGCTACCTGTCTTCCATTAGGACACCATTTCTGCTGGATGATCAAAATGAAAAAGAAAATGGGATTTTTTTTTTATTTAGGAGAAACTGAATTCCTTAAAACAAAAGTGCAACTTATTTTTATCCTAATACATTTACTAGATGGAGCTACAAGAAAGGTTCCTCCTACTCCTTCTTTCCTCTTGAGGAAACCTGCAATTTCTCTATACACTGAGTTGCAATATCAGTTAAATTTTTGGTAAGTCCATTATGTAATATCATGGGCCAAATATTAACTCCTAAAAGCATTTTGTTATATATCTAAAGTGAATTAATTGATTAATTTTTAATTTTTTAAAGTTTATTTTTGAGAGAGAGAGACAGACACAGACACAGCTGGGGAGGGCAGAGAGAGAGAGGGAAACACAGAATCTGAAGCAGGTTCCAGGCTCTAAGCTGTCAGCACAGAGTCCCACACAGGGCTCGAACTCAGGGACCATGAGATCATGATATGAGCCAAAGTCTGATGCTTAACCAACTGAGCCACCCAGGCACCCTGATAGCATACAATTCTTAAACTTCACCATCAGAGTGGGGTTTAATATTGAGCAGGAGATAGGTGGCTTAATATCAGAGCCCCCTCCACACCCCAGCCCCATCATAAGTAGCTGTTAGGAAGGTTACTTAATGTATCTAAGTCTTGGAACATTAGTTCCTAAGTTACTATATACATATAGCTCCTAAGTGTCTTCCTGACACATAGGAAGAACTCTGTAAGTGGAAGACAGTATTATAAATATTTAGAAATGACTAATAGAGAATAAAGACAGAAACCTCAAAAATGTCAAGCTGCATATACTTAGGAAACTGGTCTTTATAATCTGCATTTTAAAATTTGATTTTGTCCCTAAAAACAAGTTTTTTCTATTTTCTTTTCCTTTTAATATGTTGATAATTGTAATGAAGTCTTAATACCACCAAAATTTTGTTAGAATAACTTCAAAGGCACAAAACCCAACAATATATATCCTTACCCATGAGATGTGCTATGAGAGCTTGATGGCTGCCAGGGAAAGACGAAAAGGCTTTGAAGAAATAAAATTCCATTTCAAAACATTTTTATGTTTGCAAAAAGTTGCCAGTATTACTAAGATCCTCTAAAGTTCCAGTGAAAAAGCTTGTGAAATAATGTGATATTTATGATTACTATCACTTCAAAGGAAAAACTCTCTCTTCTGTTTTAATGACAGTGATGTTTTCATTACTTTCCAATATAAACAGGCTACTGCAAGCCTTTAGATAGCATAGTTAAATGCAACCCAGTCTAATTCAAGGGAAAAGATACTCAATTGTAATAAATAAACATTTGTTTTACGAGTTTTAAGTAAAACAAAAAAAATGTATAATATTTTTTCTTACGTTCTACAACTGAGCAATTTTCTTTTAAACTTTATGAAGAATCATTCTCTGGATATAATGATATATTTGTTACATTTACAAAACAACAAAAATTGCTGCTAATCACTTCACTGATCAACCACAAACTATGCAATGAAGTCATAAAGGAACTTTATTTTTGTTTTTAAGTATTCATTTAAATTGATTCTCTGGAAGTAGTTCTTTCCTTGCCCCTGGATGAAATTTAAGACAAGTTCCTTCTTATTTCTTAAAGGTAATACAAGATTCTCCATACAGTTATAAATACATCTAGTCAAAGGTAAGAACAACTCTAAACTTTATTCAAAGTCACAGCTCTGCTCCACATCCAGTTGAAGGCAAGCCCTTAAAAGCAGAAGAGCTGTGATTGATGAAGAAGCCAACCACACATTTTTGTTACACTGTAGTCTTCATGAGCTAGTACCAGACACTCTTTGACTGACAAATATTAACAATGGACTGGATTAATTAATAATGGATTAATAATGGATAATAATATAATAATAATCCATTAATAATGGATATTAACTAGGATGGTCACCTAGTGTGCTTTCAAAGATCACAATCTGTGCCACAAACATTACTCTACTAGTGTTCTCTCACTTGTGGTTTCCTAGAGGTGAATGCCCTGTCTTCTAGTTGGCCACCATTTTATGTTTTATCACAAACAACCCAAACACACACACACACACACACACACACACCACTACTACTTGATTACATGAAAATCAAATGCAGACATTAAAGGATTTTGATCCACATACTAATTCAGGAACCTAGGCACCTCTTATGAGCTCATTGCCATCTGAACTTCAAGGCTGGAATGAGGTAATGGAGTAGAGATTCACCTGTGGAATATTTTATAGGCCAGGTCTTAGCTTGTATCATTTCTTCCCATCTCTTATTGAATAGAACTTAGTAAAACAGTCTTACATATTTGTAGAGTATTTAAGGAAATGTCTTTCTACCTGTGTCCAGGGGGAAAATAAAATGGGTTAGGAAACACATATTATTGGGCTCCTCCTTTATTCCCTCTGACCCAGTGGTTCTCCACATGCTTGACAAACCAGTTGGACAGAATCTGAGATAACCTTAACCAGCTCTCATAGTAAAATAATCTATACAGGTCATAGTGAACCACAGAGCCTTCTCACAGATTTTTTTTACTCTAACAATGTTCATGAGAACAGAATGCTAGATCTTAACATAGTGACTTCTTTGAGCCCCACTATCGGGAGAGCTTACTGGTTTTTTGCAGGTATAAATTTGAAATCTGTTCATGAAATCCATCCAACCAAAAGTGGATCAGTTGCAGACCCTGTCCCTAGGCCTCAGGTATATTTATGGGGAATCATGTATTTGGAATCACAGGAGACCCACAACTCTCCCTTCTTAATTTAAATTTTATCTTTCAGTTGTGGGCCCAAAGTAAATATCAGGTTGCATTTCCCTAATCAGTGAATACCGCAGAGTGGTGTTAATCATCTCTTTGGAATATTGTCTTGAAGTATTAGCCAAAATGAGGCTAAATATGTGGCTTTCTAATAGTTTCTTGTATGTTTTTAAAGTGTAACAAGTTTTCAAAGTATCCCTTATTTGGGACAACAGGTTATGTGCTTAGAATAGCATATTTTTATCTTGTGTGAGTTGTTTGGTATAACAGGTTTTTATACATTAAAATGGGTTTCTTCAGTATGACTGAGAATAAAACAGTTTGCAATTAGTTAAGCACATTTAATCATGTACCTGAAGCATGCCAAGCATGAAACTACCTACCCTGGAGATAAACATTGTTTCTGCTCTCAAAAACTTATGCTATCAGGTAAAATTGGAAACCAGGTTTGATAATGCTATGGTAGAAGCAGAGAGTGAAATGGGAGACTACTGGGAGCCGCACCGGCCTCGCTGGATGACAGTCACAGTGAGGAAATGGCAGCTTTTGCACAGCTCCCGCCATGAGAAGCGAAACCAGCATCTCCTTCTGCTACTACTGGCTCATGTTGGAATTGAGCCTGCTGGTATTGACCAGGCCTCACAATATTCCAAATCAGACCGATATTCCCCACACAGATTCCTCATGAGGAAAAGCATATTCCTGCCTCTTCAAAAGATATTTTAGATGAAAGCACACTGTGGATGATTGTCAAAAGGCTCTTCCTATGGGCCTTGTAGATCCGAGACTTAGATCGTAAAGGGGGTTAAGAACACAAGAGTTACTATTGAGCCTGGCCCGGAAACAGAGTCCAATTTGGAGTTAAGGAACAGATAAGGGCAGAACTTAAGTTAATACTTATACCTTTTCTAACTGGTGATGTATGACAGTCCCTTCCCTAAGGCCTACTTTCCACAAACACCCTCCCTCACACTGGCGGCTGGGATGAGGACAGGTAAGAGTAGCTAAAACATAACCCCAAAACAAAGGCCGACACATTTAGGGCCTCCATGGTGTTTACACATTAGGCATCAAGTCAACAAGTTTTCCACAAACAACTTATTAACCAACTCAAAAACATCGGTCCTCTTGTGAGCTGGGACAGAATGACTCCCAGCCTATCTATATACAACGTAACTTATGTCCTAATCCTAGCGTTATTAACTTAGAACAAATATGTATGTCATCCTGTTTTTCACTAAGAACATCCTGTTACTTCCATAGTTGTAAGATTTACTCAACCTCACTATGATTGGGGTAATTCTGCAAGAATACTTCCGAAAAACCTGTTTTTGTACACTTTTCAAAGCATCTTATCACAAAGAGTTTTCCATTGTAAAAATTCCTTTTTCTGATCTCATGTTGTCATAGGACCTTTAAATAAAAACACCAAAACTGACACTGCAGAGATGCCTGCTTGGTGATCAGAAAGAATCTCGGGGCTCTCTCTCTCTCTCTCTTGCTGACACAGCCCTGGACTGGCTGGAGTGGGTCTCCAGCAGGAGACAACGTTACATTTACATTCAGGAAGCAACTATACTGGCTGTGGTAAAGCATTGGCTAGTCCTACCCCCCGATAACAGGCTCACATTTCTCCTTCCACTGTGATGTCCACATAAAAACTCCCTCACAACTCTCAGTCATACCTGATGTTGATCGTGGAGTTTCAGACAGAGCATTTGCCCAATGACCACTCCCCATTAGAGGATGGTCTCTTTTTCTAACCAAACAATATGTGGACCTGTATGGAGCTAAGCTATGTTTCTTCTTCATCTTTTCTAAGACACAGCACCTAGGTATTCACATCTGAAAAATATTCAAACCAAAATGTTGTTACCCTCCCAAGATGGAAAAAGCATATGTTCATGAATATCAAGCAAGTAAATAAATAAATTTCTATTACTGACACCTACCCATGCCTGCTGAATAGAAGAGAAAATTCATAGGTTCTACTGAAAACATTAAGAATGATTACAGTAGGCTTATTGCAAATATTATTAATCTTATCAAGAAAAATGTTTTATTCCCTAGACTATTAAAGTTTAATAGAGCTTCATAGCTGTTAATTGTATTAAAATGGCTGTCAGAATTTATCAAAAGGTTTTTCTGCATTTATTTATTTATACGATCATGTGATTTTTCCAATATTCTTTATTAATATGGCAAGTTTCATTGATTAGTAGCCAACCTTTCAACCAACTTTGCATTTCTTAAATAAACGCCATTGATCTTAATATAATTTCCTTTTTATTTATTGCTGTATTAAATTTAGTATTTTTAAAATACCTTTGTCAGGTTTTGGAATCAAAATTGTTCTGGTGCCATAACAATAATTTGAAGGCTCTTCTTTACTAGAAGAAGTTTGGAAGCTAAGTGCTACTCCTTTTGTAAGTTTTTTAAAGAACATGCCAGTAAAATCATGTGATCCTGAAAATTACCATTGAAGAAAGTTTGTTTTTAATTACAAATGCAATTACTTTATTTGCTGTAGGAAAACTTAAGGTTTAAATTTCTTATTCTGTCAAGTAAAAGTTTTATTTTTTAAATGATCTTACTTCATCCAAATCATCACATATAAAATTATTTATAATTATATATATCATATATATTTATATTATATTATGATTTAAAATTATTTATAATATCATTGCATTATTTTATGTCTGTAGGATCTGTAGTGATGCTTGCATTTTATTACTGATATCGGTAATCTCTGATTTCTCACCTTTAATTTTCTAACTCAGTCTTGTAGGTGCTGATCAATGTTATTAATAATTTCCTGCAACAAACGGTTAACTTTGTTGATGTTCTTTATTAAATATTTGTTTTCTATATGTTTAATTTATGTTTTTATTAATATAATTTCCACTTTCTATTTTCTTTGATTTTGTTTGCTCTTCTTTTCCTTGCCTCTTGACATTAAGTTTCAGTGTTTAATTCTCAACTTTTCTTTTTTAATATATTCATTTAAAGCTATGAATTCTCTCTAATCCCTACTTTAATTGTACCCCATATGTTTTCATATGTCCATTTTACTTCAGTTTGAATGTTTTCTAATTTTTATTACTATGACTTTTTGGGGGAGGGTGGTCACAGACTATTTCAAATTATTGTACTTAATTTCAAAACTTTAGAGGTATTTTAGTTTTCTTTCTGTTGATTTTCACTTTAAAGCCATTCTGTGCCAAAGAACATTATGATTGTAAATTGAATGATTTGAAATTTATTGATACTTGTTTTTAAATTCAGTTAAATTTTTCTATTGCACTTGAAATAAACGTGCATTCTGTGGTTGTATTTCCTGTAATTATGCACAATCTTATTAGATCAAGTCAATAAATTGCATTGTTCAGCCCTTCTAAATCTTTACAGATAATATCCCCTCTTTGTTATATCAAGTATGGGGAGAGAAGTACGTATAATCTCCAAATGTAAAAATGTTTCTTTCTCTTTTTGTTAAGAGTTTTTGCTTCATGTATGTTTAAGGATATATTACCAGCTGCATACAAGTTTAGGAGTATTATATATTTATGTTTAATGGATTCTTTTATCATTATAAATTATAATTCTTTAGTTCTATTGTACATAAATTATGTTTAACCTGCTATTATCTTAATCATACTACATTTCTTCTGCTTTATTTTTATATATCTTTTTCTACCTATTCATATTCAACCAATTTGTGGTCTTATATTTAAAGTGTACTCCTTTGCAATTAACATATAGTTAGGTCTTTGTTTGTTTCTTCTTTCTTTCTTTCTTTCTTTCTTTCTTTCTTTCTTTCTTTCTTTCTTTCATTTTCTATCTATCTTCCTTTCTTTCTTATTGAGGTACAGCTGACACGCAATGTTACTGTAGTTTCAGGTATAAACATAGTGATTCCATAAGTTTATATGTTATGCTATACTCACCACAAGTGTAGTTACTATCTATCAACATAAAATACCAATACCATTGACTATATTCCATATCCCCATTAGGGGACCTAATCTTGTCTGACTTTGAATTATAATGTCTTGTCCACTCATATTCACTGTAATTACTGCCAAGTGTATCACATTCTTACTTGTTTTATCTTTGGAGAATTTAGTAGTCATTGACTAGATTCTGATTATTTTGGGCCAATCACTGCAAATGCTGTGATTTGGCTTCCCAGAGTGGCTACTGCAGACTTTATAGTTAGCATCCTCGATTGGTAGCTGCAGAGTTGTGAGTCAGAGTTCTATTGTCATAGATGGTGTAGCCATTGTTTGCTTGTAAATTCAGTGTCTTGATGTTGGAGGAGATCATTGACTGTGAGCCGGACCCTGGCAATCAGAGGTGCCTCACTCCACTTCTGTCCTTACAATATGAGTTTAGCTTGTCTTCCTGCTCCCAGAAGCTGCTCCAAGGACACAGCCTTGAGGTGGGTGGTGTGAAGACCCTTTGGCCAGTATATAAGACTGAACCCTGTTAAGGCCTCTCCATAAATCTTAAAACTTGATTGTAGAATAAGGAGATCTACTGATCTAGCTGCCCCCTCAAGAAAAACTTACACAAGAAGTGTGTAAGTTAAATCTGCTCACTAAATCTGCCTCTTTCTTTGGTCTCTCCCTGCCTTCCACGTATGGGGGCTGGTTTCAGATTACACCGGGGAAGCTCTCTAGGAGTTTGTGAACCAACACTTAGCGACTATCCTGTTCTCTCTCTCTCTCTCTTTTGGTAGGGGGAGTAATTTTCTACCTCTAAATATACCTAGGGTACTTGGATGGTTTAATCGGTTAAACATCCAACTTCAGCTCAGGCCATGATCTCGCAATTCATGGGTTTGAACCCCACATCGGACTCTGTGCTGACCACAACCTGGAGCCTGTTTCAGATCCTGTGCCTGCTTCTCTGTCTGCCCCGCCCCCACTCATACTCTGTCTCTCTCAAAAAATGAATAAACATTAAACATTTTTTAAAAATAAATATATTGGGATGCCTGGGTGGTTGGTTGAGCATCCCAGCCTTGGCACAGGTCATGATCTCATGGTTCATGGGTTTGAGCCTCGCATCGGACACTGTGCTGACCACTAGCTTAGAGCCTGAAGCCTGCTTAAGATTCTGTGTCTCTTTCTCTCTCTGCCCCTCCCCTGTTCATGCTCTGTCTCTCTCTGTCTCTCAAAAATAAATAAATGTAAAAAATTTTTAAATAAATATATCTACTACTTTGGACTGCATGCCAAATGTAATGTATAGAAGAATTCTTGAAATCCTATTGTCCTATGGTACACAGGGTGAAGGGCTAATAATTTCCCTTCAATCAAAAATTTATTTAGAGCACCTTTCACTTACATAGGACAGAGGCTATCTGGGTTTTGCTCAAGGTCTTTTGGTTTTTGATTAAAAGCCTGGTGCTCCTTAACCATGCATGACTCCAGGAGACCCATTTCTGGATTCAGATACTGCAGCTCAGTTCTCTAATCTCTCATAATATGTAGCTTAAAATCTGACTAACATCTTGAGAAGGAGAATAAAATACTGTCTGAGCACATGACTGGACTTCAGGAAATGTTAGTCTCTCATTTAGAAGTTTTCAGTATAGTACCCTGGACTCCTGTGTAGCCCGTGCTCAGCAAGTGTTCAGGGAAAACTGGTCATGTTCCTGAGTCCCTGCAAGTTTTCAATTGATTAATATCCATCCCCCATGACTACACTTTACTGATCTTTTTCCCCATCAGAAGCTTTCTGTCTTGTTTGCACCAAGAGCAAGAAAATTTCTACATAGGAAAAATAGCTAGAAATAGCTAGATGTTACCAAATTCCATATCTCCCTTCAAGTTGTAATTTACCCCATTTGTGTCTTCTGCCTTGTGACGTTATTACGGCATGATTTTTGCATTTTATTCAGCTTTTTGTCTGTTGTACCAACAGCATCAGTCTTCTGTGACTTACTAAATCTGATACTAAAGAATTGGCATTTTTCTATGGCAGGTGTTCATATTGATAACTCTAGTTCCAGTCAATACCACAGGATCTTCCCCACCTTCATTCCAACTACATTTCTCTTGTCCTGGTCACAGTGAGATACCGAGCTCCCAACACCATTATAATTACTCATTGCTCAGTGACATCCAAATCACTATAGGCATACCACTAAAAACAGTTATTCTACCAATTAAACCAATTAAGTCAGTAAGTTATTCTACCAATTAAGTTTGGGTTGACTTGCAGTTTTATTTGCATTTTGTCTGCTGCCACATAGTCAGTTAATACAATAATATGGTAAATCCCTGATCTTTAGATTCAAATTTCTCACTTAATATATATGTGCTTAAATAGCAACAAAGAGAAGGACTTGTGCTTTCTTAACATAATCATTTGTTTTCAGCACTATTATGAACAAAATCTGTCTCTGGTTGCTGTTTTCAGAAAGGGAAAATAAAACAACAGTAGAGAAAATTTAACCAGATACATTCAGTGTCATGTAACAGTACCACATTAGGAGAAAAAAACATATTTAAAATGTTCTATTATATTATAGACATCATTACTAATACATATTAAGGGGAATTATCACCGATTTTAGAGTACCCTCCAGTATAATAATTCTTTAACCTCTGTACTGCATGGTTCCTTCAGAAGCTTATTGAATGGTTCTATCAAAATCACAGTGAACAATATTTACCCCACCTTAGGGAATACTTAACTTAGGGTGCACAGTAAAAGTCCTCTTATTTTTTTAATTTTTTTAATTTTTCTTTTTTTTTACAAATAGTTTATTGTCAAATTAGTTTCCACATAACACCCAGTGCTCATCCCCACAAGTGTCCTCCTCCATGCCCACCCCTCCTCCCCCCCACATCCATCAGTCCTCAGTTTTTGTCAGCATTCAAGAGTCTCTCATGGTTTGCCTCTCTCCCTTTCCCCCACCATTTCCGCCCTTCTTCTCCCCCTTGGTCCTCTGTTAAGTTCCTCCTAATCCTCCTATACGTGCACACATATGATATTTGTCCTTCTCTGCCTGACTTATTTCGCTCAGCATAACACCCTCAAGGTCCATCCATGTTGCTACACATGGCCAGATTTCATTGTTTCTCATTGCCATGTAGTATTCCATGGTATAGATAAACCACATCTTCTTGATTCATTCATCTGTTGATGGACACTTAGGCTCTTTCCAGGTTTTAGCTATTGTGGAGAGTGCTGCTATGAACATTGGGGTACATGTGCTCCTATGCATCAGCATTTCTGTATCCCTTGGGTAAATTCCTAGCAGTGCTATTGCTGGGTCATAGGGGAGTTCTATTGTTAGTTTCCTGAGGAACCTCCACACTGTTTTCCAGAGGGGCTGTACCAGTTTACATTCCCACCAACAGTGTAGGAGGGTGCCCGTTTCTCCACATCCTCGCCAGCATCTAGAGTTCTCTGATTGGCTCATTTTAGCCACTCTGACTGGCGTGAGGTGGTATCTCAGTGTGGTTTTGATTTGTATTTCCCTGATGAGGAGGGATGCTGAGCATCGTTTCATGTGTCTGTTGGCCATCTGGATGTCCTCTTTGGAGAAGTGTCTGTTCATATCTTCTGCCCATTTCTTCACTGGGTTGTTTGTTTTTCAAGCGTGTAGTTTGGTGAGTTCCTTGTAGATTCTGGATATCAACCCTTTATCTGATATGTCATTTGCAACTATCTTTTCCCATTCCGTTGGTTGCCTATTAATTATCTGGGTTGTTTCCTTTGCTGTGCAGAAGCAGTAAAAGTCCCTTTAAACTTAAAGCTATTGATTCTACAGTCACTTCAGGGTTTATACATCAAGAGATTAGCAAGCAAAGACATAAGTCACCATCCTCAATGGCATAATAGATGGTGATCATCAGGAAAGTTGTCATTATGTAATGAAAGTGGAGAAAAATATGCATAGCATCCAAGTGGGCTATTAGGAAACCTTGTGGTAATTTTTATCCATATTTGACAGCAAGTATACAACTGAAGTAGTCATACTCCAAGAAAACATAATGGCCAAATTCTCAGATTCCTTGAAACGGAGGGTACAGTTCACTCAACCAGCTAATCCATCTCAATTAGCAGAAACACGAGCTAAGAAGAAGTGAATCCAGGATGGTTAGAGTAGGGGCTGATTGTGGGTTTCCACAAGACAAAGTGCAGGAGTGGGAGCATAGTTCATGTCATGAATACTTGTCTGGTAGGGGAAATCTGTTCTCCAAGAAGACAGAGGTTCTGCATGAAGCCAGTGGATCTGAGCTGCACTGGGATGGACTGTAGTGCATACTGCCTTCCAAGTCTTCTTCCAGAAATATTGGCTGCTTGTATCTCTCATTTCGGTCCTTGCTTAGGAATTACTTTGAGTCAAAGGGCACTGCCTCAACTCATGTCACACACCTCTTCAGAGGCAGCCAATATCCAAAGGCCAATGTGCAAATACAAAGACTGATCTCTTTGCCTCTAGCTGAGACAACTCTTAAAAGCCATCCCAGCTCTAGAGTCCTTCTGGGATCAACACGGTGCTCTACTGCAACTGCATCACAGCTTCCATCATTTCCTTACAGGTGTCCTGATAGTGCTCTCAATTAAATCTCCTGTGTGTAAACCTCTGTTTCTGAATATGTTTGCCAGGGAATGGAGTTCAGGCATCATATTTACAGATAGATATTTCTTTCTTTGTTGGCAAAGAGGGTACTGGTTAGGTAGCTCTGCCCATAGAGAATCAGGGAAGGCTTTCTGAAATAACTCTTGTGTGAAAAAGATGTGCAGGAGACTGTTAAACCAAGATTGGGAAATCTTTCTCCCAGCCAGAGAAACCAACAAGAATGTCTGCAAAGACCCTAATAACAGAGTTAGGAAATGGTGAGAGTGGAAGTGTGAAAGAAACTCTAGGTATGGGACCTCAGTACAAACAGCAGAGGCTTGGAATGTTAGAGCCAAGATATGAACAGTTTTTTATTTCTCTCACACTGAGAAAAACAGTGACAAACTGAGAGCTCCTTAAGCTACTTTCCACCAGGATGAAAAGAGTGTTTTTCTGGTGCTATGGACCAACATAGTAGCTTATGTGAGATTCTCTGGGGCCCAGACTATATGGCCCAAAGGCTATAATTCATCTGTGCACTCTTACATTTGTTTCACTCAAAACTCAGAGGGCGATAGGAATTTGAAGAATAAGGCTTTTATATACATCGAACATGAATATCAGCCACAAAAATGAAGAAAGGGCATTTGTATTTGGAATACCAAGAGGCTTGGAAGAGGCTGGGGTAAAGTAGTAGTCAGACTAAGATCTTTATTCTTGAGAGCTGTGAGAGCTGATAAACAAGAAGTTATACCAGGAATCATATATGTACATACATATGTATTCCCTAACATACAACTAAGAACAAAAGTATAGAAAGAATTCATATGAATTGAGTTACTGAGATTTTGACAAGCTTCTACAGTTCTCTAGTGATTTCTATTTCCTTCTTTGTTTATTTCTTGGAGCAGGAGAAGGAAGGGACTATGAGAGTGACAAAAAATTTGAAGAAAAATAAAAATCATAAGAATTGTCTTTCGTTTTGCACAAAATTCCTTCTAACCACTCATGCCAGAGGACAGCTGGCAAGCTTGCTCTCGGCAGGACTAGGAAAGTACTGTCCCACTCCTCCTCTGAACCGTGGTCACTGGGGGTTAGAATGCAGACTCTGCCAACACTTTCTCAGAGATACTCCAGGATTACAGCCAGAGCCTCCACCCTCCACCCCATGGCTAAGCTCTGTTACCCAGAAGGATCCTTAACTAGTAGATTGAAGCTCTCACCGACTCTCAGGAATAATGTCCGTCTTGAGCTGAGACCCTCTGACTTTTTCTGCTCATTTTATTGTTTATTTGCTTCTAACACATTAACCTTGGCTACTGCAGATTTGTAGAGGTGATGTTCCAAGGTTCAAACTCAAAAGATTAGGTTATATATATATGAATAAAAACAGTTACCATGAGGCAAAGGCAAATGGGAGGTCATGTCATATTACTTAAAACACTTTTTTTTGGTAACAGTTTTTCTGATTCATGATTATAAGATGCTTTTTTAAATTTTTTAATATTTATTTTATTAAATATTAATAAAGAGAGCACCAGTGTGAGTGGGGGAGGGACAGAGAGAGAAGGAGACAGAATCCAAAGCAGGCTCTCTGTAGTCAGTGCAAAGCCTGACACAGGGCTTGAAACCCTGAACCTTGAGATCATGACCTGAGCCAAACTCCCATACTCAACCAACTGAGCCACCGATAAATGTCCCTACAAATGTTTTTTTAAAAAAACTTGGATTTTATTTTTTTAATGTTTCATTTATTTTTGAGAGAGAGAGAGAGTGAGAGAGAGCGGGTGAGGGTCAGAGAAAGAGGGAGACACAGAATCCGAAGACAAGCTGAGCTGTAAGCACAGAGCCCGACGTGGTGCTTGAACCCACATATGAGATCATGACCTGAGCCAAAGTCGGATGTTCAATGGACTGAGCCACCCAGAGCCCCTAAAAACTTGCATTTTAAAGCGTATTGAATTACATGTCTAAAATATTTGATTTTCACAACTAAAGAGATTTTATTTACTGGGAAAATGATAATATTATATGCTTCGGGATGCATAGGGAATCACAGAGCTTTGTCTTGGCTCTTCAGTTGTACTGTATTAAAGGGATTATTTTAAGTCATGAAACTAAGTTCTTTAAGTGATTACCAAATCCTTCCTCCCCAAATACTGAAATTTAAATTGTCGGGAGAGAAAAGTAACTTTACTTCAATGCACAGCAAATAAATAATGTCAAACATTATAAACCCATATTTTAAAACAGTTCAAGTGTTTTAACCACATAATAGGCCCAGAAAGCTCTTTGTGATAATGTCAACAATGAAACTACATGGAACATTTCATTTATTTACAATTTTCATTACAGAAAGAAACTAAACATGTCTGTGCATGTGTCAAGTATTTGATATTCATTCCTTGTGTATCTTTGATTATCTTGTCTGAACTTATTCATTGTCTTGAACATTCATTCAACATGAATGAAAATATGAGAAATGGTACATAAATATTTCTCAACATTCTACCAAGAGGGAAAAATGTAATATTCT
This sequence comes from Proteles cristata cristata, assembly GCA_017311185.1. Taxonomy (NCBI): domain Eukaryota; kingdom Metazoa; phylum Chordata; class Mammalia; order Carnivora; family Hyaenidae; genus Proteles; species Proteles cristata. Next base: position 295,051 of record JAESUZ010004892.1, read on the forward strand.
CAGCTCTCTGCATCTCACACACACACACACACACACACACACACACACACACACACACAGAGTCTTGCACATACGTAACTGTATAAAGGGTCAATGATTATCCAAGATAAACTCTTTATTTTTCATTTGTCAAAAATGAAGACAAATGGGGCACCTTGGTGGCTTAGTCGGTTAAGCGTCCAACTTTCACTTAGGTCATGATCTCGCGGTTCGTGGGCTCGAGCCCCGCGTCGGGCTCCGTGCTGACTGCCAGCTCAGAGCCTGGAGCCTGTTTCGGAGTCTGTGATTCCTTCTCTCTCTAACCCTCCCCTGATCACGCTCTCTCTCTCTCCTAGAAATAAATAAAAACATTAAAAAAAATGAAGACAAAAAGAGTAACTGAATTTTCCACTGTCACAAAGTTACTTAGTAGTCCAGTACCATTAGAAGACACAACAACTGGGGGCACTTGGATGGCGGTTGGTTAAGGGCTTGACTCATGATTTCATCTCAGATCTTGATCTCATGGTTCATGAGTTTGAGCCCCGCATTTGGCTCTATGCTGCTGACAGTGTTAAGCCTGATTGGGATTCTGTCTCTCCTGCTATTTGCCCCTCCCCCACTTGTTCTTTCTGTGTCTCTCCTAAAATAAATAAACTTTTAAAAAAAGACACAACTTTTGAATGAACATCTGAACTGCTGTATATAGTAAAACTATACAACTGATGCTATGAATTTAAGTTAAAACAAGCATGACTACATAAGAATAACTAATTTAAATTGACACGAATAATGACAATAATTTAACTAATAACGTAACATCATTACAAGAAAGATAACATGCATGAGGGTAATCTTCCCTATTCCTTAAGCTATTGCTTGTCACTCTGCCTCTAGAGCAAAGGAAATTTACAGAACTACCAGGCAAACCCCCTAATTATCAAATTATCAAAGAGCAAGAAAGAATTTGTGCTTCTGTAAATAAAAGACATTTTGGGATTTGGAGTATGATCTTTTCCCCAATATTTGTGAACAGTTTCACTTCCTAAGAATAAATTTCAAAACTTCTTGCCAATCACCAAAGCTTAAATTGACTGAACATTTCTAAATCTCATCTTCTTTTATCAGCCCCGCTTTCCTCACAGATAGTTTTGAAATGGATGATTGTATCAAACCTCAGCCTTGAACATTTCACATACAAACATCAGAGCCACCCATTATCACCTACACTCTTAACCTTCAGTGATGCTGTTTCATCATGGAACCCACACACAACTCACTGGGTATCCTCCACTGGAAACCTCTTATTTCATTAGAAATATCCTGCTATATTCTTTGGACACTGTGCTCCATAATCTGCCACATGTCTTATATTCTCCACATCTTCTCACAACATTGCCTCGACTCTATTGCCTTACAAGAAAACCGATCTTACCTCAGTAGTTCTTTAATCTTTCTCCCTTCATTGATTGCATATCTCAAGATCACTAGGTGACCTAAGTGACCTTTTATAATCTACTGTCACATTTGATATCTTACCCACCACACAGTGTCCTGATTATTTAAAATTCATTATTGAAAAAAAAAGGAGGTGGGCAAGATGGCGAAGTAGGGAGCTCAGTGCATTTCACCTGCACCCATCTCTCAAACAGAGAAGGCCTGAAGTCATAGGACACTGAGCCACAGGAGTTTGGGAAGAGAAAGAGACAGAGTACACTGGGAAGGAAACCTCATGAATGCGTGAGTGCGAACTGGGGAAGATAAAAGTGGGATGGGACCCAGAGATACGGAGGGAGGGGAGGGCGTGTGTGCAGCTGCGGTGCGTGATAAGCCAGCGAACGGTGGTGAACTGTGGCGAGTCCAGAGGAAAGGAAAGAGAAGCTGAGATTGCTCATAGAACCATCCCCGGAGAAAAGAAAAACCTTGGCTTGGAAAGAGAGTGTTTTTTAGCTCTATCTGTGATGGTAACTTTGAACTAGGTGCTCCCAGTCCATGAAAGTGCCAGAAAAAACTGCACTGAAGCACTCCTGGCATCATACATGGCGGCAGCAGCAGGGACTCTGTGGACCTGAAGTTGCTACTTCCCCTAATGCACCCAGGCTGTATGGCTGCTTGACCCCAGGGGATCTGAGGCTGCTACACGTCTCTCATCCCCCCTCCCCCACTCAACCCCCGCAGCAGGGAAGCAGCAACCTGTGAGACTGTTCAGGGCAGTATAACAAAGCCTGTGGACTGGAACCTGGAAACAATGCGGGGCATGGGACATAGAACTCAGCCCACCTTGGCTACATCCTCAGCACAGGGAGATCTGACCAAGGAAGTGATTTGCAAAGCTTGGTTGAGAAGGGACGGGGGTGACGCCATTCTTCTCCCCACAACCACGAAGGCAGGGCCTCAGGGAGCAACCAGGGGACACAGTGGAGGCAAGACCTGCCTACACCATACCAGGTCCGTCCCTATACCCCCGAGAGCTGTTTTGCTGTTGTTGTTGCTGTTTCTCCCTGAGCCTGGGTTTACGTGTTTATTGGTTTTTGTCTATGCGTTTGTGTACCTGTGTTCCCACTGTGGTTGCCTGTTTTCTTTTTCTAGGGCTGCCTCAAGAAACAAGCCAAACTACACATAGTGTAGAGTCTCAAATACCACTACGAGTAAGGAAACAAAATAACCTAACGCTCAACAAGAGAAACCAAAGGACACCATTCAAAGAACACTTCCTGAACAGACAGGCCCTGAACAAAGAACCCTCTCTAATACAACATAACTCGCAGGGGCAGAGTGTACAACAAGCTTTTAAAATTAACAAGAGATAGAAAGCTAACCAAAATGATGAAACAGAAAAATTCTCCCCCAAAGAAATTCCAGGAAGAAATGACAGCTAAAGAACTGCTCAAATGAGATATAAGCAACGTAACAAAAAGAATTTATACCAATAATCATAAAATTAGTCGCTGGGCTTGAAAAAAGCAAAGAGGACATCAGAGAAACTATGGCCACAAACATTATGGATCTTAAAAATAGTTGTGATGAATTTAAAAATGCGATAATTGAGATACATAATAAACTGGAGGCGTCCAATGAATGGATTGAACTGGCAAAAAGGATAATAAGTGATTTAGAAGACACTATTATAGAAAAAGAAGAAACAGAAAAAGAGAGATAAAATGATCCAGGAACATGAAAGAAGAGTTCAAGAGCTCAACGATATAATCAAACTGAACAATATCCATATCATAGGCATTCCAGAAGAGAAAGAGAGAGGGAAAGGTGCAGAAGGAGTCCTGGAACAAATTATAGCAGAGAACTTCTCCAACCTGGGGAGGGAAATAGATGTTGACATTCAAGAGGCACAGAGAACTCCCTCAGATGTAACCTGAATCAATCTTCTGCATGACATATCATAGTGAAGCTGGCAAAGTATAGTGACAAAGAGAGAAATTTGTAAGCAGCTAGGGAGAAAAGGGCCCTAACATACAAACGGAAACCTATCAGAGAGGTTACAGACCTACCTAATGAAACTTTGCAGGCCAGAAAGGAAAAGCAAGAAATCTTCAATGTGATGAACAGAAAAAATATGCAGCCAAGAATCTTCTATCCAGCAAGCCTGTCATTCAGAATAGAAGGTGAGGTAAAAGTCTTTTGAAATAAACAAAAATGGAAAGAATTTGTCATCATTAAACCAGCATTACAAAAAATCATGAGGGGGACCCTTAAAAGGAAATGATGCAAGGAATGCAAGATGCTAGAGACACCACCACAAGCATGACTTCCACAAATGACACAATGACTCTAAAACCATATATTTCAATAATAACACTGAATGTACATGGGCTGAGTGCTCCAATCAAGACATAAGATAGCAGAATGGATAAAAAAAACAAAATCCATCTATTTGCTGTCTACAAGATACGCATTTTAGACTGGAAGATACCTTCAGATTAAAAGTAAGGGGATGGAGAAATATATATCATGATACGGAAGTCAAAAGAAAGCTGGAGTAGCTATACTTATATAAAACAAAGTGAACCTTAATTAAAAGACAATAACAAGGCATGAAGAAAGACATTATATAATAATTACAGGGTTTATCCATCAGGAAGAACTAACAATCATAAATGTCTATGCACCGAATATATGAGCACCTAAATATTAAAGCAATTAATCACAAACAGAAACAATCTTATAGATAAGGATGGGCTAATAGCAGGGGATTTTAATACTCCACCTACAGCAATGGATAGATCAACCACACAGAAAATCACTAAAGAAACAATGGATTTGAACAATACATTGGACCAGATGGATCTAACAGATATATTTAGAAGTCTATATCCTGAGGCCAGGGAATTCGCTTTGTTCTCAAGTGCACATGGCACATTCTACAAGATAGATAACACGCTGAGATATAAAGCAGCCCTCAATAAATATAAAAGAATTGAAATTATACCATGTATGGTTTCATATCACAATGCTTTGAAACTTGAAATCATTCACAAGAAGAAGTCTGGAAAACCTCCAAAAACATGGAGGTTAAAGAACACCTTACTAAAGAATGAATGGGTCAATCAGGCAATATAGGAGAAATTAAAAAATCTATGGAAACAAATGAAAATGAGAATACAACAATCCAAAGTCTATGGGACGCAGTAAAGGCAGTCCTAAGAGGAAAATGCATTGCACTCCAGGCCTATTTCAAGAAATTAGAAAAAGCGCAAGTACAAAATCTAACAGCTCACCTAAAGGGTACTAGAGGCAGAGCAACAAGAGCACCACAAACCCAGTAGAAGAAGAGAAATAGTAAAAATCAGAGCAGAAATGAACAACATAGAAACCAAAGAAACATTTGAAAAGATCAATAAAACCAAGACTTGAGTTTTTGAAAATATAAGCAAAATTGAGAAACCTCTAGCCAGGATTCTCAAAAAGAAAAGAGAGAGCACTCAAACAGACAAAATCATGAATGAAAATGGATTCATTACAATCTATCCCTCAGAAATACAAGAAATCTTCAGGGAATACTATGAAAAATTATATCCCAAAAAATTGGACAATTTAGAAGAAATGGAAAAATTCCTAAACACACACTCACTACCAAAATTCACATGGGAAGAGATAGAAAATCTGAACATACCCATAACAAATGAAGAAATCGAATCAGTTATCAAAAAGCTCTCAGCAAATAAGAGCCCTGGGCCAGATGGCTTCCCTGGGGAATTCTACCAGATGTTTAAAACAGAATTAATACCCGTTATTCTCAAGCTATTCAAAAAAAAAGAAAGAAAGAAACCAAAGGAAAACTTCCAGACTCATTTTATGAAGCTAGCATCACTCTGATTCCCAAGCCAGACAGAGATCCAGCAACAAAAGAGAAGTACAGGCCAATATCCTTGATGAATACGGATGCAAACATCCTCAACAAGATACTTGCAAATCGAATCCAACAGCACATCAAAAGAATTATCCACCAAGATCAAGTGGGATTCATTCCTGGGTTACAGGGCTGGTTCAACATTCGCAAATCAATCAATGTGATATGTCACATCAACAAAAGAAAGATAAAAAACAGGATCCTCTCAATAGATGCAGAAAAAGCATTTGAAAAATACAGCATCCCTTCTTAATAAAGACCCTCGAGAAAGTCGGGATAGAAGGAACTTATTTAAACATCATAAAGGCCATCTATGAGAAGCCCTCAGCTAACATCTCCTCAACGGGGAAAAACTGAGAGCTTTCCCCCCTGAGATCAGGAACACGACAGAGATGTCCACTATGTTGTTTAACATAGTGCTGGATGTCCTAGCATCAGAAATCAGACAACAAAAGGAAATCAAAGGCATCAGAATTGGCAAAGAAGAAGTCAAACTTTCACTTCGCAGATGACATGATATTCTACATAGAAAACCCGACAGACTCCATCAGAAGCCTACGAGAACCGATCCAAGAATTCAGCCAAGTTGCAGGGTACAAAATCAACATACAGAAATCGGTTGCATTTTTATACACCAACAACGAAGCAACAGAAAGAGAAATCAAGAAACTGATCCCATTCACAATTGCACAAAAACCATAAAATACCTAGGAATAAACCTAGCCAAGGATACAAGAGATTTATATGATGAAAACTATAGAAAACTTATGAAGGAAATCAAAGAAGACACAGAGAAATGGAAAAACATTCCATGCTTATGGATTGGAAGAATAAATATAGTTAAAATATCATTACTACCCAAAGCAATCTACACATTCCATGCAATCCCAATCATAATTGCACCAGCAGTATTCTCAAAACTAGAACAAAGTATCTTAAAATTTGTATGGAACCACGAAAGACCCCAAATAGCCAAAGTAATATTGAAGAAGAAAACCAAAACGGGAGGCATCACCATCGCAGACTTTAGCCTCTACTACAAAGCTGTCATCATCAAGACAGTATAGTATTGCTCAAAAAGAGAGACATAGACCAATGGAATAGAATAGAGAACTCAGAAGTGGACCCAAAAGTGTACAGCCAACTAATCTTTGACAAAGCAGGAAAGAATATCCAATGGAAAAAAGACAGCCTCTTTAATAGATGGTGTTGGGAGAACTGGACAGTAACATGCAGAAGAATGAAACCAGATCATTTTCACACACCATACACAAATATGAACTCAAAATGGATAAAGGACCTGAACGTGAAACAGGAAACTATCAAAACCCTAGAAGAAAAACCAGGAAACAACCTCTTTGACCTCCACCGCAACAATTTCTTACTTGACACATCCCTAAAGGCTAGGGAATCAAGAGCAAAAATTAACTCCTGGGACCTCATCAAGATTAAAAGCTTCTGTAAGGCAAAGGAAACAATCCATAAAACTAATAGACAGCCGATGGAATGGGAAAAGATAGTTGCAAATGACATATCACATAAAGGGCTAGTATCCAAAATATCTACGGAACTCACCAAATTCGACACCTGAAAAACAAACAATCCAGTGAAGAAATGGGCAGAAGACATGAACAGACACTTCAAAGAGGACATCCAGATGGCCAACAGACAAATGAAACGATGCTCAGCATCCCTACTCATCAGGGAAATACAAATCAAAACCACACTGAGATATCACCTCACACCAGTCAGAGTGGCTAAAATGAGCCAATCAGAGAACTCTAGATGCTGGCGAGGATGTGGAGAAACGGGCACCCTCCTACACTGTTGGTGGGAATGTAAACTGGTACAGCCCCTCTGGAAAACAGTGTGGAGGTTCCTCAAAAAGTTAACAATAGAACTCCCCTAGGACCCAGCAATAGCACTGCTAGGAATTTACCCAAGGGATACAGGAATGCTGATGCATAGGAGCACATGTACCCCAATGTTCATAGCAGCACTCTCCACAATAGCTAAAACATGGAAAGAGCCTAAGTGTCCATCAACGGACGAATGGATCAAAAAGATGTGGTTTATCTATACCATGGAATACTACATGGCAATGAGAAAGAATGAAATCTGGCCATGTGTAGCAACATGGATGGACCTTGAGGGTGTTATGCTGAGCGAAATAAGTCAGGCAGAGAAGGACAAATACCATATGTTTGCATATATAGGAGGATTAGGAGGATCTTAACAGAGGACCATGGGGGAGAAGAAGGGGAAAAATAGTGGGGGAGAGGGAGAGAGGCAAACCATGAGAGACTCTTGAATACTGAGAAACAAACTGAGGGCAGATGGGGTGGGGGGAGGGGAAGACGGATGATGGGCATGGAGGAGGGCACTTGTGGGGATGAGCACTAGGTGTTATATGGAAGCCAACTTTACAATAAACTATTTTTAAATATAAAATAAAACTCATTATTTCACTATTTACCCTCATGCTTATTTCCTTCTGTTGCTATCATCATTGTCACTTATTTATTTAAAAAAGAAATTAGAATACACCTGGCTACTATAGTTCAGCTTCTGCTGACACTGTCATTAACATGAGAAGCCCTGAGGGTAGTCCATCCAAAACCCAGGTTTCATTTCTTTGAATTTTTCATTTCCTGTGATCCCTTCACTTTACATCAGTATCCTGCTCATGTTCGTGGCTGGAAAATAGCCCATGCTTCAAATAGCTTCAACCCTAAAATACTAATTACAAGACTTCTACTAACCAATCATCATCTCCTGTCTTTCCATTTCCATTGCAAAATATCCCAACTGCAAACATCTATTGGCTTCGATATTTCCAGTTCACAGACCAAAGCTTTTTCTATTATTCATGTTTCCTCTTCCTTTTTCTCCTACCATCACTTAGATTCCATAGTTTGTTGTTACACATAATTGCTTTCAAATACCCTCAGAACTCTTCCCCAGTATCTCATTATCATTAAAAAATAAAATGTGAAAATAAAGATTGCAGCTGAGCCTAGAAGTTGAATTTCTCCAAAGAAGCACATGCACACGTGAACACACACATTTGTATGAGTTGGTGTTTAATTCAGTGGAGATGTAGAACTTTACATAGTTCTTTACATAGAATTTGGAGCTGTCCTAACAAAATAATTTCATTTTTGCATGAAAATGCAGTTTCTTAAAATATATTTAGAATACTTTCTTTTATTTTCTTTCATTTTTCCTTAATTATTGAAAGTAAAAGAGAACTGGGGGGCCTGGGTGGCTTAGTCGGTTAAGCGTCCAACTTTCGCTTAGGTCATGATCTCGCAGTTCGTGGGTTCAAGCCCCGCGTCGACCTCTGTGCTGACTGCCAGCTCAGAGCCTGGAGCCTGTTTCAGAGTCGGTGACTCCCTCTCTCTCTGACCCTCTCCTGCTCACGCTGTCTCTCTTTCTCTCTCTCTCTCCTAGAAATAAATTTTAAAAAATTTAAAAAAAATAAGAAAGTAAAGGAGAACAAAATTTACATGGTAACTATATGTAAAATAGACTAGGCAAATAGGCTATTACATTTCATTCTCATGAAAATCATATTAAAACCTTATACCCATTTTATAGAAAAGGAAATCACAGTTGAAAATTTTAAGTAATTTACAAAATATCACATTATAATTGAGAGAGTCTGGAATTAGGAATTAAATCTTACTGGTTTTTATTAATTCTTCTCGTGTTTCTCTTGTACTGCATTACCACATCATCTAACATTATTAATAAATTATTGGTGGATTTTTAAAATAAACTGTTATTATATTTATTGTTACAATGTTTATAAATATTTTTCATTTCATATACTGAATTCTGAAACTATAGATATTTTATTTAGCCTTTATTTAACACTTAAGCCACATTTTAGTTAGAAATAATTCAAAGCTCACAATCTCCAAATTTTATAAAAGCTATTGAGAATAATGGTTTATATTTATTTATAAGAAAAGTTCATTTTTAACTCATTCCAAAATGGATATGCCTGACTGACAAAGGTCTCCTTTAATGATCTAAATCAGGAACCAGACCCCTTCCACCTTGGGGCTTAATCATCTTCAACAAATTGCTTCCAATATGTTTGTATAAAGTCAAAAGAAGAAGGTATTTATGTGTCTGGCATGAAAATGGTGCACATCTTACATTCCATTGCATGGAATACAGTTTATAGTTGAATAATTTAGTGTGAAGTTTAGAAAGGCAAATTTGTTATGTGAATACTTAACCCGTTTCTGACACATAATGTGAAATTATTACTAAAATTATATGATTTGAAAAAAGTGAAAAAATTCATATCTCATTTAAGTTTAATGCTAATATTTAAAATTAGTTATATTTTTAAGATACAATCATAGTAAATTTCTACTTGATTTTTTTACTTCTATTTCTCTTTTAATCATATTAATCTCTTGTACTTTGGTGACAAATTGAATGAGTTAAGTGGTGTCGTCTTATTTTCTCATTATCTTTACTGCAAAATACTTTGATTTAGGAGATGGCCCACAGACAATCCAATTTTATAAACCTGTATAAGTTTTAATCCTGAAAATTTTCAGATACTAAGAGTCAATCAATCTTCTTTCTTGTAATTTCCTTTCTCTAATTGGCAGTAGGCAAAAATATACAGAAAATTATAATCCTGCTCACAATTTTGTAAAAAAGTTATAAAGACTTACCAAGTCACTGTTAAATCCTGTTAAATTGCAAAAGTTAGACCACGCTAGATTTACTTAGAGCTCATGACAGGCATTTAAGATAAAAGCTCATTCTTACAATAAACCAAGAAAATAATTCTTATACTAGAACTATCACCAGAGGTATTTCCTTACAATGTTCCCATGAAATTCCAATAAAGTTCCTTAAATTAGTGCTAATGTGATGATTTTAAATACAACACTTAACATTTAGTTTGTATTTGTGTATTTGTAACAGAATATAAACTTCAGTATCTAAAAGATTAGTACGTTTTCAACTTCCCTAGGAAGTATTCATAAAGTGTATGAACTAATTCATTACATCAGAAATGTTCATAATCTAGCAAAGAAGAAAATATTACAAATACAAATTTGTGTGTTTGAATTTAAGTTAAAAGAACACAACATACAAACACACACCACACCACATCCACACACAAAGAAACACACTGGATTTAGAAAGATAATTTTAAAATGTTAATTAACCGACAGTTTAAAAAGATAGTCAAGTTATCTCTATACATTATAAACTATTTTGTCTGGTTTGTTTATAACCGGTTTGTATTGAGTATATAGTCCAACTCAGATTATTAATGCTAAGCTTGTGTGTTTGTATGTGTGTGTGTGTGTGTTTAAGTTAAATTTTAGTTAGTTAACACACAGTGCAATATTGGTTTCTGGAGTAAAATTCAGTGATTCATCACTTACATACAACACCCAATGCTCATCACCATAAATGTTCTCCTAAATACCAGTATCCATCTAGCCCATCTCCCACTCACCTCCCTCTATTAACCTTGAGTTTGTTCTCTATTGTTGACAGTCTCCTGTGATTTGTTTCCTTTTCTCCTCTCCCCCCACCCAACTCCCATACGTTCATCTGTTTTGTTTCTCAAATTCCACATATGAGTGAAATATGGTATTTTTCTGTCTCTGACTGACTTCTTTCATTTAGCATAATACATTCTATCTCCATCTACGTCATTGCAAATGGCGATATTTCATACTTTTTAATAGCTGAATAATATTCATACCACATCTTCTTTATTTATTTAATTCATTTATCACTAGATCACATTTGGATTCTCTCCATATTTGGCTCTTGAATAATATTATATATATACATCTTCTTTATTCATTTATCAGTAGATGGAGATTTAAGTTCTCTCCATAGTTGGTTATTTTCTTTTTTAATATTTTTATTTATTTCTAGGAGAGAGAGAGAGACAGTGTGAGCAGGGGAGGGTCAGAGAGAGAGGGAGTCACAGACTGAAACAGGCTCCAGGCTCTGAGCTGGCAGTCAGCACAGAGCCTCGACGCGGGGCCCGAACCCACGAACCGCGAGATCATGACCCAAGCGAAAGTCGGACGCTTAACCGACTAAGCCACCCAGGCGCCCCTCTCCATAGTTGGTTATTGTTGATAATGATGCTATAAACATTGGGGTGCATGTATCCCTTCTTATCTGTATTTTTTATCCTTTGGGTAAATACCTAATACTGTGATTGCTGGGTGGTAGGATTATTTTATTTTTAGTTTTTGAGGAATCTTCATACTGCTCACCAGAGTGGCTGCTTCAGTTTGCATTCCCACCGACAGTGCAAGAGGGTTCCCTTTTCTCCACATCCTCACCAACACCTATTGTTTTTTGTTGTTGTTGTTGTTGTTGTTGTTGTTGTTCATTTTATCCATTCTGACACTTGTAAGGCGGTATCTGATCTTGGTTTTGATTTGTATTTCCTGACAGTAATTGAGGTTGAGCATCTTTTCATGTCTGTCAGCCATCAGGAGATCTTCTTTGGAAAAGTGTCTATTCTTGTCTTCTGCACATTTCTTAACTGGGTTATTTGTTTTTTGGGTGTTGAGTTTTGTAAGTTCTTTATCTATTTTGGATACTAACCCTTTATGAATTATGTCATTTGCAAATATCTTTCCCATTCTTTAGGGTGCTTTTTAGTTTTGTTGACTGTTTCCTTCACTGTGCAGAATGTTTTTGCATTGATGAAGTCCCAATAGCTCATTTTTGCTTTTGTTTCCCCTGCCTTAGGAGGCATATCTAGTAAAAAGTTTCTATGGCTGATGTCAAAGCAGTTACTGCCTCTGTTCTCCTCCAGGATTTTGATAGTTCCCAGTCCCATATTTAGGTCTTTCATACATTTTGAATTTACTTTTGTGTATGGTGTAGGAGAGTGGTCCAGTCTCATTCCTCTGCATGTTGCCATCTAGTTTTCCCAACACCATTTGTTGAGGAGATGGTCTTTTTTCCATTGAATATTCTTTTCTGCTTTGTCAAAGGTTAGTTGACCATATGGTGGGTCCATTTCTGGATTTTCTATTCTGTTCCATTGAGCTATGTGTCTGTTTTTGTGCCAGTACCATACTGTCTTGATGATTACAGCTTTGTAGTGTAGCTTGAATCTGGAATTATGATGCCTTCAGGTTTGCTCTCCTCTTTCTGGATTATTTTGGCTATTCAAGGTCTTTTGTAATTCCATACATATTTTAGTGCTGTTTTTTCTCCCTTCCAATGTACAGGTTTCTTTATGTCTAAAATGAGTCTCTTGTAGGCAACATATAGATGGATTTTTTAAAAAAAATCCATTCTGATATTCTAAGACTTTTGACTGCAGCTCTTAGCCCATTTACATTTAGAGTGAATATTTGAAGATATGAATTTAGTGCCATTGAGTTACTTGTAAAGTTGGTGTCTCTGGTGATGCTTTCTGGTCCTTTCTAGTCTTTGATGATTTTGGTCTTTTTTTCCCTCCACTTAGAGTCTCCCTTAAAATTTTTTGTATGGCTGTTTTAGTGGTCACAAACTCCTTTACTTTTTGTTTGAAAAGCTTTATGTCTCCTTCTATTCTGAATGAAAACCTTGCTAGAAAAGAATTCTTGACTGTGTATTTTTCCCATTTAGTGCATTGAATATATCCTGCCACTCCTTTCTGGCCTGCCAAGCTTCTGTGGACAATTATGTTGCAATCTGAACTGTCTTCCTTTCTAGGTTAAGGATTTTTTCTCCCTGTTGCTTTCATGAGTCTTTCTTTGTCTGTGAATTTTGTGAATTTGATTGTGATATGACTTGGCAATGGCCAGTTTTTGTTTAATTTAATGATAGTTCTTGGATTTTGATGTCTATGTCCTTCCCCAAATTAGAGAAGTTTTCAGCTATAATTTGTTTAAATAACCCTTTTGCTTCTCTTTCTCTCTCTTTATCTTCTAGGACTCCTATGATATGAATGTTACTACTTTTTAATAGGTCACTGAGTTCCCTAAGTCTGACTTCTTGGTCTGTGATTTTTGTTTCCCTCTTTTTTCCAGTTTCCTTATGTTCCATAATTTTATATTCTATATCACTAATTTGCTCCTCTACCTCATCCATCCTACCTCTCATGCCATCCATTCAGGTTGGCATCTCAATTATGGCATTTTAATTTTGGCCTTACTAGAGTTTAGTTATTTTATCTCTCCAGAAAGGAATTCTCTAGTATCATGTATGCTTTTTTCAAGTCCAACTAGAATCCTTATAATCATTATTTTAAATCCCAGTTCATATATCTGACTTATAACTGTATTGATTATATCTAAACATGCATTTTACTTTCTGTTCTTTATATTGGAGTGAATTTCTCTATTTTGTTATTTAGTACAGAAAATAAAAGAAGAAAGAAAAACAAAAAACAACTTCCTCCAAGAAAAACACTCCAAAACAAAAAAAGAATAAAAAATCCTTAAAAACTAGACCTGAGTGTGTGTTTTGGTCTGCTTGTTAAAAGATCCATAACCCAAAATAAAATAATATGAAATGAAAACAAGCAAGCAAGCAAATTATATACATGCATACATACATACATACATATATTAAAAAGGAATTGAGAAATAAGAAAATAAGTGAAGATAAAGAATAAAAGTAAACACTAGAGCTGAAGCTTTGTAGCACTTTTTGGGAAATAGACTTGGTGGGAGCCAGGGGTTTGAGCTGGTCTTCTGGGGGAAGCTCCTGCAGCACTAATTCTCAGGCTGACTTGTGTCAGGGGAAATGTGCCTCCAAGGCACAGGGAGTGGGGCTTAGCGTAAGTGGCTCCAGCCTCCACCAGATGGAGGTGTTTTGCTCCCTGAAGGCTTTCAGCTCTGATGGGTGGGATGAATATGGCAGTGTCCCTTCTTTAATCCAGGAGCTGAAAGAAAGATCACACCTCCAGTATTCAGAGAATCCCCTCAAAAGAGCCATCATCAATAGAACTCCCCTATGATCCAGAAATAGCACTGCTAGGAATTTACCCAAGGGATAGAGAAATGCTGATGCATAGGAACACATGTACCCCAATGTTCATAGCAGCACTCTCAACAATAGCCAAAACATGGAAAGAGCCTAAGTGTCCATCAACGGACAAATGGATGAAGAAGATGTGGTTTACCTATACAATGGAATACTACATGGCAATGAGAAATCTTGCCATGTGTAGCAACGTGGATGGACCTTGAGGGTGTTATGCTGTGTGAGATAAGTCAGGAAGAGAAGGACAAATATCATATGTTTGCATGTATAGGAGGATTAGGAGGAACTTAACAGAGAGCCATGGGGGAGAAGAAGAGGGGAAATAGTGGGGGAGAGGGAGGGAAGCAAACCATGAGACTCTTGAATGCTGAGAACAAATTGAGGACTCATGGGTGTTGGGGGGGAGGGGGAATGGGAATGGAGGAGGCCACTTGTGGGGATGAACACTGGGTGTTATATGGAAATCAGCCTGACAATAAACTATTTGTAAAAAAAAAAAAAAAAAAAAAAAAGCCATCATCACCCCTCTTCTTGTGTCCCTGGTTTCTGTCAAAACTCTGCATTCATCCTGCCTGTATTCAAGCTTGTTTATCTCAAACACAAGACTGACTTTTAAAACTCCAAATTTTAGGGGTGCCTGGGTGGCTTAGTCAGTTAAGTGTCCAACTTTCACTTAGGTCATGATCTCGCGGTTGGTGGGTTCGAGCCCCGCATTGGGCTCTGTGCTGACTGCCAGCTCGGAGCCTGGAGCCTGTTTCAGTCTGTGACTTCCTTTCTCTCTGACCCTCCCCTGCTCACGCTGTCTCTCTCTCTCTCTTCTAGAAATAAATAAAAATATTTTTTAAAACAACGAAAAAAAACCCTCCAAATTTTAGGGACTCCCATGATGCAGACCCTCTCTCTGTTTCTCCAGAGGAGGGTCCCACCATGTTTTTGGAAGCCCCTGTGAGGAAAGTGGTCATGAGACCATCTGGTAGTTCAGAGTTTATGTCAAAACAGAGCAGAAAGCTGGAGTCCCTGCTTGCTGCCATCAGCTTCAGTACCTGCTCCTATTCTTGGAAACAGTGTAAGCTGTCCTTTCTGTGACCCAGGGAATCCTCAGGCTACTGTCACTCATGGTATTCCTCCCCACTTTGCCACCTGAGCACCTTTAGGTCCAGCACATCTCCCACTGGAGCAGACTTATAAAATTTTGGATTTTCTCCTGTGCTGCTTATGATACTTTATGGTAGCCTCCATAAATCTGCTTCCTCCCACCACCTTCCCATATCAACTCTCTGCACCTCCTACCTTCTAGAACGTGGTCGCTTTTTTACACGTAGACTTGGAGTTTTGGTTTTATCAGACCTCTGGTTGACTGTTGGTATTGAGAATGATTTGATAATTATCTAGCTGCATATAAAGGGTGAGATAAGCTTAGGGTCTCCCTACTCCTGCCATCTTAACTACCCCCACTCCCCCCAGTACCAAGTTCTTATATATAGTGTGATCTCAAGGGCTTTTTAAAACTCATGTTCTTTGCATAGAAATATTTAATCAAATACACTTAAAATATATATGTTTTTATTTTTAAGCCATATTGAGTGTTCACCTCATAGTATGAATCTGACCACAATAAAGGTAACTTACTATTGGTTGTATAGGGATGGGAAATGGAATTTTCCAGTCAGCACTGTGAGCTATTATGGCCATTCTGACTTATCTTTTATGAAATATTTTTATTTCTTATCTTTTCTGCAAAAGACTGTCTTTCTACTCTTCACTTTGAAAAATAATCTTTATTCTTTGATGGGAGTTGTGATGTAAGAAATCTTTATGAATATAGAAGTTCACTCAAGTTTTTGACAGGTACCATTTTTGTTGATGTCATCAATAGTGAGTGATGCTACCAAGGAAATGACTGAAATTTTTTCTTCCTAAACAAACAAACAAAACAAAAACCAAACAACTCAGTTGTATTTACTCAGTTTTATTCACTGGATTAAACTATTTCCCCTAGTTTTTAGTTAGTTTGTAACAAGATTTAAATATACATATTTAATATGAAAATGGTATGCATTTAAAATTAATTTTAAAAAAGTCCAAACAACAACCAAAAGAAAACTGACTGTTTTACCAAAAAGAAAGTATTCATAAGTAAAGCAGAAATTAAACAATATGTGATGGATTACTTTCTAGTGACAAAGTATAACTACTTCAAACTACTATTGTTTCTTTCCTTCCACATGTTTATTCCCGGTTCAAAGACATAACTTTCTTTGTTGCTAATTTCTGTAAGTGCTTAAAATTATGTTTTCTTTCAAGGGTCAAAAAGAGAGAGAGAGAGAGAGAGAGAGAACAAAAAACAAATTCAGAAGCATTTCCTTTTCAGACTTAAATCCTTATTTTTGGTTTGATATTTTTCTTTTTGTTTGTCTAATAAAGCCAATGTTGATTTGATAAATATTTAGTTTTCTTCTCTTAGTGAAAGTATCATGTAGTTAAGTACAGTAGAGCCAATCAATTATATAAACCTTATAATAATTAAATATGAAATAATGAATTATTCATACAAATTCCTAAGTATACTTTGGAATACATATGTGCATTAGGAGAGAAATAATGCTGGATTATGTTGATGATATTTTCTTTCTGGTTTAACTATAAATCATACACTTTAGATAACTCATCTCTGATCTTGTGAACTACCTCTAAGTTAACATGGTTCAGAGAGATTCCTCATTTGGGTCATGAGACAAATAATGTAAACTTTTTACTATGTTTTTTTTTATTCTTTGGAACCACATATTTTGAAAAGAATTCCTCTCTTCTTGCCCATATGGCCATTCCATAAATAGAGTCTGGGAATCTTACAGTTGGAATCTTTACTATCTAGTCTGTCTGATTAGACAGACTATAATAATCCTTACCTTTCAATATTCACACCTTTATATAATCCCTTATATTGAATGCTGTCAGAACCTGTCCTGGGGCTTGCCTCTAACCAATGGAATATGGCAGAAGAGATGAGATGTCACTTTCATGACTATATTACATCACTTAATGCTCAGTCTTATTAGCCACTTCTTCTAGAGAAGGTCCTTGTCGGCTTGATGAAATAGACAACTATGCTGAGGAAATTTAGTCATCCTTTAGGAGTGGAAAACAGCTTCTGGGAGTGGAGGATGGCATCTAGAAGTGGAGGACACCCTTTGAGAATGGATGGAAGCCTCTAGGAATGGAAGAAAGTACAGAGTGAAGAATAGCATCTGGGAATAGCGGATAGAGGGACAGCCTTTAGGAATAGAGCACAGCCTTTGGGAACTGAGGGTGACCTCTGCAAGTGGAGGTTGGCCTGTAGGAGTGGAGGACAGCCTCTGAGAGTGGAGGGCAGCATCTGGGAATGGAAGAAAGTATCTAAGAGTGAAGGGTATAGTTTAAGAATGGAAGACAGCTTCTGGGAGGGAGGAGGGATCTAGGAGTGGAGGACAGCCTCTGGGAGTGAATGGCAGCCTCTAGAAGTTTGTGTGTATTTGATTTATTGAGTGCTTTGAAGGAAAAATGTGTGAAAGAAAGAAGAGATGAGTAAAGCTCTGATCTCTGGTGAAATCTGCCTCTGGCTTTATCTATGGAAGGATTCTGAAGCTCATGTTCTACTAATGACTTGTTTCTCCTTGAGGCTGGGGCTGGTTTCTATAGCCCTGTGACAGTAATTGAATGTTGCAAGGCATGAGGAGGGTGACTTTTTAGCTATTAGCATTCTACACCACAGGAGCTGGTGCATAGGTGTGCTGGCTCCAGAGATCTGTCATGGAAGATGTAACCCATGCCAGGAGTCCCCAGTAAGTGCTGTGATCTATGACAGTACACTCTAGTGCCCAAGCCAATATTTTATTTCTGTCATTCTATATCACTGTTATTTTTTTCCTCTAAGGTCATAAGATAACTTCTAAACACATACTCTTCTTTCTCAGTGTGGACTTTGAATTTTTAGTTAATGGCTCCTTAAAGCAGAAGCCAACAACTGGAGGAAGAGGTGCTCTCTAGATTTTTCCATGCAGGATTTTAAGACCACAGCCTGGTCACACAACCTCATGATTTTAGAGATCCTAGAGGACTAGGATTAAGAATGTTTTATTCTAGATTGTTCCATGCAAAATTATAGGACCACACGCTGGTCATAGAACCTCATGATTTCAGAGATCCTAGAGGACTAAAATTAAGAATGTTTTATTTAATACTGCATTACTTTTTAAACACAACATGTGGGATCGTGAGCTGCCCACATACACAGCTACTCCTCTCTTACTAGGAAGAAGGACTGGATCTGGTGAGACTTTCCTAAATGTTTCACCTCACTGCCTCGGTTATAATATTTTTAAGTCACCATGTGCTCTCACCACCTTTTTCATGAAGTCAAATGTTCAGAAAAGAAAGCTTAAGATGCCAGAAACTGTGATCACTATATTTTGACATAAACATAAATAGTAAAGCAATTGATATGTGTGCATACTTTTTCTTAAAAATTAAGTGGAAGAGAAAGGATGCTGATTAAAGTAATTGATATAAAACAAAAATCAAAAATAGAAAATATTTGATAGTGTTTTATGAAGAAAACTGATTAAAAAATAGTTGGTTCAGTGAAGTTGTTTTTGAAATCTTGTGTTATCAATTAAAATTCACCAATATTGACAATTCTGATTTAAGATTCCAGCCTTGATAATTGTTAAGTTAAAATTTCCTTGGAGTTAAATCACATTAAAACATTAAACTATTGAAAATCATGGGCTGAATTCATCATACAGGTATGTTTGAGCACATGTCCAGATGTGTGCGTTCAGACTGTCGTTCCAGTAAAATTTTCATATCCCCTATCTTGTGTGGGTCTTAGGCCTATTTCTTTAGACCCATTCTCTCTCCTTCTGCTGCTTTGCCTTGTACTTCAAGGGGCTTACTTTGTGTGCTGTGTTTGCTTGGCTCCTAGGTCGGTAAACTTCTGTTTGGGTTTAATTGGAGGACAACAGAAGGGAGAATCCAGGGCATATCTTCTCTTTTTCTCTTTGTCATATGTGGCAAAACCTGTACTGTAAAGGGTTCTCCATGCCTCCAAATCCTCTTGGTAAGCCTGCTTGCTGTGCTTCTGGTTTCTTCTAGTGACTCCACCCCTGGTGATGGTAATAGGGCCTCTACCCTGTGTCCCTCACCTTGCTCTCACTGATCTCTGCAGTGCTCCACCATACTCTATTTGGCTTCTCATTTCCTATATTACATGTCAAGGTAATTGTCAGTGTAAATTTCTCTCTGTCTTAACTGTGTTTCAATACTTAGAGTCCCTTCTCTTTCATGGTTAAACTCTCATTTGCACACATATTACTAAATGTTTTTACATGGTATATGTTAATGAGTTTATGATTTCATTGAATTAAATTCTTCAAACATTTATTTATTGTTGGATAATTCATATGCAACTGAAAATTACTATAAATAATACTGTCATTAGAATTTGTACATTGATGTTTTATCTGTGTACCTGGTCATACCCTTAGGGTAGTTTCACAGAGGCTAAACATTTGGATACATTATAAAGTCATTTTCCCTCAAGGATAAACCTATATACATTGCAATAATTGTTAAATATAATTTATTTAGTACTATTGGTAAGTTGATAAGAATCGATTCCAACTCCTCTTGTGCAGCAAGTTACTTCACATTTAGTGGTGTTAAACAGCAGTCGTTTTGTTAGGCTCATAGCTGCTATGATCCTGGCTCAGCTGGCTTTCCATTTGCTTCCCTTGGTGTACACTGATACCTTGCAGTGGGACTCAGATGGCAGGAAGGTTGGTCTCAACATACAAGATGACTCAGTTACACAGGTAATAACTGAGTGGGGATTAGCTGTGACTGCCAACCAGCACCTCCATGTGGACTTGAGCATGGCAGACGTCTCACAAGGTGGCTGACTTCTTACAATAAGCATCTCAAGAAAAGCAAAGAGAACCGCATGACCTTTCTGACAGCCTCAGAAATCACCAGATCACTTCTACCATACATTGTTGGTTAAAATAGAAATAAACCTCCCCCTGAAGGCACGGGAAAGTGGGAAGATCACATTATGGAGGAACATGTGGTCTGGGGAGATTGTTGCTGCAATCTTCAGAATACACACCAACCACACAAAAGAATGGGAACACTCAATATTATATCTCAGAACACATTTTTTAAAATTTATTTTATGATTTAAAAAAGTTTTGATAGTTTTAGAAGTACCCCTGGGGAAGAATTGTAACTATAAGTATTGAAAAATAGAAAAAGACATGTCTCTTTCATGATTACATCCTCACTACAAGATAGATAATAAACACTAACCAATACTCATAACACATAAAAGATGATAAAGTATTGTAAGAAGAAAAATAAATAAATTAGAGAAAAAAGCACATACTATTGAGTCAAATGTACTTAGCAAAAGTGCCAATCTCCAGCTCTAATATTATCTTACTCACTTGAATGAAGAGGTCTTGAAAAAATGTCCATGAAAGCAAGAGAAATACCTTCTGCTAAAATGTCATCCAACGATCCCAGCTCACTCTGCATCTGAGGATAATCTCTAGCTTCTGTTGGGAACATGATGAAATCTACACATTAAACCACCTATAACACATTTGGGAAAAATCACTTCTTAAAATAACAACAGCCACAAAACTGTCTGCTGCTTGTCTGTAAGAACTAATATATAATGGTCTCCTCTTTAAATATCTTATACTTCCTAAGGTTTTCTATAAATCAGAGTTTTGTTGTAGTTCTGCCTGTGTAACTGACAACTGGAGTGCTTGAGGAATAAATAAGAAGCTGCACATTTTCTAGAAGAAGAAGAAAACAGGAATAACATATTGTGGTCAATGTTTCTTGGTGCTCCCTTAAAACAGACTCTCTCTAAAAGCTATATGGTGTATTTGCAGTATTCAGTCATCTGTTTAAGATTTATATTCGAGATGCTATTTCACTTGTTTGTCAACCTCTCTAACTACAAAATACCAAAATTATCACCAAATATCCTTATTAATTATAAGTTGCTAAGTTATGATCCAGGTTATTCCAAATGAATTAAAAAGTTCACCTATTTTTAGCATTTGGAAAACAGTTAAATTCTTTTGTAATATAGAATTCATGATGAATTTTGTGCTTGTGTCAGCTAGTAGTGTGATCTATGACACCAACCTTTCATTTTGCTGCTCCTTCAAGCCTTAGGTACCTAGTTCAAAAATTACAATAGTTAGAAGTAACAAGGTCATTGAGGCAAAGCCAAATAAAAATAGAGGACACTTAATGTGAGATAGAAAACCATCAAAATCCTAAAGGAGAACACAGGCAGTAATATCTTTGAGATTGGCTATAGCAACTTCTTATTAGAATATGTCTCTTGAGGTAATGGAAACAAAAACAAAAATAAGCTTTTGAAGGGGCTTCATCAAAATAAAAATCTTCTACACAGCAAAAGAAACAATCAGCAAACTAAAAGAAAATCTATGGAATAGGAGAAGATATTTGCAAATGGCATATCTGATAAAGGGTGAGTATCCAAAATCTATAAAGAATTTATCAAACTCAATACTCCCAATCAAATAATCCAGTTAAGAAATGTGTAGAAGACATGAATAGATATTTATTTTTCCAGAGAAGACATCCAGATGATTAATAGAAACGTGAAAAGATACTCAACATGACTCATCATCAAGGAAATACAAATCATACTACAATGAGACATCACCTCACACCAACCAGAATGGCTAAAATAAACAACACAAGAAACAACAAGTGTTGGTGAGGATGTAGAGAAAGGAGGAAACCTCTTCCCCTGTAGGTGGGAATGCAAACTGGTGCAACCACTCTGGAAAACGGTAAGGAATTTCTTCAAAAAGTTAAAAATGGAGCTATCTTTATGATCCAGCAATGGGACTATTACCCAAAGAATACAAAAATACTGATTCAAAGGGATATATGTATCCTCATGTTTATAACAGCATTATCAATAATAGCCTTTGAATTAAGTATTCAAAGGATAAAAATCTTGGGACACCTGGGTGGCTTAGTAGGTTAAGCTTCTGACTCTTGATTTTGGCTCAGGTCATGATTTCATGCTTCATGAGTTCAAGCCCTGCACTGGGCTCTGACCTAAGAATGTGGAGCCTTCTTGGGATTCTCTCTCCCCTTCTCTCTCTGCCTTCTCCCCACCCCACTTCAAATAAATAAATAAACTTAAAAAGAAGAGTGAAATACTCTTATCTGCAATGACATGGATGGAAGTACAGAGTATTATGCTAAACAAAATAAGTCAGTGACAGAAAGACAAATATTCTAAGATTTCACTCATATGTGAAATTCAAGAAACAAAACAAATGAACATGATGAGAAAAGAAAGGTAAACCATGAAACTGGTTTTAACTCAAGAAAAAAAAATCCCAAATACAAAATCTAACAGCACATCTAAAGGAACTAGAAGCAGAATAACAAAAAAACCCCAAGGCCAGGAAAAAAAGAGAGATAATAAAGATCAGAGCAGAAATAAACAATATAGAATTTTAAAAAAAGGTAGAATCAATGAAACTAAGAGCTGTTTTTTTGATAAAATAAAAAATTGATAGGCCTCTAGTCAGGCTTCTTAAAAAGAAAAGAGAAAAGACCCAAATAGATAAAATCACAAATGAAAATGATTCATCACAATCAATCCCTCAGAAATACAAGCAATTAACGGAGAATACTATGAAAAATTATATGTCAACAAACTGGACAGCCTGAAAGAAATGGACAAATTCCTAAACACCCACACACTACCAAAATTCACACGGGAAGAGATAAGAAATCTGAACAGACCCATAACTAGTGAAGAAATCGAATCAGTTATCAAAAATATCCCAACAAATAAGAGTCTTGGGACAGATGGCTTTCCAGGAGAATTCTACCAATCATTTAAAGCAGAGTTAATACCTATCCTTCTCAAGCTGTTTCAAAAAATAGAAATGGAAGGAAAACTTCTGGACTCATTCTATAAAGCCAGCATTACCTTGATTCCCAAACCAGATAAAAACTCCACAATAAAGGAGAATTACAGGCCACTATCCCTGATGAACATGGATGCAAAAATTCTTAACAGGATACTAACAAATCTAATTCAACTGCATAAAACAAAGAATTATTCATCTTGATCAAGTGGTATTCATTCCTGGGCTTTAGGGCTGGTGCACTATTTGCAAATCAAACAATGAGATACATCACCCTAATAAAAGAAAGGATAAGAACCATAGGAACCTGTCAATAGATGCAGAAAACATATTTGACAAAATAAAGAATCCTTTCTTAATAAAAACTCTCAAGAAAGTTGGGATAGAAGGAACATATTTAAACATCATGAAAGCTATATATGAAAAACCCACAGCTAATATCATTCTTAATGGGGAAAAACTGAGAGATTTCCCCCTGAGATCAGGAACACAACAGGGATGTCCACTCTCACCACTGTTGTTTAACAGAGTGTTGGAAGTCCTAGCATCAGCCATCAGACAACAAAATGAAATAAAAGGCATCAATATTGGCAAAGAAGAAGTCAATCTTTCACTTTTCACAAGTGGCATGATACTCTTTTTTTTTTTAATTTTTTTTAATGTTTTATTTATTTTTAGGAGAGAGAGAGAGACAGCGCGAGCAGGGGAGGGTCAGCGAGAGAGGGAGACACAGAATCCGAAACAGGCTCCAGGCTCTGAGCTGGCAGTCAGCACAGAGCCCGACGCGGGGCTCGAACCCACGAACTGCGAGATCATGACCTAAGCGAAAGTCGGACGCTCAACCGACTAAGCCACCCAGGCGCCCCACAAGTGGCATGATACTCTTAACGGAATACCTGACAGACTCCACCAAAAGGCTGCTGCTGCAACTGATACATGAATTCAGCAATGTCGCAGAGTACAAAATCAATGTACAGAAATCGGTTGCATTTCTATGCACCAATAATGTAGCAACAGAAAGAAAATTCAAGAAATTGATCTCATTTACAATTGCACCAAGAGCCATAAATTAGTTAGGAATAAACCTAACCAAAGATGTAAAAGATCTGTATGCTGAAAAATATAGAAAATTTTTGAAGGAAAGTGAAGAAGACACAAAGAAATGGAAAAACTTTCCATGCTCATGGATTGGAGGAATAAATATTGTTAAAATGTTAATACTATTCAAAGAAATCTGTACATTCAATGCAATCTCAATTAAAATTCCACTGGCATTCTCAAAACAGAGCGAACCATCCTAAAATTTGTATGGTGCCACAAAAGACCCTGAATAGCCAAAGTAATATTTTGAAAAAAAAATTGAGAGACATCACAATCCCGTACTTTAGCCTCTACTACAAAGCTGTAATCATCAAGACAGCATGATATTGGCACAAAAAGAGACATGTAGACCAATGGAATAGAATAGAGAATCCAGAATTGGACCCACAAATGTATGGCCAACTAATCTTTGAGAAAGCAGGAAAGAGTATCTAATGGGAAAAAAATAGCCTCTTTAGCAAATGGTGCTGGGAGAATTGGAAAGCAACATGCAGAAGAATGAAACTAGACCAGTTTCTTACACCATACACAAAAATAATTTCAAAATGGATGAAAGACCTAAATGTGATACAGGAAACCATTAAAAACCTTAGAGGAGAAAGCAGGCAACAGCCTGTTTGACCTCAGCTACAGCAGTTTCTTGCTCAACAAATCTCCAAACGCAAGGGAATTAAAAGCAAAAGTGAATTATTGGGACTTCATCAAGATAAAAGCTTCTGCACTATAAAAGAAACAATAAAGAAAATTAAAAGGCAACTGAGGGAATTGGAAAATATATTTGTAAATGACATGTAGGATAAAGAGTTAGTAACCAAAATCTATAAAGAACTTATCAAATTCCACACCTGAAAAACAAATAATGCAGTTGAAGAAATGGGCAGAAGACACGAATAGACACTTTTTCAAAGAAGACATCCAGATGGCCGAAAGACATATGCAAAGATGCTTAATGTCACCCACGATCAGGGAAATACAAATCAAAACCACAATGAGACCAGCACCTTATAATTCACAACTCAGGAAACAGCAGATGCTGATGAGGATACGGAGAAATGGGAACCCTCTTGCACTGTTGGCAGGAATGCAAACTGGTGCGGCTGCTCTGGAAAACAGTTTGGAATTTCCTCAAAAAATTAAAAATATAACTACCCTATGACCCAGCAATAGCACTACTAGGAATGTATCCTTAAAGTATACAGGAGTCCTGGTTCATAGGGGCACATGTACCCCAATGTTTATAGCAGCACTATCAACAATAGCCAGATCATGGAAAGAGCCTAAATATCCATCAACTGATAAATAGATAAAGAGTACTGTGATTTATATATATAATGGGGAAGACTACTTGGCAATGAGAAAGAATGAAATCATGCCATTTGCAGCAATGTGGATGGAACCGAAAGGTATAATGCTAAGTGAAAGTCAGTCAGAGAAAGACAGATATCATGTTTTCACTCATATGTCAATCTTGAGAAATTTAAAAGAAGACCATGGGGGAAGGGAAGGGGAAAAAATAGTTAGAAACAGAGAGGGAGGGAGGCAAACCATAAGAGACTCTTATAGACAACAAACTACGGGTTGATGGTGGGTGGGAGTGGGGGAGAGGGGAAAATGAGTGATGGGCATTGAAGAGGGCACTTATTGGGATGAGCACTGGATGTTGTATGTAATCGATGAACCACGGGAATCTGCCCCCAAAACCAAGAGCACACTTTACACATTGTATGCTAGCCAGTTTGACACTAAATTATATTAAGAAAGAAAGAAGGAAAGAAAGAAAGAAAGAAAGAAAGAAAGAAAGAAAGAAAGAAAGAAAGAAAGAAAGAAAGAAAGAAAGAAAGAAAGAAAGAAAGAAAGAGGGAGGGAGGGAGGGAGGGAAGGAAGGAAGGAAGGAAGGAAGGAAGGAAGGAAGGAAGGAAGGAAGGAAAGAGAGAGGGAGGAAGGGAGGGAGGGAGGGAGGAAGAAACAGACTCTAACTATAGAGAACAAACTATGGTTACCAGAGGGAGGTTGGTGTGGGGATGGGTTAGATGGGTGGTGGGGATTAAGGAGTACACTTGTTGTGATGAGAATGGGGTGTTGTGTGGAAGTGTCGAGTCACTACATTGTACACCTGAAACTAATATTCACTGTATGTTAACTAGTTGGAATTTAAATAATAACTTGGATAGAAAAAAAGACATTTAAATTATGAGTAATCTGTGTGTTTTGAGTAATAAGAATTCAGTCTTTGAATAAGAGTTCAGTCATGGCTTTGACCCTACCAGTTAGCCTCTCCAGTCCCTCAATGAAATGAATACACAGAATTGAAGTAAAAGACAATCGTGAGATATATAGAATCTGGCACCCAAGTACTGATTTTGAATCTTAACTCAGTCATGTGTTAGCTAAGTGGCCCTGTAAGTTTCTTGAACTGTTTGTGCCTTATTGCCTTACCCAATAGATGAATTAATAACATCCTCATAAATTTATTAAGTTGGATGAAATCAGTTAATATATTTCCCTCATCTATAAAATGTAAAATGCTTCATAGGAGTATGGTAGGGTAATTGTGTTATAATATGCAAACACTTAAAACAATATATGATGTTAGTGATGTGTACGTTAGATGTGACCATTCTTAAGTGCTTATCCAAATTCATTATATTTGGTAGGTACTTAATGAATGGCAGCTTCTTAGTGCTTATAAAAGTATCAGATGAGAGGAACACCTCCTAATTTCTTTTGTAGAGCATCACTATTGCCAATGCTTGCCAGCCGAAGGTCTTGAGGAACACAACTGTAGCTGAACAAAAATCTGTTGGTAGTTTTTGCTACAAAGGGGAGTCGACATCATGAGGGACTATGGACCATGTCAATAAGACAGTGTTTGGAAGGGCTTGTCATAGAATTTTGACTTGAAATTAGATGATTGAAGGGAAGATTCATGGTTTGCTCTAGATTGGAGGATGTGAGTAGTTCCATTTCTATAACCAAGTACCTATGTAATTTTTATCAAGGAGGTAGGAGACATTGAGTAAGATTAAAGCTGTACTTGGTAAAGCAGCAGCAGTTGCTTATATTAGGTGGAAGGGGGCTGTTCGGGGTATGTGAACATTGCCTTGCATATTTTTCATTAATTTTTTAAATGCTTTATTTATTTCTGAGAGAGAGAAAGAGAGACAGCATGAACAGGGGAGAGTCAGAGAGAGAAGGAGACACAGAATCTGAAGCAGGCTCCAGGTTCTGAGCTAGCTGTCAGCACAGAGCCTGATGCCAGGCTTGAATCCACAAACCGTGAGATCATGACCTGAGCCAAAGTCGGACGCTTAACCGACTGAGCCACCCAGATGCCCCACATTTTTCATTTTTATCTGAGCTCAGATGTGACCGTAAAGTGTTCTTTTTCCTGTCACTCCATGACAGTCACAGGATGTTCTTGTCCAACGTGATATATGAAATCACTTGTGTTTGACAACAGAGCACCATGGGATAGTTGCCAGAGCCAGGCTATCTATCAGCTCATCCCTGGCAGGCCTGCTTTCTTATTTTTTACTAGTGCTGCTATTGTCAATAGAGGCATAAAAAAATACCTATGTTGTAACATAAACCGAGGAGTAGTATAGTGTTATCACTAAAGCTCTTGTCATTCCTTATTACAATTTTACATATTGCTAGCTAGATGACCTGTCTTAGAGAAAAACTTATACTGTGATACTCCATTAATCCAGTATGCATTTATATGTCCTTAAATTTGTTATATACAAATGGTAGAATAAGGATCCAACATACATTACAGCCTCCACGCCCACTCACCTGTGACAGATACCTGAGTGTGACTGATACTCTACTGTCTTCCATGCCTCTGCTCTCTTTTCTCTTCATATTGAATACAAACACACTCTCAGAAAATTAATTTTGTTTGATTGATTTTCAGTTGGATTCCATCTTATGCCAACTACTCTAAGCAACTTAATTTAATACCTAAAAGCTGCTATACATTGGTTCATATGTATAATAAATGTGGCATCTCACCAGATGGAGATAAAAAAAAAATAAAGTTGCATTTTATTTAATGTTTTGATTTATTTCTCCTCTCCTAGTGCCCTTCTGGAACATTATAAAAATGTTAGAAAACCACTCAACCCCAGTGTTATCCAGGTGCCCTGTGCTTCTGAATCAGAATCCAGGCACATCTCTGAGGCTAACAAACTGTCACAACTGTCCCTGGTGCTGAAGTTCCAGGATGCCCTGCCTCGTTATTTTCACCGATAATATTGGATGTGGGACTGGAAGGAACTAAAGCCCGGAAAGTCTGAAAACCTTGATTCTTCAGGTTCTGCTGCGCTCCTTATGAGAGGAACCCAAACACCATGTGATTTCTCATAATTCTGGAGATTTTCACCATTCTAGATGCACAATAGTGTCTGGGGGCAAAACTGACCCAGATTTACAATAACACTGTTCTTTTATAGTTCTGATTTCTCTCTTTAACAAACACCCCCCCCATACATACACAGGACCATCCTCTCCCTGACACCCCAACCTCTCCCTGACATCACACCCCTTCCTGATGAAACGCACTCCCTTCCCTGACATCCCATGAGTCCACAGTAGCTAGTCAGGAGTTCCTGGGGCACACACAGCACATCCTGTGACCAACCTTTAGCCAACCCTTCTATAAGGCTCAGATACTAAGCGCAGGACACTTGCTTTAAAAAAAAGAAAAAGAGGGGCACCTGGGTGGCTCAGTTGGTTAAGCATCTGACTTTGACTCAGGTCATGATCTCGCAGTTCATGAGTTCAAGCCCCACCTGGGGCTCTGTGCTGACTGCTTGGAGCCTGGAGCCTGCTTTGGATTCTGTGTTTCCTTCTCTCTCTGCCCCTTCCCCACTCACACTCTGTCTCTCAAGAATAACATTAGAAAAAAAGGAAAAAGAAAGAAAAAATATTTTGAAGTGATTTTCTCTCTTAGGACAAAGGTGCACTCTAGTGTTAGATGACCACTCAGGGCCATGTGAATCCATGACTGCTTCTAACAAAGCTGAACTTTGCAGCAGAATGACTAAGAGTCTTTCTTTCATTTCTAACTAGAATAGTCTTAGCTTCTATGAAAATACTCAAATCACTTTCCAAAACCACTTAGAGTCAGAGTTTTAGAGAAAGATGGCCTTTGTCCACATTAGCTAATGCTTTGTTTCCCTAGAAGCAATTAACTTTTAAAAGAAATGTTTTTCTTATAACATATTTAAAATTCAACCTTTCAGACTCCCTGTTACACAAACTCTATGGATTCACCTCTCACTGACTATTTTGCTATTGAATTTTTGTAATTGTTATAGAATTAGTGGTTTGGATGTTTATGTGGGTGTGTGTTGGGACTGTGGCCCCACATAAAATACAAAAGTGGCAGTGTTGGGGGGCACCTGGATGGCTCAGTCAGTTAGTCATCTGACTTTTAATCTCAGCCCACATTGGGCTCCACCCTGGGCATGAAGCCTACTTAAAAAAAAAATAGTGAAAGTGCAGCATCACACATGCCATTCCTTATGTAACCCAACATAGCATACATTCCAGAGTTTTCAAAAGATGGTTAGTCAATTTGTTACTGATTGCTGAGTGAACAACTGTCCATGGAGACTTGATTGAAGATTCTAAAGTACTTCAAACAATAATTTTAGACTATAAGAAATTCATTATTCAAGTTCAATGAGTTCCTTCTTAATTGACATACATTTCTATACTTGGACATTAATAAAGTTATTTTATAGGTCTTTGAATTAAATTAACTAGAGAACCAGTTAGCCATAAAATAAGGAAGAGCATATTTGTAATCAAAGGAAAACATTTTCTTTAATAAAATCACTTTCATAAATAGAGGATGCAAATGGCAACTCCCAGAACATAATGCTATTATGACGTAATAAATTCATTCTTAATAAATTAAGGGATTTTATATGTTAAAAAATTTGAAAAGCAATGTATCCAGTACCTTTATTATTAAGGTAATCTTTCAACAAATAACCCATTGAAATGTTTTATCTGAAACTTAAACTCAAAACAGGGATATTATTAGATGTTGGATTTTTCCCCACATTAGTGTACATTTACAATTTAGTTAACTGTAAAACTTTAATGCACTATTAATGTTACAAAATGAATTTGAATATTTTAGTTTTTGTTCTCTCTCACAAGGACTGCAGTAACACCTTTTTTTAGAATGAGTAGATTTGCCAAAGATCTAGAATGCCAGAGTATGCATTGGCTCAAGAATTTATTACACTCCAAGAATATCATTTACTGGTTTTCTTATCTTCTTCCAGGCTTTCCCTGGTTCTTTACATTCATCATTTAATTTATGTAAATTGTATCTCTCTAGGTGGCAATTTGTGAGCCAACTTTGGTGAAATTCCTACAGGGCATTCTACACACTGCAATCTGATATTAGCATACATTATTGAAAAAAACCCTCTGATCTGCTAGTTTCTATACACAGAAGACAAATTTCATGCCTTGTATTGTGAAGTTTTCCAATGAATCTGGCAATGTTCAAGGTGTTCAAATATTATGCAAACCTATAAACCTTGGCAAAAATACACACAAACTTTGCAAAAAGTTAGAATTCTAAAAAGTTAGAATTAGCAGTGAGTCTAGGGCTGAGTAGATTCTAGTGTTTCTGGAATGAGTCTGTTCAAGTCCAAATTGGTGGACATGTTTCTGGAGAGTGGTTCTGGATCCTGCTGGTGCAGAAAGACTGCAAGGGACCAGTGTGCTGACTTCCCAATCAGGAAAATATGAAAGATGATGACTTTCACATGATTGTGATAATAAGCCTTCTTAGAACATGAGGTCTTCTATAGCTACAGTAGTTAGTACTAGAACAAGCTGTAAAATCTGTATGAATCATGAATAAAATTCATATTCTACAATCAGACCTGCCCATTTGCTATGATCTTTCATTACCTGTATTCTATTCTATTCTCAGTGATCCACATGGCAGTTTCCAGTTTTGTAGATTATCTGCATTTACATTCTTTCTTTTCCTCTTTTTTCTCCTTTCTCTCATTGATGTCTATCTATGCTTAAACATCTCCTCTCTCAGTTTTCTTGTGATCAGAGAGTAGTTGTGGGTAAAAAGAAGAGAATTTACAGCCAGTTATCTAAATTCTAAAGATAATTTGATGACTAAAGTACTGCCCTTTTAGTCTATTTATTGAAACTCTCCTATGAGTTAGGCACTGTCCTGGAAGCTTTTCATATCGAATTTCATTTCCATACAAATCCATTTTACATTCAGAGGACACCAAGACTTGGCTTGTGATTTACCAAGTGCAGTGTCATTAATTGTTATCAAAACCAAGATAATTTCTGCTTTCCAGAACAATTATTTGTTTGAAAGACAAAATACATTATGATACAATTGTGATGAATAATGTCCAAAAAGTGAATTTCTGACTGCCAGTAGCTCCTTATGTTCTGTGTAATTCCTAATTCTCAGCACCATGGATTATACAATGTTTACTATATCCCCATCAGAAGCTGATATGTTGTATGAAATTATTTTTGATTGTATAATAAATGTTTCTAGAAAAAAAAGAAAACAATTAGAAAAGTCTTACCATATCTTACTCCTTGTTTAGATTATATGTCATATTAGAAAAAAATCTTTGAGAGCATAAAATGGTTTTCTTTTGTTGTCATATTAGCAATATCTATGTGGGATTCTCAAATTAAACTTCTGAAGTTGAGGTTGGCTGACAGTTGTTGGTTTTTCCTTTTAAAATTTTATTTAAATTCTAGTTAGTTAGCATATAGTGTATATTGGTTTCAGGAGTGGATATTCAGTGATTGATCACTTGCATGCAACACCCAGTGAACATCATAACAAGTGCCCTCCTTATTTTTTATTTTTTTATTTTCTATTTTTAATTTTTTTTAATGTTTTATTTCTTTCTAGGAGAGAGAGAGAGACAGCGTGAGCAGGGGAGGGTCAGAGAGAGAGGGAGTCACAGACTCTGAAACAGGCTCCAGGCTCTGAGCTGGCAGTCAGCACACAGCCCGACACGGGGCTTGAACCCACGAACCGCGAGATCATGACCCAAGCGAAAGTCGGACGCTCAACCGACTAAGCCACCCAGACGCCCCTATTTTTTTATTTTTAATGCTTTTATTTATTTCTGAGAGACAGAGAGAGACAAGGTGAGCAGGGGAGGATCAGAGAGAGAGGGCAACATAGAATGTGAAATAGGCTCCAGGCTCTGAGCTGGCTCTCAGCACAGAGCCCGGTGCCAGGCTCGAACTCATGAGCTGTGGGATCATGACCTGAGTCAAAGTCGGACACTTAACCAACTGAGCCACCCAAACGCCCCAATAAGTGCCCTCCTTAATATCCACTACCCATATAGCCCCTCCCCAATCCATCTCCCTACACCAACCTTCAGTTTGTTCTGTATCAGTAAGAGTCTTTATGGTTTGCTTCCCTATCTCTTTTCTCCCCTTCCCATATATTCATTTTTTTGTTTCTTAAATTCCACATATGAGTGAAATCATATGGCATTTGTCTTTCTTTGAGTGTGACTTATTTTGATTAACATAATACACTTAAGCTCCATTCACGTCATTGAAAATGGCAAGATTTCATTCTTTTTTAAAATGTTTATTTATTTTTGAGAGAGAGAGACAGAGCACAAGCCGGGGCGGGGGCGAGGCAGGGGGCAGGGAGAGAGAGGGAGACACAGAATCTGAAGTGGGCTCCAGGCTATGAACTGTCAGTACAGAGCCTGACATGGGGCTTGAACCCACAAACCATGAGATCATGACTTGAGCCGAAGTCAGACGTTTAACCAACTGAGCCACCCAGGTGCCCCAAGATTAATTCATTTTGAAGGCTGAGTAAAATTTCATTCTGTATTTATACCACATCTTCTTTATCCATTGATCAGTTGATGGAGATTTGGGCCTTTTAATAGTTTTTCTGTTGTTGATAAT
Organism: Proteles cristata cristata; assembly: GCA_017311185.1. Classification (NCBI taxonomy): domain Eukaryota; kingdom Metazoa; phylum Chordata; class Mammalia; order Carnivora; family Hyaenidae; genus Proteles; species Proteles cristata. The sequence goes on from JAESUZ010004892.1 coordinate 328,438, forward strand.
GCTTCTATAAACATTGGGACTCATGTATCCCCTCAAATCATTATTTTTGTATCCCTTGGGTAAATACCTAGTAGTGCAATTGCTAGGTCACAAGGCCATTCTATTTTTACTTTTTTTGAGGATCCTCCATACTGTTTTCCACAGTGACTGTACTAATTTGCATTCCTACCAACAGTGTAAGAAGTTCCCCTTTTCTATACATCCTCACCAACATCTGTTGTTTCCCATGTAGTTAATTTGGCTAACAGTTATTTCATGTTTAGATTGTCTACATTCATCAGGTGCAACATTATTTTTACTTCATTATGTGGTTGAGTTACAGGCTCTCCAAATATAGAGATAATATACAAGTCAAAGTTATGTAACAAAAATACTAACTTATTTTTGAATTCCATCATCTATCATCTATTGTCATCTATCTATATCTATCTATCAACTATCTTTCTATAATGTAGTTACCTGTCCATAATTAGTATTTCTCTCTTCACTTTTCTTACCCAAATATTGAATATCTCTCAAGTACTTAGGCCTAAGCAAAGTCAAAGTCACTAAATGTGGAATATTATAATATCACACATAACGCAGTCAAAATACTTCATTTTATAGATGATGAAATGTAACCAAAAGAACCAAAGTGACTGGTCCACAACCATCTGGGAATTCACTGACATATTTAGAAAGAGAGTTAAGAATTCTAAGCCTCAGTGGGAGAGGCATTTCACCAAATTGTACAAAAGGAATAAATTAATATTTAGTTGAAATTCAACTGCCGTTACTTTCCTACAAAAAGATTTTTTTTCCATGTGTCATTGAAAGAGTTTAGCTACGATATTGCATAGTATTGCTATCCTGAATCCATTTAGTGTGGCCAAATGTCCTGTAGGCATCTTTTACTGACACTAGCCCTGCTTCCTGCCTATCCCCCTGCAAACACATGCCCTGAATAGCAGCCCTCAGAGTCACAAGCAAAGGGAAGTTCCTGTTATGACTTTCCCATAGCACTAATGATCAACAGTCTCCCCCACGTCCCAGGTGCTTCCCCTTGTGCCCCCCTTAGATAAAACCCCCATGGATCCTACCAAAATCCTGCCCTTTGCGTTTGAATTGACCAATTTAGCCATACCTGAGAACCCCAAAGAACTTCACTCATGCACCCTAATAAGATATGTGTCCCAAGTTCTGTCTCTTTGTCCATCTCTCTTTGTCTGTATCCTGTATTGACCTTTCCTTTTGGTTTCTTGAAATGTGAGGAAGTTACATATTCTCCTTTTGGAGCTGGAGAGCACTTCTAAGATTGTAAGCAAAGGTCTGGCATGGTCACATGTGCTTTACAAAGCATTTCTGAGGTCATAAACTGGAGCGGCAGGAAAAATACTGCAATTAGATTGATGAGGACCTACTCTAAATGATGAAGAGAGGAAGCCTCCTCCTTCAGAGACTCATCAATCTAGGGAGACAGACTCAAAACTATGAAATGCCTGTTAAGAAAAACCAGAGAAGGGAAATGTTCATTATAATTAGGAAAATGCATCCTTTTTAAAGGTTTGGCAGGATTTTGGCAGACTCGAGATTAGAAGAAGCATATCTGATCTAGAAGGAAGAACCTGAGTAAAGCTGCAAAGACATGACAGCGCATGCTGAAACCTGTTCCCCAGGACTTCAGTCATCAGATTCCTTAGCCCCCCCCCCTTTACTCCCAACCAATCCCAGCAATCAGTGCCCAAAATTAGTTGTGTTATTCATCTATGAAGTACATAAAGGTTGAAATCTCAGAAAAAAAAAAGTTGTGTATCCAAACAACCTATGTTCCAAATTATCGGAAATATGTTGAGATAACCAAATATACCAAATAGGAAGCCAAGTGACTGTATGGGGAGAGATATTGCTAGGTATCTCAGAAATGATGCTTCAGAGTTGAAGATAGAAGGATGGCCAGTCCACCATCACTATGTTGTTTTTTTTTCTTTTTGCCTTGAAGTCAGGAAGAGCTCAAAAAACAAGAAAGACAAATAGATTATTTCTTCCAGAAAACTGATCATTTGCTTTGAGTGGTGTGTTTGAAAGAATACAAGTACAGAGGCGAAGAAATTTCGGGGGATCTTGACAGAGCTTAGGGAAGGTGAAGTGGCCTGGGTGGCATGCCACAGCTGCACATAAGGATACATGATTTAAATCTTAGATAATAGATGTAGGTAACATTCAGATCTTGAGGAAAGCCAATCACCAGTAACCTTTCCTGTGGGAACGTGGATGGACAGGTCCTGGAAGCTGGTATTCACTCTAGGGGGCTCATTATCTCACTAGGAGACTGTCATCTATCTCTGCCCTGCTTCTTATGGCCATCCATATCTTGCATCTCAGAAGTTAAGGTTATCAGGCCTATTACTAAGCATTCCATCAGTATGTAAGCTTTCAGAGCTCAGAACACTTGGGCTAAAGTAAGGCTCAGGGGTGAGACATCCACAGAAGTGTACTCAAGAATCACCACCAGGAAGAGAAATAAAAGACAGACATGGTCAGAAAGGGGAAATGTGGGGAGAGAAACATGTAGAATTTAACATGTGGACAATTTTCGTGTTTTTCTATCCACATCTTTTGTAACTAAAGTCATAGAAAGTAAAAGAATCGTTGTCACAGTGCAGAGGGTTCGTCTGTGTGTGTACATGTGAGAGCTAGAGAGTGAGATGGCCCTTGAGTTGCTGTAAATGGAAACACTGAATGCGCAGTCAGGAGTTGACCATCATACAGCCCTAGGCCAAATCAACTTAAGTTCTACTCCATACTCCCATATTTCTTCTTTTAATGTTGATAGTGTTTCTGTCATACTTAACATAAGGCTTATTTTGGAGATTAAATATGGTAATTAAATATTTTTAGTTATCAAAGGCTAAATAAATGAATGGACAAGTGTATAAACTGCTGGAAAGCTAATATGATGAATCAAAGATAACATACGTCATCTAGAGCCATTGGTTCATTTCCCTTGTTTCATCTCACTCTACCCTGACCTTTTTCTTCTTTAGTAATATACATATGGAGAGTGTATGCATTTCTAGAAGTGAGGAAGAGACATGGCATAAGCTGCTTTATATTTTTCTGATTTCATAATAGTTGAATAAATGTGGAAAAATAACCACTTTTTTTTCTCAGATAGGAATTCTGTACAAGTTAGATTATGTGGAGCAAGAAGTGAACACAGTAGGTAAAGTACTACTATGTTAGACATTTCTGATATATTTTTATATGACCTGTCATAAGATATTTATAACCACTGTGGTCAAAAGCAATGACTGGTAGGCATCATTTTTTTTTTTCAGTCTGTGTATTTTAACTCCGTTTTCTGGGAATCCCTTCAAGTCCTTTTGGGAAAGACACAAATGATGAATAAGTAGATATACAACTTCATTTTTTTTTTCCTTAAATAAACTATTCTGCTTAGCAACCAATTAATTTTCATATGAACTCAAAATTTCTTCCCTGAAAATGACTTAAAAAGAACATTAAAAATTATAAGTAATACCACCCACAATTTGTATAACTATTTCATAATTGCTTTCACTTCACATGTATTCTCTTTATTTCTTTGTGTATTTCTGTGCTCAAATATGTAATCACTCTTCTTCCAACTGAAGCATTGTCTTTACTACTTCTCTTAGCGCATGTCAGCTGGCATTACCTCCTTTCAGATTTATTTTTCTGAAAATATCTTTATTTTCTATTAATTTTTCCATTATTTAAATAATAACACTTCCCAAAGTGTTTCTTCTCTTATGTGTAATCTGTTATATTTACTTGAGTTCATCATTTCAGTTAATTTATATTTGTTATAATTTTCATTCAAAAATTTTATAAATTTTAATTCTCCGGTGAATTTAGCCATTTTTTCATTCATTTATTTCCATATGTCTGTTTTCTGTCCTTGTTGATAACACCAAGTCTGTATTAGTTTTGAATTCATCTCTGTTTGATTTCTGTGTTTTAAATTGTATTTGCATTTTATTATTTATTTTTTAAATTTTTTTATTTATTTCTGAGAGAGAGAGAAAGAGAGACAGGTGAGCAGGGGAGGGTCAGAGAGAGAGGAAGATACAGAATCTGAAACAAGCTCCAGGCTCTGAGCTGGCAGTCAGCACAGAGCCCTACGTGGAGCTAGAATCCACTAACTGCGAGATCATGACCTGAGCTGAAGTCGGATGCTTAACCGACTGAGCCACCCAGGCGCCCCTGTATTTGCATTCTAATACAGGTCATATCCTTTACACGTGTAGCAACTAACTGGTTGCCAGCTACTTGTGTAAGTAAGATTCAAGATGGTGTCATCTTCTTCCAGGAATGCTGATCCTTTAGTCAGACACAGTGGTTATGGATGACTCAATCAGTCATACACTTAGATGAGTCAGGGCCATTTTGCAAATGTGCTATTTCTGTCTTTTCTGGTATTGCCCTACAACTAAGGTAAAACCTACCTGAACGTCCAAATATTAGAATGGTGTGTGCAGAACTGTCCTTCACCTAGCTAAGTTCTGAAATTTGATTCTTGTTTCTTACTACAATGTTGAGGAAATAGTGCTCTGATTTTCAGTAGACTCATGTTTGGTTCTTAGCATGCTATATTACACTACTTTGTCAGGTTTCTGTTTCTTTCCTTCTTCCTTCCTTCCTTTCTTCTTTCCTTCCTTCCTTCCTTCCCTTTTTCCATCCTTCCTTCTCTCTCTGTCTGTCTCTCTCTCTTTATTCTTGTAAAGTAGAATACAAGGTATTTTTTCCAGCTTTATTGAGTTATACTTAATATACAAAAAACTGTGCATATTTAATGCATATATTTTGATGAATTTAGACATAGGCCCACACAAGTAATACCATCATCACAAACAGGTAATACACAACCATGACCTCCAAAAGCAAATTTCTTTGAAAGAAAGCTGGCCTTGTTTCCTTTTTGCTAAACTGGAAAGTCATGTTAAAGGATAATGACTAGTTTGGAACTGACTGGTTACACTACCTGCATGTTTATTGGGTAGCACCAAATGGAGGCCAATGGCTGTGTAGTGCAATTCTTTGGCCATGGTTTCCACCTGGGTGATTGGGCTGTTATTCCCTGAGCTTTCCCTGGGCACAGGGGTGAATCTTCCCTATGGTGAAAATGGCTACCAATCTTCCTTTCCTCAAAGACACATGGGTGTGTTCTGTCTTTCACTCATATGATCATTTAGTTTCCATTTTTGTTTCCTCCAATGGCCTGGCAGACATAGAACACACAAAAGTGCTCACCAAATTCATTAAGCAAGTCTTGAGGGATAGCCAACAAAACCTGGCCTTACTGAACACTTAAATGTCTCTGATGAGGAAAGCCGTCCTCCAAAATAAGATGGACTTGGACATTATAACTGCTTCATGAGGAGACACCTGTACTGTTATCCAAACAGAATGCTGTATGTTCGTATCCCTGAGTCTGCTAAGTATCATCTTTATTAAATTACATAAAGACACAAATGAATGCCCTAAGTAATCTGATCCTCAGTAAAGGAGACTTTATAAAGCAGTGGTTCAGATCACGGGTTGGAAAAAAGTTGTGAATGATTTTGTGATTCATTGTAATCTGTGTTTTCTCTTGCATGAGCCTATATTGTTGCTGTAGTACATGCCTTTAATGCAGGCAGATAGCAGCCAAAGGAGCCACCTCACTGCTTATGAAGCCCTTATGATGGCTCAGCACGTACTGCAGAAGATTGGGGGAGAGGGCATACGAAACATAAGAGCAGGTCACTGAGGGGTGGAGTGTGCGAAGACGTCATCAAAAGGGCATGATGGCTGTTTGACCTGTGAGCTGGATGAGTCAATCAGAGGCTCCTCAACCCATCCTCTGTCCTTGGAATGTGTGCTCTGTTTGCCTTTTCCACTCCCAGAGGCTACTCCAAGGACACTGCCTTGAAACGGTGAAGTGACGCTGAGACCTTCTGGCAGGTACACATGACAGAGCCCAGTTAAGCCCTCTATTACGTACACTTTAAAGATTCTAGTGAGTGGATGTGATCCCCTTGCCTTGTTATACAAGTCAAGCCTTATGTACAAGTTCCCTTGCTTATTACCTGCTACCTATCTATCTGGAGTAGCCTGACTCTTTCTTTGGTTACCTCTTGTCATTCACGCCAGGAAGCCAGTTTCAGATCACACCCAAGAAGCTTTTGAGGAGCTTTCAATAGAAACCTGTGAAGAGATTCCACAAGGGATCAAAGGGTCCAGTTTCCCTAACATATAAACAGAAACAGAGAAAGAAATATTTGGAACCCCATGGTTTAATATAAATTTAAGAGCCATACAGGCCAAATGCAACATAGTGACTTTATTTTTACCCTAATCGGAAAAGAAAAAACACTGTATAAAAAATTATTTATGGTTCAGTTGAGAAATTTGGAAGATGGACTGGACATTAGATAACATTAAGGAATTGTTATTTATTTAATTTTTAAGCATATTATTGTTTTGTTTTTTAAAAAGTACATAGATATATGTATGAAGATTTGTGGATTAAACTGAAGTCTTAGAATTGTAGTAAAACAATCAGGAAGAGAGAAAAGAATTGGGAGGTCAGGATTTATAAATGAAAGAAAACTATCCACATGTTGATAATTATTGAAGATGAGTAGCAATGACATGTGTTCTCAAATTATTACAATATTCTCAAATTATTTGTGTGCCCTTGAGTTTTCCATAAGAAAATGTTTAAAAAGGCATTTAAATTTTATTTAAAGTTCAGATTCATTCATTTCAGCACTATTTCATGTGAAATCTAGAAGTCCTTCTCCCTTCCACTCAACCCCAGTGCCAAACACAGTTCCCGTTCTAACAATTTGTAATATGTATTGGGTGGGTTGAAAGTGAATAATGACATGGTCTCCCACTTAGGAGGGGGAGATCCCATTTCCTTACACTGCTGTGTTTTTGATCACTGATTTCCAGTGATTATTTGGCTAGTCTGTTTTCTGCTGGTTTTGTTGGAAACACGACTTTATTGGAGATAATAAGACTTTCATGACTTCCTTTCCAATCTACAAGAAGGGAAGGAGAGAAAATACCAACAAAAAGCCCATAATGAAAACACATCCATCAATACCAACATTTAATAATTAGATTTCATAATAATGGGTTAAACATTCCAATTAAAAAGTGAAAATCTCACTATTTAATTCATCACTTAAGGAAAAGATGCTTTCATGTCAGGGGTTAAATTTGGACATTAAAAAAAATTCATCTCTGAGTCAATTATTCCCTAATCCACAACCATCTCGAGAAATTTTACTCTGATAAATCTATATGCACCTACAGCACAGCACACTCTTATTATACAAACAAAATTTTCTCTGCTAGCTTATAGAAGTTCCCAAATTAATTTGTTTACAGGGAATTAAGTACAAAGAAAATAATTGTTGTCTGTGGGAAAAAATTAACTGTTGTCTCTAGAGTGAAAAAATTTTTAAATCACTGTGAATCAAACATATAAAAAGGGTATCATCATGTGTTTTCCTTATTCATTAATGGCAAAACTGTAACCAGTCATGCTTTTGAGCTTTTAACCTTATCATGATGAAGGTAGATGGTAAGTCTGAGGTTTTCAGAGGGGACACAGTAGAGATGCAGTTCAGTTTATTGAGACTTGACAGCTGTCAAAGAATATTCAATCACCTCTCATTACTTCATCCTTATCAAATAACACATAGAGACAATAAAAATCATGTAGTAGAAGAAGATTATCTGAATGCTACAGAAAACATTGATATATAATTAAATTATCCTGATTGTTATATTGGTATTAACAGTCAATTTAAATACAAAACAACCATCTATTCATAAACTTGCTGTCAGTGATGCTAAAACTAACTAATTAATCATGTTTCAGTTTATTTTGTTCATCTGGAAACATACAAAATTGAATTTTTTTCAGGAAGATTTCATTCCACGTCACTATTTTCTCATTAGAAAACTGAAAAGTTTGGGCAGGAATATATCTCATATTTGCTAATAAGGACATATTTTAACTTTGCTAAGACCAAGTAAATGATATTTTCCATTTATCAATAATATCACTTTTCAGTCTACCTTCAGGCTTTTTTCTTGTGATACTTTTTTGAGAATTCTATTTCTAACAGCATGTATTCATAAGTCTGCTAGCTCAGAAGTCTTTTCTATTTCCTCCAATTACAGGTTTTGGTGGTTATAAATTATCAACGTCAATGTTTTGAAAAAAACCAAAACAGAACAAAAAAAGCCCATATTGTTCTGAATATGTATTATGCAATGAAATTTACATTTATATCTTCAGCAGAGTTAGAGTAATAACAACATTCATTTTTATCTGAATGCATATATACCTAAGTGTATACACATGAATACCTATACATCGAATGAAAAATATTCATGAAAAACAAAATAATGAGTGTTTTAGAATGTGACCATAGTATTTAAAGCTTTAGAGAAATGGATATGCTTTAAAACAAAATTGTAAATCCAAGTATTTTTTAAAAGTGTCATGTGAAATAACAAATATCTTTGATATACACCATCTTATATAAATGTTTACCAAAGCTGCAGTGATTAATGTATACAATTTGCTTTTTATTTTTTACATGAGCATACAAAAAGTACCTGTAGAGAGAGGAGTATATTACATATTTTTTACAAGGAGGATATCTTTGTTGTTGCATACAGTGATATTTTTATTGAGTCTTTGATAATGGATCCTTTTGGAATAATAATAGAAATTTTATCCTGGGTTATAAGGAGTGGACCTATTCAATGACCTTACATGTATGAAGGGTCAGTATCACATGTTGGCTATCTTTCCTTGAGGAGTGTTCTCAAGGTTTACCATCAAAAGGAAAGTAATTCCATGGGTTATGAAAACAAGCAGATTTTTGTAAACTTAAGAATCTATGTTATTTGATAAAAGCTCAACAGGATTATTTTTAACACAAAATTGAAACTGAATAAAATGTTCAATACTCATGCTAGTCTGTTGGCTCTGCTCCAAAAGAGAAGATTATACAAGGAAGGAAAAATGCAAATAGTTAGGAATTACATTAATCCATCCAGGACCTTCTTCTTCATACACGGTCAAAACACAAACTGACAACCTACTGCTGATTAGAGTACAATCATGTCAAGAACCATAAGACTAAATTGAGTAGAAGAAACTAGACAGTGCTAATTTTTTTTTAAAAAGCATAAAGACAATTTAGTATTCTGAAATAATTATAATTAGTAGCATGTCCATTTAACCATAATTATAGTTCTGCAAGAACGTGAGGCTTAAATACAACTGAAAATTCAGTTATTTTTATTCCATTTTACAAAAAAGAAAAAGATCAAAATGACTGAAGCGTCAGTCTAATGTCTTACAACAAATAAAGGAGACATTTAAAAAATTATGCCTGACTGTTTTCAAATCCCATGTTTCTTTTGTTTGTTTGCTTATTTTGCCTTTTTTATTTTTTATTTCCCTGATTCTTAAAAAACTAAAAACAAAAGAGTTGTTTATCATCTAGCACAGGCTAGATCATGCTGCCCTTACAGAATATCTCAGAACAACATAATTTATACGAGGGGTGGAATGATCCTTCCACCTGGCCATGACCTATGGCTCCACCCCACGCATCCCCATGTGGGCAACAGAACAGTTCCGTCTACAACACTGGTAACTGTCTAGGCACAGTGTCTTCATTTGTAACAAAGTCCCTCTGGCTCAGTGACTTAAAACATCATAAATCTATTGTCTTACACTTCTGAATGTCAGGAGTCAGATACGGGTCTCACAAGGCTAAGATAATGGTGTTGGCAGGCCTGCATTCCTTTCGGAGGTTCTTTAGGAGAATCTACTTTCTTGATTTTGCACACTACTTGAGCTCACCCACTGTAGTGGGCAAGATGGTGGCCCCCTAATAGTCTGTCCATGCCATGATCCCCAGAACCTGTGAATATTACCTTATATGGTAAAAAAAGGAAATATTGTGTTATATGGCCAAAAATGTGATTAAGGGTTTTGAGAGGAGTAACTAATCCTAGATTATCTGAGGGGATCCTAAATCCAATAACTGTTGCCCTTGTGAATATGAGGCAGAAGGAGATTAAACAGACACATAGAAAAAGAAGATGACGAAGATTTAGGCAGATATAAAAGTGATATAAGTGATCATAAGCCAAGGAGTCTGGCAAACCTTAAAGCTTGAAGAAGCCAGGAATAGAACCCACTTCTAGAGTCTCTAGCAGGAATGTGGTCCTGCTACCATATTGATTTTGGACTTCTGGCCTCCAGAACTGTGACAGAGTAAATTTCTACTGTTTTAAGCCACCAACTTTCTGATTTGATACAGAAGGCCTAGGAAACCAAAACACATCCCTTGGTTCTTGGCCCTCTTTCCACATCTTCAAAGCCAGAAATGGTGGGTTAAGTGCTTCTCACGCAACTATCTCTCTTGTTCTCTTTTATAGTCACATTTCCTTCTGGGCATAATCAGTAATCATCCCCAACTCAAGGTCCTTACACTAATCACATCTGCAAGGTCCCTTTTGCATGTAATATAACATACTCAAACATTCAGGGGATAGGGATGAATATGTTTGGGGGCATTATTCTGCCTATCACACACAGTAAAAGGCAATATGATGAACCACAATTTGGGTTCTTAATGCTTTTTCCAGGACTAATAAACATTATTTCTAATCACATTTTATTGGCCCATACGGAAGTGATATGGGTACATCTGAGATCTGTATATAATCTTCCTATATGGAGATAATAAGATGAGTAGCTGTCTGAAAGGGAAATCTATAAAGATTGTAATAATAAATATAACTAAGTGACAAATACTAGAAAATAAGAGCAGACAAATACCATAAGGCAAACTCGTTATAAACAATTTGAAAAAGATTCATGAATTTAATTTGTGGAAAGCCATAAAATGTGTCCAGTTGAAGTGACCCCAGAAGATGAAAGTGTCATAGCCAGATCCTCTCTTCATTTTCTAAAACTGTTAATAGGTCAGCTTCATGTGGAAGAAGTTAGTGGCCCCCACTCACCCCAATGGAATATGGTACCTGGCCTCAGTCTCCATAATAATGTGATTTGAGCTTCATCCTCATTTTTAAATAAATGTGTATGGCACTATGTACTTTCAGACAAAATATGGGCATCATATTAAAGATGGTTCATTGAAGCTGCTCAAAAATCCTAGAAAAGGATTTAGAAGTAGGTGCAGAATGGGTGGATGGATGTATTCTTAAAAAATGCAAGAAAATAAGAATGATTATGAAAATATTAAAAAGTTAAGACAAAAGATAGAAAACATGTAATAAAGCTAATGTTTACCACACTACAAATCCGTGTAGTCACCTGAACATGCTGAATGTGTCACCTACTAAGCAGACACTAAAAATGGCCTAAGACTCTGTCCAATGAAATATGTTACAATGAAATAGGCTAAGTTAGAATATCAACAAACTTACACTCTCTAGCAAAAGCATGGATATAGAATAAACATTTGGTTGGCACAGGAAAATAACATTGACTATAAAGTTAACCTTGAAACAATACTGTTGATCCAATTAGAATTAGAGTTAATGTGCTATTCAATATCCCTATTTGTGTTAACCTTTTCTTGCCCTAAGAGTGGAATTAATTTCATTTACACATAAACAAGGAAACATCCTCCATTTACATAAATACTGTTTTAGACATACATTTTTAAGATTACAAGATGAATCTGATGCCAGAAAAGCATTATCTACTGCTTGAATCTCCTGTTCCTATATTTTTCTACATTTGGATTTTGTGTTTTTATGTTTTATGAAAAAATTTGGAACTACAGTTTTTCCTTATTTCTCAGAACTCATATACACTGATATTCTAAATATTTATAAAATAAAAAGATACACTGATATTCTAAATATTTATAAAATAAAAAGATTCATATAGAAAGAAAATGTTGACCTCAAACTAGAAGAATTAACCATAAAAGATTCAACCATAAACAGTTGAATAATTTCAACTGTTTTCTAACCAGTTGAAATTATACCATGATTTTTGAGGCGGCTGTGTGGCTCAGTTGGTTAAGCGTCCAACTTCAGCTCAAGTCGTGATCTCACAGTCTGTGAGTTTGAGCCCTGTTGGGCTCTGTGCTGACAGCTGGGAACCTGGAAGCTGCTTCATGTTCTGTGTCTCCCTCTCTCTCTCTCTCTGACCCTCTCTAGCTCATGCTCCTCTCTCTGTGTGTTTCTGTCTCTCTCTCAGAAATAAACAATTAAAAAAATTAAAAAGAAATTATACTATGATTTTTATCAATTTTACTATAATCTAAGCTGCTTTATTTTTGGACATCCACCAGTCTTTATTTTTCTCAGCCACAACAACAATTATGAACAATACATGTAATCTAATAAAAAATCCCAGAAGTAATCTTTTTGTTGCCAGAAAATGATAGAGGCAGAGTGTGTTGGCCATTCCAGAATCAAAGCATTTCTCATTACTTCCTTCTTTTATGCATAATTTTATCTGCCATAGACTGAGTGTAATTCACTGAAAAAATCACATCATTGTGCTTCTGTGGGTTTTCATGAATTAAACTTGCACTTTCTATTATAAACTTCTATTTTTAGGGTTTTATAGTAATTTCCCTGGAAAATATAATTTGATACAGAAATGTACAAAATTGTAGTTGGAGTACATCTTTTGACCAAACTTAAAAAAAAAAAAGAAACGCATTTTGGCAGCTTTAATTTATACAAGTGCAATGACATAATAGAAAATGTACTAGACCTATGACTTCCCTTCAGAATGCTGTCTGTTACATCCAAAGCAGTTTGTAAATCATTGAAGCTCTGTGGAAACATATAAGTAACCAGCACTAATGTCCTTCGTCAGACCCATGTAATGCTCCTGTCTTATATGCCTATTCAAAATCAAAGTTATCCAAAGTCTTTTTCTATTGCATGTAGCACTCATTAACTTAATTAAAAATGTCCATTCAACAAAGAAGATTAATCTCTATGTCCTGAACATTCCTTGATACAAAGATCTAAGGATGTTTTGTCTGTGTAATAAGCAGCAGCTTTGATCTTACTCATTAATGTTGCATAAAAGAAAGTATAGCTGAGAAAGTCAATCATGTTCAAAACCACCATCAGCATCATCACTATTACCTCAGAAATCTGATACAGATAACCTAAAATATTCTACCTGTCTTAAGCTGGAAGGAATTAAAAAGAGGAAACAAAATTTTGGTAGGGCTCAACAATCTGTTCTATGCTTTGCCTCCAGAAATGATTTCCAAATAATGCTTTAGAACATGTCTGCCAGGGAAAACGGTAAGTCTGTGACACTCAAGAATCTCAGAAGGGACCACTCAGTGACATAAATGAGTTTTGAATATTCCATTCCATAATTTTGCAAGACTCCAATACATGAGAAACAATATGTCTGATTTTTTTCTGTAATGTAAGCCTATAGGACAGAGTTAATAATGTGTGGAACACAGTGGTGGTGAACAAAGCATTCAGGATATCTATGGATGGTGGTGCTAGCATGGTGAGCACTGAAGGTAAGTCCACATCCAGAAAAAAAGTGTCCATTTTAGTGAAAGAAAATTCTGCTTTCTCCAGGATATAATGGGTTCAATAATGTTAATAATGTTGATATCATTAATAGAAGGTCCCATTCAATTTGCATGAGTTTCAATTAACCTAGTTTAATTAGTGAGTTCATCCTTCCTCTCTTAAAACTTTCCTGATTTAGAGATAAATTCTATTTTGAACTTCCATATTGAGGTCTTACCATTGGTCTCATCTCTTAACAATTGGGCCATCACAACCACATTAGCTAGCTTATCCTTGGGTCGAGGAACTTAATTATAGTGAGCCTTTACATCACGTGCTCCCTACTACTTTCTATGCTACTTGATTCACGAGCATATCATTCTTAGAGTTAAGCTGAGGCCAATCTTAAGATTGATAATTTCCACTTCTATTCTAGCAGTAAATTGATTTTTTAAATTCTTATCTTCAAGAGATGATTCATTCTGGAAAAAAACAATTTGAATTACACTTTCCACTGTGCATCTTGGACCATCAGACTCTATTCTACACCATATAAATACTTACTGCTTTTATTTCATTGCTAGTAGTATAAATCACCTCACATTTCCCTCAGTCACAGTATTGGACATTAACTGCTTCTGGTGGCAAATACTTTTTAATCCAAATTTTGTGTGAGAAACAAAATTCATTCCAGATACTTTAAGCAAAAAATAATATAATATTTTATGCCTCTGAAATTTTGGAAGAAATCTATAACTAAATTCAAGGCTGGACCAGAAAGTTTTCCAAAATTAATTCATCACAAGAACTACTACCTACAACAATGGTGTGAAGTTAAAGAGTCTCAAGGTCACTATTGGAGCCATTGAGATCAAGAACACCACACTATAACTGAACCCCAAGGATCAGAGACCAGAATCAGGCAGTCTCTTCATATTGTAGAAGCATGCACCTCTCTACCACTAGTGAAACTGCTCACCAGCATTGAAAATGTGAGTATGACTATTTCCTTCCTGACAGTCAGCAATGAGAAATTCCATTCTGAAATACTGTGGCAGAAAAATGAAAAGCTTAAGAAGACAACAAATATACAGAAAATATCTACAGAACGTTGCTCTATACCTACAAACAGCAAAAGAAGGAGGAATAGGGATTTCTTTTCATTTTGACCTTCTGATTCTGAATCTAAAGCAATTAATCTAATTGTTGAATCTAATTTTCATTTAAAACTGTTGCTGCAAAAACATGTGGAGTGTACCTTTTTGCCCTTTGTGTTCTTCAGTAGGTGAACATACTAGAGGAAAGATGTGCTAGAGGATGTAAGAATGCATGCTAAATGCTGAGCTCACCTTTGGGACACACTAGACAATATATTATATGCTCATATGTCATCTTGTACTTATGTGTGTGAGCTTCCTAATGGTAGTGTCCATTAATTTAGCAGAATGACTGTTATTAAGAAGGCACTCAATAAACATTTCTTTTTTTTTTTTTTACTTTAACAAAGTTTTTTTTTTTTTTAATATTTTTATTTATTTCTAGGAGAGAGAGAGACAGCGTGAGCAGGGGAGGGTCAGAGAGAGAGGGAGTCACAGACTGAAACAGGCTCCAGGCTCTGAGCTGGCAGTCAGCACAGAGCCTGACGCGGGGCTCGAACCCACAAACCGCGAGATTATGACCTAAGCGAAAGTCGGACGCTTAACCGACTAAGCCACCCAGGCGCCCCTCAATAAACATTTCTTTAACCAAGTTGATAGATGAAGTGAAAATAGTTACAAATAGGGGAAAATATATATTTATAAAAATAATGTTTACACACAGAAGAGTAACAAAATGTAGTGAGGAAAATTGTAAACTATGCCATCTATAGGAGGCATGAAAAATCTTTAATGTTTTGCTGAGAGGAGAGTTCATTCAGTGAAATGAGATGCAATAGTTTTTACATGACTGAATAATTTCCATGTAAAAAACAGATTACCTAGATTTAGGACAAGTGGACAAAAAATAGACAGGAGATATATAGACATTTTAGGAAGCAGAATTTCAGCTTGATTTGAAAAAAAAAGTCAAACTTCTAGAAAACTATGGAATTACTACCTTGTGCTGTAATGTATTCCCTTTCTTGAATGATGTGTTGAGAGTCAGAATAGATAGACCCCTGTTCTATTGTTATCCAAGAGACTGAAACACAGTGACATTTTCCAAAATTGTTTCTTTGAAATATTTCTAAGAATTATTTAGGAAGGAGAAAAGCTTCAGGATCAAATAAGTTTATAAGCACTGGGATACCATCTATCTTTAGTGTAAGCTTTTCAATGACTTGAACTTGTCCATGAGAATTATGAATAACTAAAAAGGGATACATGAAAGAGTATTTACCTAATTCATGCATCTGTTAGTGTTTGGTTTTACTGCTAAGAACCTTTACAAAAAATAATTAAAGTAATAAAATAAAATTCCCTAAGTACCTTCAGGAAATTAAAAAAAAAAAATATGTGGAAGTTTCCTTCCCTAGATTGGGAAGTTCTCAGCTATAATTTGTTCATGTGCCCCTTCAGCGCCTTTCTCTCTCTTTTCATCTTCTGGAATTCCTATGATATGGATATTGTTCTGTTTGATTTTATCACTCAGTTCTCGAATTCTCCTTTTGTGCTCCTGGATCAATTTCTCTCTCTTTTTCTCGGCTTTCTCCTTTTCCATAATTGTGTCTTCTAATTCACCTATATTCCCCTCTGCCTCTTCAATCTGGTGCATTGGATGCCTCCATTTTATTATGCACCTCATTTATAGTATTTTTTTAATTCATCACAACTATTTTTAATTTCCATAGTCCTTGAAGCAATAGCTTCTCTGACGTCTTCCATGCCTTTTTTCAAGCCCAGCGATTAATTTTATGACTATTGTCCTAATTTTTTATTCGGTTATGTTGCTTATATCTGTTTTGAATAGTTATTTAGCTGTCACTTCTTCCTGGAATTTCTTTAGAGGAGAGTTCTTCCGTTTTGTCATTTTGGTTAGCTTTCTGTCTCTTGTCAGTTTTAAAAGCTGGTTATGTGCCCTGCACCTGAGAGTACTGCCATGTTAAAGAAGGCTCATTGACTGTCCCAGAAATAGCACTGCTAGGAATTTACTCAAGGGATATAGGAGTGCTCATGCATAGGGGTACATGGACCCCAATGTTCATAGCAGCACTCTCAACAATAACCAAAACATGGAAAGAGCCTAAATGTCCATCAACAGATGAATGGATCAAGAAGATGTGGTTTATCTATACAATGGAATACTACATGGCAATGAGAAATAATGAAATCTGGCCATGTGTAGCAACCTGGATGGATCTTGAGGGTGTTATGCTGAGCGAAATAAGTCAGGCAGAGAAAGACAGATACCATATGTTTTCACTTATAAGGGGAACAGGAGAAACTTAACAGAGGACCATGGGGGAGGAGAAGGGGAAACAATAGTTGGGGAGAGGGAGGGAGGCAAATCATGAGAGACTCTTGAATGCTGAGAACAAATTGAGGACTGATGGAGGTGGGGGAGAGGACATGGGGGGTGATGGGCATAGAGGAGGGCACTTGTTAAAATGTGGAATGACGTAATATAACTGGGTGTTA
Organism: Proteles cristata cristata; assembly: GCA_017311185.1. Classification (NCBI taxonomy): domain Eukaryota; kingdom Metazoa; phylum Chordata; class Mammalia; order Carnivora; family Hyaenidae; genus Proteles; species Proteles cristata. The sequence continues at coordinate 345,639 of JAESUZ010004892.1, forward strand.
TATGGAAACCAACTTGACAATAAACTATGAAAGGAAAAAATAAAAAGTAAAAATAAAATTATATGAGAAATGCTTTTGTGGATTGTGAGAGTCATGATCTGCATGTCTTGTTTGGTTTTATTTCCTCCAACTCTGATTAAATATCCATACTGTGGTGTAAACTATACATCAAATGGAAAAGGTAGGAAATTGAAGAGAGGAAGGCAAAGGAGGGAAGAAAAAAGAAAGGAAGAAGGAAATAGAGAACATGTAAGGGAAGAAAGAGGGAAAGAAATAGAGCCCAGTGGGGAAAAAAAAGTAAAAAAAAGGAGAAAATGACTGTCTGGCAGAATGATGGTCGGAGTCAACCACAGAAGTGATGACTAGAATGTATTATTTCCCCCCAACTTTTTATTTTGAAATATAATATATATTTGATAAAAAATGCAAAAATCCCAGATATTACAGTGTGAAGAAGATTCAACCCTCTCTTAGTCTTTGAAAGTCAATCTCACTGTGTGTTACAACCACTTGGAGACTATGGGAGATATTCCTACTTTTAAGTTAATTAAACAAGGCCATTAGACTGAAGTTGTTCTAATGCCCTGGTGGCCCACTTAAGCAAAACAAAATCTAAGCTTTTAAATGCCTCAAAGTTAAAAATCAAAGCACAAAATAATAACCAATCACAAACAACCAATGAGGCTTGAACCTATATAACTAATCAGATAATTTCCTTTCTTTGCTTCCACACTTTCTTTATATAAATCTTTCCTTTGCCTCCTATTGGTGGAGCCCTCCTAACCACATTGGTTGGCATTGCTTGGTTCAAATTGATCTTTCCTCAAATAAACTCTTAAAATTTTAATGTGCTTCAGTTTATCCTTTAACACAACCCAACCATGTCATTTATACCCAATTGGAGTGAGTTTGACCAAGACCTCGCTGATGGCCTTAGAGCACTCTATTCTCCTCTCACTGTTAACAGGTCACTGCTCTGAAGGAATGATTTGGTATAATATTAACTATCTAGAAGGTTTGAAGGCAGAGTACCCTCAGAGTGATTTAGAAGAATGTTACTTTAATAAGGCACTTAAGAAAAGGCTATATTGCAATATGATATACTTCATGGTTACTTAGGGAAAAAATCAATCTCAAAGGAAAATATGCATGGTTAGGCAGTTATTTTTCCATCAACCAGGGTAACAGACACCACAAAATATTAGAAATACTGACACCCTAAAAGCATTAGATTTCTATACTGATGAGAGATTTGCATAAATCCCATTTGGTGCTAAATAAGCAACAGAGTATTGATGTTGCTTTTTGGGGACAGAAAGGATTCAGATAAATTGCTTTACCTATGTGAAGCCATCAGGAGATGAGTTTGCAGTTGCTAAATACAGTACTGCAGTTGCTAAATACAAAAACTGGCAGAATCAACATCCATAGAGTAACAAAACTCTATCTGCATGCACAGCTCTCACTAATGCTTTTTACCTTTCATCAGCAGATGAGTACAATTAGAAGCAGTTGGGATGGAAAAGTTAGCACAGGGTTTATGTACATACTACCTTGGGAAGTTGTGCAAATACATTATTTCAAAAGTAAAGATCCAATTATCAGCTTGTTTTTGTTGGAGTCACTTTACTCTGCAAGCAAAGATGCACATTATGTCAGTTTTTGCACAAGCTTATTGGAAATGTGTACGTCAAGAATGCTTACGTCTGGACTCTTTAACAGATGGTGCTGGGAGAACTGGACAGCAACATGCAGAAGAATGAAACTAGATCATTTTCTCACACCATACACAAAAGTAAGCTCAAAATGGATAAAGGACCTGAATGTGAGACAGGAAACCATCAACACCCTAGAGGAGAAAGCAGGAAACAACCTCCTTGACCTTCACCGCAGCAATTTCTTACTTGACACATCCCTAAAAGCAAAGGAATCAAGAGCAAAAAAGAACTATTGGGAGCTCATCAAGATTAAAAGCTTCTGCACTGCAAAGGAAACAATCAATAAAACTAATAGGCAACTGACAGAATGGGAAAAGATAGTTGCAAATGACATATCAGTTAAAGGGATATTATGCAAAATCTATAAGGAACTTACCAAACTCCACACCTGAAAAACAAACAATCCAGTGAAGATATGGGCAGGAGATACGAACAGACACTTCTCCAAAGAGGACATCCAGATGGCCAATAGACACATGAAACGATGCTCAGCATCCCTCCTCATCAGGGAAATATAAATCTAAACCATGCTGAGATACCACCTCACACCAGTCAGAGTGGCTAAAATGAAAAAGTCAGGAGACTATAGATGCTGGCGAGGATGTGGAGAAACGGGCACCCTCCTACACTTTTGGTGGGAATGTAAACTTGTGCAGCCCCTTTGGAAAACAATGTGGAGGTTCCTCAAAAAATTACCAGTAGAACTCCCCTAGGACCCAGCAATAGTACTGCTAGGAATTTACCCAAGGGTTACAGGAGTGCTGATGCATAGGGGCACATGTACTACAATGTTCATAGCAGCACTCTCAACAATAGCCAAAATATGGAAAGAGCCTAAGTGTCCATCAATGAATGAATGGATCAAGAAGATGTGGTTTCTTGTGGGGATGAGCACTGGGTGTTATATGGAAACCAACTTGACAATAAATTATTTGTAAAAAAAAATGTGGTTTATCTATACAATGGAATACTACATGGCAATGAGAAAGAATTAAATCTGGCCGTTTGTAGCAACATGGATGGAACTTGGGGGTGTTATGCTGAGTGAAATAAGTCAGGCAGAGAAGGACAGATACCATATGTGTGCACGTATAGGAGGATTAGGAGGAACTTAATGGAGGAACATGATGGAGAAGAATGGGAAAAATAGTGAGGAAGAGGTAGGGAGGGGCAAACCATGAGAGACTCTTGAATGCTGAGAACAAACTGAGGGCTGATAGGGGTGGGGGAAGGGAAAGGGGGATGATGGGTATGGAGGAGGGCACTTGTGGGGATGAGCACTGGTTGTTATATGGAAACCAACTTGACAACAAACTATTTTAAAAAAAGAAAGAATGCTTATGTCTGTGGCTTCCTCTTCCTGATACATTAACTCTTCTGCGGGTACCAACCACTAATATATATTACTATGATATCCCAGTCTTCCTTGCTGTACCACAGGTAAGCATTTGCAATTTTTGCATGTTAACAGACTACTTGAAATGTAATTCCTATACTAGCTTGTCTTCTGGTTCATAAGATTGAAGTGGCCTAAGTAGAGAAAGAAGGAATGTAGAGATATTTTCCATGTTAGCAGTTTACAGTTGGAGCTCTGTTGATACCTCTAGTATTTGGGGTATTGGTAAACTCAGGAAAAGCTGTTGCCATATATTAGAGAGAAAACAAATCAAAATAGAATGCTCCCATATTTGATATAGTTTGGAGATTTAATATTGCATTTTCTTTTAAAATAAATTCACTAAAGTCTGTTTTAATCTTGACAATATTGAGAAGTATGCATCAACATTTAAAGTATCTAGAAAATTATTGGGAAAAATTCCATTTCTTGTGTGTCCTACATTGTTTGGTCTCTCTGAATTCTTCCCCTAATTTTAAAGATGAGGAAACCAAGACCTGAGCAGTTAAACGTGCTCCTCAAGGTCACTTAGATATATAATAAAAGTATTTCCTTTTGTATTGAAGATGGTGTGAGGGAGACTTCATTAAGTGTTATGAAAAGTAAAGAATGTAGTAAAAAGATTAGGTCAGAGTGCAGAAAGACAGATGTCACACAGAATCCAACAACAATAAGAGTTTCCAGAAACAGGAAAATAATCTCCAGGAAAGGGGCACTGATTGGGTATAAGGACGTGAGAGCATAGATTTTCCAAGTCATCTAATTTATTAGCCTAGATAAAATTACCTAGTTTCTTATTCACTTATCACTGGCCAAGAGGTGCTATTTCATAATAGAATATATTTTAGGCCTAATTGCTTCCACTTGTAATACTACCCATAATTTGGACAACCACAGACATTTGTTACTTGCCCATCACACTTTGTGTTTTGGGGAAAAAATGAAGTTACTGATTTTCAAGGTCCAGTTCTGAAAACCCCAAACCCACTCTTGAGATTAAAACTTTATAAGGGGTTTTTAATAGAAATAGTAAATTATTCTTTGTCTTCAAAATGCTGGTTATTATTGATAAAGAGAAAGGCATTAAAACCTACTCTCCCACCCACCTTAATCTGACTGGTGGCTGCGATTCTATGACACCTGTTGCAATCTGTAAGACATGCTTTCCATGACAGTATGTATGAAATTACAGTAGAGTTTAATTTACACAGAAAATTATTTTTCATTATAAGATCTCAATTCTACACAGTGGAAGTGGACAAAGAGAAACATGTGTAGTGAATAACAGACCTAATTATGGCTTTCCTAGGGAAGTAAAATGTAACTACAACATGACTACATTTATAAAGGCTCTTAAATCTCTTTAAATAGAACAAAATTAAATGATTTAAGAGACCTCTTTTTTAAAGAAACTCTTAGATAAGTGCAATCTTATATCTGCGGTACTGTCCCCTATTTTGAAAAACAAATATTTGGTCAATAAAAATACCCAGGATAGGTAGGGAGACAGTAGTTTGGTGCTAGAATACATGAAGTTCAGATCTGACTTTATCACTCAGTAGCTGAATTCTCTTAGTATCACTAAATTTTAATTTTCTTTTCTGGAAAATTGTAATAATAATGTTGTTACTCAAACTGGAAGTTTTTTGTAAATTACTACTTGGCATGATATATGAAAATGTAATTTATACATTTATAGTTCAATATATTATTAAATGTACTACTGAATATTGTTATATTTTTTAAAATACTGCAAACAGCGTCAAAATGATTTTAAAAATAAACAAAGAAATTCACTTTTCTGATTACTTTATGGCTATCTAAAAACATTTTCTTGATAAGCCTTTGTAATTAAAATCACTAACTCATTTCTTTGCCACAGAGAAGCAATTTCAGGTTGTCAATATGCTGTGTTGAGTTTTAGATATGAAGTCAATATCCTGCCTATCACATTCCTATATGCCTTGTTACTCAGGTGCTCCTGCATCCACTTCTTAAATTCCTTTCACCGCTGAGCCACAGCTAGTAGGATACATTCTCTTAAGTAGGAGCAACCATCAAGACACAGAGAAGAATGCACACGGAGTCTTAAAGGGTGGGCCAGGCAATCTCCAAGAAGGGACTCACCATTCAGCTTATCACATGGAAATCCTAAGAATCCTCTCTATTATCTGGTGTTCCCCATTACTGTAATGAACTATCAAGGCATGATCATTTTATGTCTGAAATATCCTTAGCATATACCCTACCTTCTCCATCCCTGTCACCTAAATTCAAGCCTCCATTCCTCATTTCTTGAGTTACTTAGTGGGAGTTATTACCTCCAATGTTGCCTCTTACCAAACCAGTCCTCACCATGCTACCAATTTGTAGTAAACCAGTAAGCTAAGTTACCCCCTTGTTTAAAATTTTTGAATGTAATTCTATTCTCTCCAAATAAAATCTGAACTCATTACCGCCAAACACAAGACCTTTAGAGGTCTGCTTCCTGCTCCCTTGCCTCCTCACTCTTCCCTCTGCACCTCTTCTGTGCCACTTAATTGGACATTTTCCCTTCCTCATCTGAGTGTCTGTTCTAATAATTCTTTTAAAAAATTCTGTTACTTTTTAAATGAAGGAGCAAATGGAAAGCAAAATCAGTGCAACAAATTCAGAGAAGAAGCTGTTAGTTGCTAGAGGAGAAGGATGGGGGATGGACAAAATAAATGAAGGGGAGTGGGAGATGCAGGCTTACAATTTTGGAAAGAATAAGACATGGGGATGAAAAGTACAGCATAAAGTCAATGATACTGTAACAGCCTCATATGGCATCATATGGTAGCTACACTTGTGAGAAGCACACATAACATATAGAGAAGTTGAATCATTATGCTGTACGCCTGAAACTAACCTAACATTGTGTGTCAACTGCATCCAAATAAATGTTTTTTAAAAATGTTTTATCAGAATGCGAGTAACATACCATATAATCAGTACATTTAAAGTGTACAAGTCAATGGATTTTACGGTATTAATGGACTTCTGCAGCAAACACCACAGGAAGTTTTAGAATATTCACCACCTCAAAAGAAGACCTGTGTCCTCTTGCTGTCATGTCCCCCACATCACACAATCTCTCGTTCCCCCTCCAGCCCTATGCAGTCACTAATTTACCTGACGTCTCCACAGATTTGCTGTCCTGGATACTCTGTTTAAGAGGAATGAACTTCCCATACGTGGACTTTTATGGCTGGCTTCTTTGTATATGAAATTACTGTCAGTGACACAGCATTACATTAATATGGGTACTATATTCCTTTTCATGGCTGAATAATAGTCCATTCTCTAAATACATCCTGTTTTGTTTTGTCAGCTATTCCTCAGTAGATCGACACTTGACTAGATTTTACCTTAGGCTACTATGAATAATCTTGCTATAAACATCTTTTGGTGTGAATACCTGCTTTCATTTCTTTTGAATGTACTTGGGATTAGAATTTGTGGTTCATATGGTAACTTTATGTTTAATAAGTTGAGAACTTGCCAGACTGTTTGTTTTCCAAAGAGGATGCATCATTTTAAAATCCCACCACCAGTGTAAGAGGGTTCCAATTTTTCCACATCCTTGCCAATACCTATCTGACTTTTTAATTCTAGCTATCCTAGGGCAGGTGAAGTAATATCTAAGTGGCTTTGATCTGCATTTTCCTGAAGATTAGAGATATCACAGGATCTTTTCCTGTGATTACTGTCCATTTGTATATCTTTCTCAGATAAAGGTCTATTCAGATAAATTGTGTTATTCTCTTATTGAGTTGTATGGGTTATATGCATATTCTGCATTCAAGTCCCTTTTCAGATATATGATTTGCAAAGATTTTCTCACATTTTATGGTGAGCTTTCTTACTTTACTAATGGTTCCCTTTGAAGTGTTAGTGTTAAATTTTGATGAAACCCAATGTATCTATTTTCATTGTTATTGTTCCTGTTCTTACTGTCGTATTTAAGAATATCTTGACAAATCTGAGATCAGCAATATTAATCTGATGTTTGTTTTTTTCCAAAGAATTTATACTTTTAGTGTTGAATCCACTTTCAGGTACTTTGTGTATTGTGTGAAGTTAGTATTCGTTCATGTTTACATCTATTTGTCCCAGCACCATTGCTGAAAGACTACTCATTCCACATAGACTGGTCTTGGTAGCCTTGTAAAAAATAAATGAACACATGCTGTTATTTATAGAATCTTAACTCTATTTCATTGATTATATGTCGATATTTGTACCAATACTGCGTTGTCTAATTATTGATGTTTCATTGTAAAATTTGAAATTAGGGATTTCACATTCTCCTACTTTTTCTTTTTATTCAAGATTGATTTGGCTATTTTGTATCCCTTGAAATTCCATCTGGATTTTATAACCTGCTCTCAATTTCTACATTAGCTGGAATTTCAACATGTATTGCAGCTGTATTATGTATTGCATGTATTAATTTGGGGAATGTTGCCATCTTAAGTTTTCTGTTCCATGAGATTTTTTTCCATTTAATTTGATCTTTAATATGATTCACAATGTTTTATAGTTCTCTGTGTATACATTTTAATCCCATTAGTTAAATTTATTTCTAAGTATTTTATTCTTTTTAATGCTACTGTACATGGAATAGTACAGTAATTAAGATTTACTTTAAGACTGTTTTATTGCACGTGTATAGAAAAACATTTGATTATTCATATATATGATTATTCACCTATCCTGCAAACTTCAGGGATTACTACTTTTAATTATTTTTTTCATGGACTTTATATGGAAACAGAAATAAGTTTATCTCTTCCTTTCCAAAATAAGCATTTAAAAAAAATTCTTTCTCTTACCTAGGACTCTGGAATAAACTTCAGTAAAATGTTGAATAGAAGTGGTTAGAATGGACATCTTTGTCTTATTCCTGAACTTAGAGGGAAAGCATCCTATCTTTCACAATTAAGTTCATGAAGCTAGCTTAGGATTTTCATAGGCTACTCTTCATCAGGTTGAAGATGTTCCTTTCTACAAGCATACCTTGGAGATATTGTGAGTTCAGCTCCAGACAACTGCAATAAAGTAGATGTTGCAATAAAGTGAGTCAAATAGTTTTTTTTTGGTTTCCCAGTACTTATAAAAGATGGGATTACACTATGGTATAGTCTATTATGTATGCAATGGTATCATGTCTTTAAAAAACAATGTACATTCTCTATTTTAAAAGTACTATATTGCTAAAAATGCCAACTATCATCTCAACTTTAGCAAGTCATAATCTTTTTTCTGGGGTAGGATCTTGCCTCACTGTTAATAGATGCTGACTGATAAAGGTTGCTGAAGGCTGGTATGGCTGTAATTTCTTAAAATAAGACAACAACAAAATTTGCCTCAGCAATTGGCTCTTCCTTTCACAAATGATATCTCTGTAGCAGGAAGTACTGTTCAATGGCATTTTATGCACAGTAGATCTTCTTTCAAAATTGGGGACAATCCTCTCAAACCCCGCAGCTGCTTTATCAACTAAGTTCATGCTGTCCTGTAAATCCTCTGTTGTCACTTCAACAGTCTTCACAGTGTCTTCACCAGGAGGAGATGCCGTCTCAAGAAACCAGTTTTCTTGCTCATCCATAAGAAGCAACTCCTCAACTGTAAAATTTAATCATGAGATGGCAGCCATTTAGTCCCATCTTCAGGCTCCACTTCTACTTCTAGCCCTCTTGCTATTTCCCCCATATATGCATTCAGAACACATTAAATATTTGCCAACTAAGTTTGCTGTCGTTTGTGGTACCCCAAAACAATTATCATAACATCAAAGATAACTGATCACCATAACAAACGTAATAATAATGAAAAAGTTTGAAATGTTTTGGGAATTACCAAAGTGTGACACAGAGACACAAAGTGAGCAAATCCTTTTGGAAGATGGTGTCAATAGATTTGCTTGATGCAGTGTTGCCACAAACCTTCAACTTGTCAAAAAACACAAAATCCACAAAGCAAAATAGAACAAAGCATAATAAACAAGTTATACTTGTATTCCCAGTTTATTGAGTGTTTTTGTCAAAAAGGGTATACGGTTTTGTCAAATGGTTTTTCTATACCAGTTTTGCATTCCCGAGATAAATCCCACTTGGCTATTATGTGTAATTCTTTTTATGTTTCTAGATTCAGTTTAATAGTATTTTATGGTGCATTTTGGAATCCGTATTCATAAAATATACTGCTCTATAGCATCCTTTGAAGTCTATGTCTAGTTTTTGGTATTAGGGTAGTATTGGCCTCATAGAATGAGATTGGAAGTGTTCTCCCTGCTTCTACTCACACAAGAGTTTAGAATATTGGTGTTACTTCTTCCTTAATTGATGGGTAGAATTCAATGGTGAAGCTGTCTGGATATGAACTTTCCTTTAATGTTTACTAATTCAATCTCCTTAGTTGCTTTTAGACAATGATTAGTTCAGATCATCTATATCCTCTGGAGCCATACAATTATTCATAGCACTCTTTCATAATGTTTTTTGTTTTGTTTTGTTTTGTTTTGTTTGTCTTTAAAGTTAGCAGTAATATATCTTTTTATTCTGATCCTACTAACTTGAGACTTCCTTTTGCTTTGGTCAATCAAGCCAAAGTTTTGTGACATTTTCTGTTCTTCTCAGAGTAAGCTTTTGTTTTCATTGATAACTCTCTATTATTTTTCTATTCCCTATTTAATGTCCACTCTAATTATTATTTCTCTTTTTTATTTGGCTTTAGTTTTCTTTGTCCAAGATCCTAAGATAAAAGGTTAGGTTACTGACGTAAGATATTTGTTTTTTCTTAATATAAGCATTAAGGTATAAATTTCCCTCTAAGCACAGCGTTAGCAGCATCCCATACTGCTATGTATGTTTTGATGTATGTTTTCGTATGTTTTGATATGTTGTGTCTTCATTTTCATTCATCTCAAAATATGTTCTCATTTTCCTTTGATTTCTTATTTGACCTATTCATTTTTATATATGAAGTGCACTTTTAATTGCCACATATTTGTAAGTTTCCAACTTCTTTCTATTTTTGATTTTTAATTCACTCCACTGCAGTCAGATAACATATCTGGTTTTATTTCAATAATTTTCAACTTAATGAAGTTTATTTTATGGCCTAGCAGGTGGTCTATCCTGGAAAATATTCCATGTGCTCTTGAGAACAATGTGTATTCTGGGATCATTGGGTACTCAATATGTCTTTTAGGTTTACTTGGTTTATAGTGTTATTCAATAGTCTATTTCCTTGCTGATCATTTTCCTTGTCATTCTGTTCATTATTAAAAGTGGGATAATGAAGTCTCCAACTATGATTGTTTAATTTTCTATTTCTCCCTTCATTTCTGTCAGTTGTTTCAATCATTTTGCTTCTCTATTAATTAGTTCCATATATGGCTGTAATTGTTATATTTATCCCAGAGATAAATCCTACTTCACAGTGAATGATCCTTTCAATATGCTGCTGAATTTGGTTTGCTAGTGTTTTTTCCAGTTCTCCTCAAGCTGATTTCTAACTAGCATAGTGGTTAGAGAAGATACTTAGTATGATTTTCAATCTTAAATTTGCTAAGACTGATTTTCTGGCTAAAATAGGGTATGTCTTAGAAAATGTTGCATGTATCCTTGAATCATATGTGTAGTTTGCTGTTGTTGAATGAAATACTTTGTATATATTTGTTAGAGCCCATTTGGTCTGTACTGTTGTTCAAATCTTCTGTTTCCCTATTGATTCTCTGCCTGGGTGATCTACCCATTGTTAAGAGTGAAATATTAAGTCTCCACTCTGTTAACTATATTACTGTTTATTTCTCTTTATAGCTCTGTTAATTTTTGCTTTATATTTTTGTGCCTTGATTTTGGCTCACAAATATTTATAATTATTGTCTTACTGACAAATTGAAAACTTTATCATTTTGTATTAGTGTTTTTTGCCTCTTGTTTTTTTTTTTTTTTTTTACCATTTCTCGTTGAATGTATACTTTGTATGATATAAGTATGGTTATCCCTGCATTTTTTCCCTTTTAGTTACCATTTTTCTTGAAGTGTCTTTTTCCATTTCTTTACTCTCAGTCTATCCATAGCTTTAATGCTAAAGTGAATCTCTTATGGGCAGCATATTATTGGATTCTTTTTATCCATTTAACCATTTTATGTCTTTTAATTAGATAATTTAATTCATTTACATCTAAAGGAACTATTGATAGGTAAGGACTTGTTATTGTTATTTTGTTGTTTCCTCGTTGTTGTACAGATTCACTGTTCTTTGCTTTTTAACTTGCTGTCATTTTTAGTGTTTTGATGTCTTTGATATCAGTATGCTTTGAGTTCTTTATTATGTTCATTTGTGTAATTGCTACAGGATTTTCCTTTGTGGTTACCACGAGGCTTACATAAAATATCTTGAACTAATCCCATCTTATTTCATACTAATAACAATGTAACTTCAGTTAATGCATAACCTTTAGACTTTTACTTCTTCTCTTCCTCACATTTTAGTTATAGGTATTACATGTTTGCTTTTTTTATATATTCTGTAACAGATTATTGCAGTTAGGGTTATTTTTGTTACATTCTTTTTAAAAATCATTTTACTAGATTGTAAGTGAATTATGCACCACTATACTGAAGATCTTACTATGACTATATACTCACCATTACCAGTGATATTTACATTCCTTTAGCATTCTTTCACTTCTATTTAAAGAACTTCTTTAGCATTTCTTGTAGGGATGGTCTGGTGCCAATAAACTCCCTCAACTTTAGTTTGAGATCTCCCTCCTTCATTTCTGAAGGGGAGCTTCATTGTGTATAAATTTTTTTGATTGACAGCTATTTTTTTCAAATATTTTGAATACATCATTTCATTCTGTTCTAGCCTGAAATTTTTCTGTTGAGAAAACTGCCAATATTCTCAGGTGTTTTCCCTTTTTTAAAAAAAATGTTTATTTATTTTTGAGAAAGAAACAGAACAGAGCAGGGGAGGAGCAGAGAGAGAGGGGAGACACAGAATCTGAAAAAGGCTCCAGGCTCTGAGCTGTCAGCACAAAGCCTGATGTGGGGCTCTAACTCAAAATTGGTGAGATCATAACCTGAGGTGAAGTTGGCCACACCCAACTGACTGAGCCACCCAGGTGTCCCAAGGTGGTTTCCCTTTTATGTAACTTCTCTTTTTTTCTCTTGCTGCTCTTAAAATTCTTTCTTTGTGACTTTTGGCAATTTAGGTATATTGTGTCTTGGTGTTGCTCTATTCATTTCAACCTATTTAGGGCCTTTTGGGTCTCATGGATCTGGATACACATTTCTCTACCCAGAATTAGGACGTTTTCAGTTGTTATAGCTTTAAATATACTTTGGTCACTTTATTTTTTCCTACTCCTTTTGAAATTCACATAATGCATTTTTTTTTTTTACTATGTCTCATAATTCCTATAGGCATTCTTCACTCTTTGCTTCCCTTTTTTCTCTTTACTCCTCTGACGTAGTAATTTCCAATGCCTTCTGCTCCAGGTGACTGATTATTTCTTCTGCATGGTCAATTCTACTTTTGGAACTATATTCAGTTATTTATTTTTCAATACATTCAGTTAATGTATTTTTCAATTCTAGATTTATGGGATTTTGTTTTTTGTTTGGATCGTTGCTATTTCCTTGTCAAACTTCTTGTTTTGTTCATAAATCAATTGCCTAAATTTGCTTAGTTATATGTGCTTTCTTGTAGCTCACTAAACTTTGTTAAGGGGCTTATCCCTGAGTTCTTTGTGTGACAGTTAATAGATCTCTATTTCTTAGGGTTAGTTATTGAAGCTTTATTCGTTTTCTTCTCTTGTGCGATATATTTACCTGATTATTCATGATCCTTGATTTCTTATGTTGATATCTGCATATTTGAATAATTGTGCTTCTCTTCCAGACTTTATCGATTTGCTGTGGCAGAGACCATTCTTCATCAGATAACTTAGTTTGGGTTTCTGGGCGTGTCTGCTGGTTATATCTTTGGGCAGGCAAGACTTGCTAGTATAGTCTATTTGGGAGCAAGGCAGATGTTTGAGCCTGAGAATGGGGATGGGCTGAGGGAGGATGTCCCTCTGTTGAGAACAGTTGGATAGAACTGCTGGCTTGGTTCTCTAACCAAGTAAGGCTATAGGATGGGCTCTGTGGCTGCCTAATTTCTCTGGGCAGACTTACTGTATGACTGAGACTGAGTAACATATTAGTAATAGACAGGTATATGAATTAGCTTCCCTGCTTTAGGGAAGCATGACAGGATCCATGACCTGCATAGCTCTTTGCTTGGGTACCTGAATCAGGCTAGATTGGTCACTGAATTCCTTGGTCAGGTGAGGCCACAATAGGGGCCAAGGGGGAGCCAAGGGCTGTGATCACTGTTCAAGTGCCACTGTCTGTAGGGCTATTGAATTGGCTATGTAGCTTCCTATGTGCTCTGGTTATGTTCCTTGGCCTTGGGCTGAGGGCTATATTCAGCAATGAATGAGGCTATGAATTAGATTTCCTTCCTGGGAGCAGCAAGGGAAAGCACTCCAAGATCAGTAAACCTCTTTGATGTTTTAGGCCAAATGCGGCCACTAAATTTGCTTTGCAAAATCTTGGTTCTGTCTGCCTTTCTCTAGAATTGTGGATTGCTAGGCTGCACTGCTTCTAGGAGTTTTACTAGCCTTTCTAGTGAGACGAAACTGGAAACCATCTCCACAGACTATATCTAGTCTCCCTTGCTTGAAAAAGAAGGTCAGAGGCCACTCCAGGCTACTTTCAATTTCCCAAAGAGATTCTCCATTTGGGAAGGCCTGGTGACCACCCTCAGCCTTGGCTCTGAATTAATCTCTATACCTGTGCATAGCACAGGGAGTCTCCATGCCAAGGCTTTGCTCTATGAGTGATCACCATTGCCCATCAGCCTCTGGGCTGTAGGGCTGCTGGGTTACTCAGCTTCCAGAAGCTGTCTCCATCTTTCCAGATCAGATGGGGCTGGAAGACATCCTCCATTGCAAGTAGGGCTGTGACTCCACCCTTTGCTTGAGTATGGGAAAACTAGGCACTAGAGCTGGGAAATCTCCTTGTCTGAGGATTAGGAAGACCTGTACCTCTCTGTGTTCCCTAGTCAGAATGTGTCCTTCATTTGGTTTGTAAGTAAGCCAACCCTTTGATGGGGATTACTACTTAGGCTTTGTAGATGGGAACTTAGCCTGCCAAGATCCATATGGTTGTTGCAAGTCTCTCACCTTTTCACAGACAGATACTCAGTGTTTGAGCCCTCCTGGTTTTCCTGCAATCCCTGTGGTATGAGATCGATATAGGTGCTCCTTCAAATTGATCCCAGTGTTGGAGGAGGGGGCTAGTTGTTCTTAATGGGCAATCTTTTCCACTGGAGGAGACAGAGGGTCAGGGGAGACCTCTGTGTGTGGTTGTGGACTGTCTTTGGGGAGAGGCAATGCAGTCAGCATGTAACCATTTCTCTCACCCTTCTAGTCTAGTTTGGTCTCTGAGGTGCAGGAGCTCCTTCACCCTTGCCCTCTGATGTTATGATTCTCTCAGCGGTGTCTTGCTCGTGAATAGGTGATAGTTATTCTTCTTGTGACAGGAGGTAAAGTCAGGAACAACTTATGTCACCATTTTAGTGACCTCACTCTACAGTTCATGGCATTTTAGATCAAAATGGTGGCTGTAGGAATGAATCATTGGATTCTGAAGATGCTAATTGTGATGTAAAGAGAGGCTTTATAGCACATTATAATTCAGAGTTTTCAGGAGTTGACTGTGTGCCAGTACCACATCAATCTTTCCACTTAATCAAAGGTATAACAGGTGATCAAATAATCATTTCAGTGGCATGCTGGTTCCATCTCTAAACTAGGCAGGTACCTGGTTTTTAAATTCCTCTCTAACATATTTTACATGCAGAAATTGCTGAACCTTGCTGAACTTTAATTTCTTCATTAACCAATATACTTCTTACTCCTAAGGAACTTTGTAACAAAGAAAGTGGACAAGGAATATTAAAGCACTGCAAAATAGTAAAGGATGAGGTGGAAATGCCCATTAAAGGAAAGGCTGACATGAACCTTTGGCTTGTAACTTTAAGGCTACAAAAGCTCAGACAAGTTGCTTTGAGTTTAGTTTCCTTTTTTGAAAATAAGATTATAAAAATAATCTTTAAAGGCTGTTTTATTGACTCTATGCAGTGTATTTTTTTGGCAGTACCTGACCCATAGAAGATAATATCTAAATGTGAGGTATCATTGTCATTAAAATTGCTATAAATAGATGATATTTCTTAGATGTCATGGAATTCTAAGACAGTTAAGCACATTATTATCACAAGAAAAAATTGCAGCAAAGGATTAAGAAGAAAAAAAAAGACACATTAAAAATGCTATTTTTTAAAAGCAAAAGTCCACACTTGGCATTTGTGCCTTTTTCCTAAATAAAATTGTTATCTACATGTGCTTAAGAAGTACATTGAAATAAAGAATTTTAAAAAATACCCATTAGAATAGGGGTTCTTGGGTGGCTCAGTGGGTTTAGTGACTGACTCTTGATTTCAGCTAAGGTCATTATCTCATGATTCATGGGTTCAAGCCCTGATTTGGGCTCTGTGGTATCAGCTCAGAGACTGTTTGGGATTCTTTGTCTCCCACTCTACCTGCCTCTCCCCTGCTTGTGTGCACACATATCTTTCTGAACTCTCTCAACAATAAATAAATAAACATTAAAAAAGAGATTAGAATATATTATGTTTTAAAAGTGTGCATTTTCAGAGATGTCATTTAGAAATTATGACATCAGTTGCTACAAAAGAAGAAGAAGAAGAAGAAGAAGTTCTCCTACCAGATAAGCAAAGAAAAAGCTATTGACTTCTTAAATGATCCAGGTAAGGCACTGTTAAGATGAGTAACTAGTTTTCAGCTACTTTAATAGTTTTAAATACTAAGCATGTTAATAATTTGGCCTCATTTAAAGATGTCTATGAAGGCCATAATTACTGCTTGCTACCAAAGCAACCTGTGTTTGAACAGTGGTATCCACTGTAAGTGTAGTTAGAAAATCTTTCTATGCATCCAAGTGTCCATGGGAATGAATTTTCCCCCTACCCTGTTTTGAAACTTAACTGCTAAACGACTACTTCAGAGCATCTCCTACTCTTCTCCTGCCCCACCCCAAAGCTTTAGAAGAGAGATGATCTTTTCTCTGCAGGTCACAGTATATGAATACACCTGGCACGGTCCAAACACAGGCAGAAAAATAATAAATCCCTCTCATCCTCAGGCACGTGCTAAGAAGGGATTGTGTGACTGGCTTGTAAGAACCAGTGTTCAGGAAAGTACTTGAAACTAAACTGTACTGTTTAAGGAGGGTAGATGATATTTCAATATTCAGTATCTACAGGGAGCCAGTCCTCAGATTATATCTGCAGGAGCCAGTGGACCTTGGTTCCTAGAGCTCTACTCAGCGTGGCTCTGCCGGGTGGGAGCCCAGCTCTCTTACTTCATGTTGGTGAGACTTTGGACAAAGAATTTAAACCCTCTGTGCCTAGATTTTTTCTGCTATCAAATAGAAAAATAAAAGTACAGGGGTACCTGGCTCTTTCTGCCCCTCTCCCACTCGCACTCTGTGTGTGTGTGTCACTCTCTCTCAAAAATAAACATTAAAAGTACTATTTCCCAGAATTGTGGGTATTAAATTAGTTAACATATTCAAAGTACTTAGAATTTTACCTGACACACTTGAATCTTACCTGCTATATAATTATTTAACAAACCAATGAAGTACAGGTAGTTTTCTGAGCAAGGATTATTGTTTTTAAATTATACGATATAATTATTGGATGAGTAACTATTTTAAGAGCAAAAGAAGACATATGGCACTAAATAAGAAAAAATTTATGCTTATGATGGAAAACAAAACATCAAAAATTCTTTTTACCATGCATAGCATTTTCCCAAGGAGTAATTCAATAGGAAATGCTCTAAGATAAATATTTTGAGAAGATATTTAAGTGCCCAATACCTAAACAAGCCTGACAGGGTATATCATTTTCCACTTGCAGTTTTATGAGACTTCACCTTCCGCCAGCAGTATGATGGGAAGGGAGGAAGCATTGTTTTCTCATTTGTTCTCATTTGGAATGTCTTTGAGTGATATTGCAAGTTCAGGTTTCTGGGATTTGTATCTTAATCTTCTTTTTTATTCATTTTGACAGTGTCCTTTACTGTGTGATGTCTCATCATCAACCTTTCCTGAAATGTCTGATGTAAGTTGTGAAAATCCCTGTTTGTCTGGAAAGGAGGCCTGTGAAAATAACCAGGAAGATGTAGTGAATGAACTGTCTGCTGCAATTTACAAGGATGCAATTGGGGAGGTTATAGAATCTGCCCAAGATCACACACAGACAGTAAATTATGATGCTGACAGGACTGTCTGACAGTAGAAACTTATGCTGCAAGTTGAGATATTACACGGTCTCTCTGGTGATCCATTTCTGTGTTTCTATCTCTAAGTAATATTATATCCATATTTTTATTCCAAAGTTTAACTCATATAAACTCTTTACATCATATATACTGACTATAAGTACACACTAAATCTAAAATACACACTAAACATTTACATACTACATGTAAATGCATGATTTAGTTAAAGAAAAATTTTGGCAAACTTGATGTATCTGGTAATGGTGCTCATCTGCCTGAGTCGTCAGCCTTTACTGTTTCCATGAGCGTAGGCCCAGTCTCCAGTCCTTCACCCTGTATGTCTCTACCTGGAAGCAATCCTTTTTGGCTACAGTTTTCTACCCAAGTGCCTCCCAGGAGCGGTCCTCAAGCATATATCTTCAGAGCTGATGGATGAACAACCCAGCCCCTTGACTTCTTGAACTGTGGAGAGTGTGTCTGAGGTGTGTATTCTTTGTCATATGCCACAGAACCCCCTTAGATTAGGCTCAGTTACCAACTACTGCTCCCTATCCATCCCTATCTAGTTTACCCCTTCCCTTGGCAAAGACTCATGGAATTGTCTCTGAAATAAATGATGTGCCTCTAAATCCTTGTCTCAAGATCTTCTCAGGAAATTCAAACTATGCTATGGACTAAAAATATAAAATCTAACTCTGTGATATATATATGAGTCACACTTTAAGTTAAAAGATAAAGTTTTGAGAATGAAATACTTAAAATACAACAAAAACACTAAAATATAGCCCATGTTATTATACAGATATAACACAAAATGTACTTTAAGGAAAGAGAATTTTCTAGAGATAAATAAGGAGCTTTCTAAACAATAAAGATTCCAATTTACTAAAAAGCTGTATTATTCTTAATCTCTGTAACATAACTTCAGAAAAATAGATATAATAATTCTAAATTGTCTAATTTAGTTTCATAATAGATAAGGCAAAAGATGAGAGAATTAAAAGGAGAAAAGAAAAGTCCACAATCTTTGTGGGAGATGTTAAAATGTTTCAAAATAATTGAGAAGATCTAAGAGGACAGGAAAACCAGTGTTCACTGATATAAAAAATCTGATTAACTCAATTAAAAAATTGAATGACACATTAAGAAATTGTGTAATCTAGCTATGAATACATAATTAAGAAACTTGACTTCACTCACATATACAGAACACAACATTGAACAATGAAAATTTACAATTCTTTTGAGGTTCATAATGAACAGTTACAAAAATGACCACATGCTGGGCCATAAAGAGAGCCTCAAAAAATTTCAGAGGACTGACTTCATTCAGAGTATATCCTCTGGCTAGAGTGGAATTAAGGTAGAAATTAATAACCAAGAGAAAAGTATAAAGATTCCAAACTTATTAAATACCAAATGACACATTCCTAAATAATTTATGTTATAATATCTATAAAACCCACAGAAATTATAAATATTTTTTAAATTTTTTAAAAAATTTATTTCTAGGAGAGAGAGAGAGAGACAGCGTGAGCAGGGGAGGGTCAGAGAGAGAGGGAGTCACAGACTGAAACAGGCTCCAGGCTCTGAGCTGGCAGTCAGCACAGAGACCGACGCGGGGCTGGAACCCACTAACCGCGAGATCATGACCTAAGCGAAAGTCGGACGCTTAACCGACTAAGCCACCCAGGCGCCCCTATAAATATTTTAATTAAATTATAACTAGAGCATAACATATCAAAACATGTTGGATGTATCTAAAACAATGTTGCATTGAGAAATTTGTAATTTTAAATGTTACAATTAGATGTTACAAATTTCTCCTAAATTAGAGAAAGAAAACCTGAAAATCAACAAGGTAAATCTTCATATCAGAATGATAGAAAAAGAAGAGTAAACTTAACACAAAATAACAAAAGATGGTAATAAGAACAAAGTTTATATAGTAGAAAACAAACATGTATCAGAAAAAAAATAACAAAATCCAAAAGTTGATTATTTGTAAAAATTAATAATATTTATAAATTTATAGCAAAACTGATAAAAAAGTGGGACAGAAAACTTTATTTATTGATATAAGAATCGAAAAGGCAAAGATCACTGCAGAACTACTGACACTCAGAAACACACTAAAATAATATGATAAATCAATGCCAATAATTTGACAGTTGACATGCAATGAAAAACCATAATTTCCCAAAATGACAGAAGTATAAAATCTGAGTATATGTTATAAATCATTTTTGTAAATCCTTCCTGAAAGAAAACTTTTGGGCTTGGTAATTTGAGCAGTGAATTCTCTCAAATATTAAATTAGGAAGTGGTTTTGACCTTATGCAAATTCCACAGATAATAATGATAAAGGTAGCACATTCCAAAACATTTTGTGAGGTCAGTATATGCCTAAAAAAGACAAGAAACAAAAACTTACAAGTCAAGTGCAAGTATCCTAAACCGATTAGCAAGTTAATATTCAGAACATATAAAATTATACTCTACACTGTTTGAACAGATTTATTCCAGTGAAGCAAGTGGTTTCAAATAAGAAAATCAATCAGCATATTAATAGGAAACACACCATATTAATAGGAAATAGAGATAAATCATAATAATGTCAAAATCACATGATAATCTTCAATACGCAATCATGAAAGAACTATTAGAGACTAGGAATAGAAAGCAACTTCCCTAAATTGATAAAGACTGAAAAATCTAGAGTGCACTTTGGTCACATATAAGTCAAGTTACAAAAATAATACAAAGAAATACTTCTCAGGTTGCCAGTCACTTCCTATTGCCTTACAGTCTCTGCACCTGGACATACATCACAGTAGAGTTTCAATTAAAGTGCCATTTTGTGCCTTGCTATTTTATTTATTTTATTTTTTATGTTACAACATAATCTTTGATGGTGAATGCTATAATGGTCTCCCTTCAGAGATGAAGGGCTTTCTCCCATAGTTGCTGGGACTTGTCTCATAGAAAACCCTCATCTACTTGCCCTTGACAGGAACAGATTCAACTAAGCAGCGGTGCCTCAGCCAGGGGCAGGGCCTTTCTGATGTAGCCACGTCCAAGGACTAGCTAGCATGAATGTGTAAAAGTGCATCCTCCCACCCCCACAAGGGACTCTGTGTCGTCCAGAGCTTAGAACCACAATGAAGAACTGGTGAAACTCTATCATAGTTTCTCCTTCTACACATTTGCTCTTCTTTGCCCTTCCTCTCCTCAGGATTCCTTGAGATGCTTCCCAGACACTGTTCCCCACCTCAGAAGCAGCTTTCCGGGGAACCCAGACAGTTGCATCCTTATTTTATTTTTTGAATGCTTGTCTAACAGCCCATGAAGTTGAAGCACCATAACTCTATGTCCACCTTACACATTTATAGTTCTTTTCTTCTCTAACACCAGGATACCAACCATCCAGCACCTTGAGGACTGATTTAATACTCCTTTGTATTATTTTCTTAAAGTGTATAGTCAAATGTAAGATATGTAAATTATATCACAAACATATGTTACATATGTTATATGTAAATTATGGATATTCACAAATATATAATTTGGCCAATTTTAATATGCAATCTTGTTAATTTATAACATAGGGTGCAGCTTTCTTAGACTTTACATAATTAGATATAATTTTTATTTAAAATTAGACAAAATGAAATCTCATCCTTTCATTTGAAATTTTATTCACTGGTAATATTGACTTTTTTGAAGGTTTATAAAATCCTTAACAAAATATATGATATAAAAGCAAAAGCTATTAGATGTCACATCTAAATATTTTTACTAGGGTTTTTTTAAGAACTTATAAAAACCTAGTTTTTAATGCAGCTGTTCTTCTAGGAATTAATGATATATAACTTCCATAATAAAATTAGAAATGTTTAATAGTGTGAATTTGTTTTTCATTTAAATTGGTATTCTGAGATAATAAATATGCTATTTATTAAAAATACTGCCATAAGAAAGTGCATATATTTTGAAGCATATATCCAGTAATTTTTAAGTTCATGTAACACTACTTATCTATGTAAATGAGGATACGAATACTCACTTTGTAGCATAGATATGGTGACTAAGTTTGCAAGGTGCCTAGTATAGGGATGCTATGACTTACATTGTGGAAAAAGGAAAAGCTCTTGACCACGCTTGAGGAACAAAAATGAAGAGAAACAGACAATATGAGAAAACAATCATAAAGTGACAATCAATAGAGTCGCCCAACACAAAAGTTCTGAATGCGAGGTAATGAACAACATCTGGGGAAAACATGTGCATTAAAGTCTTCTTAAAAATAGTCTTCTGTGAGACTTTAGGGAAGTAGTTACATGTAAGACTTGGAGCAGGTATTAAGGACACGGACAGAGAACGGTGAGACTAGATCCCAGCAAGGACACAGTCCTGAGAATCCAAATAGATGAAAGGGAACACATAGAATTAAGAGTACAGGACTGTGGCACAGTGACTGTCACAGTGATGAGGGAGCACCCTAAACACAAGGAGCCCTCAGCCCTGATGGTACTTGGTGATAATTAATTGGAGGAACAATGTAACTACACAATTTACATAGAAATTCTAATCAAAGAGTACCTGAAGGTGAAAGATTCATTTTTCAACATTTGGGCTCCTAATATAATATCAAGGAGAATATTTAACAGTGAATAATAATTGCAATACAATTCATTTGAGAATGCCTATTTCATGGTAACAAACCACTCAGGAAATGGGAATACAAAACCAAAAGAGACATGACCTCATTTTCAAAGAGATCAAGTGATCAATCTAACTTGAAAAAAAAAAGCTTTAAATGTATTTTTAAATAATAGCATTTTAAATCATCAGATAAGTAGCTACATGTTAAAGAGTTTTTAAAAAGTCATTCCCATAGACTTACAAAATACCTTTCTCTGAATCGTATACTAATCTTCATCTATATTATTTTATAGTATCCATTTATTTAAAATCAATACATATTTTTGAGGAGCTACATGGAGTCATGCAACAATGAACTAAAGAAAAACAATTCCCATGTGGGCATGTGGGCTTTAGAACGGGATGATTGGAGCACATTTGATAGCTTATACATGGCAAATTCTAGTGGCAACAAGAAGTTAACTCTAGGGAGAAAGAAAAAGGTATAAATAAATTGGATACCATAGATACAATGGGGGGTGGTGGCATTAGGGTCAAAAGCAGCTGTGGAAGAATTAACCTTAAACTGGAGAAGAGCATGTCCTCCATGGACAGGTAAAAATGAGGTCAGGAGGAGGACAGAAGTCTGCAGCTTCATAAGTGAATGTTCTGAGAGTATCTGTTCCCCACAGTCTAATCTATGAGCTTTGCACAATGAGATGTTAGTAGACATCTGAATAAGTGAAAAAATAAGTTTTAAAATTAAATTAGCCACAGGGGCGCCCGGGTGGCTCAGTCGGTTAAGCGTCCGACTTTCGCTCAGGTCATGATCTCGCGGTTCGTGGGTTCGAGGCCCGCGTCGGGCTCTGTGCTGACAGCCAGCTCAGAGCCTGGAGCCTGTTTCAGTCTGTGACTCCTTCTCTCTCTGACCCTCCCCTACTCATGCTGTCTCTCTCCTAGAAATAAATAAAATAAAATTAAATTAAATTAAATTAGCCACATAAAATACTCTTATAACAGTGACATTCTGCAAGCACATAAAATATTAGCAAAATCATTTATAATATATGAAGAATTAATATCTAAGTTTAAATGATTCATAATTAAAGGACAAAGTCTGTAAAAAATACAAAGTATATGATGAAATTTCAATTGGCGTCTGATTCATAAAACTCCTGGAAATTTTATGCCATTGTAATTAATCCCAAACTGTTCTGAAAATGCAGGAATATTAAATCCTCAGGTTATTTTTAAACTGTGATTGATGATTCATTAGGAACGTTGTATTTCACTAGGTCCCATTCAGATCACGAAAAAAAAAGTCCATGTTGCAGCTGAGCTAGAAGGCATGACCATCTGTAGCATGTTCCAATGACTTGTGAGTACCAGGGATACATATTCTGAAATTTCTAGCTCTTTATAATACCTACAGATTGTCATGGCACAGCAAACTGAATGACGGTAAATTTAACTGATGTTCAATTTAATTTGACTGATAGAAGGGGAGTTGGAGTTATAAAGAGGTATAGGATGCATCAGAGCAGTCAGGCTGTGACCACTGGATGAGAGAGAGCAACAGAAGGCCCCTGGGCTCAGAGGGTCATACACAAAAATAAAATGTGATTACCTGTGTAATTCTGGAATCTGTTTGTACTTGCAAGCACACAGACATGTGGGTATGGTTTAATTCCCAGTCCTACCTAACCCTTCACTCATGATATTGGATGAATCATTCAGACCTTCCAAGCTTCCACTCTCTTTTTTGTTAAATAAAGGTTGATGGAGCCTCTTGAAAGACTAATAAAAGTGTTAGAAATAATATATTTAAAGCACTTACACACAGAATGATATATGGTATAAGTTTTATAAATCATAGATACCATTAGAAGTCATAGCATTAATAACCTAATTCTTTTCAACCCATGATAAAGCAGATATAAAGATTTATTTCTATCAATTTTAGCTGCCCTTTCCTAAGGAAGATTCCTGCTCAGTCACCAATATAACTTCCTAGTCAGCTTTCATTTTGAAATCTGAAGTTCTTTATATTTAAAGTTAAAAACAAACTGTGAAATATGTCACAATGTCTTCCCTGTGTGTCATGCTCCTATGTATGAACACTAGATTTACTCCTTTCCCTAGAAAAATATAATGACTATTGTGTAACCATATAGTTATATTGCTATAGAATATACTAATACATAATAATTTTTGGACAGCGATTTCAGCCTCATCTACTATTTGACTGGAATTAATTGCTCCTGTTTAATAGTTCAGCCCCTGGTTAGGCAGACTATTACATAATATAGGAATGTATTGATAAAATGAGGATTAGCATGAAATATAGGAATGAAGGATCCCACTTCCAGCAAACATTAGTATGGACATAGTTTCCCTCTTGTAGCCTCTCACTTTTAAAGAATCTAAAATGCAGAAAAGATAATATCAGTCATGTTCTATTTAAGATAAAATTTAATAATACACAAATTTAAAGTTCTCAATAGAGTCATCCTTAAAATCAAACAAGATCAGCTATTTTCCTCCGCTTTGCATCTAATGCTTTGAGAAACATCCACACATTCAAATATTTTAAAATATACTTATCAGGGTACAGTTGAAAGAAAAGACAAATAGCTCAATAGAATAAAATAGAGGTTAGAAAGAAGCTTCCATAAATATAGTCAACTGATCTTTGAGAAAGTGCAAAGGAAATACAATGGTGCAAAGATAATCTTTTCAACAGATGATTCTGGAACAACTGGATATCAACGCACACATAAATGAATCTAGACATATCTTACAGAAATTTAACAAACCTTAAATCAAAATAGATCATAGGCCCAAGTGTGAAACACAAAACTATAAAACTAGTAGAACACAACACAAGAGAAAATGTAGATGACCTTGGGTATGTTGATATCACTTTAGAAAGAATATCAAAGGCATAATTCATGCCAGAAATAATAAGGTGGACTTCATAAAAATTAAAAATTTCTGCTCTATGAAAGAAAATATCAAGAAAGTGAGAAGATAAGCCACAGCCTGGGAAAAATGTTTGCAAAAGACATCTGACAAGGGACTGTTTTCTAACATATGAAAAGAACTCTTAAGAAAGCAAACAACTTGATTTTTAAAATTGAGCCAAAAACTAACACTTTGCCAAAGAAGATATACAGATGGGAAATAAGCATATTAAAAGATGCTCCACATCATATGTCATCAGGGGATTGCAAATTAAAACAATAAGATACCGCAACACTGACAATACCAAATGCTGGTGAAGATGTGAAGCAACAGGAACTTTAGGTCATTGCTGGTGGGAACACAACATTGTACAACCATTTTGAAGACAGTTTGGCTGTTTCTTATAAAACTAAACACGTCCTCACCATATGATCCAGCAACAATGTTCTTTGGTCTTTTCCAGATGAATTTTAAACTTACATCCATACAAAAACCTGCACATGGGTGTTTATAGCAGTTTTATTCATAATTGCCAAAACTTTGAAGCAACCGAGATGGTCTTCAATAGAATGGATACATAAACTGTGATACATTCAGACAATGGAATATTATTCAATGCTAAAAAGAAATAAACTTTCCAGTCATGAAGAAGACATGGAGCTACCTTAAATGCACACTACTATATGAATGAAGCCAATCTGAAAAGGTAGTCTGATTCTAATTATATGAAATATTGTGTGATTCCAACTGCATGATGTTCTGGAAAAGGAAACACCAGAAACAGTATAAGATTTGTGGATACCACTTCTAATAATTTTGGCAATGATAAGCATTAAACTATCTAATTCTTTTATTGTTTTCTTATTAGTGTTTCTTTTTTTATTATTGCTAACCCCTCTCAGGCTCCTGCCTACCAGTATTGCAACTTCAGAAACAAGAATAACCTTATTTTAAATAGAAGACTATCACAGCTTTGCAAAGAATACCAGCATGTGATGTCTCTTGAGTGAAGAAGACAAATGATCTTTCCTTTGGGAAATTCTACTGGAAACGTTTGAGCTTGCTTTTCAGTCCTTGTGCCTACAGTAGGTATGCCCCTCTCAGTCAGTATGAAATGTGTATTTTCTTCATGACCCATACCCAGGATAAAAACTAATTATTTCCCTGGGGGATGAAAGTAGAACTAAGAGATTCCAGAGGCAGCTTGAGCTGGTCTCCTTACTAGACACATGACTAACTTCAGCCCTGTCAACTGTGTGGTGGGCACATTAATCAGCCATAGAAAGTGGATGGGACAGATGGTGACAGTACACCATGGGTCCTTGCCTCTTCTAAGCCCTGTTCTGATTTCCCACTTCTAGCCCTGTTCTAAAATCTGGCTGCATTCACTAAGTCATCCTTTATTTTTATAATAAAGTTTCTGGTTCTGATTTTGCTAGTTCAGCTTGGTTTTTGTCATTTATATTGAGTGTTCTAATCAAGTCACAAGCTGGTTGCCTTAACAACACAGAAGAGACCAAGGTGAATTCTCCTAAAAAGAATGGTCTAGGATTTGAAATTGGGCAAGATATTGAATCTGGATATTAATGGAATGAGATGGAAACAGTCTAAGAATGGGAACTGAGTCTATGTAGGCAGAGGAGGTTCCCCCTGTGAGAGCCTTTGGGGGGAGCAGTGATTACTCAAAGATGGCAGGTACATTTTACGGAGGAAAATAAGAAAAAAAAGTTGAAGTCAAACAACCAAAGATCAAAAGTTTAGTAAAATAAGCTTATTTTGTTATCCATGGGGATCCACCAAGGTTTGTGGTGATACCCAGAAAAAACTACCTTTCAAAATTTTGCACTAATTGTTTACTTTCACATTATCCCACCCCATCTTTCCCCCCAAGTTTTTTTTTTTAATCCTTCTCCATGACATGGATCTTGGAACTGGAATATAATTCAGAACTACTCTGGAAAGCAAATTGGAGCATGGATTTTACAACCATATTCCCACCTTTACATTTCAGCCTGAAAGCAAGGTGTCCATTGATAGTGACTGGACTGTTTGAACATTTCCTCTCTATTTACCCTATTGTACAAACAACAAACTGCATCTCAGAATAGGATAAGAATTTGTCCAAGGACTTTCAGCAAGAATGTTGTAGAGTCTGGAGACAGACTCACCCTTCTAATCTTTTTTTTTTTAATTTTGTTAATGTTTATTTATTTTTGAGAGACAGAGAATGAGAGTGGGAGGAGTAGAGAGAGAGGGAGACCCAGAATCCGAAGCAGGCTCCAGGCTATTAGCTGTCAACACAGAGCCCGATGCAGGGCTCAAACCCAGGAATGGTGGGCTGAACCAAGCTGACGTTGGATGCTCAACCGACTGAGCCACCCAGGTGCTCCACCCTTCTAATCTTACCAGGAGTTAAGGAAAAACCTTCACAGAGGAGCTAGGGTTTGTTTAGGCCATGAAAAGAAAACATGGTCACACAGGTTGAGAGAAGGAGGTAGAAGCCACATGAGGCAATAGGACAGGAATGAGAACAGTCTTTGCCACTTATCAGCAAAGTTGCTTGGGAAAGACCAAATAATCTGACCAAGCCTGGTCTCCTTAAAAGAGAACTTCTCCTCTTTGTTGATGCAGTTGAGTGCTTGGAGGGGTTAAATGACCTGGTAAAGGGAAAGCATTAAATGGCCAAAATCCACACAGGAAGATAACCCAAAGGAATCTATTGGACAATAGAATATGCTATTATGGAAGAAGAGTGGAGAGCAGAGGGAAATAAGGTGGGAAAATCTGCTGGGGCCAGAATCTCATGATACTTACTTTCTTTTTTTAAAAATGTATTTATTTTTGAGAGAGAGAGAGAGAGAGAGAGAGGCAGCGTGAGCAGGGGAGGGTCAGAGACAGAGGGAGACACAGAATCCGAAACAGGCTCCAGGCTCTGAGCTAGCTGTCAGCACAGAGCTTGATGCGGGTCTCAAATCCACGAACCATGAGATCATGCATGACCTGAGCTGAAGTCGGATGCTTAACCGACTGAGCCACCCAGGTGCCCCGATATTTACTTTCTTATGAGAGCCAGGGTAAGATAAGTCTTTTCAGGATCTCTGTTAGCACCTGGCAAGGGCTCTGGGAAGCTTGTTAGCACTGCCTCAGCCCACAGGAGGCTCTCATACTGAGCTCCTGCCTGCATTTTACATAATGACACAGGGTTTGCTCATAATTGTTCTCTAATTACTTCATTTTGGCTTTTCAAAATCTTCTCCTGATTCAGATTATAAACACTTAGATCCTGCTGTAGTATATTTAATACACTCCAGATTAGAAAATATGTAAATTAAACTGAGCACAAATCTGGGGATGTACAAGGTGTTAATAAGCATACATTTTGAGATTAGTAGGTTCTGCATGCATCTCTGGAATCAGAATCATGGTATTATCATAGTCCATTTGGTTATCAAGCAGACTGGCTAAGTATTCTAGGAAGATTAAAGGAATAAGCAGGCTTATTTAGGTCACGAAGTAATCAGTTCCTAAGTGGTTTCTTAGCAGCTATGTAAGTTCACATGGCACTCTAAGGTCTAATTGACTCTCGCAAGGTATAAACTTTGGAAAGATGTTAGGTCAGAATGCCAGAGTGCGTTTAACTTATCTAGAAAATTTCTACATATCTTCTACTTTAAAAAGAGAAAAACTGTAGCTCAGATCCCCTTAGTTTACTCTCCATGTTCTAGAAATGGCTTTTAGTATTCCTATAACTCTGTGTTCCTTCCAATGCAAATATTTGTAGAAAAGGTGTTTTAAAAATCATAGAAATAAAGGTCCTTACTTGGTAACAGAGTTTATCCTGTGCTGTAGGCATAAATGCACCATATGTGTGTAGGAAGGAAAGGCTGCAACCCATTCTGTTCTTCCTTGTTTCTTGCTTTCCTGAGAAGCACCTTCACAAACAATGAAGGGAGATGAACTGTTCCCAACCGCTCCCTACCCCAAATGTTTCTGCTATTCATGAAGAACATCACTTCCCATGCAATAGGGACAAACCTGTCCAAGCACTCTCTGCAGAGAGGTGATCACCCAACCTCACCAATCTGGGCACCATTGGACTACAGAGGATTTTTAAATTAGATTAGTCTAAAATGACTGGGCCCACAGTATGTAGTTTATGCATGTATGACTATACAGGCACTTTGCACTTCGCAGATAGTTCACTTTTTACATGTTAAAGGCTTGTAACAACCCTGCATGGAGCCAGTGCATTGGTACCACTTTTCCAAATGCATTTGGTCACTTCACATCTCTGTGTCACATTTTGGTAATTCTTGCAATATTTCAAACTTTTTCAATATTATTGTGTTTATTAACACGATCTGTGATCAGTGTGACTCATTAAAACCTCAGATGATGGGGGGCGCCTGGGTGGCTTAGTCGGTTAAGCATCCGACTTTCGCTTAGGTCATGATCTCACGGTTCGTGGGTTCGAGCCCCGCATCGGGCTCTGTGCTGACTGCTAGCTCAGAGCCTGGAGCCTGTTTCAGTCTGTGACTCCCTCTCTCTCTGACCCTGCCCTCCTCACGCTGTCTCTCTCTCTCTCTCTCTCTCTCCTAGAAATAAATAAAACATTTAAAAAAAAAAAAGCTCAGATGATGGTTAGCATATTTTAGCAATAAATTATTTTAAAGTATATACATTATTTTTTAGGCATAATGCTTTTGCACACTTAATAGACTACAGTGTAGTGTAAACACACCTTTAATATGCTTTGGGAAACCAAAGAATCCATTTGGCTCACTTTGCTTAATATTAACATCATTGCAGTGTTCTGAGACAAACCCACAATGTCTCAGGAGTATGCCTGTAGTTAAATGCATCAACATTTACATGCCATAACCTATTGAAAATAGCAGGAAGGAATAATCGTTGCCTCATCCTATGCACTACCTTTAGAAACTCTTATAAGTGTTTGTCAAACTTCAATTTTCCACAGTTGAGTGCATTAACATGGTCACATCTTGGCCTTGGCCTTATATTAACTGCAGAGAATTCTCACTTTGTATGCAAATGTTCTAGATATAAATTTGTAAATAGAGCTTCCATCATCTGTTTTTGCTTGTTGGTATGTGGGTTATTATAACTCCAGCTCCTAGTACACCTAATTAGCTATTAAAAGATGCTTGCAATGATCTGTAGTGCATGCACTGAGAATAAGTGATTGGTATCTGCCAAACAGGTAGAAATGGCTTCTCTCTTTCACTACTCAACATTCAGTAGAAAGTTTGAGACTACTCAGTTAAAGAAACAAGTCCCCTGTAAGTAGAGCTCTGCCAAAGTGTAACCTTTCTTTGACTCCTATAGGCAAAAATAACACATTTTCCAGTTTATTTACATATATATTATATATGTAATATATATAATATGTAATATATATAATATATATTATACAGTCCTTACCATATTGTAACTTTACTTTTTAAAAAATTTCTAACATTCATTGATTTTTGAGATACAGAGAGAGAGAGAGCATGAGTGAGGAAAGGCAAAGAGAGGGAGATACAGAACCTGAAGCAGGCTCCTGTGCTGAAGCTCAGAGCCTGATGCGGGGCTTGAACTCATGAACTGTGGATCATGACCTTAGCTGAAGTTACACTGCTTATCTGACTGAGTCACCCAAGTGCCCCATAACTTCACTTTTAATTAGACTGTAAGTTTTCATAGAGAAGAAACTGTAATTTTAATTTCTATTTTTATGGAATGACATGTAGGAGTAGTAATTCAGTGAATTTTTGTTTTTTAATTCATTCTTTTTTCTTTTTTTAAATATTTTTTAATGTTTATTCAATTTTGAGAGACAGTGACAGAACACGACTGGGGGAGAAGCAGAGAATGGGAGATGCAGAATCTGAAGCAGGCTCGGGGCTCTGTCAGTACAGAGTCTGAAGCAGGGCTTGAACTCATGAACCATGAGACCATAACCTAAACCAAAATCTGACGCTTAACGACTGAGCCACCCAGGCACCCCAATTCATTCTTAAACAAGCATTAATCACATATAATGTGCCAGAAAGACTGTGGGTTAGATGCTAGGGAAACAACAGAAAACCAGGCAGAAGTGGACCCTGACTTTGCAGGACTTACATTTTTGCAGAGGAGAGAGTTGAAAACAACAAACTGAAAACTGTGGGGAAAAAAACCAATTAGTAAAGAAACAAACGAACAAAAATGTCTGAGATAGAGAATGACAAAGAGGGAGAATCTCTCTGTAGGTTTTCCTTAAGTAGAAAACTAAGGGAGTAAAGAGTAGGAGAAAAGCAGCCCAAGTAAAGGGGGCAGTACATGCAGAGGCCCTCATTTGGAAAGTAAAGGAAATAATGCATGCATGGATAAATTGATGCATCACCTTAATCTTGTCTACCTCCATCCTCCACATATATTTGTATATATATGGATATATATACTACATGTACATGCAATATACATAAATTTATATATATAATATGCATCAATTTATATATACATATGTGTGTATATATATATATATATATATATATATATATATATATATATATATATATAATGTTTTGTGTGAAAGTTTCCTTCCCACTGAATGAGGGCAGTATTGCTAGGTAAAGTTTGAGACCTTATTATTTGTCATCACCCTTAAGTACAGCATTCGGAGTTTGAGTTTCATGGGGTTTAATGAAGCTACCTCCTGGATGAAAACACAGCAAGGAAGGCACTGCCAGGGAGCCATGCAGGGCTCTGATCTCAAGGACCTCCCCAGTGGCAGGGCCATGATCACAGGGAACATTCCAGGGCTGTATAGAAACCAGGCTACATCCTGCAAACTGTAGTCTGAAGAAAAATCTTGTTCTTCATTTTTTTTTTTTAAATGTTTTATTTATTTCTAGGAGAGAGAGAGACAGCGTGAGCAGGGGAGGGTCAGAGAGAGAGGGAGTCACAGACTGAAACAGGCTCCAGGCTCTGAGCTAGCAGTCAGCACAGAGCCCGACGCGGGGCTCGAACCCACGAACCGCGAGATCTTGACCTAAGCGAAAGTCGGACACTTAACCGACTAAGCCACCCAGGCGCCCCTCTTGTTCTTCATTTTTAACAACTGGGTCAACATTTGGAAATAGTTCTCATACTTGGGTTTACAAAGTGTTTGAGCATTCTGTTTTGGAACTCAGTATAAAGTCGTAGTTAAGAATCAACATCCGTTAAATATGGGCTTTGGAGTAAGCCTTTCTGGGTTCAAATCCTGACTTCTGATTTCCCTGCTATGTGGCCAGAGGCAAGTTGTTTTACCTTTCTATGACTCAGTTTCCCGTGCCTGTAGGTGCTGGTTCTGTCTCTCTGCCTACTCCCTCTCAGCCACTTTTGCTCTTACACTAGGTTCCCCTTTAATTTTGCCGTGTATTTGAGGTTTTTTACTCGTGAGGGTTTGAGAAGAGCAAATAACTTGCTGAGACAAAATTACAACTGTAATTTCTGGCCTGGTGTGGGACATAGCAAGAATAACATTATTAGAATTTCCTTCTTTTATTGAGCCACAGTCTCCATGTTTTGAGAGTTGTCATTGATTTGTCCCAGACCTGCATGTGATCTTCAAACTCACTTGATTGTTTGTGAGTCAGTTGCATTTTGAGCCCTGTGCTTTGTTTTGTTAGCGATTGCACTTCAAGTTCTCTCCCATAGGACAGCCTTCCAGAGAGGTGAAAGTTTTGAATCCAAGTTTAAGGTATTCCCTGAGCCGTTTTATATCTATATTCATTCTAAAGTGCTTTCATGTCCATTCAGTGATCATAAAGTCAATACTTTGGTGATGACATTTTTCAGTGTAGCTGTGTTTCTCTGTAGAGCATTAATCTTAAAATATTGACAGGAGCTGGGAAAAAAATAAAAAGTTTTCCGTGGTGTATTCCTCTGCACACTGATGACTACAATGAAGCCCCCCTCCTTGGTCTCCAAAACAGTCCTAAAATCTGGGCAAATGGCAGAGCCATCAGCATGAAGCTTCATGGTGGCCAGCTGTACTTAGGTAGTGGTTCCCAAAGGCGAAGGGTCTCAGTGTTCAGAAATCATTCCAGGCTTTTAACACGCGGAAACAGCGCATACACTAACACCTCACCCATATGGCGAGCTGTCCATTCCAAATGAAGCTAGCAATTTGAAAGAAAAAAAAAAGTGTGAAAAATAAAAATTCAGACTGTAAAGTTCCATCACTTTACTGAAAAAGTATTCCAGAAGTTTGGTTTGGCTCTCTGTGGATTTGTGTTAGTCAGTTCTAATAATATTTGAAGAATTCAAATGTTTGCAGTCAAAGTATACTAATATGTGCTTCTTTATGATAACAAAGAAATTTGAAAGATTTCTTTGGTTTATTGAGTCAGATAAATATGAAATAACTTCGGAAAATTTTACTATAAAATTTAGTTGGATTATTCTTACTTTGTTCTTAGGTTTCTGAGGTTAAAGGGGAAATCCTATTAATTTAGAGAAAAATGGCTGTTTAGGAAGCAGTATATCCAGAGAACATCAAATAGTTTTTATTCTGTATGTATGTATTCTGTATGTGTTGCCATAAATGGGTCTTGGCTATGGGAAATCACTTATAAAACATATAAAACACTATAACTTTTCCAATAACATGTAGAGTAAATGCACCATATGTTAATATTGTAAAATATTAACATCTCTCTAGTCTAGGAAAACTCCTGTATTTGATTCTTTTCATTTGAAATGAAGTTTTTATAAATGAATCCATTTTTAATTGAGTCATAATCAGGAAGCAAGGTTGAGAGCTGAGATTTTGAAACAACAGCAGCAAAACACAAAAAATTCAAAGTGTCGCCAAGTCTTTTTTATTTTATAAGTGATTTTTGTCACGTCTGAACCTGGATGTTTAAGGTATCCAATAATAATCACGTCTGATATTTTTTTCAAATAGTGTGGGAAGTTAAGAAAGTCTTCAGATACTCTCAGAGTCTCTAGTGCATATGTAAAAAATGGGAACATTAAAATTTTTATTTTAACTAACTTACTTGTTTATAGCAAATAAGAACATTATATCTGCATTTTGGATTAAATAAACGGTCCTCTCCAGTCATAAATTTAACACTTGTCTACAAGAATAAATATGTTCTTAATTCTCACATTCTCTTTTATCTTCACTTTCTCCTTCCCTTACCTCATACACAATGATGGGTCATAGTTTCTGGCATACAGGTTTTCCATTTATTCAAATTTATTCTTAAGTACTTTATCATAATTGATGCTATTGTAAAGAGAATTTTCCTCTTTATTTAAATTTTGGATTGTTCATCGCTAGTGTATAAAAATGCAATTGTATTTTAACCACCTATCCTACACTCTTGCTGAACTTGTTTATTGGCTCATGTAGATTTTGTGTGTGTGTGGTCACCTTGGATTTTATATGTACAAGATCGTGTTATCTGCAAATGAAGATAGTTTTATTTCTTTCTATCAGTAGCATGTATTTGCCTTATTTCTTTTTAATAAAGCAATCTGCCTGTTCCCATCTTGTTTTTTTAGCATTAACATATATAATACATACTTCTATCATTACACTACTCATCTATTATACTACTTATTTAGATTTATCTTACCAATCTAAATTGTATAACACATCATACATTTAATAATACCCATTGTATGGTTGAATGCTTGAATCTCTGATGTTCTACTTTTGCATGATGTGAAAACATAATACATTTTATATTTTACAGTATACATTAAGTAAATATAAATAACTTATTGGCAACTTTGGAATTTTGAAGACCTCCAATAGCATGCATTCAAATTGTGAAATTTGCTGCTCCATTGGACTTAATAGAAAGTATTACAACCAGCTCTGGTCTCAAAAATTTAACAAGTTACCCATAAAATGAAGGTCTCATAATTTAACCTCATTCTAAATACAGGGAGATAGCAAATAGATCTACAAGCCCATGTTGTCATATACAGCATAGGAACACAGCCAGTCATTCAGTCAAGGTTACAGAACATGCTGTCTGTCTTCACAGAGCATAAGCTGTTCAGCATACAATGAAGCAGTTCCTCCTGGACCCTGCTTCAGTGGGAGCCACTGATGTTTCCTCCACAGGTACAGGTAGGTATCCCTCACCAGGATTGGGAAACCACCACATTCTTTTCTTTTTTTTTTTTTTTAACTTTTTAAAAATGTTTTATCTATTTCTGAGAGAGAGAGAGAGAGAGAGAGAGATAGCATGAACAGGGTAGGGTCAGAGAGAGAGGGAGATACAGAATCTGAAACAAGCTCTGGGCTCTGAGCTTACTGTCATCACAGAGCCTGACGCAGGGCTCGAACCCATGAACCATGTGATCATGACCCAAGCCAAAGTCGGACACTTAACCGACTGAGCCACCCAGGCGCCCCAGAAAACAACTACATTCTTGCTATGTTAGTGTTCCTTCACACTCAGCTGAAAACATCATTTTAGAGGATTTTATAATGTGCTTTATATTTAATAAAATATCATCTAAATGATCCATGCTTTATCTTTTGTAAGCCATCTTTTTATACACCCATTAATTATTAAAAGAATAATGACTAAAGATTGGAAGATCTTTTTATAACATGAGCATAGCTCAATCAATTACCCACACCATCATCATCATAATATATCCTAGAAACATGGCTTAAACATTTTAAAATTTGACCTTTCAGTTACAAAGCAAGGGTACAAAAGCAGGATGTCTAAAACTCATCAAAGATGGAAAAATATGCATGTTTACTGTTAAAAAGCATAATATATATATATCTATAAACAGGTTTCTATTAAAGCCATTTAAAGGTCTTGATTCTGGCAAATGTGGTTATCATCTTAGTATAAGACATATGCTAATAAGAAACCAATGTTACAATTTAGAGCAGAAATTCAGGAAATAATCCATTTAATTTAATGCTTGAGTATCTGAATTACACCCAATGAAGAATCAGCTTTCAAAATGGCCCCCTCCAAATTACAGTTTTTAAGTGGATATAATAGCTTACTTAGAAACTGGATGACACTACTTATCATGGTTTTAAACAGTCATAATCTTTTATTCCATAGGCTTAGTTTTCATACGTCTCTATTATATTACTATGTTTTTCCTTATACAACACTGACATAATTGTCTTGTATTCCACTCCCTTCTATAGTATAAGGTGGTTGAGCATACTTACCATTATCTTCCTAATCTTGTGCTTTCTTTTACTCTCTGATATGTGCTATTGTCCTATGCATGGAGTAAACACCTAATCCATATTTTATTAAGTGATGACAGGAAAATGAAAAGCTATCTAATTTAATTTTTTTATTTATTTATTGAGAGAGACCATGCATATGTGGGCAAATGAGCAGGGGAGGGGCAGAGAGAGGTAGAGAGAGAATCCCAAGCAGCTTCCATGCTGAGCATGGAGCCTGACACGGGGCTGGATCCCATGACTGTGAGGTTATGACCTGAGACAAAGTCAAGAGTCAGACACTTAACCAAATGAGCCACCCAGGCACCCTGAAAAGCAATTAAAATATTTTGATTAAACATTTAAAACACAGCTCTATACATACTGCAGAGCCAGAGACTGCTAGCCTCAATCAGACTGTGGAGGCACCTAAGAATTTACCTAGTTCTTCAAGGTCACAAATTCCTCTGTGCTTCTCCAGCATGGGTAGGATCTCAAGTCACCTCCACCATTGGCTCCTCTGTTTCCACATCTTTTCCATTATTTTCTCGGTGTCATGCCTTAATTCTGACTATTTGTTACACTGCTGCGATTCTCGATGACTCCATTGGATGGTATCTGGAACTCTTCTTCCATTGCCCCTAAATATTCTCCAACTCAGGACTGTGCATTGAGCAAAAACACTTTAAATCTTTGTTTTGGCATTCAAAAAGTCACCATTTTTATTTCAAGGTGAAGCTGCTTAGCAAAAATACAGCACTTATTAAACACACCCCATGGCTACCTTCCAATTATTCTCTCCTACCAAAGTGCCAGAAAGCTTCTTTCTTCTAGCACGACAGCATCTAGTTAAAACTCCTCTGTCACCATTGTTACTATCACTTATTAATCCCCTAGGTTCCCATAACCACTGAGGGATTTGACAACTACCTCAAAGTAGTGTATTTTCTACTCTGTTATGCAATGCCTGTGCTCTAGTTTCAAAGCTTCTTCTGAAATCTAACGAACCATCATTCACGTAGTCAAAACCACTTCTGGCCAAACACAGAAAATTAACTAGAATTCTATCATCTCAGAAATCTTAAACTCCAACTACTAATCTGTTATCAATTTCATTTGTCGACTTCCCCACTTTATTACTCTCATGTTTGTGATGTACGTAATTGCTGTCGAATTTCTGTTGTTTACATTTATGGTACATCCAAGCAATATTTCCATCCTGGGCATTCTCTTGCCAGCGACTCTCAAATACTTAGTTGCCTTATCTGTTTTTGTTTTTGTTTTTTTGAGCTTGCACAGTTTCAAATTTTATTAAACCAACTTCCTGCTTATTCTAAGCCTGCAATAGAGAAGTTGTTTTTCTGTAGATCCATGGTTTCCTACTCCAGCTGTCCTCTCAGCACAATAAACAATACTTTTTGTATGTTTCCTGTCAGCTTTCTTCTCAAATGCTTATAATTGCTGTTTCAAATATTCATCATACATCTGTAACTACTGCTTATTTGATATATACACCATATATATTTTTAATTTGCACATTTGCGTGAATTTAAGACAGTAAATAGCTGCAATTAGAACAGAGATTTAAATTTGTGGGTTATTCTCTGTTATGTAACCCTTTCCTGCAACAAACGCAGAAAATCATGTTGCACATTTATGGAATATGAAGGAATACCCTTAGTATTTTTTGAAAATAATGAAAAACATAAACTCTATATTTCCTAAGTATAGTGTGTATACAAACAATACATAGAAGAAAAATATGATTTTAAAGTAGATCTTAAATTCAGTTACCCAAATACACAACTATTCCTACACTATAAATATTTTTAACTTGTACAATTATTTTTACTGAGAAACATATGGCTTGTCAATCATTTGAAAATGAAGACAATTTTATATTACCTAAATTTAAGATGTTAATGTCTACTGATTGACATTTAAAAAAAATAAACTTAATATTTTGGAATAGTTTTATATTTGCCACTAAATTTTAAAAACAGTATAGGAAGTTCCAATATGAGCTATTTAGAACTTCCCCTTTTATTAGCATCTGATATTATTATGATTCACTTATCACAAATTAATGAACTAATAGCAAGACATTATTATTAACTATAGTTCATATTTTATTATGATTTCTTTTTCTAAAGTTTTAAAGTTTATTTATTTTGGGAGAGAGAGAATGCACAAGCAGGGGAAGAACATAGGGGGAGGCAGGGAGAGGACCTCAAGCCAGCTCCGTGCTGTCAAGGCAGAGCCCAATATGGGCCCATGATTCATGAGATCATGACCTGAGTTAAAATCAGAAGTCAGGCGCTCAACCAACAGAGTGACTCAGACACCCCACTTTATGATGATTTATGATTTATGATTTCTTAAGCTTTCCTCTAATATCATTCTTCTGTTCCAGGATCCCATTCAGGATATTACATTATATTTAGTTACCATGTTTCCTAGGGTACCCCTTTAGGTTATTTTAGTTTCTCAGTCTTTCCTTGCTTTTGTAATCTGACATGTTAGGTATTTTGAAAAATGTTTCTTAATTGACATATTGTTGAAATTTCCATGTGATCTTGAGGTC
The DNA here is from genome assembly GCA_017311185.1 of Proteles cristata cristata. Lineage (NCBI taxonomy): Eukaryota > Metazoa > Chordata > Mammalia > Carnivora > Hyaenidae > Proteles > Proteles cristata. The sequence goes on from JAESUZ010004892.1 coordinate 384,600, forward strand.
TTGTGTATTCTGCTGGTGTTGGGTGGAGTATTGGCTAAGTGTCAACCAAGTCTGAGTCATCTATATCCCTACTCATTTGCTGCCTATGTAATCTACTGATTACTGATGTTAAAGTCTCCAACTATTCTGGTGAATGTGTCTATGTATCTTTTTAGTGCTATCAGTATTGCTTTATGCACTGTGATGCTCAATTATTAGGTACATTTACATTTAGTACTGTTATGTCTTCTCAAAGAATTGATCCATTTATCATTATTTCATTTCTCCCATTAGCCCAGCCAATCTTCTTTTATCTAAAACTTTTTTTGTAAGAAATTAATATAGCTTCTCCAGCTTCTTTTTATCGATATTAGCATAGCATATGTTTCTCAATCCCTTTAATTTAATCTACCTAAATGTTTTCCTTGTTTGTTTGTTTAAAGTGCATATAGAAATTTATTTGGATCTTATTTCCTTTTTATCATTCTGACAGTCTCTGTCTTTTAATTGATGTATTCAGATCATTCATTCACATGGTAGTTTATACTTAGCCTTCTGAAATTTCCCAAAATTACCATTTACATGATTCTAGCTGTTTATGACTCCAGCGGCTTCTATTCTAGGTAAGCAGATTTTGGTTGATGTATATAACTGGATAACTGCTTTTCTATTTGTTAGGGGAGGCCAGTTGCTTTGTGTTTTAAGGTGGGTTTTTTTTGTTTTGTTTTGTTTTGTATTTCTTGGATAGGTCAAGAAAACTTGTTGGTTTTTAGTTTCTTTCCAGCTTTCTCTTGTTACAGGTATGAAAGTGTTAATTAACTTCCTTGTTCTTTTCATATTGAAACTGAAATTGTAAGTCCCTGATCTTTCTTCTAAACACTTGTCATTATTTTTTCCAATGTTTTTTTTACGACTCTCTTTTGCGAGCTTCTCATCCCCACACATATTTTAAATGTTAATGCCCTCCAAATTTCTGTCCTTATACCTGTTATCTTATTATTCATCCTAGCTACAGCAGCCATATGTAAGATGCTAATATTGATGACAGCAAACACTTATGTAGAGTGAATAGTTTGCCAGTCACTTTTCCATGTATGTGTGTGCTTACATGTGTGATGTCGGGTAATGTATCTGAGCTCTGTTTCATCTTTGTCATTTATGCAACGGTTATAGTAATAATACTACCCACACTTTAAAAGAGCTGCTGTTAGCGTTTGATGAGTAATGTATTTGGTACAGTTTTTATCTTACTGGTCTCAAAGTGAGGCAAAGAGTTCAGATAAATTTCTCAAGTCAATGAAGCCATTAAGTTGTAGAGTCAAATTTCAAACACAGAGAGTCAATCTGACTGAAGAGTTCATATTCTTTTTTTTTAAGTTTTATATCAATTTAATTAATTTAATTGCAGTATAGTTAACATACAGTGCTATATTAGTTTCAGACATATAATATAGTGATTCAACAGTTATGTACATTACACAGTGCTCATAATAATATGTGTATTCTTTTTTTAATGTTATATTTACTTTTTGAAAGAGAGCACACAAGTGGCAGAGTGCAAGAGAGGTGGACAGAGGATCCAAAGCAGGCTCTGCATCGGCAGACTGACAACAGTGAGCACTATGTGGGGTTCAAACTCACAAACCCTGAGATCACTGCCTAACCCAAAGTAAGATGTCCAGGTGACTGAGCCACCCAGGTGACCCAATAATAAGTGTATTCTTAAACACTTTCACCTATTTTACCCATCCTCTCTGGTAATGGTCTGTTTGTTCTCTATAGTTAAGTGTTGTTGTTGTTTCTTCTGTTTTTTTTAATCTCTCTCTTTTTTCCTTTTGTTCATTTGTTTTGTTTCTTAAATACCACATATGAGTGAAATCGTATGGTATTTGTCTTTCTCTGACTGACTTATTTTGCTTGGCATAATACCCTCTAGACCCACCCATGTTGTGGCATATATGTATATATGTATGCATATATACATATACCACATCTTCTTTATCCATTTATCTGACAATGGACAATTGGATTGCTTCCATAGTTTGGCTATTGCAGATAATGCTGCAATAAACATAGGGTTGCATGTATTCCATTGAATTAGTAGTCCTGTATTTGGTTAAACACTCAGTAATGTGATTGCTGAACTGGAAGGTAGTTCTATTTCTAATTTTTGAGAAACCTCAATAATCCTTTTCCAAAGTGACTGCACCAGCTTGCATTCCCACCAACAGCACAAGAGTTCCCCTTTTCTCACATCCTCACTAACATTTGTTATTTCTTGTGTTGTTAATTTTAGCTATTCTGACAGATGTGAGGTGTCATCTCACTGTAGTTTTGATTTGTATTTCCCTGATGATGAGTGATGTTGAGGATATTTTTATTTTTCTGTTGGCCATCTGGATGTTTTCTTTCCATAAATGTCTGTTCATGTTTTCTGCCCATTTTTAATTGAATTATTTGGGGGTTTTTTGGTGTTGAGTTGTATCCATCTTTTATATATTTTGATACTAACCCATTATTAAATATGTCATTTGCAAATATCTTCTACCATTCAGTAGGTTGTCTTTTCATTTTTTGATTTTTTCCTTTGTCAAGCAGAAGCTTTATATTTTGATGTCATCCTAATAGTTTACTTTTGCTTTTATTTCCTTTACCTCAGGAGACCTATCTAGAAATATGTTGCTAAGAATGATGTCAGAAATTACTGCCGGTGCTCTCTTCTAGGATTTTTATAGTTTCATGTATCACATTTAGGTCTTTAGTTCATATTGAATTTATTTTTGTGTATGATAAGAAAGAAGTCCAGTGTCATTCTTTTGAACATACCAGTTCTCCCAAAACCATTTGTTGAAGAGACTGGTTTTTTCTTCCCATTGCATATATTCCTGACCCTTTTATTGAAAATTAATTGACAATATAATTGTGGGTTTCTTTCTGAGCTTTCCATCTTGCTCCATTGATGTATGTGTCCATTTTTTGTGCCAGTACAATACTGTTTTGATAACAACAGCTTTTTTTGTTTTAGAAAAAATTTTAATGTTTTTTATTTATTTCTGAGAGAGAGAGAGACAGCATGATTCTCAGGGGAGGGTCAGAGAAAGAGGGAGACACAGAATCTGAATCAAGCTCCAAGCTAGCTGTCAGCACAGAGCCCAGCCTACGAACTGTGAGATCATGACCCGAGCTGAAGTCGGATACTTAACCAACTGAGCCACCCAGACAGCCCTCATAACTACATCTTTGTAGTGTAACTTGAAATCTGTAATTGTGATACTTCCACGTAGGTTTATCTTTTACAAGAATGTTTTTGCTATTCAAGGTCTTACGTGGTCTCATTAAAATTTTAAGATTGTTTGTTCTAGTTCTGTGAAAAATGCTATTGCTATTTTGATAAGGATTGCATTAAATCTGTAGGTTGTTTTGTGTGTAAGATATTTTAACAATATTGGTTCTTCCAACTTATGAACAAAGAATTCTTTTCCATTTGTTTGTATTGTCTTCAATACAAAGAATTGCCTTCAATTTCTTTCACTAGTGTATTATAGTTTTCAGAGTACAGGTCTTCACCTCTTTGATTAAGTTTATTCCTAGGTGTTTTATTATTTTTGGTGCAATTGTAAATAGGAATGCTCTCTTAATTTCTCTTTTTGCTGCTTCATTATTAGTGTATAGAAATGCAATGGGATTTTGTATCCAGTAACCTTACTAAATTCATTTATCAATTCTAGTAGTTTTTGGGTGAAGTCTTTAGGGTTTTCTATATAGTATCATATCATCTGTAAATAGTGAAAGTTTTACTTCTTCCCCACCAATTTGGGTGTCTTTTATTCCTTTGTCTTGTCTGACTGCTGTGGCTAGGAGTGGTGAGAGTGAACATCCTTGTCTTGTTCCAAATCTTAGGGGAAAAGCTCTCAGTTTAACACTATTGAGTATAGCGTCTGCTGTGGGTTTTTCTTATATGGCCTTTATTTGCTGAAGTATGTTCCCACTAAACCTACTTTGTTGAGGGTGTTTACCATGAACAGATGTTGTACTTTGTCAAATGCATTTTCTGCATTAATTGAAATTGTTATCCTTCTCTTACTGATATGATGTATCATGTTGATTGATTTGCATACATTGAACGAACTTGTACCCCAGGAATAAATCACACTTTTTTAATGGATGGTCGGATTTTATTTGCTAATATTTTGCTGAGGATTTTTGCATCTATGTTCATTGAAGATATTAACCTGTACTTCTCTCTATTTATAGTGTCTATATTTGGTTTTAGAATCAGGTTAATGCTGGCCTTGTAGAAAGAATTTGGAAATTTTCCTTCCTCTTCTCTTTTTTGAAAAAGTTTGAGAAGAATAGGTATTAACTCTTCTCTAAATATTTGATAGAATTCCCTGTGAAGCCATCAAGTCCTGGACTTTTGTTTGTTGTTAACTTTTTTCAGTACTGATTCAATTTTATTGCTTGTAATCATTATACTCCAATTTTCTCTTCCTTTCTGACTCAGTTATAATAATTTATGTTATTAGAAATTTATCCATTTTTTCTAGGTTGTTCAACAACCTAGGTTGTTCCTATTTGTTGGTGTATAATTTATCATAATCTCTTACAATTGTTAGTATTTCTATGCTGTTGGTTGTTATTTCTCCTCTTTCATTTCTGATTTTGTTTGAATCCTCTCTATTTTTCTTATTTTTATTTTTTTTGATGAGTTTGGCTAAAGGTTTATAAATTTTGTTGATCTTTTCAAAGAACCAGCTCCTGAATTCATTGATGACTTCTATTTTTGTTTGTTTGTTTTGTGTGTATGTGTTTTGTTTTTTAGTTTCTATTTTGTTTATATCTCTTCTAATTTTTATTATTTTATTCCCTCTACAGGATTTGGGTTTTGTTTGTTTTTTCTAGCTCCTCTAGGTGTAAGATTAGGTTGTGATTTGAGATTTTTCTTGCTCTTTGGAGTAGACATGTATTACTATAAATTTCCTTCTTAGAATCACTTTTGCTGAATCACAAAGATTTTAGACCTGTGTGTTTTTATTTTTATTGGTCTCAGTGTACTTTTTTACTTCTTCTTTGCTTTCTTAGTTGACCTATTCATTATTTAGCAGCATGTTACTTAACCTTCATGTATTTGTGGTCTTTCTATATTTTTAAAAAAATTTTTAATGTTTTATTTATTTTTGAGAGAGAGATAGAGACAGCATGATCAGGGGAGGGTCAGAGAGAGAGGGATATACAGAATCCAGAGACAGGCTCCAGGCTCTGAGCTAGCTGTCAGCACAGAGCCCAACACGGAGCTCCAACCCATGAACTGTGAGATCATGTCCTGAGCCAAAGTTGGATACTTAACCGACTGAGCCACCCAGGGGCCACTCCATATTTTTCTTACGGTTGATTTCTAATTTCATAGAATTGTGGTCAGAAAAGTTGTATGACTTTGATCCTTTTGAATTTGTTGAGGCTTATTTTGTGGACTAATTGTATTCTGCAGAATGTACCACGTGCACTTGAAAAAAATGTGTAGTCTGCCATTTTAGGATGGGATGTTCTGAATATCTGTCAAATCCATCTGTTCCAATATGTCATTCAAAGCCACTGTTTCCTTATTGACTTTCCATTTGGATGATCTGTCCATCCAAGTGGAGTGTTAAAGTACTCTATTATTATTGTATTACTCTCAATTACTCCCTTTATGTTTGTTATTAACTGCTTTAAGTGTTTGGTTACTCCCATTGTTGGGTGGATATATATTTGCTAATGTCATATATTCTTGTTGGATTGTTCCCTTTATTGTCATATTCTGTCCTTTGTCTCTTTGTTACCATTGTGTTTTAAGGTCTCTTTTGATATGAGTATTGTTACCCTAGCTTTCTTTCTTTTTTTAAATTTTTTAAAATGTTTTATTTATTTCTAGGAGAGAGAGAGACAGTGCGAGCAGGGGAGGGTCAGAGAGAGAGGGAGACACAGAATCTGAAGCAGGCTCCAGTCTCCGAGCCGGCAGTCAGCACAGAGACCAACACGGGGCTCAAACCCACAAACCGCGAGATCATGACCTAAGCAAAAGTCGGACGCTTAACAGACTAAGCCACCCAGGCGCCCCAGTTACCCTAGCTTTCTTATCATATCAATTTGCAGGAAAAATACTTCTCCATCCCTTCATTTTCAATCTGCATGTGTCTTTACTTCTGAAGTGAATCTCTCTATGAAACATATAGATAGTTTTTGATTTTTATCCATTCTATCACCAGATGTCTTTTGATTGGAGCATTTAATTCATTTACATTCAAAGTAATTATTGAGCATTTAATCCATTTACATTCAAAGTATGTATTTTTTGCCATTTTGTTACTTGTTTTTTGACTGTTTTCGTAGTTCTTTGTTTCTTTCTTCTCTCACTGTTTTCTCTCAGGATTAGCTGGCTTTCCTCAGTGATATATTTGGATTCCTTTCTCTTTATTGTTTTGCAAATCTATTACTGGTTTTTGGTTTGTTGTTACCATTTTTTTGTATATAACATCTTTTGCATATAGCAGTGCATATTAAGTTGATGGTGGCTTAAATTTCAATGCATTCTTCTTTTGGAAACTGTTACTTTTAATTTATTTTTTAATTATTAAATGTTATTAAATCCACATTAGTTAACATATAATGTAATTATGATGTCAGGAGTAGAATTTAATGATTCTTACATATAACATCCAGTGTTCTTCCCAACAAGTGCCCTCCTTAATACTCATCATCCATTTAGTCCATCCCCCTACTCAACACTCCTCCATCAACCCTAGGTTTATTCTCTGTATTTAACAGTCTCTTATGGTTTGCCTCCCTTTCTGTTTTTATCTTAGTTTTCCTTCTCTTCCCTTATGTTTATCAAAATCACAGAATATAAAATCAGTATACAGAAATCTGTGGTACTTCTACATACCAATAATAAAGTAGAAGAAAGAGAAATCAAGGAATCAATCCCATTTACAATTGTACCCAAAACCATAAAATACCTAGGAATAAACTTAACCAAAGAGGTAAAAAATCTATACCATGGAAACTATAGAAGCTTATGAAAGAAACTGAAGAAGACACAAAGAAATGGAAAAACATTTCATGCTCAAGGATTAGAAGAACAAGTATTAATAGTGGATATTACCCAAAGCAATCTACATATTCAATGCAATCCCTATCAAAATAATACCAGCATTCTTCACAGAGCTAGAACAAACAATTCTAAAATCTTTGTGGCAACAGAAAGACCCTGAATAGCCAAAGTAATGTTAAAAAAGAAAACCAAAACTGGAGGCATCACAATTCTGGATTTCAAGCTGTATTACAAAGCTGTAATCATCAAGACAGTATGGTCCTGGCACTAAAAAACACACATGGATCAGTGTAACAGAATAGAGAACCTAGAAATGGACCCACAAATGTATGGCCAACTAATCTTTAACAAAGCAGGAAAGAATATCCAATGGAAAAAAGATACTCTTTCAGCAAACAGTGTTGGGAAAATTGGACAACATGCAGAATAAACTTTGACCACTTTCTTTTTTTTTTTTATATTTTTTATTTTTTATTTTTTATTTTTTATTTTTTTTATTTATTTCTAGGAGAGAGAGAGACAGCGTGAGCAGGGGAGGGTCAGAGAGAGGGGGAGTCACAGACTGAAACAGGCTCCAGGCTCTGAGCTGGCAGTCAGCACAGAGCCCGACGCGGGGCTCGAACCCACGAACCGCGAGATCATGACCTAAGCGAAAGTCGGACGCTTAACCGACTAAGCCACCCAGGCGCCCCTACTTTGACCACTTTCTTATGTCATATATAAAAACAAACTCAAAATGGATCAAAGACCAAAGTGCAAGACAGGAAACCATCAAAATCCTACAGGACAAAACAGGCAACAACCTCTTTGACCTTGGACACAGCAACTTATTTCTTGACATGTCTCTGGAGGCAAGGAAAGCAAAAGCAAGAATGAACTACTGGGACTTCGTCAAGATAAAAAGCATACACAGCAAAGGAAACAATCAACAAACCTAAAAGGCAACTGATGGAATGGGAGAAGATATTTGTAAATGACATATTGGATAAAGGGTTAGTGTGGGGAAATAGGTTCAAGAATTCCTGATACTTACATAAATGGGTTCGAAAAAAGCTTAGGGTGGAAAACTGCTACCATGGGTGAAAGTATCTAAAGTTAGTTGATGAGATATTATAATGGGATCACACATAGTTTGTTATATCAGGAAGTTCCTTTCCATCTGGCATCAATGTACCTTGATCACAAGCTCTACTTGTCACCCAGACCCTTTGTTTCTTCTCATAGAAGTTAATAATGCTATCTGATTGTTTTATTCACATTCGCCATGTGTGTAAGATCTTGAGCGCTCAGTAAATACAGAGACAAAACCCCTGTGTGGAACTCTTGTCTCCTCCCAGATATTAGCTTTTCTTGTATTCAATCCTGTGCCTGCTCTCTTGCTGGACAAGAGAGAACTCCAGATTCATAGTCTGTGACAAGTTAGTATCCAAAATCTGTAAAGAACTTATCAGACTTAACACCTCAAAAGCAAATAATACATTGAAGAAATGTGCAAAAGACATGAAAAGACGCTTTTCAAAGAACACATCCAGACTGCTAACAGACACATGAAAAGATGTTCAATATCATCAGAGAAATACAAATCAAAACTACAATGAGATACCACCTCACACCTGTCAGAATAGCTAAAATAACAACTCAGGAAACAACAGATATCAGTAAGGATACAGAGAAAGGGGAAGCCATTTTGCACAATTGGTGAAAATGCAGACTGGTGCAGCCACTCTGGAAAACAATATGGAGGTTCCTCAAAAAATTAAAAAATAGTATGACCCTATAACCCAGAAATTGCACTACTAGGTATTTATCAAAATGATACAGAAATGCTCATTTTAAGGGAGACATGCACACCAATATTCACAGCAACACTATCAACAATAGTCAAATTATGGAAGGAGTCCAAATGTCCATTGACTGATGAATGGATAAGAAGTGGTATATGTATGTGTGTGTGTGTGTGTGTGTATACATATGTACACACATATACATGTGTATATATAATGGAATATTAGTGATAAAAAATTAAACCTTGCCATTTAAAACAATATGATGGAAAAAGAATGTAATATGCTAAGCAAAATAAATCAATCAGAGAAAGATAAATATCATATGATTTCACATATGAATGTGGAATTTGAATGCTTTCTTTACTCTTCCCTATTCCATGTTTTAGGTATATGGTGTCATGTTTTACATACTTTTATTTTCTGAAAACCCTGACTTATTTTTACAGATATCCTTATGTTTACTGTTTTCGTGCTTCCTACTTTCCTTACTCTTGCTTATGGTCTTTCTTTCCTGAAGAGTCCCCTTTAACATTTTTGTTTAAGTCTAGTTTAGTGATCATGAATTCCTTTAATTTTTTTGCTGGAAACTCTATTCTTGGTTACATTACCCCCTCCACCTCATCACTTTGAGTATATCAAAACTTTTCTGTCTTGAAAAGTTTCTGCTGAAAAAAGCAAGTGATAGCCTTTTGGGATTTCCTTTATATGTAGCTGTTTTCTGTTCTCTTGCTGCTTTTACAATTCTCTTTTTCACTACTTTTGCCACTTTAATTACTATGTGTCTTGGTGTGGACCTCCTTAGGTTGATTTTGTTGGGGCATGTCTGTGCCTCCTGGATTGGGTTTTCTATTTGTTTCCCCAGATTAGAGGACTTTTCAGCTATTATTTCTTTAACTAAATTTTCTGTCCCCTTGCCTTTCTTTTCTCCTTTTGAGATCCCTATAATGTGAATATTATTACACTTAATGATATCACTGAGTTCCCTAAGTCTTTTCTCATTATGCATATTTTTGTTTCTCTCACCTGCTCAGATTGATTACTTTCCATTGCTCTGTCCTCCAGGTAACTGATACATTCTTCTGCCTCATCTAGTGTAGCTCATTCTATCTAGTATATTTTTAATTTAATTCACTGTGTTCTTCATCTCTGATGGGTTCTTTTTTTAAAAAAATTTTAAATGTTTTTAATTTATTTCTGAGAGAGAAAGACAGCATGAGCTATCTTAAACAGTCTGTCTTAAACAGGCTCCAGGCTCTGAACTAGCTGTCAGCACATAGCCCAACGTGGGGCTCAAACCCATGAACTGCAAGATCATGACCTGAGCCAAAGTTGGACGCTTAACCTACTGAGCCACCCAGGTGCCCCTGATGGGTTTTTTTTTAATTAATGTTTATTTATCTTTGAGAGAGAGAGAGAGAGAGAGAGCTCAAGCAAGGGAGGGGCAGAGAGAGGGAAACACACAATCCAAAGCAGTCTCTAAGCTCTGAGCTGTCAGCACAGAGCCTGATGTGGGGCTCAAAGTCACAAGCTGTGAGATCATGACCTGAGCCAAAGCTGGTCACTTAACTGACTGAACCACCCAGGCACACCAGATCTTTTTTAAAATTTTTTGTTAAGTGTCTCATGCTCAAGGCCAGCGAGTATCTTTATGATTATTAGTTTAAATTTCCTATAGGCATATTACTTATCTCTATTTTTTTTTTCAGGTCTCTTGTGATTTTGTCCTGTTCTTTCATTTGGGACACATCCTCTGTCTCCCCTTTTTGTCTAACTGTGTCTGTTGCTAAGCATTAGGGAAGTCAGTTATGTCTCCTGCCCTTGAAAGTAATGGTCTTATGAATAAAAGGTCCTGCAGCGCCCTGAAATGAAAAGTTCACTAGAATCTGATGCTTCAGGAATGTCTCCCATATGTGATTCGTGTGCCCTGTTGTAGCTGAGCTGCTTTTTCCTTCAATCGGTCATCTGCAATGGCTCTCTTTGCCTGTTGTAGGCAGATTTTGCTCCTTGTGGTGTTAGTGGGCCATTCTTAAGACGACTTGGTCTTAAGTTGAGTCAGACCAGGCACTTGAGAGATACAGTAGCCCTCAACTGCAGGGTGCTATACCCTGAAAAGTTTTCTTGGGTGGGTGAAGCCTACAATCAGACCAGCTATCTCCTCCTAGCCTACCCCATGGGCTGCAGTCTAACTGGTGGGTGTGGTTCTTTCTCTCCCTCCAGGGCAGTAGGTAGTTTAGAAAGGTGCTGGTCCCTGTCAGAACTTTTTGCACACTGGCAGGCATGTGGCAACACCCTGGTTGGGATTTGGAGGGGACCGTTCTTCAATGTGTGTTGGAGAAGGTTTGGTGCAGTGGTGCAGTGGTGTTAGCAAGCTTTGGATGCTGTCAGTCCTCTGCAGGAGGATCCCTACAGTGTTTGGGGTAGAGAGGGTATTAGCAAGTTAGGTAGTAAGTGTGGTCACTGTGCTGGTTCCCACATGTGGTCCTATGTTTATGCTGGGGGTTCAGAGAAGGGGATGGTGGTGTCTGCCAGCTCCTTTTTCCTGGAGAAATCTGCCAGAAGTCTTTGCCTTTCTGAGATGTGCTCTGATATTAACAAATAACTCTCCCTCCTGTATGCTCCAGGGGTTTCTCAAACTGCTGCTTCTATGTAGTTATCTTCATGGGCTGTTTGTTATGCTGTCTTTTTAAGGGTGGTCACTCATTTTCCTCTCACCGGTGCTCCTGGCTTTCAAGCCCACTGATTTTTAAGATCCCAAGCTGTGAAGTCCTGCTAGTTTAAGAACTCATGAAATCCAGTCTCTCTGGTTTTCAAAGCCAAATGTTATAGGATTTGTCTTCCCCCTATGGGCTCACTCGTATGAGGATCTGTTTCTCTCTCTTCTTTGTACCCAGAGTCCTTCCTTCCTCTGAAGGAAGACAATGGTCATGTGAGGTTTTCTTCAGCTCCCAACCACATCACCACCCTTCTTACCCTTCTTTAATGTGGCCGCTTTTCTACATTCTGTTATGAAGTTTCCTTTGCCAGGGTATGAATTGTTTTCTGGGTTATTTACGCTGATGTGAGTGTTATCTATGTGTATTTGTGGGGCAAGGTGAGTTCTTCTCCACTATCTTCTCCAGAAGTTGATGTTTACTTGTAAATATAGGAATTCATGATCTGCAAGATTACTAGACTGGGAGAAACTCAAGAGTCCATTTTCTTAATAATCATATCACTCTGCTACTCACAAATCAGTTCTATAAAACTGATGACTACTTTCTATCTCCCATCTCATACTATGAAATGCCCAGTTGACATTTATAACTGATGTCACGGAATTATTGACAATTTAATACATTCCAAACTTCTTATATTTTTTAAATTTTTTTTAATGTTTTATTTATTTCTAGGAGAGAGAGAGAGAGACAGCATGAGCAGGGGAGGGTCAGAGAGAGAGGGAGTCACAGATTGAGACAGACTCCAGGCTCTGACCTGGCAGTCAGCACAGAGCCCGACGCAGGGCTCGAACCCACGAACTGCGAGATCATGACCTAAACAAAAGTGGCTTAACCGACTAAGCCACCCAAGCGCCCCCCAAACTTCTTATATTTTACACAAAATAATATCTTCCTTCTATGACCCTTATCTTAGTGAGTGGTACTGTCATCAAGCCATTCAGACTAAACAAAGAAGGGAGAAAGATAGAAGAAAGAAAATAAACTTAAGTGTCAGTTGACTTAAAAATATATTCAATGGCTTACCAGGCACTATCCATCCTAATTACTTACTTTGTCTAAACTTAACTTTTATAGCTTGATCAAAAGTTCTTAAATATTAAATGAAGTCTTAACTCATTTTTAACACTTTAAGAGTTCCTCATCTTTTATAAGATAAAGTACCAAGTACTGAGTTTTCTATGAAATATCTTTTTAAACCTGACCTCTCACAAACTCTCCATCATTAATTCTTCCATCCTATTCTGATCATCCTTTAGAACTCTTCCTACACACTTTAGAACCTTATACAACTCTAATGCTTTGTTCAATTATTGTTATTTCAATAGACATGCCAATCTGTTGTCAAATACATTGGTTTAAGAGCAAAAAATGAGGATTGTAATTTCTGACCTTTGTCAAGAAGAAAGTAGAATGTAGAGTGTGTAGGAAACTGAAAAAAAAAGAAGAAAAAGAAAATGGCAAATATCGATTATAAGATACAATTCAAGAAATTATGAAAACAGAGAGCTGTTAACTCTTTCTATGGGAAAAAAGGTTGAGCCAGAGTAAACAAGACAGCTTGAAGTGGTAGGGAGTTCATGGAAGACTCTAAGTCTTTTAGTATTTTAAGCAGCAGAATAATGTGACCCAATTTGCATTAAAATTACCCTGGATTATTTTACTTCTGGCAATAATGGAGCATCATATCAAACTAATTTTCATACTGAAGCTGTATAATATTTAAAGTAAAACTCTCTGATGGCCTCAGAGAGCAACAAAGGCAGCCAAGACTTGAGGTGTAAAACTCCTGAACATGAAGGCAATAGATAGAGGTAAATCCCATATTAACAGTTCTTTGCCTTCCTCAGAGTATTTTTCTAATTAAAAATGTAGGTGGGGCTCCAAAATAAGTAAAGACCTTGATCTTTCCAGTGTTTCACTAAGCTAGGAAGATAAATCAAGGTCATAATTGACTAGAACATGAAAAGCAAAACTCTTAGAGATAGAGAAATGCACAGAAACTAGGCCACAATTCTTCATGCAATTTCTGCTTTGTGCATTTGCTGAATTATAAGTAGTATATTTGGAGGAGACATTTGGAGAAATAATCATACTAAAGATGCTATGTAGAAAAAATATTAAGCATAATTTTATTGTTTTTACAATTTTGGAGATAAGAATATTGATTACATCTCATCAAACATAAGAGACATGGTAAATACTCCAGATTTTCAAATAAGACAAATTTATACAAACATTTCTCAGTTGGATTATAGAGACTTCTCTTTGCATGACAAAGAAATCTTAAAAAAATATTCATATAATGTACATGTTTCTATTTGTAAGATTAAGCATTCAGTTCAAAATTACCAAGCATCTCAGGAAATAAGATCAAAAAGATAAAACTACAAAAAAGAAAGAAGAACACATAAATGAAGTGAAAAAAGCTGGGAGGTTTCACCAGAGAACCAGAATGTTAGAAATTGTATAAAATAGAAATTGTATAATAATAGATAACTTAATTATAGAACTCACTAGATGAGTTTGTCTTAATTAGATATAGTAGAAGAAAAGATTACTGAACTAGAAGATAGCCATTAGAAAATACTCTAATTGAAAGAAAGACAGGGAAAAATAATGAAAAATACAGAGCACATATTTGTGCAATTGAAGTGTCAGAAGGAAGAGAGAATACAAACATTTAAAAAAATAAATAGATAATGATAGAGAAAGATAAGTAAGAAGAAAAATAGTAAAGCAAAAAAGTACAAATAGAAAACCAATAAGAGTATAAATTCAACCAAATCTATAAGTAATTATGTTGTTATTTTGGACTAAATGCCCAATTAAAATATAATGTCAAGGTGGTTGGAAATAAAATTAAAACAAGACTCTCTAGGAATATATATATATTCCATTTACCATAGATATAGTATAAATATAAAGACATAGAAACTTTGAAGTAATAGAGTAAGATATACCTTGAAAAATTAACTAATTGAAACTTTATGCTCATATCAGAAAACATGCCTTTAAATAAAACATATTACTATTGACAAGGAGAGAAGGGACATTTCATAATGGTAAAATACCCAATAGAACAAGAAGACTCAATAATCTTCAATTTGCAAGCATTATAAAAACACAACCTCAAGAAGCTATAAAGCAAAAGCTTAAAATTATTCACAGCTAGATCTATAGATTCACTGTAGTTTCAATAAAAATATCAGCAAATTATTTTGAGATTATCAATAAATTGATTCTGGAGTGTGTGTAAGAAGTTAAAATACCCACAACAGTCAACATATTTACACACCTAAATGTAAAATGCAAAACTATAAAACTTTTAATAAATAACAGGAGAAAACTAGATGATCTTGGGTATAGTGACATTTTTTCAAGTATCTTGCAATACTAAAGACATCTTCTATGAAAGAAATAGTTGACGAGCTGATTCATTACAATTAAAAGTACTCTGCAAGAGACAATGCCAAGAGGCTGAAAGGACAAGCCAGAGACTGGAAGAATATATTTACAAAAGTCACATCTGATAAGACTATTATCCAATATACACAAAGAACTCTTAACAAAATAAACAATTGATTCAAATTGGATTCAAATTGATTCAAAATGGAGCAAAGATTTTTACAGGTACTTTGGTGAATCAAAGAAGGTATACAGATGACAAATAAATGCTCACATCATGTGTCATCTGAGACATATAATTTTAAAAATACTACATACCCACTAGAATAGCCCAAAATTCAGAACACTGACAACACCAAATGCTGGCAGAGATATGGAACAGTAGGAGCTCTCATTCATTGCTGCTGGGGATGAAAAATGGTATGATCAATTTGGAAGATACTTTGGCAGTTTCTCATAAAACTAATCATGCTTTTGCCACATATGAAACATATCTACACAAAGACTTGCACATGGATGTTTATAGAAGCTTTATTCATAATTGCAAAACTTGGAGACCACCAAAATGCCCTTCAGTAAGTGAATGGATACTTAAACTGTAGTACATCCAAACAATGGAATATTATTCAATTCTAAAAGGAAATGAGCCATTAAGCCATGGAAAAATATGGAGGAATCTTAAATGCACGTTACCAGGTGAAATAAGTCAATTTGAAAACATATGATTTCAATTATATGATATTCTAAAAAAAGTAAAATTATAAAGACAGTAAGAAAAATCAATCCAGTGGTTGCCTGTTTGGAGGTTGTGAGGAGAGATGAATAGGCGGAGAGGAGATAATCTTTAGGCGAGTGAAAATATTCTGTATAATACCTTAATAATGGGTACATGCCATTATATATTTGTCTAAACCTATAGAATGCACAACACCAAAATAAAACTCTAATCTAAATCATGGAATAATGTTACTTCTTATTGATTTCTCTGTGGCAGAACACTATTCTATATAATAATACATGAGCAATGATTATATTTGTATATTTATTTATTTCATAAGTTATTTAAAGTACCTATAATGTGCTTTAGACATTATGACACAAAGGAAAGCATAGTAAACTTTTAACAGTACTAGTTTTTTTTTTTAAAAGTAGTTCACAGCACAATTGAGAAGAAGGTAGAGCTTCCATATTCTTCCTACCACACATCTGCGTAATATTTACCATTATGAATATTCTCCTCCAGAGTAGTACATTTGTTACAATCAGTGAACACACTGATACATCATAATCACTTAACATCCACAGTTTACATAAAGTTCACTTTTGGTGTTGTACATTCTGTTAGTTTGAACAAATGTATCATTATAGCATTCACATTAAGTGAAATTACTTCAGGATTTTTTCTAACTTTCATCCTATATGCTATTGTGAAAATTTTACACGTATTCTAAAGAGAAAATATGCATTCCTCTCTCTAGAAAGAGAAACTTGAAAAAGTAATGTTTCTAGAAGAAATGAGAAGATAAAAATAAACTACAATTGATATGAATGAATAAATGCTCATAGTTTTGTCATGGTGATAGTAAACAAAATAAGAAAAAAAAATGGCACCACTACTAAGTAATCCAAGGAAGTGTTCTTCAACAACACATTGCTTATTGCAATTTGATTCAACAGTTTTGAGATTGCCTTTGCTGATTTCATTATGTCCTTTATTTTCTTGTAACAGCCTACTATCACTAAGCCCAGATTCTATGGTTGATTTAGTCACTTTGTCAGACTTCAAAGTGTTACCCAATATGTATTTACTTTGTCTTTCTTAATAATTCAAACCTGATTTCTAGCCACATAGATAACAGTGGTTTGGAAAATACTGATATTGAAATAAAGTAGGTGTCTCTCAATAAACCATAAAGCTGACATTAAAGCAAATGGTAAGATAAAATCAGAATTTTGACATGAGTTGCCTGTGTTTTTGCTTCCTCTGCAAAACCAAGAGAGTAAAGGAGACGTGTACAGTCTGTAGGTTTCTAGTATGAACACAGAATTTAAAAGAAAAATATATTTTTGCCATGAATATGTATTCATTACATATTGCCTGAAATATAACTGACCCTAATATCAAAGGGTTTGAAGGTACATAGGTATGAAAAACTGTTCCAAGATACTAAATGAGGTGTTATAAAAGTAGTTGAAAATTTTGTCTTAGGAGAAAATAAAGCTCTAAGCATTCTCAGTAATGTTCCATAAAAGTCTTCTATCAGGTAACTGAAGAATACCACCTCACATAAAAATTCTTTTTAAATATTTCATAGTGACAGGCTACATTTTAAGAAAGAAGTATTGAAAGTATCAGAAAGCACAGTGATAACAAAAGACAAACATATTTAAATTTGAAAACTATATCAAGGACTTCCGTTTCCAATCAAGTTGGAGTAACAAAAGGTAGATTCATCCTGCAATTTAAAACCTGCTAAATAAAATAAAATGTTTAATTCAATGGCACTCAAAAAATTGAACAACTGACAAAGAAGAACCACGATCCCTTTGGAAAGAGAAACCTCAGAATTGAGTACTATGATTTCTTTAGCTTGCAGATTTGTAAAGTTTATAGGCATTGTACAGAAAGGGAGAACCAAATCAGAACCCACTAGTCTCCTTGAAAAAGTCCAGAAATTCCACAATGCCAGGAATCCATAGGACAGAAAATTCTGTAGATTTTGAAAAATATCCTCATTATGTACTTGAGTATTAATCAGTACATGCATATAAGGAAAATATGTTGTGAACGAAATGACACAAAGACAGGACACACACAAAGGACAGACACAGACACAACTCCGGCCGGAGGAACAATTCTACGCAAGCCCCTCTTGCGGTTTATTTTATACCCCAGTAAATGGATACAAACTGAAATTTACAAGATACATTCCTTTACCAATTAAGGGCAAGTAACCAAACACATTTCAAGGACAGGGGGGAGCAAAGGGAGGAAGCGACCACAACATGTTTACTAAGAGGCCTGCTCACAATTTCAGCCTTCTCCCTACTTCTAAGGAGGGCATTTTCCCTCGTTTGCAAGCGGACCATTAAACTTGGATAGTGTGTGCAGGCCTCCTGGCAGAGCATCCTGTTTGCAGGCATGATCTGCCCAGGCAGGGAGCCCCGTGTGCAGGCACATCCCTGCGTCCCTAACCACGCTTTCTTGCGGTCACTGTCGGGCTCCCACAAAATATATCTAAGACTGAGCACACACACACACACACACACACACAGCAAAAATGATTCAGAAAACTGTAAATGAAGATCACACTAACCTGGAATAGTCCTGTTCACCAAATGGGGGAAAAGAAAATACAATACAAAAGAAATAATCTGAACAGCTCTACATTGATTAAGATTTATAACTTCCCATAAATAAACCTATAGGCTCGGACTACTTTTCTGAGGAATTCTATCAGTTATATAAGGAAGAAATAGTCTATTTCTAAGCAAACTCTTACAGAAATCAAACGGAAGGAAAATACTTTCAATTCATTCAGTGAGACCACTGATGCTTTCATACAAAATTCATATGAAGATATGACAACTAAATAAAGCTACAGAGTGATGTATTTTATGAACATGGATACAAAAATTCTCCACAAAATTTTGATAAATCAAATCCAGTAATATTGAAAAGAGAAAATACAAAAAAGTAATGCTGACAATAAATTAATGTAATGAATTAAATTCCACAATATTAACCGACTGAAAGGAACATATGATCATCTTTAAGGATGAAGAAAACACCATTTTACAGACACAGTAATCAAAGAAGTGTGATGTAAGCATCAAACTGACAAACAGATTAATAGAACAGAATAGTGTAGAAGTAGATATACACTTATGAAGTTAATTGATTTTTTGACAAAGTTTCAAAGACTAATCTGTGGAGAGTGAAGAAGGAAACAAATTAAATATAAGGTAATATATAATAAAAATATAAAAGGAATAACAAATATAAATCAAATATATATCAAATAACTTTTCAATATATATCAAATATTTTTCAATATATATAAAATAACTTTTATACATATATAGGCACATCAATATATGCATCTATAGATATATATAGCAAATTATACAGTAAATAAATATAAAACCTAAAAATAAAAAACTCTAAGAGAAATAATAACAAAATATTTGTTACTTTGAGTTAGGCAAAGATTTCTTTTTTTTTCTGATATATATTTTTAATATAGTTTATTGTCAAGTTGTTTTCCGTACAACACCCAGTGCTCATCCCAACAAGTACCCTTCCCCATGCCAACAGCCCCCTTCCCCTCCCCCCCATCAGTCCTCAGTTTGTTCTCAGTATTCAAGAGTCTCTCATAGTTTGCCTCCCTCCCTCTCCCCCAACTGTTTTTCCCCCTTCCCCTCCCCTATGGTCCTGTTAAGTTTCTCCAGTTCCACATGAGTGAAAACATGGTATCTTTCTCTGCCTGACATATTTCACTTAGGATAATACCCTTGAGTTCCATCCATGTTGCTACAAATGGCAGATTTCATTCTTTTTCATTGCCATGTAGTATTCCATTGTATATATAAACTGCACTTTCTTGATCCATTCATCAGTTGGACACTTATGCTCTTTCCATATTTGGCTATTAGCACATTCTTATCGATGTTTGTGATTGTCTTATGTATTTGGGTGTTTCTGAATTCAGTGCATGGATATTTATACTTGTTAGCTCTTCCTGATGGATAGACCCTGAAATTATTATATAATGCCCTTCTTTGCCTTTAAAATAAAAAATAAAGTCCAGTTTGTCTGATATAAATATGGCTACTCCAGCTTTCTTTTTGATGTCCAGTAGCATGATAGATGTTTTCCCATCTCCTCACTTTCAATCTGAATGTGTCCTCAGGTCTAAAATGGGTCTCTTGTAAACAGCAAATAGATGGATCTAATTTTTTTAATCCATTCTGCTACTCTGTCTTTTGATTGGAGCATTTAGTCCATTTACATTCAGTGTTATTATTGAAAAATACGGGTTTAGAGTTATTGTGTTCTCTGTTAGATTCATGCTTGTAGTGGTGTCTCTGGGACTTTGTGTTCCTTGCAACATTTCCCTCATAGGATCTCTTGAAGGGCTGGTTTAGTGATGATAAATTCCTCCATTTTTTGTTGGGGTAAACCTTGATCTCTCCTTCAATTCGGAATGATAGGCTTGCTGGATAAAGGCGTCTTGGCTGTATATTTTTCCTGTTCATCACACTGAAGATTTCCTGCCATTCCTTTCTGGCCTTCCAAGTGTCAGTAGATAGGTCTGCTACTACCCTGATATGTCTCCCTTTGTATGTTGGGGCCCTTTTATCGCCAGCTGCTTTCAGAATTCTCTCTTTGTTCTTGTATTTTGCCAGTTTCATTGTATGGCGTGCAGATCGACTCAGTTTACGTCTGTGGGGAGTTCTCTGTGCCTCTTGGATTTCAATATCTGTTTCCTTTCCCAGGTTGGGGAAGTTCTCAGGTATTATTTGTTCAAGTACACCTTCTGCTCCTTTCTCTCTCTCTCCTTCTGGAATTCCTATGATACGGATATTCTTCCGTTTGATTGTATCACTCAGCTTTCGAACTCTCCTTTCATGTTCCTGGACGAATTTCTCTCTCTTTTTCTCGGCTTCCTCTTTCTCTATAATTGTATCTTCTAATTCACGTATTTTTTCTGCCTTTTCAATCCGTGCAGTAGCCAACGCCTCCATTTTATTTTGTGTTGCATTTTTTAGTTCATCAGTATTTGCAACAATAATGGCTCGGATGTCATCCAAGCCCTTTTGAAGCCCAATGAGTAATTTTATGAGTATTATTCTAAATTCTTGTTCAGTTATGTTGCTTAGATCGGTTTTGAGCAGTTCTCTAGCTGTTATTTCTCCCTCGAATTTCTTTAGAGGAGAGTTCTTCCGTTTTGTCATTTTGGCTAGCTTTCTTTCTCATTAGTTTTAAAAGCTTGTGATGTGTTCTGCCCCTGTGAGTGCTGCTATATTAATATTAAAGGAGGCTCATACACTGTCCAGGGCCTGACCGTTCAGGAAGTCTTCTTTGAAGGGTGTCCCTTGGTCTCTCTTGTGATTTTGGTTTTATTTCTCTACTCGTAGTGATGTTTTGAACTCTCCACGATGTGCACTTTAGGTTTGTTCCTTGAAGTAGCTCTGCTTCTCCGCGAGCGCAGACGGGAAAAGCGAGTTAGGCAAAGATTTCTTAAATGCAATACCTGAAGCATGATGCATTAAAAGAATCATACATTTAAGTTCTTTAAAATTATGAATTTCTTCTTCAAAACTGAGTTTTAAGATAATGAAAATATAAGCCACAAATATGATAAAGGACTTGTGTTCAAAATATATAAATAACTCTTAAAACTCATTAAGAGGAAAAATAAATACAACTTTTTTAATGGATAAGATATTTAAATAGATCCTCCATGAAAAAAAATAATATCCAGGGCAAACATCACACAAAAGTATGCTGAAACCCATTTGGGAAAGCAATTCAAAATCACAAAGTGATAGTACAACATACCCTCTAGAATGTCTAAAATCACAGTAATTCATAATTACCAAAACTTGGAAATAATTCAAATGCCTGTCAATATGTGACTGGATAAATAAAAGATGGTATATCCATATGATGGAATACTACTCAACGATAAGAAGGAATGATTCATTGAACAAGCAACTGCAGAGGCTAATCTCATATTAATAATCATTTACTTTAAAAAGCTAGACAAAAAAAGACAGTGAATACTGTACTCTATCTCTAAAAAGTAGAAAATATAAACTTATCTAAAGTGACAAAGTTGCCTGGAAATGGAGAGTAGGCCAAGGAGAGAGAGATTACCAAATGGCAGAAAGATATAATGGATATGATGCTCGTTATCTTAAATATGGTAAAGGTTTCATGGATATGAACATATAAAACCTATCAAATTATACATTTGCACATGTGCAGTTTATCATCTACCAACCTCAATTAAGGTTATTTAAAACTTATGTCTAAAAGAGATTTTGTCCCCATTACTTGTTCCTGGTAGTGACCAAAACCTACCCAGTGAAGGATAGGGAAATGTTTGACAAGGAAATTCTAGGCATGGCCTGTCTTGGCCTGTGATTGCTTCCATCCTTTTAGCTTACCTTCTGATTATGAAGCAAAGACAGCATTATAGCACTAAGAAAGCAGACGTTCACACGGTCTTTCTATTAACCAGTCCTCTTGCTTTAGTACAAAACTTAAGGCATTAACTCTAAAACTCTGATGTGTCTTCTCTCTGATATTAATCAGTCCACTGGTTACTGTATCTAAGATTACCTGTGTTTATTGTCCTCATAGGTTCTTATCAGGATCAATGATTTCATTACTTTTCTACTAAACATTTTCTAGAATTTAAATAACAGTCTCTGTGCTATACTTTTGCACCTTGTAGTCTGATGTAGTATGCTTTTAACTGCCATCAAACTTTATCTTTAAAAGAACATTGAATTAAGTGATCTCTTGCTTGTCCTATTAGTTATATAAACTACTGAAATGTACAGAGTATAGAATAAATTCTCAGATTAACACTGTAAAATTCTCCCAAAGGATATAAAGAACATAAACATTTTTCCAGTGGAATAACTTTGCTATCAAGAAGTCCTCACAAAATGACTTAATACTTTAACATAGATTTTAAAATGCAGTTTGGGCAATTAAATTTCACTTTTATAGTCTATGGAATACACAATGCATGACATATTGGTAATCACTAAAACATGTAATATCAGGAAATCAGTTCAGTGATGTTATCTTTTGGTTTTATTTTTTTCCCTTTTATGTCACTTCTCTGCTTAGTTAAGATACTACTCTGATATTTTTTAATATCTCACCACAAATGCTTGATGCATTGTTTGCCACTTTCTAATCAGAAAACACAGCAAAATATGAAATAGTGTACACTACCAGTTGGATTAGTTCAGGTGACAGTAAATTATCACTATCTGTTGTAGCTCATATGCTGATGCTGGAGTTTTGCTCACACAGCCTGGTGTGTGATGTGCAACTATTGATCTGGAAAATTTATCCTTTTTCTTACTCATCAACAAGGAGAATCAGAAGCAGTTTGTGCTTACAGAATGGGCATGGAATGAGAAGTCTGTTAACTCTCTTGTTCTCTTTCACAATAGTCTCAGGACCTGGACCATGTGAAAGTCCACATAATATCTCACTAGTTCATTTTATTGATGGCACCAGGTAAATTGGAATGTGACACGTATTTGGCATGTCTTGGTAAGACCATGGGAAGTAAACCATACATGAGACCATTTTGATGAGGTTTTGGGGAACCCTTGTTCCTGCCTGCCAAGACATTTTCTCTGTATTAATTATTTAATGCTGCGACAAATTACTTGATGGCATAAAACAATAAAATATCTCAGTGCCTCTGTGGTTGGTGATATGATAGTGGCTCACTGTTCAAGTTCAGGGTGTCCCTTGAGGTCACATTCAAGCAGATAGCTGGGGCTTCAGTCATCTCAAGGCCAAGCAAGTTTGGACTTACAGGCACATGTGTTTAGATGCTGCCCAGAGCATTAATTCCTTGCCATCTGGGCCTCTTTGTGGGCTTCCTGAGTATACTTATGATGCAAGATCTGGCTTCATTCTCTCTAAGCCTGTTGGAATTACATTTCATCTTTTGAGGAGAGGTACCAAAAATTTTATAGATATATTTTTTTAAACCACCACACCCTCCAAGGTGTTGCCACGTGTATCTCAACCATTTGGAAAGAATCACAGCCTTTCGTAGGCCCCTTTGACTTTAGAAGTATCTGCTTCCATACCTGGGAATACTTCTCTAACCATTTATTGGATGATAAGCAAGCTGCCAGTGTTGAGTGGTGCCTAAAGAAGAAGAGGCAGCTCCAGGTTACCATGAACTCATCTGTACAACTTGGGGAACATGTGATGCATCCAGCCCCTTGGTTATTAAGGTTCTTGGATTGGAAAAAGATACCTTGTGAAGCCTCTGGAAAGTCTCCACACTCTAGCTTCCTGAATAAGACCATTCTGTCTGTAGCAAAGACCAACTACTATTTAAAAAGCAGCTCTCTACGTGCTAGCAGACCCTGAGAGTCCAAACACATCTAAACACAGCATATGGAGGGACCATGAGGCTACCACTGCTGTTATTACCTTGGCACTATCAAACGCACTACAGTGTGTTGTCAGGCAGCACAGCACCTATCAGCTGTAAGGCATGAGTGAAATGCTAAGAATGACCTCAAATTGTCTGAAAGGAAGTCCTAAGCTTCAGGGAACAGGTGGTTCAGGCCTCCACATCATTGGCCTTTGTTGTCTCAGTGGCTCTTCCTCAGCTCATACCTCCAGCCTCATAAGGGGTTCCCAATAACCAACTGAAAGGAGGAGTGAATACCCAAGTGTGGTTCCCAGGGTCAACTTGACAGGTTTGTGTAAGCTAAACAGGGACAGCTGCACCCTAGCCCTGCTCAGGAGGCTCCGAGGCAGTGATGAGGTAGAGTCTTCTGATAGCTAATGGTTGGGGCAGCCACCAGGCCATGTACTTTGTGTGGAGACCAGGGATAGTCCAAGGCACAGATAGCTATAGGGGCAGTGGTGAATATTTGACCTGGCAAAATATGTGGATAGACCTTATAGGTTGACACAAAGTATGAAAATATTTATATCGCATGTTAAGATCTGATAAAGAGCATTCACTGCAGCACAGTTATGGAACAGCCAAGAAGTCAGGTTATGAATTAGCTGGATCATGACAGATGACCTTTGTTCTTGGACACCATCGTGTTTCAAATGGGCTCATGGACACAGCTCCTCTTGTGGCAAAGATGCAGCCATGCTGATCCCCAGCACCATGGGTTTCCTCTCATTGAGACTCACAGTCACTGCCTTTGCTGTATTTTGTCGGGCCAGCAAGAAAGGCCAGTTGTGACCTCCCCCCAGTGATACCATCTTCCTAGGGGACCAACTGGCCATTTGGTGATACGTTGGTTTCCTGTATCTACTTCCACGCTGAGAATGGCACCAGGTCATAACAGTGGCAGAAAGAGTTTTTCACTCTGGTGTTACACGATGGCATCCCTTGGCATTCCCAGGCACAGTAATTAGGCAAGTACAACACCCACAGCCTGAGAGGTGCATACTAATAAAAGTGCATTATTTCAGTGATGAGGGTGCAGCTCACCATGTATGAAAAGTAACGACAAGAGAAGTGCTTGCAGAGAGGAAGGAGAATGTGCAATGGGCAGTGGAAGAGGGTGGGACATATCAGCCATAGTCCGAAGACTAATCTGTGGAAGCTTTCATCTGTTTCACCACTTTCCTCTGTAAGTTCCCTGGCTTTCGTGTCTAGAAATCAGGAGTAGTACACTTGAACAAAGTGAACTTGACATGAAAAGGAATAGGATCTGAAAGACTTGAGAAGGACACAACAGATGCCCCCAGTGTCTCATGCAGATTTCTCCTACAAACAAGTTACCCAGTGACTGCAGATGCTGAAGGTAATGGCTACACCATATTCTTTCTTCAGAGAATTACCCATTGCTGAGAGGTGCCTACTCATCCAGGTATACCTGGGAGTTTATTCTAGAGCTCTCCCTCTCAAAATGAACACCTTAGGTCCCACACCTGATTGGCATCATGGAATGCTATCTGACCAACTTTACCCAACGTGGAATTTTCTGCATCACAAATGCTTACAACAGTGCCACCCACCCACCCACCACCACCGGCCAAATCCTCACATGTGGACTTAGATTTTGCCAAGAACACATCCTTATTGCCCCATTGTTCTTGTCCATTCTGTTTCCCTCACTCCATCCAAACTCCCTTTAATAGGTTCTACTTCTAGAGAACTCCACTTAACTCTTGGCTTTTGGGGAAATTTAGTTCGCATTTAACTTCTGTAAGAGTATCCCATAAGATATATTTATTTGTCACAGATGATGTTTTCAGGAGTGTGGGTCCAATTTGGGAGGGCAAAAGAGTCTAAATCATGTGCCAAATAAGATCACTTTAGGCAGAATCTATGCATACTGGAAAAGTACTTGATATTGAACTGGATAGTGTTAAACACTTGACTACAGAGGTTAATTGCTGATAATTATTTTATCTTTTAAAGTTGATTTTTGGGGTGGCTCAATCGGTTAAGGGTCGACCTCGGCTCGTGTCATAGTGTCACAGTTCATGGGTTTGAGCCCTGCATCGGGCTATGTGCTGACAGCTCAGAGCCTGGAGCCTGCTTCAGATTCTGTGTCTCCTTCTCTCTCTACCCTTACCCTGCTCACATTCTGTCTCTCTCTCAAAAATAAATAAACATTAAAGTTGATTTTTATAGACATTACTTTAGCTCAGCAATAACAGATATACTTCATACTTTCTGTATTATTTCTTTTGTACATTTTTGTTTCTTTTTCTGACCTCCCCTAACTATACATGTTATTCAAGCCTTAAAGGCTATTCTCCTTATAAAACCATTAGTGAACTCTCAAATTCGACTTTTTTTTCTCCTTTCCATGAGTTATTTTGACACCATATAACCAAATAGTTTTAACTCCATCTACTTCTCTTATACATTTGGATATTGAAATAAATAACCTTCTTTTGCCAGTTAGGCCATTCGAGAGCATGATCTCTGACTGCGGTTTGGTTGGAATTCCTCCCAGAATCGAACCAAAGTGCCTTCAATCATCAGTGCTTGGGGCATGATAAAGGCAGGTAGAATTCGCACACTGATAGTGTGTTATTAGAAAATGCAATCACCTTTAAAAACTACATGAAGACTCAGTTATTTTGTGAACTTACTTGATTGAAAGTGTCCAGATGTGATTGCCTGTGCCAGGAGTAGGGAGTCAGCAGAAAAAGAAAAAGAAAAAATAACTATCCAGACATTTGCTATATATCAAAGGCTTTCACAGAGCACTTAATCTTCATAATACTCTTAATAGACAAGAATTATTTATTTCTTTTTATGGAGCTGGAAATTTAATTCAGAACTACAAAATAACTTGGATGTGGTTACCTCGTGGCTGAGCCAGAATTTAAGAGAAGGGGTGATTTGAAACATGTTTTTTCCCATTAAAACCCTAACCCTGAAATTCTACAATTTAACCACCATTAAATATAACTTTTATTTCTAAAGACAAGCTTCCTCAATAAACACACTGTTTATGCATTTATATAAACATTGATTGAGGACTTGTGATACCCAAGTTTTCCCAGAATTGGAAAAGAGGCTAAGAAACATAAACAGTAAGTCTTCAATCAAAATCTCCCTTCTCAAATTTCAGTGTATTTCACACTATAAAAGGGAAAGCCTCTGCCTAGGAATGTAGGGGCAACATTACAGTGATCTCATCACATGAGATCTAATTTCTGTGCAAAAATACATTATTTCCAAGTTTAGCTGAATTTTAGGTACCAGAGTATTTAAATCGATAAGATTTCAAACTTGAAAGCCATAATTTAAATACTATATTGGGGAGTAATAACCACCTGTAATGTCTTGTCCAGTTTTACTTCTTTAAATCTCCATTTATTGATGAGCAAAATGAGCATCCTTGTAAATTTGTTATGGGTCTATAGAGAGGTACCTGTAAGTAAAATAGTTTACGGAAACCCCTGGCACATATGTGTTCAATAAACAGTCATGTGAGAAGATAATTATTATCTTGATAAGATACAAATTCCTGTTGATGTAAAAGTATCAGGAGAGGGGCGCCTGGGTGGCTTAGTCGGTTAAGCTTCCGACTTTCGCTTAGGTCATGATCTCGCGGTTGTGGGTTCGAGCCCCGCGTCAGGCTCTGTGCTGACTGCCTGCTCAGAGCCTGGAGCCTCTTTCGGTCTGTGACTCCCTCTCTCTCTGACCCTCCCCTGCTCACGCTGTCTCTCTCTCTCTCCTAGAAATAAATAAAAAACATAAAAAAAAAATTTAAAAGTATCAGGAGAAAGAATGAAAAATGAATAGTCTTTCCCCCTTCTTTCTCATACATTCCTCTCCCAACCACCATGTGAGGGGAGATTTCACTATAATGGACTTTTCAGATCTGGACCTCTGGAACTTCCTTTCCATAACCCCAACAAAGTTAAGAATTTTTGTCTTCAGGAAGAGATGAATTGTCCTAGAATAAGAAGTTTAGAGTTAGAGGGGAAAGAGGGAGAAGGGACATGTGGCTTACTTGAAGTTTCTCCTAACATTGGGAAGGTGACAGAGGCCAAAATTTTTCAACAGTCTACCTACTACATATTTTTGGAATGCATATGAGATGAAAGAGCCTCAGAAGGAAATTGCTATTGAGTTAATTAGAAACGCTTAGCCCAAGAACCTGGGCTCTGGCTGGAAAAGATCCTGTGCCCAAAGTTGGCACAAGAGCCATGGGGCCTAATACCAAGAGTCTAACATCAGTGGTGACCATAGTTGGACCAAAATTTCTGATGTCACAGAGCAGATAAGGTCCCCTGAATTTTCAGATAACCATGGGGAACTGAGCTGGAAGAAGACTGTATTACAAGTTATTTATGAGAAAGAATTCTCTAACCTATCAGCAGGTTAAGAGATTTCTGTGTGCATTGTATTTGAGAGGAAAATAAAAGATAAGTGACTTTGTTAATTTTTGCAATGTGAAATAAAACTTATGCAAGCTAAAACAGTTCTTGTTACTTGTTTCTTACCATCACCCTTCAGGCCCACTGTGAACTCATGCAATCCCAATTAAAAGAACAAGATTCATTCCCATTAAGTGGTACACAACTCTTTGAAGATACTATTTTATGTTTCTTTTGCAAATTGTGTTTTATATATTTGAAGATGATAAAAAGAAACAAATCAGCTCTTTTTAGATGGCCCTTGCAAATATGTGAGTCTAAAATTGGCAAACTCCTGTAGTGTTTAGCAAAGATGCCAAGTCTTTGCAAATAAATTAGACATTTTGGGATAGAAAAGGGAAGTTAAAGGAAAGCATAAAGATGTGTTGCCAGGGAAACTCCTGGTCAGAGGAAAATGAGGGGGGAAATCACATGCACACTGCCCAAGTACGCATGAGGAGGCTCTAATTACTTTCTCAGCACTGAAGACAAACTGCAGAGAATTCAGTGTGGCAAATATGTATGGAGTATGAGGCCATGGGGATCCAAGAATAAACAGAATGTAATCAATCTCTTCAGGAAACTGACATCAACTGGAATAGAAGCAAAGAAAACATAATAATTTCAATAAGAAATCTGTATAGAATAAAAGCACATAAAGTATACTAGTATCCTAGAGAAGAAGATTTCTGGTTTAAGCGTTACTGAGTATTAGCCACGGAGTGCATATGTGGGTGGGCCTGGAAGGAAGGAGTCGGAAGAAGGATGTGGGGAGAACATGAGGCAAAGGCAGGTCTTGGGCGAAGGCAAAGAACAAAGGCAACAACAGGATGTGAACAGGGGAATGACAACAGGGAGAACACGAAATGGGAATAAGCCTTGGCAAGAAAGACTTACAATTCTAAAAATTACTTATGATTATGACCAATAGCACTTGCAGAGTACTTACTGTTTGCCTGGCACTGTCCTGCTCAACCAACTTAATATGCTAAACCAGCATAGTTAATCCAATGAAGTGCTTATTGGTTTTCCTACTTTTAGAGTAACAGCATAATGTATCACTCATTTGAGAGGGAAAGAGGGCACTACTTAACGATTATGCTAAAATAATAGGCACATACTATGACTTTCAAGAGTCAATGGTCGCCATTTTTTTATAGATTAAAAAAATGAAGTAGAGAGGGGCGCCTGGGTGGCTTAGTCGGTTAAGCGTCCGACTTTCGCTTAGGTCATGATCTCGCGGTTCGTGGGTTCGAGCCCCGCGTCGGGCTCTGTGCTGACTGCCAGCTCAGAGCCTGGAGCCTGTTTCTGTCTGTGACTCCCTCTCTCTCTGACCCTCCCCTGCTCACACTGTCTCTCTCTCTCCTAGAAATAAAAAAAAAAATGAGGTAGAGAAAGATTGTCACTTCCAAGTTCTCACAACTGCTAAGCATTGGAGATTTCAGGAAGGTAGGAACAGGCAGAAGCATCTGGGAGGAGAGATGGAAACTAGATAATCATGATAGAGAAGAGGAGATGGAATACTTAGGGAATAAAGTTGGCAGGATTTGGTGCTGGAGGTGAAGGAGAAGCCTTGGGTGATGTCCAGAATTTTGGCTCAGGCAGATGTGTGGATGATGATGCCAGTTACCCCATCTGGGTCCTCCAGAGAAAGAACAGCTCTGGATGTGAAATGGTGAGTACCATTCAGCTATAAGAGCAAAACCTGTCCAGCAGGACTTCGATGTATACATTTAAACTTCAGTGGAGAGAGAGGGAACCGAAAGACATGGAAAAACATTATAAGCATATTGGAGTTGGTTAAAACAATGAATATGGATGCGGATATCAATGAATGAGTTACAAATGCTGAAAACCATAGTGTTAAATAGAGAGCTGAGAAGAAACCAAATATTTCATCATGCATGTCACCCAGATTCATCTCTAAACTTCATGGGGTTTAGTCTCTCCATACATTTGCATCTGAGAAGCCCAATACAACATTTCAAAATGACTTAAAACTTATTCTTATTTCTGTGAAATGTTTAGTAACATTATATGAATTCCAATTCTTCATTCCCCACATTTCTCACCAATCTCTCTCTCTCTCTCCTCTCCCATGCAGTCACACCCACATCTGCTTCACAGATTCACTCACAAAACCTCCAGCCCCTCCCTGCACCCACCTGCACCTGCACACACAGGCCCCTCACCTTCTTTCTTGACTCTTTCTACCACACCAAATCTGGAGTGGAGTCACTACCAGGACACGACTTCGGCTCCCTCTCCCACTGAGCCCACTGGGCCTTGGTGGCCAGATCCCTCCTCTCCATCTGGCAGTTGTAATTTCCCCAGAATAAGGCATAGAGAGCTTTGTAGGTACTTTAAGTTTGTTTTGGTTTTGTTTTTAATCTCTGGAATAAAAACTGACCACTGTACAAAGACAATGATAATGTGACAATAAACTGTCACAAAGAGGGTAGTCAGTCCAAGCTCTTCCCAGCATTAACTAACAGATTAAGCATTAACTAACAGATGAAGGCCAGGCCAGGCCGATGAAGGCCATCACCTAGAGCAATTAGCTTTGAATCCAAAGGAAGTGTTACAAGTGGCAGATGATAAACACAAGTTAAGATTCTGGGTGGCTATGCTCAGGGCAAAATGTTTAACATACTTAATATTTTCTACCTGAAAAACATTACCACTTTTATATATAACCCAGATACTGAAAAAAGCATAACTATCATGACAGCAAGAAGTTTCTATATTAATTTTGGTAACTTTATTTTCCCTAACTCAGGATTTTGCTTTTCTTCTAAACAACAAAGAAATTCTACGCCACCAGTCCCCTGCAGTAAATCTTTAACTCCTGACATGAAGAAAATAGCACCTTTTTATCTCATAAGTGTGATAAGATAGCTTTTACAGGTTTGGGATCAGCTTTTGCAGTGGCCTGAATGTGACAGGGTAAGAGGCCTTCTGGCTGCTGACAGTCACTCAAGAACCCTGGAGCGCACACAGGCAAGCAGCCTGGAGGAGTAGCAAAGCCTGGACCCTGAAAGCACTTCCTATCTTCTCCCTCCATTTTGGGATTTTCTCTTAGAGGAACAGAAATCCACAAACAAGTTTAACAGTATACAATCATGAATCTGAATTGCAAAGGACAGAAATATATTTGGTTAATATAAGCAATTAAGGATGGGCAATTGAGTGCTCATCACATAAGCATTTATGATGAGTCCCGGGTAATGTATAGAACTGTTGAATAACTGTATTGAATACCTGAAACTAATAAAACACCGTGTGTTAACTATACTGGACTGAAGGGAGGGAGGGAGGAAGGAAAGGAGGGAGGGAGGGAGAGAGGAAGAGAGGGAGGGAGGGAGGGAGGGAGGAAAAGCATAGACGTCTTCATACAACCACACAGGATAGGGCAGGAACACGTGAGCATGTGTACAGGGGACATCACAGTTCATGGGTCCCTGTGGTCACACCTGACTCCCAGTCCTTTGGCTCTTGATTGTAGGTGTCCCTTGCCCACCCTGGAGCCCATCCTTATTCTTCAGTCTATCAGCTGTGCTGTGGCTACACCTCTATCCCTAACCACCTGAGACCTTAGGATTGACCCATTCCACTACTCCTTCAAAAAAATCTCAAGGCTATGACTGGAAGCCTCCTGACCCATCAAAACTCTGACATCCACATTAGTTTTCTCTGCTACTTTGCAGAGTTTACGGAGCACATGGCCACCTACCTATTGGACCACATGGACCTTCAAACTTCAACATCAGGTAGATTTCCATGACTCAGCATTTGCTCAAATCACCTCTGACAAATTCCAAAACCCAAAGTTTTCCAAATAAAATTTCTTCTCTTTCTGCTCTTTTTTTAAAAGACAAGATGCCAGGTGTGCTCTAATACTAATCCTTCTACCTACACTGATTATCACCTTCCATAGTTTCAAAATCTTTGCTTCATCAACTACCAGATTCCCACTTACCACCTGCTAAGGAAACCCATCTACCTGTGGGTTGAACAGATCAATATCCCAAACAAAGTTCCTCCAGCATAGTTATGAAGACTCTTATATTTTCTTCATTTCAGCCAATGGCAACTCTAGGTTTCTTGGCCTGAACAATCAGGCCAAAAACTGTATTTTCTCTGAATCCTCAATAACAATCTATATTCAACCCTTCAGTAAATTATCTTAGCCCTGCTTTAAGTTATTCATAATCTGAACCTTCAGCATCACCTCTACCAACTAGGTTAAAACCATTATAATCTCTCACCTGGAAGACTGCAACATCTCAGTTGTGTGCTGCCTTCCACTTATGCCTTCTCACAGATCATATCACTGCTTGGTGAGGGTTTCGGGGGGTGATAGTGGGATTCGTGAGATCAGGAGCTAATGGCCAAGAAAGAATTCTTGAAGTTTTCTTTGGTGCAAAAAGCTGGTTTTATCAAAGCATGGGGACAGGACCCGTGGGCAGGAAGAGCTGCCCAGGTACCATGAGGAGAGACTGGTTATATACTATGGAGTAGGGGGAGGTAAAGTCCAGGGCAAGTTTCCAGTGAGACTTCCATATGCTAAAGAAGACTCACAGGATATTGGAGGCCAAGCTATTGTCAAGCTAAGATTGTTTTTCCCTTTAGCAAATCATTAGCATTAAGACAGTAGGGAGTTCTGGAGAAACATTTTACTCTGCTCGCCTCAAGTATTTGTCAATGGGCTGCAGGTTATAAGGAAATTTAATTTTATCTGCCATTTCCTTCTCCTTTTGTTTCCTACATCATTTGATTCAAAGTCCCCAAGGCTAATGAGTTCGCTCAGGAGAACCCGAAATCCTCCCAACAGCTGAAAAGGCCCCACGCGGTTTGGACCCTATTACTTCCCTGAACTGATTCCCCCCACTGCCCTCTCTTCTCACCATACCTCACACTGATATCCTTTCTGGCATCCAAGCACATCTTTGGCTCAGGTCCTTATCCCTTGCTTTTCCATCTTCCTCAGATATCCACATACTGTTTCCCATTATTCTTTGGGTTTGGGTTTTTTTTTAGTTCAAATGTAGTCTTATCAAAAAGGTCTTTCTTGACCATCTTATATAAAATAGCATTTCCTTACATCCTCAGGACTCCCTATCATATTTGTCTTGAAAAGCCCAGAATTCGAGAGAACCCCAAAAACAGACCACCAGAGACCAGAGTCAAAGCCAAGCGGCAAGGGTTGTTTATTTGCAGGTTCGAACCTGGTCCTCCGCGCACTCGTTGCCGGTGACGCTGAGAGGCCCTGAACAAAGCCTCTGCAGCCTTTTTATAGACAAAAGTAAACAAGTCATGGGGAGGGACAGGAGATTTCCATGGTTACAAGTTTGCCATTGGTTAACATTCAAATATGAACATTTACCGTATTTGATTGGTTCCCGCCATCAGGTTTTTTGCGGGATCCAATTACAACATTTGGGATACCTTTGAATTCAGTCTATCATAGAGCGAGTTTAAGTCTTGTTTGGCGACTAACAGGTTAACATCTCTCTCTCCAGGCCCTTCCCTCAGCAAGGTGGGGGTAGCCGCTGGCCTTTTGGGAGTGGCTGCTGCCCTGAGGCTAGTCCCTTGGGCAATCCGGCGGCGGGGAAGCAAGCCTTAAGCCTTGTTACAGAAGCAGAGAGAGCTGGTTAGGTATTAGCTTCCCGTAGCGCAGGCATTTGCCCAGAAGCGGAAAAGCTGGTTAAGTTTATTTAGGCCCCTCATTCCCCCCTTTTCTTTGGTACTTGGGGAGCCAATCTTGGGTCCCATTGACTAAAGGGACGATAAGTCTCCAGTATCTACGGGTTGGTACTGTGACCTTAGTACCATTACCTGGATTGTATTGAGCTTATCTCTGATAAAGTTTAACAGTTTGTTGAAGACAATGGGGCCTATGGTCAGAAGTAATAGGAGTAGTACAAGGGGGCCGGCCAGGGCCGAGAGTAAAGCAGTGAGCCATGGGGATCCGTTAAACCAGGACGTGAACCATCCCTCCTGCTGTTCCCGTTCCCGTTTCCTTTTGGCGAGGCCCTCTCTGCCTTTGGCCGTTGATTTTCTAACAACGCCAGAGTGGTTAGCGTAAAAATAACATTCTTCTTTTAGGGCTGCACATAGGCCTCCCTGTTGGAGGAACAACAGGTCTAGTCCCCGGCGATTATCCTAAATAGGATTACAGATCATTATAAATCTTATTCAACCAAAGTGGCAATACATTGTCTTATCAAGAGCAGATTTACAATCCAAGAAAACTTTGTCTTTTGACCGGAGAGAAAAGCAGAGTTTTAACCTCATACCCGTGTACTTTTCAAATTCCATTCATTTCAACCAGTCTATCCTGAGCACATATAAAATTCCTTTTTAAAGATTTTCCTTCACAGACCTTCTACATCTTTTCTTTGCCTTTAAACTTTGTCCCAAAGCCATTTCCCTCTAAGCAACCAGTCTTATTTAGGACAAAATTACTTTCTTTTACCCTCAACAACAATGTATTTCCATTTCTTATATCCTTTTTTTATGGATCTCTCAGTTTTTTATATACAGGGTTGCTTTCCATCAGTCTTAAGTACACTTAGCAGAATTTTAACTTGGGAAACCTTAGTCTCCAATTGAGGACCTAGTAACCAATTGAGAGGTGTTTACACTAGAATTTTTAAATCACTTTTTTAAAAGGTCTAAATAGTCTTACTTTTTCTGCAATAGGAAGCTGAAAACTCAAACCTATGTTTAGTAACTATGTATTTTATTTTGATAGAAGTCATGCAATTCAGGCCAGACATGTTTTCAAAAAGAGTTAGAATGCAAAAGGGAGGAGAGCTGTCCAGTCTCCGCCAGTCTCCAAGGTCAATTTAATTAAGGTCTCTTTTAGAGTTCTATTTATTTTTTATCTGTCCTGAACTCTGGGGTTTGTATGCGCAGTGTAATTTCCAATTAATCCCCAGGGCCGTGGCTAAATTCTGGCTTACTTTGGACATAAATACAGGTCCGTTGTCTGACCCTATCATCTGAGGAAAGCCATATCTTATGAAGATGTCTTTCACGAATTTTTTTTTTCATGATCTGGGCAGTCTCACGTTTGGTTGGGAGTGCTCGGCGGGCGGTGGTTCCTCAGCTCCTTGGTAGGTGTTTTTCCTTATCAAGGGCCATTATTTTACTGTGGAGATCCCGGAGCTAGCCATCCGCAATGACGAGGAGCTTAACAAGCTGCTAGAGTCTAGGTCAAATCCCGCATCTGGTGTCAGCAGCGTTTCAGGCAAGTCTTTAAGTGCGTGGTGGTCGGCGATGGGTGAGTGCGCCTTGCGGAGGCCACGGGTTGGGCGGGGACGCCCCCAGAGACCTTGCCCGGGCTGGGGCTGGGCGTATGGCTCCGGGGATGTGGGAGCCACGGGGGTGCAGGCGGCTGGCTTGGGGCCGGTGCCGTGGCCCTCATGCCCTGATGTCCCTACCGCGCGCTCCTCAGAATGTTGAGCCCAGTGTCCATTAGGAACTCAGTGGATCGCCCTTTTACTTTTAGGGTTACCTTGGGTTTGGGGAGGGGTGCCGAACCCCGTTGCCCCTAGTCACTGTCATTTCCCATTACTAGAATGAGAGTTTCAGATTTATTTTTGGGGCATTCTTTGGCCCAATGTTCTTTTTCTTTGCCATAGGCGCATTGATTTTTGCTTGATTGGGGGCGCCCCTCGAGCCGCCGGGAGTTCTCCTTACCTTCTTTTCCTGGAGCCAACTGTCTGAGGCGTCTTTTCCGGTCCTCTGGTTCCGCAGTTCCCGCGAGTAGCATCTTGGCTAGACCCTGGTTTTGTCTCTTTTCAGCCCTTACCTGCTTGTCCTCTGCACTGTCCCTGCTGCTGTGTACCCTCTCTGCCACGACCACTAGATCTTGGAGGCTCTTTTTCCTAGACGTTCTAGTTTCTGAAGTTTTCTCCAATTGTTGGGAGCAGACTGACAAAAGCCATGGCCACCGCAGCTAAGTTTTGCTGGGGCCTCTGGATCTATAGGAGTGCACTGGCGGAATGTCTGTATTATTCTTTTAAGGAACGTTGCTGGGCTTTCCTCTGGTCCCTGACTGACAATGTAGGCTTGCGAGCTGCAGCCTTGAGACCTGCCAACAGAGTCTGGTGGTAGACTAAGAGACTCTCCTTACCTTTAGCCAAGTTGTAGTTTCAATCTGGCCATGCCAGGGGAAACCTAGCGTCATTTTGAGCCTGGTCAGTAGTGGGAACTCCAGTGGGCCCAGGAACCAATTTTCTGGGTTCAGACTGGATTATTTTTCATTCCTCAGTACTGAACATGCCGGGAGCCACACCGGCCTCCCCGGATGGCAGTCACAGCAAGGAAATGGCAGTGCTTGCATAGCTTCAGCCATGAGAAATGAAAACTGGTATCTCCTTCTGCTACTATTGTACTACTGGCTCGTGCTGGAAATAAGCCCACTGGTATTGACCAGGCCTCATAATATTCCATATTAGACCTATATTCTGAACACAGACTGAACATAGATACCTCATAAGGAAAAGTACATTCCTGCCTTTATAAAAGAGACCTTAGATGAAAGCTCTGCAGGCAATTGCCAAAAGGCTCTTCTTATGAGCCTTGCAGACCCAAGACTCAGACAATAAAGGGGATTAAGAACACAAGAGTTACAATTGAGCCTGGCCCCGAGACAAAGAGCCTAATCCAAAGTTAAGGTACAGATAAGGGCAGAACATAAGTTACTACATTTATCTTTGCTAATTGCTGAAGCATAGCAGCCCCTTCCTCAAGGCCCACATTCCACAAATATTTTCCCTTATACTGGCAGCTGGGATGAGGATAGATAAGAGTAACTAAAACATAACCCAGGCGCAAAGACTGACATATTTATGGCCCCCATGGTGCTTGCACATTCAGCATCAAGGAAAAGGCTCATTCAAGCAATTTAGGAATAAGCCTAATATACATTTTACAAATAATTAGCCCTTGTAAAAATTCTGTCTTCTGATGTTATATTATCGTTGAACCTTAAAATAAAGACACCAAAACCGACAGGACAGAGATGCCTGCCTGGTGATCAGGAAGAATCTCAGGGCTCTCTTATTTTCTTTTGCCGATGCTGTCTATTCTTCAGGGACTCCTGGACCTGTCGGGGCCGGCGCGGTCTCCGACATGAACAGAACCTGCAACAATTACTGGCAATTATCCCAGGTGGCTGATGAGTGAACGGAACAGTTTCTAAGGGGTTAATAATGGCGCGGGGATTCTCCGAGAACGGAGCGTTTTGAGACTTCTAATTGTACAGATTATCTGTGGTGAAGGGCCAGTAATGGTGGGGCTGGTTGCCCCGATCATCAGGGGGGCCTGTAGCTCCCAGGGGCAAGACAGTTGAGTCCTGTCCCTCAGGTGTCATTCCACGGCGGCTTCGGGTCCCTTGGGCGGGGCCCATTTCCCCAGGGCCGCTGGGTCCGGTGGGGCAGGGGGCGCCGGTGGTTCGGGTGGCACCTTTGTTCCTTCTGCTGGGTCCTGTGGAGGAGGTTGCCTAAGGAGGGGGAGAAGTTAATTTTTCCTCCGTTCCGCCCTGTAAGAAAGGGTAGAGCGGCGCAGAGGGTTCAGTTTCCTTTCTCGGCAGCTCCAAAGCCCGGGAGGGCGGGTGCTTTTTAGTCACCGCCAGGGTGTCAGGTTTCTGTGGAGGCAAGAAACTTTTAATCCAAGGGGGTGGGTTATCAACCAGATCAGCCCAAACCATTATGTCCGGTGGCCATTTCGCATTGAAAGTGGGCCATTCTGTGCAGCAGTAAGTTTAAAATGGACCCTTCCTAACAGTCACTGAGAGGTTATGGGCTAACATTAAGTCTAGGGGTTTGGATGAAGTCTGTCTCATAACGTCAGTCTCAGTCACAAGGTAATAAACACCAAGAGAAAATTGACAATTCGACACAGACATACACAGAGAGAGACTGATAACAGAGTCCGCTGCGCACAGACACAGACACAGAGAGACCGATAACAGAGTTCGCTGCGCACAGACACAGACACAGAGAGACTGATAGCAGAGTTCACTGTGCACAAACACAGAGACACAGAGAGAGAGACCGATAACAGAGTTCGCTGCGCACAGACACACAGATATCGATAACAGAATTCGCTGCGCACAGACACACAGAGACCGATAACAGAGTTCGCTGCGCACAAACACAGAAGGCTAGCCAACAGAAGAAGGCGCCAGCCTCGAACCGGTGCGCCCCCAGAAGAAGGCGCCGGCCTCAAACCGGTGCGCCCCCAAAAGAAGGCGCCGGCCTCGAACCGGTGCGCCCCCAGAAGAAGGCGCGGGCCTCGAACCGGTGCGCCCACCGGCCTCGAACCGGCTCGCCCGCCGGCCTCGAACCGGCTCACCAGATGGGCACCGTAGGACGTCTCCTCGGTCCCGACTGACTGCTCTATAGCGTGTCCGCCAGAGCCAGTACAGTCCCCGATGCAGATTCCGCGCGGCAGAAACCGAACCAAACAGATAGACAGAAACTGACGCTGAGACAAACAGACAGACAGAGCCGGCTCACTTACCGATCGGTCGTAGGAACAACCCGTTGACTTGGGGTCTGGTAGGTCTGGAGGGGAAATATCCCGGACGAGCTCCCATATGAAACGCCCAGAATTCGAGAGAACCCCAAAAACAGACCACCAGAGACCAGAGTCAAAGCCAAGCGGCAAGGGTTGTTTATTTGCAGGTTCGAACCCGGTCCTCCGCGCACTCGTTGCCGGTGACGCTGAGAGGCCCTGAACAAAGCCTCTGCAGCCTTTTTATAGACAAAAGTAAACAAGTCATGGGGAGGGACAGGAGATTTCCATGGTTACAAGTTTGCCATTGGTTAACATTCAAATATGAACATTTACCGTATTTGATTGGTTCCCGCCATCAGGTTTTTTGCGGGATCCAATTACAACATTTGGGATACCTTTGAATTCAGTCTATCATAGAGCGAGTTTAAGTCTTGTTTGGCGACTAACAGGTTAACATCTCTCTCTCTAGGCCCTTCCCTCAGCAAGGTGGGGGGTAGCCGCTGGCCTTTTGGGAGTGGCTGCCACCCTGAGGCTAGTCCCTTGGGCAATCCGGCGGCGGGGAAGCAAGCCTTAAGCCTTGTTACAGAAGCAGAAAGAGCTGGTTAGGTATTAGCTTCCCGTAGTGCAGGCATTTGCCCAGAAGCGGAAAAGCTGGTTAAGTTTATTTAGGCCCCTCAGTCTCTCTTATTTTTCACCATGACACTTACCAACTGACACTTTTTTAAAAAAATATTTTTATTTATTTCTAGGAGAGAGAGAGACAGACAGCGTGGGAGGGTCAGAGAGAGAGAGAGAGAGGGAGATACAGACTCTGAAACAGGCTCCAGGCTCTGAGCTGGCAGTCAGCACAGAGCCCGACGTGGGGCTCGAACCCACGAACCACGAGATCATGACCTAAGCAAAGTCGGACGCTTAACCGACCAAATCACCCAGGCACCCCACCAACTGACATTATTGTCGTTTATCTATTTTCTTCTTCTTTAAGGTAAACAATAATTTTTTATTTTTTATTGTTGTATCCCTAGGGCAGTTTCTGATATTTTTAATGTTTCCCAAATATTTGTTGAGTTAAATAATTAA
Source organism: Proteles cristata cristata (assembly GCA_017311185.1). Classification (NCBI taxonomy): domain Eukaryota; kingdom Metazoa; phylum Chordata; class Mammalia; order Carnivora; family Hyaenidae; genus Proteles; species Proteles cristata. The sequence goes on from JAESUZ010004892.1 coordinate 424,824, forward strand.
TATACTTTTGTTGCTCAGGGGCACCCTTTACCACCTTTTCCCAAGATAATAGATAGGTAGACATATGTTATACACATAAATATCTGATAGTGATGCAAGGTTTCACTTCCAGGACATCTTAGATTTCCTTCACATCCACCCTCTTCCTCTGAGCAGCACTGCCATGCCTCATTATTTCTTAATAAGAAACTTGAAGAACATGCTGAAACTGGCATGTTCCAGTTCCAGATCTAGGCATGGACTTGGACATGTCCATTCTCTTTTCCTTCCCATTCCACTAGAGGCATTCATGATCTGATGATAAATTCTAAACTTGTTTCTATTACATACAAAGTGAGTTGGTGCTGAACCACTAGAGGGCAGGACTGTACCATTCCTACAGTTGTGCCCCAATGCCAAGCACAGGGCTCAACATACAGTACATGTGAAATCACCATTTGCAAATAGAAAGAAAATAATCAAATGACTCATCGGGTCCATTTCAATTTTCCTTCTCAATTACCTTCCCAGGAAGGACCAACTCCTGATTCCAAACTACACTGAACCACTTGTATCTCTTCAATGATACAATATATAGCCATGGCTTTCTATCTGATTTCCTTTGTGCCTGGTCCACTTGAGCTCCCCTCAAACTGTTTCCTCTATTCACTGGTCAGGTTTCTCCTGAGACATAGGTCTATGCCAACACCGTAGTGCTCTTCTAGCATTATTTCCCTATCTGTCTATAATGGGTCACACTCAATTGTAATGCACTGTTTACTTCTGAGCACTGTACTCATACACATACAAACTTATGAGCACCAACATACACCCTTACACACATCACACCTGCACACACTGAGTCTGACACACAAAAAGCATGGACTCCTTGAAGGCAGGAACTAGAGCACAATAAATGTACATGGTAGGCACTAAGCAAAGATTATTAAAGAAATAAACAAATAAATACAAGAACAAGAGGGGCGCCTGGGTGGCTTAGTCGGTTAAGCGTCCGACTTTTGCTTGGGTCATGATCTCGCGGTTCGTGGGTTCGAGCCCCGCGTCGGGCTCTGTGCTGACTGCCAGCTCAGAGCCTGGAGCCTGTTTCAGTCTGTGACCCTCTCTCTCTGACCCTCCCCTGCTCATGCTGTCTCTATCTCTCTCCTAGAAATAAATAAAACATTTAAAAAAATAATAATAAAATAAAAAAGAACAAGAAATTTATGAACAAAAACAAATCCAGTGAACAATATTCTCAATTGGTTCTGAACTTGAGAGCTACAGTGGTATCAAAATTACACCTTTCCGAAAATTATTGAAAGTCAAATTTACAATAAAAGAAACGCCATGGAGTTGTGAGAAAAACCAGAAGGACCTATTAGGCACATCCATACATGGGTTGGTGGGAGAAGGAATGGTGGGAAGAAGAGAAGCTAACACTACAGTCATATTGGATCAGGAATAAGGAAAGCCCTATCAGTGGAAATGTTGTCATAAATTTGAGAAGCAAGATTGAGATGGAGCAAGGCAGGTGCTGAAGTATATATAATTCATCTCTTTAGGACTTGACAATCATGTACCTGGCCTAAACTAACAATTGCTAAGACATATATTGACTTATTAAATTTACCATTGACAGTAGACTAACTCATCCAATTGTCTGTTAAACTTAGTATGACCCAGATATCCTACATAATAATTTTGTTTGACATTTCTGACAGATACTGCAAGTACCATAAATAGAAAGAATATATTGATTATAAGTTTAAACAAAAGTTTGGGAGTGAGAAACAAAAGATCTCATTCTGTTGAAAGCTTCTCTACTTGTTTGTCATCTATTATGCATTGACTTGTGACCCCCACCTCAATATATATCTTTTTTAAAAATGTTTTATTTATTTCTGAGACATAGAGAGAGACAGAGTGAGAGGGAGATGCAGAATTTGAAGCAGGCTCCAGGATCTGAGCTGGTTGTCAGCACAGAGCCCGATGTGCAACTCAAACCCACCAACTGTGAGATCACTACCTGAGTCGAAGTCAGACACTTAACCAACTGAGCCACCCAGACACCCCTTGTGACTCCCACCTCAAAATAAGAGATGTTGAAGACCAAAGCCTACTACCTCATGAAGTGAATTTATTTAAGGATATAGTATTTACTGAGCCAATAAAGTTAAAATTAGGTAATTAAGGTTACCTAGTAAAGTATGACTGGTGTGCTCCTAAGAGGGGAAATTTAGACACAAAGACAAACATACACAGAAGGAAGAAGGCCATGTGAAGACAAGATGGAGTGATGCAACTACAAGCCAAGAACATGAAAGATTTCAGACTAGCAGAAATTAAAAAAAGGCAAACAAGGATCGAGTCCCTCAGTTGTAAGGAAGCATGGTCCTGCTGACACCTTGATTTCAGACTTCTACTCTCCAGTAAGTTTTGGTTGAGACGATAAATTTTTGTTGTCTTAAGTCACCAGTTTTGGGTATCTTGGGCATAGCAGACATGGCACAATAATATACCATGTGAACTTAAACTTTTTTTCCTCTGAGGATTTTTACCTAAAAATAATAAATAAGGTGATAATACCTATATTTATTATTTTTGAAGCATTATTTACAATAGCCAAGATATGGAAGCAACCTAAGTAAGCATCCATTGATAGATGAATGGATAAGGTAGATGTGATGTACACATTCATTATTTAAAAGAGCAGAATCAAATGGCAAAGCAGTGTAGAGAATGTAGATTATATGAGTTTGTAGTCTTTCATACTTACATTTTCTGTAGCTATTTAAAAATTTGTATTCTCAATTAACACACTAGCTTAAACTTCTTATAATTAAGTTTAAGCACACAGTATTATTTCAAATCTAGTTGATCATTCTCTTTATTAGGTAATTACCTATAATTTCTTTAATTTGCACTCCAATGACAACTGTAAAATAAATTAACAAATTAACACATATTCTAAGGATTAGCAGTAATGAGTACATTTCAGTTAAACAAAAATAAATTAAGTCAACATGCATATTCCAAAGGGGATGGGGAGGAATTGGGAAAAAGATATAAAAATTTCATGTCTTGATTATAAATCTGAATTAAAAGTTTTCTCTTATATGATTTCAAATATTGTCATTAATGTCTATAGACTTAACAGAAATCTTGAAACATCATTAGGGATGACTTAACACCATGTTTTAAAATCCCCCTTCACTAGTGTTTATCAAAAAAGAGCTTTAAGTACTACTCTTCATCAAAATATTTTCTTCTTCTCCTCCTTCCATCCATATGCTGTAGACCCAGTGATATCTGATGCAAAAACTAAAAACCTTATATGAGAAATACAGAGTTTGGAAACCCCCAAACTTAGGTGCTTACTTTTCACTGTAACATCTCATTAAGTTGGTAATTGTTTGGGGCACATATTTTTTTAAATTTTATGTTTATTTTACATAAACTGCCATATGGCTCTATAAATTTGTCTGTTTGCTCTAATATTTTGCCAATAATGTTTAGAGAGAAGACGTTTTCATACACAGCCTTAATATAAAGTGCAGACTACATCTCTTTCCTGTACACAGCAAGTCACCAAATGCATTATTGAGAATCTTATAAAACATTTCACTGAAGAACAGCAAATATTGAGAATCTTATAAAACATTTTACATAGGAATCAGCACATAATAATCAGGTCAAAGTACACATATTTATGATACCTTATTGCCTCATTATAGTATCATATATGGCTAAATGTACAAATATACACGCATAGTAGAAACAAGGTACCATTTAGCTTAGCTTAAATTTACAGAACATACACAATTGGTTTGAGTCAATTGACTGTGACATACCCTTTATCTGGCTGTTAGTCAAACAACGAAATTAGAACAGGCATAAATTCCAAAAACAGTGCTATTCTTGGTATACTCAATGTTTTTCTTCCTTCTATTTTTTTCTACCTTGAAATAAGCAGGTATTTATATTCTGAGAGGTCTGTAAAAGATGTTTCAATTAATTCCCTTTTCAACGAATTCTTTTAATAGCTTGTGAGGAATAATGACAATCATGAAAATAATTCTCGATGGTTCATCTTTCCTTAAAAACGTTAATTCCTCCTATAAATATTTGTTAAACCTACTGTATATCTCATTGTGTAGGCAATGAGAAGGACTCTAAAGACAGAATTGGTGAAGAAAAATAGACATGATCCCTGCTTCTATGGAGATCATAAGTTGAAATTAAATAATCACAGGGAGTGTAAAATAATAGTAATAATCTTTTAGAAGGAAAGAAACAATTTTATGAAAGCATTTGAACTGTAGGATCAGAAAAAACCTTTTAAAGGAAGTAATAAGCTGAGATATAAAATATATGCATAATGAGACAAAGAGGAAGGAAAGAATGTTCAAGGAAAGAAACACATCTACGTGAGAAAGCCCCATGGGAAGACACAATATGACAAGGTCCAGGAATGGAGATTGTGCCACTGTGCCGTTATCACAGACAGCAATAGTGACCATCAGAGCACGGGATACCAGGAAAGGTTGGACAGTGCCAAACCTTACAGAGCTAGAGAAGCCATTATCATAATTATATAACTGGTAATCAGAGAACAATTTTTAAGCAGGTAGGATTTTATTGGGAATACTATGAGTTTTGGTCTTTGAAAAGATCAATATGCTATGGTGTGGATAGAAAATGAGAATGAAGGTGAGGGTGAGCAAGAGAAGATACAGAAGACTACTGAAGCCCAGGCAAGAGATGATAATTGCTCATACAAAGCAAAAGTTGTCAACCAGAAAAAAAAAATTGTTCTCTCCTCCAGATATTTATAAACAAGTAGGGGGATTTGGGATGTCACAATGGATGGGAAAAGCTAAAGACATTTTATAAGTGAAGCCAGAGATAAGTATGCTGCAATGCATAAGATGGTCCCCCACAACAAATAAATCTTTCAAATGTTAACAGTGTTCCAGTTGAGAAAAACTGGAGTAGGGTAATGTTGACAAAGACAGATAAAAATTTGTGAAATTTCTGCTAATAACATATGAAAGATGAGATAAAAAGAGTACTTAAAGTGATTTCTAAATTTCTGGCTGGCAAAATTGAATAGATGCAGTTATAGAATTGAGGATCACAGCAAAAAACTACTGAAGGAATAATTCTTGAGCATGTCAATCATGAAATGTATTTGAGACATTCAAGTATAGATCTTGGAAAAACGTCTGCCAAATAGATTTGGATCTCAGTGCAGTGGCCTGGTTTGTATATTTAGATGAAACTTATAGACGGTAATTCAAACTATGGTTGCAGATAAGATTGAATGGGGAGGTATAGTGCAAGAAAAGAAGAAAGTTTGAAGCTGAAAGGTAAGAAACCGTAATATCTAGGGGCGCCTGGGTGGCTTAGTTGGTTAAGCGTCCGACTTTCGCTTAGGTCATGATCTCACAGTTCGTGGGGTCGAGCCCCGCGTCGGGCTCTGTGCTGACTGCCAGCTCAGAGCCTGGAGCCTGTTTCAGTCTGTGACTCCCTCTCTTCTCTGACCCTTCCCTGTTCACGCTGTCTCTCTCTATCCTGGAAATAAATAAAAATATTTATAAAAAAAAAAAAAAAGAATCCAAGTAAAGAATATCTCAAAAAGGAATAAAAGGTCCACATGGTCTAATGTCATTGAAAAAGAAAGTACTATCAGGGAGTGCTTGGGTGGCTCAGTGGGTTGAAAGACTGACTTTTTTTTTTTAACTTTATTTTTTTATGTCTTTATTTTATTTTGAGAGACATAGAGAGAGAGCAAGCAGGGGAGGGGCAGAGAGAGAGGGAGACATAAAATCTGGAGCAGGCTCCAGGCTCTGAGCTCTGTCCGCACAGAGCCCGATGTGGGACTCAAACCCACAGACTGTGAGATCATGTCTTGAGCTGAAGTCGGACTCTTAACCGACTGAGCCACCCAGGCGTCCTGAAAGACTGACTCTTGATCTCAGCTCGGGTCTTGATCTCAGGGCTGTGAGTTCAGGCTCCACACTGGGCTCCATTCTGAGCTTGATGGGAGAGGAATGCATTTGAGAAGAGTAAAGAATAAACAAATAGAGGAAATTGAGACTGAAATTGCAGAAATGGCTCTTTTGAGAAAATGATATGCTAAAAGAGAGGAGAGATATAGAGTAGCATTTATTTTTTTTTTAAATGTTTTATTTATTTCTAGGAGAGAGAGACAGCGTGAGCAGGGGAGGGTCAGAGAGAGAGGGAGTCACAGACTGAAACAGGCTCCAGGCTCCGAGCTGGCAGTCAGCATAGAGCCCGACGCGGGGCTCGAACCCACAAATCGCGAGATCATGACCTAAGCGAAAGTCGGAAAGTCGGAAGCTTAACCGACTAAACCACCCAGGCGCCCCTAGAGTAGCATTTAAAGAGGAATGTATTCCAGTTACCTGTTGAGATTTTTCAAAATACCAAGCAATATTTACTGTCCTAAAGCAAGAACAATTTTGTGATTATATCTCCTAGGTTTGAAGGCTGCCTGAAGAGCTCTTACTTGGAGTCTCTCTTGTTGTTGCAGTCAACATCAGGCTGAATGCCAGGGGCCGGATCCGGCCGGGTCCAGGGGTCCCTGAAGGATGGACGGTGTCGGCAAGAGAGGTATGAGAGAGGCCACGAGATTCTGGGCACCACGCAGGCATCTCTGCTGACTGGGGCTCAACTTTATTTTATAATTAAGTGTTAGGGGGACGGCACAGAAGTGGCATTTGTCTCAGACAACGATTTCTGATGGCAAATTCCTTTGATATGTAAGAATTTCTCAGAACATAGATTTGTAGAAGACTCATGCATAAACTTTATCAATAATGATTGAAGCAGGGGATTTAGATGCTTATCCTATGGGGAAGGAAGGTGTCGTTAGCATACAAGACAAAGTTTTTAGCACAAAAAGGGTGAAGTTAGTTCTTTGTGAGCAGAGGTCAATAGCTTGTTTGTTTAAGGAGAAGTATTAAGAAAAACAGTCAGGAAACACAATGTTTGCTCCCATAATCACAAAAGAAGACGTTCCTACAATAGGTTCCTTCACAGGGTGCAATCAGCATATTCAAGGCCAGAATAAGTCACTCTGAATACTGATCACAAATGCTTGGGGGTTGGTGCTCCAAGCAGAAACAGTTGGGTGGGGGTGTATATCTGTCCTTAACTCTAAATTAGGCTCTTTGTCTCAGGGCCAGACTCAATTGTAACTCTTGTGTTCTTAATCCCCTTTATTATCTAAGTCTTGGATCTACAAGGCCCATAGGAAGAGGCTTTTGACAATAATCGACAGTGCCTTCATCTAAAATCTCATTTGAAAAGGCAAGAATATGCTTTTCCTTATGAAGAATCTGTGTGGGTAATATTGGAATGATCTGGAATATTGTGAGGCCTGGTCAATACCAGCAGGCTCATGGCAGGAGCTGTGCAAATGCTGCCATTTCCTCTCTGTGACTGTCATCCAGTGAGGCCAGTGCAGCTCCCAGCAGCTGAGAATAGGGTCAAGGATCTTCTTATCTAATCAGGTCAAGATGCAGAAAGAACATTCTTCAAATACTGTTTTCTGAATCTGATTCTTGTAAAAAGTTACCTGTCCCCACAAACCAAATATAACGATGCGACAGATACAGAAGCACCAACAATAGAAACCTCTCTAGCAAAAAAGGAAAAAACAAGGCATGAAAGAAACAAGGTCCACACCAATTCTGAAATAGAGCTAGGCACAGATTTCCAGCTATTTTCTTAATAACCTCATTAAGATATATTTTTGGCATTTTAAAAAATTTTTTGAAATATAATTTATTGTTAAATTGGCTTCCAAACAACACCAGTGCTCAACCCAACAAGTTTCCTCCTCAATGCCCATCACCCACTTTCCCCTTTCCCCCACCTACTATCAACCCTCAGTTTTCTGTTTGTATTTGATAGTCTTTTATGGTTTGCCTCCCTCTCTCTCTGTTTGTAACTTTCCTTTTTCCCCTTCCCTTCCCCATGGTCTTTTGTTAAGTCTCTCAAGATTCACATATGGGTGAAAATGTAGAGCCAAAAATTAAGTCCTCCATTAAAAGAAACCTCGGGCTGCACATAGCCCCAGTCCTAGATAAACTAAACCTAAAACTTAACCAGCTTTTCCCTTCTGAGCAAATGCCTGCGCTGCAGGAAGCTAACACCTAACCAGCTCTCTCTGCTTCTGTAACAAGGCTTAAGGCTTGCTTCCCCGCTGCCGGATTGCCCAAGGGACTAGCCTCAGGGCGGCAGCCACTCCCAAAAGGCCAGCAGCCACCCCGCACCTTGCTGAGAGAAGGGCCTGGAGAGAGAGATGTTAACCTGTTAGTCGCCAAACAAGACTTAAAACTCGCTCTATGATAGACTGAATTCAAAGGTATCCCAAATGTTGTATTTAGATCCAGCCAAACCTGATGGCGGGAACCAATCAGATACGGTATATGTTCACATTTGAATGTTAACAAATGGCAAATTTGTAACCATGGAAATCTGTCCCTCCCCATGACTTGTTTACTTCTGTCTATAAAAAGGCTGCAGAGGCTTTGTTCAGGGCCTCTCAGCGTCACCGGCAACGAGTGACTGCGCGGAGGACCGGGTTCGAACCTGCAAATAAACAACCCTTGCCCCTTGGCTTTGACTCTGGTCTCTGGTGGTCTGTTTTTGGGGTTCTCTCGAATTCTGGGCGTTTCAAAAACATGGTATCTGTCTTTCTCTGACTTACTTTCACTTAGCATAATACTATCCAGTTCCATCCACATTGCTGCAAATGGCAGGATTTCATTATTTCTCATTGACAAATAGTATTCCATTCTATAAATAAGTCACACCTTCTTTATCCATTTATCAGTTGATGAACATTTAGGCTCTCTCCATAATTTGGCTATTGTTGAAAGTACTGCTATAAACATTGGGTACATGTGCCCCTATGCACAGCACTCCTGTATCCCTTGGGTAAATTCGTAGCAGTGCTATTGCTGGGTCCTAGGGGAGTTCTATTGTTAATTTTTTAAGGAACCCCCACGCTGCCCGTTTTTCCACATCCTTACCAGCATCTACAGTATCCTGATTTGTACATAGTTTTATTTGTTCATAAAACAATTTGTTCATTGTTTTAGCCACTCTGACTGGTATGAGGTGGTATCTCAGTGTGGCTTTGATTTGTATTTCCCTGATGATGAGTGACACTGAGCATCATTTCTTGTCTCTATTGGCCATCTGGATGTCTTCTTTGGAAAAGTGTCTATTCATGTCTTCTGCCCATTTCTTCACTGGATTATTTTTTTGAGGGGTGTGAAGTTTGTTGAGTTCTTTAAAGACTTTGGGTACTCATCCTTTATCTGATATGTCATTTGCAAATATCTTTTCCCATTACATCGGTTGCCTTTTAGTTTTGTTGACTGTTTCCTTTGCAGTGTAGAAGCTTTTTATAAGATATATTTTTGTAGGGGCGCCTGGGTGGCTTAGTCGGTTAAGCGTCCGACTTTCGCTTAGGTCATGATCTCGCGGTTCCTGGGTTCGAGCCCCGCGTCGGGCTCTGTGCTGACTGCCAGCTCAGAGCCTGGAGCCTGTTTCAGTCTGTGACTCCCTCTCTCTCTGACCCTCCCCTGCTCATACTGTCTCTCTCTCTCTCTCCTAGAAATAAATAAAACATTAAAAAAAAATAAAAAAAAAAGATATATTTTTGTACAATATAATAATCTTTTTACAATATAATTTTTGTACAATATAATAAATCTTTTATAAGATTTATTTTTGTACAATAAAGGACATCATTTTAAAATGTAATATTTGTTGAGTTTTGACAGACATTAAACCATTAACCAATCACTACAATTGTGATACACATTTCCTTCATCCCCAAATTTCCTTATGCTCCTTTGTCCATACCCCCTTCAGCCATCCAAAAGTGAACATGTTCTATTATTTTCAATATGGGTTAGTTCATATTTATAGAACTTATATAAGGACAACCATATGTTATGTAGACTTATTAATAAACATAAAAACATATCCATGTGATGACTTGTACTCAAATGTTTACAGCAGTTTTATGCAAAATAAAACAAAGTTGGAAATAGCACAAATGTCCCAACTGATGACTGGGTAAATAAATTGTGGTACATCCCCACATTTGAATTCTACGAAGCAATAGAAAGGAATGAACTATTGACACAGTCAGAAACATGCATAAATTTCAAAAGAACTATGTTAAATTACAGAAGTCATACAAATAAAACCTATGTTTATGACTGTATGTACATGCACTCTACAAAACACAAAATGAGAATGACGAGAAGCAGGTCACTGCTTGCCAGGACCAGGTATGGGGGAGACAATAGACTATAAAAGAGCATGAGGACTTTTGAAAGGATGTGCGAATATTGTAATTCTTGTTTATGGTGGTGGTTTTATGAGTGTATTCCTTTGTTAAAGTTTAATAAACTGTAAGATAGAAAATGTTGTTTTAAATTATACTTCAATAAAGCTGATTTTTAAAACAGCAAAATCACAAGCTTCATCTTGTGTAACCGTATTTTAAAAGTGCATTTTCCTCTGGCTTCTCACTCTTTTTTCTTCAGCCCCCTGGTAATCCTTTTATGCATGTTTAATTGAGTTCTCAGTTGAGGATTTTGACAGTTTATAGTCAGAGTTCAAGTTTCATGCTTTTTGCAGTTCTCTTACTGCTAATATTTCATCTTTAAATTTTTAACTGTTTTTCTAGCATTTGAACTATGAGCCAGTAAGATTCTGCTTTCAGCTTCCTTCACCAGGATCCATGAGCACTGGAGACCATTTATACCAAAAGGCCAAAAACTCACATTTCTTTCTTTCTTCCACTTGTACTTTTGAGAATAAACATTTCTTTGGCTTTATTTTTGCTTTTGAATGCTCTCTAGAATCTTTAGTTTCTTTTTAATGTCTTTTTATAATTGATATTTCTGGGAGGGCCCATACAAATATGTCACTTGTCAACATTACTGGAAGTTTTTTTTATTAGGGTCCAGACTATTCCACAGAATGATTTCCTTGAGCTCCTGGTTCTGTCCTCTAGGCTTCTGTGTCTGCTCTGTGAGTCATGTCCCATTTCCTGACCATATATAGCTCAAAGCCTTCGTTTCATTTTGCATTTTCTCTTTCCTGTTAAAGTTTTCACCAAAACAATTCTTTTTAAAATTGTGCAGATTTTCTCTTAATTTGATTGGGGTTTACACTAATAAAACTAAGATTCAGCTACAAAACTCTTTGAGATGTGCCTTACTCTATCTTGAACTTCCTGTAAAGCTACTCAATATTTTTAGAAGCTTATTTTTAAGCAGAAAATTATGAGGCATGTACTTGAGGTCCTTCAAAGGACTTTGTCTTTCTGAAAGCTTTCATCAGATGCCTCCTTAAATCTGAGGTTTGAAAATGTGTCTTAAAGATTTCTCCTATAATTTATTTTTCCCCCACAAAATTGTTAACATGATTTTTTTAGCCATCTAGAGAGACTGGGGATATAAAAAATATTATTTTTGAGTCCTTCAAATCCTGACTCCTTTATAGGATGTTTAGATTTTACTTGAAACCTGAATAGCTCCTTTTTAGCTCATCTCTCTTCTGTCTAATTTTTCTATGGGCATCTAGAAGAAACCAGGCCTTATTTTTTAAAATAATATTCTTCTTAAACATTCTACTGAGCTAAATCATTGATATCTTAGGTATATTTCTTGCTTTTCACATTATTGTGGGAGAAAACACTGTCAAACTTTAGATCACTATATAACAAAGGAATCCTTTCCTTTTTAGTAGAAAACATTTTCCTTATTTTCCTTTAGCCATTACCAATGACCTTCTGCAGGTTATTTAAGCCTAGGCTAATAGTCTCTTCAACACTGTTTTAGTCTCTTCCCACCCCTACCTCAAAGCAAATGCCATATGTTTTAGGTTTTTGTAACAACAGTATCCCCATTCCAGATAGGAAATTATAAATCATTCCCAAAACCTAAGAGCTTTGAATATCTTTTCATAATTATGTGTTATATTTCTAGAGATTTACTGGCCTCAGCTAGACCGTTCTCAGTCAGGGTTCTCATATTTTTGCAACTGAGGTAGTACTCCATCTTGAAGGCTTCCTCACTCAATATTAAAGAGGTGGTCAATGCCTGAGGTCCGTTGAAATCTCAGATAGGCCTACTGGCTGGAATATTTCCATGTGCTCTTTCCATGTGATCTGGGTTTACAGTCATGGCTCAGTCACAAGGGTTAGTATGCCAAAAGGCAGAAAGTAGAAGCTTCCAGCTTCTTAAACTTTGGTCCTGGATATAAATACAGTGACATTTTTGCTATTTTCTATTATTTAAACATTTACAAAGCCCAGATTCAAGGAACGGAAAATAAACGTTTGATTATATAAGTCTTAATGAATTTTGTTGCCCATATTTTCAAATTATCAGATGTCTTTTTTTTAAATTTTTAATGTTTATGTATTTGTGAAAGAGAGACAGAGCATGAGTTGGGGAGGGGCGTAGAGAGAGGAAGACACAGAATTCCAGTAGTCAGCACAGAGCTCTACATGGGCCTCAAAATCAAGAAATTGTGAAATGATTACCTGAGCCAAAGTTGGATGCCTAACAAACTGAACCACCTATGCACCCCTAAAATTACCAGATGTCTAAATATCACAAAAAATTAATAAGACCACTGTGCTTTTAAGATATTTAAATGCATTAAGGTCCTTTGTTTTGAACACAAGAGAGCTTGAACTAGAATAGAAGTCAGGAAAAATTTCACCTTTATTGTACTCTTTTTATTTAAGAATCACTTGAATGTTGCTAATTATTTTTCAGTATCAAAGCGGTCACAAAATTACTTAACTTCAGAGGCGTGTGGGTGGCTAAATTGGTTAAACAACAGACTCGTGATTTTGACTCAGGTCATGATCTTGCAGTTTGTGAGATCCAGCCCTGCACTGGGCTCTATGCTGACAAGACAACACAGAGCCTGCTTGGGATTCTCTCTCTTCCTCTCTCTCTGCCCTCCTTTTCTCTTTGCCCCTCCCCTGCTTGAGCTCTCTCTCATTTTCTCAAAATAGATAAACTTTAAAAAAATATTCCTTAACTTCTGCCACAGAAGGACCACTACCTCTCTTTCTCTTTCTCTCTCTCTCTCTCTCTCTCTCTCTCTCTCTCTCTCACACACACACACACACACACACACACACACACACACACACACACCTTTTTTAACCACTGTGATTGAACAAAGTTATAGCTACTAAAATCGAGACCGAAAATCATAATGTTTACTAATAATTTCAACATAAGTATGAATGGGGACCTTCTAATAAAATTAAAAGTAATATTGTTAATTGGTGATGTTATGAGTAGCAAATTTAACATAGCAACCAAAAATTTGAAATAACCAGACATTTTGATAAGTCGACTGATTACAAAGTTAATATATGAAAATAACAGTTTTTCTTTATAAAATCAATAACTAGAGAATAAAATGGAAGAAAATATCCCATTTATGATATCATACATAAAATAGAAATCTGGAAAACCCTTACCAAGCAATGTAGAGTTCCTAAAAATTAGAAAACTTTAAAACCCTATGTGAAACATAATTGAAATGACCAGAAATAAGAAGGTATTTCTTATTCTAAAACAGAAAGAACTGATAATTTTAAAGGTGTGGTGTCACATTTGTAAAATACAATGCAATCCCAAAGAACTAATAGGATTTTTGTGAGAAAGAAAGCCTTAATAAAATAACATCAAAGTTATTCCTGCCATAGAAAAGATGGAGACTAAGCCATATCCTTAGTACTTCAGTTTTGTCAATTATTATAAAAATCTATGATGTTTTACTTATTTCATTTATCGATAACACTTTTCTTTTTAAAGAAACAAAAAGAGCTTTTACATAATTACTCAAATATTCAAGAGTTCAAATATTCAAGTGTATAGCTAAAGAGAAAAGCTAGGGGAAAAAAGAAAAAATGGCAAAACTGCGCAAGACACTATCCCTGTCACTGGAGAAGAGAAAAACCTCCACTCAGGACACAGAGGGATCCGGTTTCCTGCTGTCCAGCTGACTCTAGGTGGGACGCACTCATCCCAGGCGACCCCGGGTAAAACTGCTCCTCCCTTACCAGCTAAAATTGGAGGGGACTTGAGCAATGGCTTCCGGCTCGATCCCCAGGGGCAATGTGAGAGGCTAGAAACTGCTCTGAGGGACTCACCTGTGAATTTATATTTTGGGCAACATCAATGGGCACGAAGACTAAGATCTGGAAATGAGTCCTGGCCTGGGATATAGAGCACAGCCCACCTTGGCTATCCCCCCAGCACAGGGAGATCCCACCCAAAAGAGTGAGCTGCAACGCTTGGTTCAAGTAGGGACTGGGGCGCTGCCACTTTTCTCCTCAGAACCACCAAGGCAGAACCCCTGCAGAATGCACTGGACCAAACCATGTCCATCCCCGATAGAGAGCTGTCCTTTTCTTTTTATTTTCTTCCTTCCTTCCTTCCTTCCTTCCTTCCTTTCTCTCTCTCTCTCTCTCTCTCTCTCTCTCTCTCTCTCTCTCTCTCTCTCTTCTCTCTTTCTTTCTTTCTTTTTACTGGAGCCAGGGCAAGACCAATATGGATACACTGCCCTGATTAATTCTGGTCACTGTCTTGCTTAAACAGTCACATTAATCCATTCTCTCTATATAACTTCTATACCTCCACCGCTACCTTTTTATCTCTTTCTCTCTGGAGTAATCAGACTATATAGATTCTCTGAGTAGAATTATCATCATTTCTTTCACCTCCTTTCCAACCATATTCCTCCTCTTTCTCTCTATGAATTAAGCCTCTTAGTCTTTCTGTCTGCTCGTTTCATTTCCAATTTCATTTCCTCCCCGCCCTGTCATTTCTCTCTTTGTATATGCTCTTCCACCAGCACTGCATACACCTGTCTATTTATTTGTAGCTGGGAATTCTGGTTCTATGCTTTAGACTGTCCTTTGTCTATTGAGTTTTTTCTTTTTCTTTTCTTCTTTTTTCTTTTTTATGTATATTTTTATTATTCATTTTTCCTGGTTCTTTCTTTCTTTCTTTCTTTCTTTCTTTCTTTCTTTTATATGTGTCCCTTCTTTTTTTCTTTTTTCTTTTTCCCTTTCGGTTTGTGTGTTTGTTGGATTTGTCTGTGCGTTTGTGTGTCTTTGTTTCCTGTGTGTCTGTCTGTCTGTTTGCTTTTCCAGGGCTACCTCAAGAAACAAGTCAAAGTACACATGGTGGAGAGTCCCAAATACCACTAAGAGTAGGAAACTAAAATAACCAAGGTCTCAACAAGAGAGACCAAGACACCATTTAAAGAACACTTACTGAATGGACAGGCCCTGGACAGTCAAAGGGCCTTCTTTGGTACAGTGACACTTACAGGTACAGAGAGGATAACAAGCTTTTAAAACTAACAAGAGCTAGAAAGCTAATCAAAATGATGAAACGGAAGAAGTCTCCTCCAAGGAAATTCTAGGAAGAATTGACAGTTAAAGAACTGCTCAATACAGATATAATCAACATAACTGAACAAGAACTTAGAACAATAGTCAAAAAGTAATTGCTGGTCTTAAAAAAGCCATGGAAGACATCAGAGAAACTATTGCTACAAAGACTATGGAAGTTAAAAATAGTTGTGATGAATTTAAAAAATGCTATAAATGAGATGCAAAATAATAGAGAGGTGTCCAATGCATGGATTGAAGAGGCAGAAAGGAGAATTTATGATTCAGAAGACACAATTATAGAAAAAGAGGAAGCTGAGAAAAACAGAGGTAAGCTTCTACAAGAACACAAAAAGAGCTCGAGAGCTCAGCGATACAATCAAACAGAATAATATCCGTATCTTAGGAATGCCAGAAGAGGAAGAGAGAGGGAAAGGCGCTGAAGGAGTCCTTGAAAATTATAGCAGAGAACTTCCCCAATCTGGGGAAGGAAACAGACATTGAAATCCAAGAGGCACAGAGAACTCCCCTCAGAAGTAACTTGAATTGATCTTCTGCACAACATATCATAGTGAAACTGGCAAAATATAAAGACAAAGAGAGAATTCTGAAAGCATCTAGGGAGAAAAGGGCCCTAACATACAAAGGGAAACCTATCAGAGAGGTTACAGACCTATCTGCTGAAACTTGGCAGGCCAGAAAGAAATGGCAGGAAATCTTCAATGTGATGAACAGAAAAAATATGCAGCCAAGAATCCTCTATCCAGCAAGCCTGTCATTCAAAATAGAAGGGGAGATAAAAGTCTTTCCAAATACACAAAAATTTAAAGAATTCGTCACCACTAAACCAGATTTACAAGACATCCTTAGGGAGACTCTCTGAGGGAAATGTTGCAAGGAATGCAAGATACCAGAGACACCAAAACAAGCAAGAATCCCACAAAGAACACTATGACTCTAACCCCATATTTTTCAATAATAACACTGAATGTAAATGGACTAAATGTCCCAATCAAAAGACATAGGGTAGCAGAATGGATAAAAAAACAAAATCTATCTATTTGTTGTCTACAAGAAACTCATTGTAGATGGGAGGACACCTTCAGATTGAAAGTAAAGGAAATATCTATCATGTCACTGGAAGTCAAAAGAAATCTGGAGTAGCTATACTTACATCAGACAAACTGAACTTTAAAGTAAAGACAGTAACAAGGGATGAAGAAGAGCATTATATAATAATCTTATATATAATATAATTATAATTATATAATTATATCCATCAGGAAGTGTTAACAATTATAAATGTTTATGTACCAAATATGGAAGCACCTACATATATAAAACAATTAATCACAAACAGAAACACTCTTATGGGTAAGAATGTGCTAATAGCAGGGGACTTTAATACTCCACTTACAGCAATGGATAGTTCAACTAGACAGAAAATCACTAAAGACACAATGGAATTGAATGACACGATGGACCAGATGGATTTGACAGATATATTTAGAACTCTACATCCTGAGGCAAAAGAATTCATTTTCTTTTCAAGTGCTCATGGCGTATTCTCCAAGATCGATCACATACGAGGAAATAAAGCAGCCCTCAATATATATAAAAGAATTGAGATCATACCATGCACACTTTCAGATCACAATGCTATGAAACTTGAAATCAATCACAGGAAAAAGTCTGAAAAATCTCAAAAAACATGGAGGTTAAAGAACACCTTACTGAACAATGAGTGGGCCAATCAGGCAATTAGAGGAGAAAATAAAAAATATATTGAAACAAATGAAAATGAAAATACAACAATCCAAACTCTACGATGTGGCAAAGGCAGTGCTAAGAGGAAAGTACATTGCATTCCAGGACATTTTCAAGAAATTAGGAAAAGCTCAAGTGCAAAATCTAATACTGCACCTAAAGAACTAGAGGCAGAGCAACAAGAGAACCACAACCCAGTAGGAGAAGAGAAATAATAAAAATCATGGGGAAATAAATAATATAAAAATCAAAGAAACAGTTGAACAGATCAATGAAACCAAGAGTTGTTTTTTTGAAAAAATATACAAAATTGACAAACCTCTAGCCAAGCTTCTCAAAAAGAAAAGAGAGTACTCAAATAGACAAAATCATGAATGAAAATGAACTTATTACAACCAATCCATCAGAAATAAAAGCAATTATCAGGGAATACTATGAAAAATTATATGCCAACAAATTGGACAATTTAGAAGAAATGGACAAATTCCTAAAAACACACTCACTACAAAATTCACACGGGAAGAGATAGAAAATCTGAACAGACCCATAACTAGTGAAGAAATTGAATCAGTCATCGAAAATCTCCCAACAAGTAAGAGCCCTGGGACAGGTGACTTCCCTGGGGAATTCTACGAGATATTTAAAACAGAATTAATACCCATTCATCTCAAGCTATTCCAAAAAATAGAAATTGAAGGAAAACCTCCAGACTCATTTTATGAAGCCAGCATCACTTTGATTCCCAAGCCAGACAGAGATCCAGCAAAAAAAAGAGAACTACAGGCCAATATCCTTGATGAACACAGATGCAAAAATCCTCAACAAGATACCTGCAAATTGAATCCAACAGCACGTAAAAAGAATTCTCCACCAAGATCAAGTAGGATTCATGCCTGCGTTATAGGGCTGGATCAATATTGACAAATCAATCAATGTGATACATCACATCAACAAAAGAAAAGATAAAAATCATATGATCCTGTTGATAGATGCAGAAAAAGCATTTGACAAGATACAGCATCCTTCCTTAATAAAGACCCTTGAGAAAGTCGGGATAGAAGGAACTTACTTAAACATCATAAAAACCATCTCTGAGAGGCCCTCAGCTAACATAATCCTCAATGGAGAAAAACCGAGAGCTTTTCCCCTGAGATCAGGAACACGACAGGGATGTCCACTCTCACCACTGTTGTTTAACATAGTGCTGGAGTCCAAGCATCAGCCATCAGACAACAAAAAGAAATAAAAGGTATCAGAATTGGCAGAAAAAGTCAAACTTTGACTTTTCACAGACGATACGAGACTCTACATAGAAAACCCAACAGACTCCACCAGAAGCCAACTAGAAGTGAGCATGAATTCAGCAAATTGGCAGGATACAAAATCAATGTACAGAAATCGGTTGCACTTTTATGCACCAACAACGAAGCAACAGAAAGAGAAATCAAGAAACTGATCCCATTCACAATTGCACAAAAAACCATAAAATACCTAGGAATAAACCTACCCAAAGATATAAGAGATCTGTATGATGAAAACTATAGAAAACTTATGAAGGAAATCAAAGAAGACACAAAGAACTGGAAAAACATTCCATGCTCACGGATAGGAAGAATAAATATAGTTAAGATGTCATTACTACCCAAAGTAATCTACACATTCAATGCAATCCCAATCAAAATTGCACCAGCATTCTTCTCAAAATTAGAACAAACTATCCTAAAATTTATATGCAACCACCAAAGACCCCAAATAGCCAAAGTAACAGTGAAGAAAAAAACCAAAACAGGAGGCATCACCATCCCAGACTTTAGCCTCTACTATAAAGCTGTCATCATCAAGACAGTATGGTATTGGCACAAAAACAGACACATAGACCAATGGAATAGAATACAGAACTCAGAATTAGACCCAAAAATGTACAGCCAACTAATCTTTGACAAAGCAGGAAAAAGTATCCAAGGGAAAAAAGACAGCCACTTTAACAAATGGTGCTGGGAGGATTGGACAGAAACATGCAGAAGAATGAAACTAGATCATTTTCTCACACCGTACACAAAAATAAACTCATAATGGATAAAGGACCTGAATGTGAGACAGGAAACCATCAAAACCCTAGAGGAGAAAGCAGAAAACAACCTCCTGGACCTCAACCGCAGCAATTTCTGACTTGACACATCCACAAAAGCAAGAGAATTAAGAGCAAAAATGAATTATTGGGATCTCATCAAGGTTAAAACTTCTGCACAGCAAAGGAAACAATCCATAAAACCAACAGGCAACTGACAGAATGGGAAAAGATAGTTGCAAACGACATACCAGATAAATGGCTAGTATCCAAAATCTATAAGGAACTCACCAAACTCCATGCCAAAAATCAAACAATCCAGTGAAGAAATGGGCAGAAGACATGAACAGATATTTCTCCAAAGAAGACATCCAGATGGCCAACAGACACATGAAACAATGCTCAGCAGCCCTCCGCATCAGGGAAATACAAATCTAAACCACACTGAGATATCACCTCATGCCAGTCAGAGTGGCTAAGCTGAGCAATTCAGAGGACTCTAGAGGCTGGTGAGGATGTGGAGAAATGGGCACCCTCCTACACTGTTGGTGGGAATATAAACTGGTGCAGTCCCTCTAGAAAACAGTGTGGAGGTTCCTCAAAAAATTACCGATAGAACACTCTTCTGACCCAGCAATAGCACTGCTAGAGAATTTACCTAAGGGATACAGGAGTGCTGAGGCATAGGAGCACATGTATCCCAATATTCATAGCAGCACTCTCAACAACAGTCAAAAAATAGAAAGAGCCTAAGTGTCCATCAACGGATGAATGAATCAAGAAGATGTGGTTTATCCATACAATAGAATACTACATGGCAATGAGAAACAATGAAATCTGGCCATGTGTAGCAACATGGATGGACCTTGAGGGTGTTATGCTGAGCGAAATAAAGTCAGGCAGAGAAGGACAAATACCATATGTTTGCATGTATGGGAGGATTAGGAGGAACTTAACAGAGGACCATGGGGGAGAAGAAGGGGAAAAATAGTGGGGGAGAGAGAGGGAGGCAAACCATTAGAGACTCTTGGATGCTGAGAACAAACTGAGGACTAATGGAGTGGGATGGAGGGGAAGGGGGGTGATGGGCATGGAGGAGGGCACTTGTGGGGATGAGCACTTGGTGTTATATGGAAACCAGCTTGACAATAAACTATTTTTAAAAAGAAAAAGAAAAAATAAAACAGAAAGATAGGAACCTGCTGAAGAAGCATCACTATCTACTTCAAGAGATAGTCATTATTTTAAAAAGATTATGCCTCAACGAAAAAAATAATACATCAAATTGCAGAAGGTATGTTACATAACACCTTGTAAGCATTTTTAATTATAGAAAATGATTTTCTTCCACATTAATATTTATCTATTTTAAATTCAATTTTCCTTGTGCATATGCTAAAGCTGAAATAGGAGCCATCCATGTATTCATTGGTTAGGAAAAGACCAATTTCTTGGATAAATAATGGCACTTTTTCATCAGTGATATTGGTTGCTTCAAATAGAAGGAGAGCACACATATGCTTAGAGTCCAGAATCTCAATGGATGCCCTATTGATATGCAGTGGTGTTCCATCCTGTCCAGTAATCCCTAAAGCCATTGAGTAGCTTGACTCGTAAAGCTATCACTGATAGTTTCTACCTCACATTATAAAGCTAAATAAGTCTGCGACATAAATTTCTCATTCCACAAATTTATCCATAGAATTCTCCAATTTGTTATAAAGCAGTGCTTCTCAAACTTTATTGTGCATTTGAATCATGTTAAAATGCAGATTCAGGGGTGCCTAGGTGGCTCAGTCAGTTAAACCCGAGTCTTTGTTTCTGCTCAGGTCATGATCTTAAAGTTGTGGGATCAAGGCCCATCTAGGGCTCTGCTCTGAATGTGGTGTCTCCTTGGGATTCTCTGTATCTCTCCCTCTGCCTCTCTCTCTCTCTCAAAATAAATAAATAAACGTTTAAAAAATGCAGATCCAGATTCATTAGATCTGGGAAAAGGTCTGAAATTTTGCATTTCTTACAGTCTTTTGATGATGAGCATGCGTTGAGGGTCTAGGTGCTAGAACTCATTGAACAACCATACTTAGATCTATTTTACCCTGGTTCTGTGACTTTGGTCCTACAGTAGAGCAAATATGGCAAAGGAGTCTCAAACCACATCACATTGATAATTGTCTATATTGCCCCAATTTCTAAATGAAAATGTTGTTCCAAATAATGCTATTTCCAATAATACTTCAAAGTCTAAGTAAAACAACAGTGATCTACTTCTTCTTCTAAGCTAACAGAATCATATGTCAAAGCAATCAAAATTTCTTAAATCTGAAGATCCTGACTATTTCTAAGATTGAAAATGATAGCAGAATCATGGTTCCAGTTACCTCCATAAACAATTACACTATAGAAATCTTTGATTTTTTAAAAATAAAGGTTGATGAAGTAGACACCCAAAAATAAGCCCTATTTATGAGGCTAAAAAGGAAATTGCATTTACTATTTTCTACCTACACAGAATATATTCCTATGAGCAAGGAATAATATCTATATTTAAATTATGTATATGCATATATATTCTTTCAAAATTCAATAAAAATAAAAAACCCAACCCTTTAAAATATACAAAATATATGAACAACACTAGATTTAAAAGTTATATGTATAACAAATAAGCACATGAATAGATACTTATTACCATTAGTCATTAGGGAATGCAAATGAGAATTAAAATGAGATACCACTACATGCCCATGAGAGTTATCAATGTTACTATGTCTCACCATACAAATGTTAGTGAAGGTATGGAGGAACTGGATCTCTCATACACAACTTAAATATATAATATATATAATAAGTATATAACATAATTGTGTCTGTGTGTGTATATATATGTGTGTGTATGTACACACACATATATGTGTGTGTGTCTTAAATGTATGCCAGTCTTGAAACCTGTCTCTCAGACTAAAGCTCCAGGACATTCAAAGGACCTCCTTCACTGAAAGAAGGGGAGTGAATGTGCCCGAGTCTGCTGTCTGTGCAGTGCTGTGGGGGATGGTGGATATTTATGAACTCTCTCCATCGGTTATAATGCTATGAGACCCACAAGCATAAATCCCACTGGCCACCAGAGCCACACAGTGCAGCGGTGCTCCTCGGCAATAGTTGGAAAACTCGGGGCACCGGACAGAGATATGAGCTCTTTCCTAGGTGACACCAATTATTGCAGTCCCCTGGGACCAGGAACACAAACTTGCCCCTCAGAACCAGGTGATCAACAGGCATCCCCTTAGCAGCAGCCACAAAAATCAGGGCACCAGACATTTGTAAAAGTTCCATTTCTGGATATACTGGTGCTATGGAGCATGGTAAAGGGAAAGTACAGATGATATTGTTGAGTCTCCATCTCCAGAGTGTTCCAGCAGGCTCCTGAATGTATGTGTGTTAAATGAGATTCCTTCCACTCAAGCCAAAACTATAATATAAGCAGGTAGCCTTCTTCACTCAAGTCTGGGCACAACTGATTGCCTTTGAGCTGGGCTCTGGAGCAGTCTGGTCTGAGCACACAAGCCTTTTAAGAACAATTTCTCAGATTACTAGGTACTTGAGGGTCTTGGGACACATGCCCTGTTGGTTTTGAAGTTAGATGCTTTGGGGGCTTGTCTTTCAAGTGTATGTCTTAAATGTTGGAATGCCCAATGCAGTGTTTAAACCTTTCACTCTTCAGAGGAGGAGCTCTGGGTTTTCAGTTCCCTCCCAGTTGTAGGACGTTGTTCCTGGAGTGGGGTTTGTGGCAATATTGTGTCCTAGCTTCTTCTACCCACTTTGATGTGGTTTTCTTCTCATTTGTCTGATGTGTAGCTGGCAATTAGCAAGACCTCAGGAGTTTTAAAGAGGAATTATGCCATATGTAGCTATAGACCCAGTGTGTCTGTGGGAGGTGAGTTTAGGATTTTCCTGTATCTCCACCTTGGACTGGATCCTCCAGAAGCTCTTTAGTTTAATTTAGTCCCACTTGTTTATTTATTTATTTTTTATTGCCTGTGCTTTTGGTGAATGAGTAATAACTTAAAATGTTCTACCTCAGATTAATATTCAACTTAATTTTAAAAGTATACACAATCTTTAGTCTATTATAGCTCTCTTTCCACTCTTTGATGGTATTATTGTCATATAAATGTCAACTTAATGCATCATAAGCCCCTTAACATAGCTTTATAATTATTGCTTTATGTAGTTATCTTCTAAATTGGATAAGTGAAGAGAAGTCTTACCAAACAGAACAAAAATAAATCCTGTCTGTTATGTTAATCTAGTTACCCATGCTAGTGTTCTTTATTTCTTCATGGGAACTTCAGTTACATTCTACCGTTCCTTCCTTTCAGCCTGAAAGACTTGGTAGTATTTTTGTAGACCAGGTCTGCCAGCTCCAGATTCTTTTCCCCCCCACATAGGACTGTCTTAATGTATCCTTCATTATTGAAGGATACTTTTGCTGGTTGTAAAATTCTTGGTTGACAAACATTTTTCTTTCAGCTCTTCTGAATGAATCGTTTCTGGTTTCCATCATTTTTTAAGAGAAATCACCTCTTAATCTTATTGAGATTACCTTGACTATGATACTTTTTATTATATTATGTTTTTGTCTCTTAAATTTTGACTGATGTGTCTAAGATGAATCTCCTTGAGATTATCATCCTTGGAATTTATTGTGCTTCTTGGATATTTGATGTTTTGGTCAACTCTTAGAAGTTTCAAGTTATTGTTCCTTCAAATATTTTCTGCTCTTTTCTTCACTTTTCCACTTCTAGGACTCTCCTATGTATGTTTGTACATATGATGATGTCCCACTTTTCTTTTAGGCTCTGTTCATTTTCTTTATTCTATTTTTTTTCTACCTCAGTATGAATAATTCCAATACACCCATCTTAAAGTTCACTGATTCTTTCTTCTGTATACTTTCATCTGCTATTGAACACTTGCAGTAAGGTTTTCACTTATGATACCTCTAAACTCAAGAATTTTTTTTATTTTGTTCTTTTTCATAATTCATATATTTTATTGTTAGTCTCTATTTGATGACACACTGCTTTAATATTTTATTTAGTGCTTCATGTATAGTTTATTTTAGTATTTAAACAAAATTATAATAGCTGGTTTAAAGGTTTTGCCTAGTAAAAATGCATCAGATTTCCTCAATGACAGTTTCTATTGGCTTTCCTTTTTCTATGCATGGTTGAAACTTTTCTGTTCCTTTGCATGTGTTTTATTTTTCTTAAAAGATAGGCATTTTTTTTAAGAGAGAAAGAGAGAGAGAACATGAGTGGGGAAGGGTCAGAAGGAGAGAGAGAATCTTAGAATCTAAACGAATCTCCACGGCCAATGCAGAGGCCAATGTGGGGCTCCATCCCATGATCCTGGGATCATCACCTAAGCTAAAATCAGGAGTCAGACCCACCAGAGCCACCCAGACATCCCTGAAAAAATAGGCATTTTATTTTCTATTTAAAAAGGTTCTTTTTTTTTTTTTTAGCGTAGTTGATATATAGTGTTACATTAGATTCAACATCTCTATATGTTATGCTATGCTCACCACAGGTATAGCTACAATCTGTCCCCACACAAGGCTATTACAATATCATTGACTATATGTGCTGGGAGCCGCACTGGCCTCTCTGGATGGCAGTCACAGCAAGGAAATGGCAGTGTTTGCACAGCTCCTGCTGTGAGAAACGAAAACTGGTATCTACTGGCTCATGTTGGAAATGAGCCTGCTGGTATTGACCAGGCCTCACAATATTCCATATCAGACCCATATTCCAAACACAGATACCACATAAGGAAAAGCATATTCCTGCCTTTAAAAAAGAGATTTTAGATAAAAGCTCTGTGGGTGATTGCCAAAAGCCTCTTCCAATGGGTCTTGCATATTAAAGACAATTGAGCCTGGCCCCAAGACAAAGAGCCTAATTTAGAGTTTTGGAAGAAACAGGGGTAGAACTTAACACTTACAGCTTCTTCTAACTGGTAATGTATGGCAGTCCCTTCCCCAAGGCATACCTTCTGCAAACATCCTCCCTTACAGGTGGCTGGGATGAGGATAGATAGGAGTAGCTAACACATAGCCACCCAAAAGCAAAAGGCTAACATATTTAGGGCCCCCGTGGTGTTCACACATTCAGCATCAAATAGGTTTCCACAAACAAACCAGTTCAAAAACATTCATCCTCTTAAGAACCAAAGGGAATGACTCCTGGCCTAACTGTTTACGACTTAACATATGTTATCCTATTTTTTACTAAGAACATCCTGTTATTTCTTTAGTTGTAATATTCACTCAACTATGATTGGGATAATTCTGCAATTTGTTATCACAAAAGGCTTCCCATTGTAAAAATTCCTTTCTCTGACCCCATGTTGCTTTTGAACCTTTAAATAAAGACACCAAAACCGACAGGTCAGAGATGCCTGCCTGGTGATCAGAAAGAATCTCCGGGGCTCTCTCAGTCCCTCTCTCGCCGACACCAACACCGTCCATCCTTCAGGGACCCCTGGACATGCCGGAGCCAGCCTCCAGCATATATGTCCTATGCTGTACTTTTTATTCCCATGACTCATTCATTTTATAACTGGGAGCCTGTATCCCCTTCTCCCTTTCAATCATTTTTGCCTTCCCTGCCCCCTTCCCTCTGATAACCATCAGTTTATTCTCTGTGTTTATAGTCCAATTCTGTCTCTTAATTAATTTATTTTTCTCATGTATTAATGCTAACAATTTTGACAAGTTGTAAGAAAGTATTATTCTTTTTAAAAATTATTTAAAACCAAGTTAGTTAACATATAGTGTAATAATGATTTTAGAAACAGAATTTAGTGATTCATCACTTACATATAACACCTAGCACTCATGCCAACAATGCCCTCCTTAATGCCCATTGCCTATTTAGCCCATGCCCCAGACAATACTCACCAGCAAGCCCTTTTGTTCTCTGTAAGAATCTCTTATGGTTTGCTTTCCTCTTTGTTTTTATCTTATTTTTGCTTCCCTTCCCCTATATTCATCTGTTTTGTTTCTCAAATTCTATATGTGAGTGAAATCATGTGATATTTGTCTTTTTCTGACTGACTGATTTCACTTAGCATAACACACTATAGTTCCATCCACATTGTTACAGATGGCAAGATTTCATTTTTTTATCACAAAGTAATATTCCATTGTAACTACCACCTCTTCTTTATCCATTTATCAGTTAGTGGACATATGGATCTTTCTACACTTTAGCTATTGTCAGTAGTGTTGCTATAAATATTGGTGTGCATGTCTCCCTTAGAATCAGCATTTTTATAGCCTTTGGATAAATACCTAGTAGTACAATTCCTGAGTTGTAGGGTAGTTCTAGTTTTTATTTTCTTAGGAACCTCCACACTGTTCTCCAGAGTGACCTCTCCAGTTTGCATTCTCACCAGCAGTGCAAAAGTGTTCCTTTTTTTCGACATCCTAGCCAACCTCTGTCGTTGCCTGAATTGTTAATTTTAGCCATTCTGACTGGCGTGAAGTGGTATCTCATTGTAGTTTTGACTTGTATTTCCCCGATGATGAGTGATGTTGAGGATTTTTTCTTTTTCATGTGTCTGTTAGCCATCTGGACGCCTTCTTTGGAAAAGTGTCTATTCATGTGTTTTGCCCATTTCTTGTTTCTTGGATTGTTTTTTGGGTGTTGAGTTTGATAAGTTCTTTATAGAATTTGGATATTAACTCTTTATCTGATATGTCATTTGCAAATATCTTCTCCCATTCTGTCAGTTGTCTTTTAGATCTGCTGATTGTTTCCTTTACTGTGCAGCATATTATCTTGATGAGGTCCCAATAGTTCATTTTTGCTTCCGTTTCCCCACCTCTAGAGGCATGTTGAGTAAGAAGTTGCTGCAGCTGAGGTCAGAGAGGTTGTTGCCTATTTTCTCCTCTTGGATTTTGATGGTTTACTGTCTTACATTTAGGTCTCTCTTCCTTTTTCAGTTTATTTTTGTGTATGATATATGAAAATGGTAAAGGTTCATTCTTCTGCATGTCTCTATCCAGCTTTCCCAACACTATTTGCTGAAAAGACTGTCTTTATTTCATTGAATATTCTTTCCTTCTTTGTCAAAGATTAGTTGGACATACATTGGTGGGCCCATTTATGGGTTCCCTATTCTGTCCCATCGATTTAAGTGCCTTTTTTTGTGCCAGTACAATACTATGTTGATGATTACAGCTTTGTAATACAGCTTGAAGTCTGGAATTGTGATGCCTCCAGTTTTGGTTTTTTTTTCAGGATTGCTTTGGCTATTCCAGATCATTTCTGGTTTCATACAAATTTTAGGATTCTTTGTTCTAGCTCTGTAAAGAATGCTGGTGTTACTTTGATAAGGATTGCATTGAATATGTAGATTGCTTGGGTAATATAGGCTTTTTAACAATATTTGTTCTTCCAATTCATGAGCATGGAATGTTTTTCCATTTTTTGTGTGTCTTCTTCAATTTCTTCATAAGCTTTCTATAGATTTCAGTGTACCGATTTTTCACTACTTTGGTTAGGTTTATTCATAGGTATTTTGTGGTTTTGATGCATAAATGGGATTGATTCCTTGATTTCTCTTTCTGTTGCTTCATTATTGGTGTATAGAAATGCAACTGATATCTGTACATTGATTTTATATCCTGTGACCTTGCTGAATTCATGGATCAGTTCTAGTAGTTTTTTAGTGGAGTCTTTTGGGTTTTCCACATAGGTTACCATGTCATCCACAAAGAGTGAAAGTTGGACTTCTGCTTGCCAGTTTGGATGTCTTTTATTTCTTTGTATTGTCTGATTGTTGAGGCTAGAACTTCCAATAGTATTGTTGAATAACAGTGGCGAGAGTGGATATCCCTCTCATGTTCCTTACCTTAGAGGGAAAGTTCTTAGTTTTTCCCCATTGAGGGTGATATTAGCAATGGGTCTTTCATATATGGCCTTTATGCTTTTGACATATGATCCTCCTATCCCTACTTTCTTGAGAGTTTTTATCAATAAAGGAGGCTGTATTTTGTCAAATGTTTTTTCTGCATTTATTAAGAGGATCCTATGGTCTTTCAAAGAACCGGCTCCTGACTGATCTCTTCTACTCTTTGCCACTATTGAACAAGCCCTGAATCCCAGGAATAAAGCCCACTTGATCATGGTGAATAATTTTTTTAATGTATTGTCAGATCTAGTTTGCTAGTATCTTGTTGAGAATTTTTGCATCCAGTTTCATCTGGGAAATAGGTCTGTAACTCTCCTTTTTAGTGAGGTTTTTATCTAGTTTTGGAACGATGGCCTCATAGAGTGAGTTTGAAAGCTTTTCTTCCACTGCTATTTTCTGGAACAGCTTAAAAAGAATAAGTGTCAACTCTTCTTTAAATGTTAGTTGAATTCTTATGGAAAGCCATCTGTCCTTGGACTCGTTTTTTGGGGGTTATTTGATTACTGATTCAATTTATTAGTTATGGGCCTATTCAAATTTTCGATTTCTTCCTATGTCAGTTTTGGTGGTTTATATGTTTCTAGGATTTGTTCACTTCCACATAGCCCAGATTATGGGATTTAATTTTTCATAAAATTCTCTTATTTGTGTGTCTGTGGTGCTGGTTGTGACGTCTCCTCTTTCATACCTGACTTTATTTATTTGGATCCTTTCCTTTTTCTTTTTGATCAATCTGACTAGGGTTTTATTAATTTTATTAATTCTTTCAAAGAACGAGCTCCTGGTTGATTGGTCTCTTCTACTCTTTGGGTTTTTTTCTTTTTAATTTCAATATTATTTCTTTCTGCTCTAATCATTATTATTTCCCTTCTTCTGCTGGTTTTGGTTTTTATTTGCTGTTTCTTTCTCCAGATTTTTAGGTATAAAGGTTAGATTGTGTATTTGAGACCTTTTTTACTTCATTAGGAAAGTCTGGATTGCTAAATATTTCCCTTTTATGCTTTTGATGCATCCCAGAGTTTTTTGGACTGTCGTGTTACCATTTTCACTGGCTTTCATGTACTTTTTATTTTCCTCTTTAATTTTTTTGGCTAATCTATTCATTCTTTAGTAGGCTGTTCTTTAATCTCCAAGTATTCTTGGACTTTCCAATTTTTTTCTTGTGATTGATTTTGAATTTCATAGCATTGTGGTCTGAAAATATGCATGGTATGAACTCAATATTTTTGTACTTGAGGGCTCATTTTTGTGCCAGTATGTGATCTATTCTGGAGAATATTCCATGTCCACTGCTTTAGGAGGAAATGTTCTGAGTATATCTGTTAAGCCCATCCAGTCCAATGTGTCATTAAAAACCATTGTTTCTTTGTTGATTTTCTGTTTACATTATCTGTCTATTGCTGTAAGTGGGGTGTTGAAGTCTCCTACTATCATGTTATTATTATCAATGAGTTTCTTTGTGTTTGAGATTAATTTATTTCTATATTTGGGTGTTCCATGCTGGGAACATGTATATTTACAATTGTTAGGTCTTCTTGGTATATAGACCCTTAATCATGATATAATTCCCTGCTTCATCTCTTTTTATTTTTTTATTTTAAAATCAAATTTGTTTGATATAAGTATGACTAGTTTAGCTTTATTTTGTTGACTATTAGCATGATAGATTGTTCTCCATCCCCTTACTTTAAATCTGCAGGTGTCTTTAAGTCTAAAATAAGTCTCTTGTAAGCAGCATATAGATGGGTCTTGTTTTCTTGTTTTTTTTTAATTTAATTTTTAAATGTTTATATATTTTTGAGAGAGAGAGGGAGCATAGAAGGGTCAGAGAAGGAGACATAGAATCTGAAGCTGACTCCAGTATTTGGGCTGTCAGGACAGAGCCAGAGTGAGGCTTGAATCCATGAACCATGAGATCATGACCTGAGTTGAAATTAAATACTGAGTTCATTTACATTTAGAGTGAGTTTAGAAAGATATGAATTTAGTGCCAGTGTATTCCCTGTAGACTTGGTGTTTCTAGTGATATTCTCTGCTTCTTTCTAGGCTTTGTTGGTTTTGGTCTATTTTGTTCTGTTTTATCTTTTCTCCACTCAAAGAGCTCCCCTTAAAATTTTTTGGATGGCTGATTTAGTGGTCACAAACTCCTTTATTTTTGTTTGTCTAGGAAACTATCTCTCCTGTTTTGAATGCCATCCTTTCTGGATTAAGAATTCTTGGCTGCATATTTTTCTGACTCAGCACGTTCAATATATCCTGCCACTTCTTTCTGGTTTGCCAAGTTTCTGCAGATAGGTCTACTGTGAACCTGGTCTGTCTTCTCTTATGTGTTATGAACTTTTTTCCCCCTTGCTGCTTTCATAATTGTTGCCTTGTCTGTGTATTTTTTGATCTGACTATGATAGGCTTTGATGATGGTTAGTTTTTGTTGAATCTAATGGGGGTTCTCTGTGCTTCTTGGATTTTGATGTCTATGTCCTTTTCCAGATTAGGAAAGTTTTAGCTATAATTTATTCACATAAACTTTCAAAAGGTAGGCATTTTAAATGATATAATGGGACAATTGTGAAATTCTGATTCCTTTCATTTTGGGGGATTGTGGTTGTTTCTGTTTCACTTAATGACTTTTGTAGACATACTCTGCAATGTCTCTATCCTTTACTATGTGCTGATGCTGAAATCTGTTCAGTTAGCTTACAAGTCAGCTAATGATAGAACAGAAATTTTGTTAAATGCCTTCAGCCAGTAAGTCCCTCCCCTTTCATCAAGGGGCTCTGTGTGTGCATTGGGTCATGCTTTCAACACTTTGGCAGCTTATAATTTTTCTAGGACACTGGCTGCCTACTTTGACAGAGCCTCAAGGTAACAAACTGGTGACAGATTAAGTCTTGTTTAGGTATTTAAAGTGTATGAAGATGACCTTCCATGTTTACATGGCATCCTAGATCCCCAGCAATGTTTCAGAGATTTTCAAATCTCCCTAAGTGTATCTCATCTCATTTCCCATAATTTTTTAAAAAGTCCTGACTCCTGTGTTATCTAACGGGTAGCCCCACCTCAGGGAAGTGTGATGTTAAACTGTAATACTTATCATTTTCAACAAAGACCATAGGGGGTAAAACTCTCTTGATGAGTAATGTTTATATTTCCTTGCCTCATGGTATTCGTTTTTTTATGTGACTTTTTTGGTCAATTAAATTAGTGGATGAGAAAAGAGCCAATAATTGAAATTTTCTTATGCAATAATATTTTTATTTTTGTGGTTCTGCCATTATCATGTGAAAATTATGAGCTAGCTATACCACAAGTTCATGGAGGATAAAAATATGAGAAGACTGGCACCAACCTACCACCCCATTTTTGGCTCACATACATATGTCATACCACTTCTGAACTAAGATAGAGAATCTCATTCTTTTCATCAGCTGGAGTCATGGAAGCAATGAGGCTAAGGACAGCGTTTGAAAGCATATCAGAGGAAACGTGGTATTCTGGATAGACATAGGCCTGATACCACTATTCCTTTTAGATCGTATTATGGATGTCACTATGCCTAGTTAATCTTGTGAATCATTAGATCAGATAACATCCAGGTCATGATGGATACTTCTAACTCCATATTCCCTTCATTTATCAAAGTCATATTTCAGTCTTTACTGGTTCCAGTAACTTGGCAGCCGCTGGCTTTGAATGAGCTAATAGTTTTAATTGTCCTAGAACTCTATGTGGCTCTGTCTTCTAGTTTTTCTAACAAGGCTAATCAGAGATGCCATAAGGCACAATTATTCATCAAAGTAAAATTTCTAGATTTATCTTTGTATTCTCTGCCAAATGACAAGAGAGTCCCACAGCCTGAAACTGCTGTGGGACCCACT
The DNA here is from genome assembly GCA_017311185.1 of Proteles cristata cristata. NCBI lineage: Eukaryota > Metazoa > Chordata > Mammalia > Carnivora > Hyaenidae > Proteles > Proteles cristata. The sequence goes on from JAESUZ010004892.1 coordinate 456,985, forward strand.
CTTGCTTTGAGCTCCTTCTACAACTTGGAACTTTTTAGGTCTCTTGACAAATGGATCATGTGTCAGAAAATGTTGGATGCTGTCTCTAATTTTCAAAGAGGTCCTCTAAATGCTTTGGATTTTTAAAAGAGGTAGGGAACATCAGGTACTACTAATTGTCCTCAATCTTATAGCAGAGTCCAGAAAGTTTTTTCTTAAAATAACACATGGTAAATATTTTACGACTGTAGGCTACATGTTCTCTGACAGAGCTATTAAACTCTGCTGTTCTGGCTTGAAAATAGCTATAGACAATATGTTAATGGATGGCCGAGCTGTGTTCCAATAAAACTTTATTCACCAAAATAAGTGTCCTGTCAATGAATCGTAGTGTTCCATCATCCTGCCTCAGCAGGTCAATTCTCCAAATAACAGATCTTTGGATTCTGAAGTCCTTACCAGATCTCGGTGGGATTTGTTTCTCACTCATCGGAATACATGCTTTCTAAGGCATTAATAGAACTTAACACTTTCTGCTCACCATGTACCTTTAGCAAAATGTCATCATTATCATGTACCACCAGGATGTACTAATGGATGCCTAGATAATCAATATACCCTCAGTTTAATGTAAAAGAATGTTTTATCTTTTTCATGTAAAAACCATGTTTAATCAACATTACCATTAGTAATTAATATAGACAAGAATGCAGATCAGCAGCATAAATCAAGTGTGAAAGTTGTGCTGCTCTCTTCCTATGAAGAAGACACATACCCACAACTGCTGCAATTGTGACAACTATTCAGTCACCCACCAGTATTCATCTGGTTTTTGTGTATGGTGTAAGTGGCCCAGCTTCATTTTTTTAAACATTACTGTCCAGTTTTCCCAATGCCATCTGTTGAAGAGACTGTCTTTTTTTCCTTTGGATATTTTTTCCTGCTTTGTTGAAGATTAGTTGACTATATAGTTGTGTGTTCTTTTATGGGTTTTCTATTCTGTTTCATCGATCTGTCTATTTTTGTGTCAGTACCATACTATTTTGATCACAACAGTTTTGTAATAACTTGAAGTCTGGAATTGTGATATCTCCAGCTTTGCTCTTTCTTTTTCAAGATTACTTTGGCTATTCAGGGTTTTTCGTGGTTCCATACTAATTTTAAGACTGCTTGTTCTAGCTCTGTGAAAAATGCTGTTGATATTTTGATAAGGATTGCACTAAATGTGTAGATTGCTTTGGGTAATATAGACATTTTAACAATATTTATTCCTCCAATCCATGACTATGGAATGTTTTCGATTTCTTTCTGTCATCCTCACTTTCTTTCATCAGTGTTTTATAGTTTTAAGAGTACAAGTCTTTTATCTTTGTGTTTTGGTTTATTCCTGGGTATCATGGTTTTTGATGCAATTGCAAATGGAATTGATTCCTTGATTTCTTTTTCTGCTGCTTCATTATTGGTGTATATATATGCAACAGATTTCTGTATGTTGAGTTTGTATCTTGCAACTTTACCGAATTCCTGTGTCAGTTCTAGCAATTTTTTTGTGGAGTCTTTTAGGTTTTCTATATAATCATGTCATCTACAAATATGACAGTTTGACATTTTCCTGTTTCATTTGAATGCCATTTATTTCTTTGTGTTGTCTCATTGCTGTGGCTAAGACTTCCAGCACTATGTAAAATAACAGTGGTGAGAGTGGACCTCCCTGTTTTGTGCCTGACTGTAAAGGAAAAGCTCTCAGTTTTTCCCCATTGAGGATGATATTAGATGTGGGTAATTCTTAGATACTTTAAAATTTGTGCTCGTTCTCTCACTTTCACATTTGAAGTGACTATAAATAACGACTCAAGGGCTGAAGTCTAAATCAAAACTCTTCTACAATTAACTTCATACTTATATACTGATTCTTTCATATTATTTCTTATTTAGCTCTGTATTTAGCTCCTACCTTAGAAATGAATTTCATTCACTTGATGCTTTTTCCCCACATATCCTATGCTCCCATGTTTGGTCAATGCTTTGACTCTTTTCAACATGTCCCAATTCCTTTAGGTCTATAATATTTCTTCCCTATCTACTTCCTCATTCTTATTCTCAGAAAAAAGTGTTTATCCTTGGCCTATCTTCTTCTTTTTTTTTTTTTTTAATATTTTTTTATTTATTTCTAGGAGAGAGAGAGACAGCGTGAGCAGGGAGGGTCAGAGAGAGAGGGAGACACAGACTCCGAAACAGGCTCCAGGCTCTGAGCTGACAGTCAGCACAGAGCCCGACGCGGGGCTCGAACCCACGAACCGAGAGATCATGACCTAAGCGAGAGTCGGATGCTTAACCGACTGAGCCATCCAGGCACTCCTTCTTGGACTATCTTCTTATGTACTACTCATGTCTACTGCAAGTTCTGTGTGTGCTTGACTACCTAAATATAAGCCCTCTCTCTACCCATGAGCTACCATAAGACTCAAAGGAAGGTTAAAAATAAAAGCCACACTGGAGATTAAAGAAGTAAACTCTGGATTTGCCAAATGGGGAAATACACCAGAAAAATCCATTGACTGTTGCCTGATCTAAATGAAAATTAATAGAACACAGTTTCTGCCAAGTATCTCATGCCCTAATATGCAATTTTAAAATTGCAATATTACACAATTTTGTGCAAAGATCTGCCCTTAATTATTGTTTGCACTGAATATCTTGATCTTTTCCAGTACAACTCCAACGCTATTATTTTTGGCAGCAAACAAACGAGATTTTAAAGCAGATTTTTAGCTTTAACATATTATGCCAGTTATTTTTTTAAATACTGAAAACTGCTAAAATAAGGGTCGTGTTCAATGCTTTTATAAAATATTTGGAGTTTCATAACACAAATTAAACAGCAAAAACTGAAATAAAATCTTGAAGATTATTAATGGTTAATGTCAAGCAAATATCCCCAGGAATTTTACCAGTGGTACATATTTATATGTTTATACATACATTTTAACTACCTGAATATTTTTTTTTAATGTTTTATTTATTTTTAGGAGAGAGTGAGAGAGCGTGAGCAGGAGAGGGTCAGAGAGAGAGGGAGTCACAGACTGAAACAGGCTCCAGGCTCTGAGCTGTCAGTCAGCACAGAGCCCGACGCGGGGCTTGAACCCACGAACCGCGAGATCATGACCCAAGCGAAAGTCGGACGCTTAACCGACTAAGCCACCCAGGCGCCCCTACCTGAATATTTTTAAATAAGTGATTACATAAATATAATACAGAAACTTAAAGAGGCACTATTTATACTGAGTTCTATGAAAGTGGCACCCTCACAGTGCGCAATAGATATACTGATAAAATGCTATTCCAGGGTTCATTACCAAAAAGAATTTATTTGGAAACTATTTAGAAAAATCCCCCCCCAAAAAAAACACCAAAAAATAAACAAACAAACAAACAACCCCAGTTACAATGAAATGTATTCAATTAATGTAAAATCTAAAACCCTAACATTTCACACATGCTCTTTCTTCTCCCTGGATTTTGAATCTGGACAGTGAAACTACAAATCCTTTTGGCTTCCAAGCTAGGGGAGAAGGAGGGTGCCTGGAAGAGGGAAGATATGACGTAACCTGACAAAGAAGGTAGGCTGGCTTGTCCTTAAGGAACAACATCTGAACTTCCTTTACTTCTACAAGTACTTTGTGAACCTAAACATGCTCACCAGGAGAATATGTTTTAATCAGATGACAAAGCAAAGTTTTGGGTCTTGTTTCTCATGCAGCCAAATGGTTCATGCTCTTGTCTAGAAGCAAGGAAAGGGTAACTAAAGCTATTCTAAAAAAATATTCATTATTCCAATTTTGAGCTTTGTAATCTATGAAGATTATACATTCATGGAAATGTTTCTTCAAGTTTATTCATTCATTTTTGAGAGAGAGAGAGAGCAAGTGAGCAAGGGAGGGAAAGAGAGAGAATCCCAAGCTGTCAGCTCAGAGCCTGAAATGGGGCTTGAATCCATGAACTGTGAGATCATAACCTGAGCTGAAACCAAGATTTGGATGTGTAACCAACTGAGGCATCCATGTGCCCTGAAAACTTTTTTTAAAAATAACATGTGTATAAACTGTATTGTGTCTGAAACTTAGCAGTGATACTCAGAATGGTATATGTCGAATGTATGAAGAGTTATGCACATAGTGCAAAAAGCCAGAAAAATGATATGTCCTTTTTTCATTGTGGTAGAGAGATCCCAGGGTAACCTTGCTTGGAATGCCAAAGCCCGTCCTCCACTGTTCTGTTCCAAGGAATTTTGGATATGTAAAGTTGAAGAATACTAAATTCTGTGTCTTCCTTGTCCAGATAGAGTGATCAAATCTATGATAATAGCTATAAGGAATTAGAGGAAGAAGGAAGATTGGAAAATATATTCTCTCAGAGGAGGAGGAAGAAGAGCAAGCCACCAAATGAAAAGCAAACTTTTAAAGTGGAAGACAACATGGTAAGATCTTATAGGAAGGTTTTAACCACTTTCCCCATTTTACACTGGACTATGGGAATATTTATGATTAAAATTCAATTTTTAGTTGATTTATTTTAATGTTGTTTATTTTTATTTTGTTCATCTTATGTATCTTGATTTATCTTCTCGAAATCCAAGTGAACATTAACATTCACGATCATATATGTTAATGGTGATAAGAAAACTAAAGGAAAAGAAAATAAACGGGTATGTTCATTTTCTATGGAAATGGAAAGCAGAATTTAAATAGTTAACTGAATATGTTCCAAGCACAATTGACTATTGACTATAAGGTATTCATCTACATCTTTATCTGGAAAAGCCTAACTTATTATTCAAGTTTAGCTTAAATATTATCTCATCTACCAAAATTTTTACCAGCTCCTTTAGCTTAGTATTATTTTTTATTTTGTGACTACATTTTATTTCACATATACCTACCTGATAGTAAGATATATTGTACACATTTTTCTTTCCTTGGTTAGATGTTTAAATTCCCTTAGTCATGGAGTTGTCCCAAATGCCTGTACCTTCAGCCTTTAACATAGGGTATTGCATATAGAATATGCTCAAAAATTGTGGAATGATTATGGTTGAATATGACTATTGAAAAGAATCTGTAATAAAAATTGAAAGGAAGAAAGAAAGGGGAAGAAAAAAAAAGGAAGGGAGGGAGGAAGAATGGAAACAAGGAATCATTGTTTATGAAGGAAGCATGAACTTGTCTACTCAAATATATATAAATACACATTTTAACAAATATTTATAAAAATATATTTTGTTATTTGCTATGTGTAAGAGTGTCATTGAGCTTAATGTGCAACCTTTTTATGAAACTCTAGTGTATCTATGTGCATTTTTATATTTTCATAGTTCTTTACAAATTATACTTGAGAAGAAATCTATTAGTATTAATTTTTGGAAGTAGTAAGTATGTTCAAAATCCACACGCTAAATTTTCTCTGCCAGTTAGAAAAGAATTATGGAGTCAACGTGATTCATGTACATTTAAAATTTTCATTTTCGAAAGGACTTAAAGTGGAAGTTAGAAATAAGCAGTCTTTTATTTGCTATTGCTCTAAGTTCAGTTCCTATATTGAAGCCCCTATCTCCCAATGTCCTCTTCTCCCTTCTGGTTCTCTTCCTATATTGAGTCCCACTTGAAACTCTTGTTTGCTTGCAATAAAATCAACTTGGGATGTTGGGAAAATGTGATCTTAAAGAAATACTCATCAGTTTGAAAAAGTAACTTGGTGGTTGCCATTGTTACTTTGCCCAGATTTTCTTTATATCTTCTTATCAGCAGATGCTTTCCTCCTCCATATGCTGTGAATATTGCCTGATAATGGCTCATAGTTGTTTCTTCTCCAGGTCAATGCCTTCCTTCAGAGAGGATCTGCCTAACGCAAGAGTATGTTCTACCCTTCCCATACTGGAGTGATCAAGACCAAAGACTGACTGAAAAACAGGTTACAATTCCAGCCCCTTACCTCAAGGAGAAAACAGCTTTATTGTGCAATTCCTGATCCAGTGTTACCTCATGGGATCAGATTGAAGCTGGTGTGTGGGTGCAAACACATGCTTGTTGGATTTTTTCTCCTGCTCTATCCAACTTTTTTTTTCTTGAGAGCACTCCCCCAATAAATAACTTGAACACAAATATCTCTCCAACTCTTTTGGGAAACTGACCCAAGCCATAGATAAAGTTTTTAAGGATTGAGGTAAAGAAATTCCCGACATTTCTCCTAAAATGCCAAGTATATTGATTATTTTTGATAGACAATTTTCATGTTGGAAAGAGTTTTCAGTGGAGAACAATGTTTGACTCATACTACTTGCTAAAGTTTTGAGTTTTGTCATGTTAATAATCACTGACCTTCTATTATGAATCAAATCTTATTACTCAGAAATCAGAGGGACTAGATGGTTAGGAAAGAGAGCTGGAATCATTTTTTGCAGTAAATACACATATTTCTCCCTATCTCTAGTCTGGATGACACAGACTCTTCTCATGAGATACCTTTTATACATAGGCCATAAATTGGTTCCTCATCATTACACATGGTCTTTTAAGTATAACCAAAACTACAAAAATTTACAAGGTATGCTATAATTGATCATGTACTTAGTTCAATAATTTTTGAACATTAGCCTATTAGGCAAGTTTGTCCAGAGAGGCACAACCAATAAGAAAGATGATAGATATAGATAGATATAGATGATATAGATAGATAGCTATCTAGTTATCTAAATGATATAGGTAGATAGATAGATATAGATAGATATAGATATAGATATAGATATAGATATAGATATAGATAGATAGCTATAGATAGATATAGATATAGATATCTAGCTAGATAGATATAGATAGATATAGATGATAGATAGATGATAGATAGATAGATGATAGACAGATAGATAGATAGATAGATAGATAGGTACATGACATAAATATAGATATATAACTTGTGATGTGATGAAGATATTCATTATAGGGAATTGGCTCATGCAATTCTGGAAAATGAGAACTCTCACAATCTACTTTCTTTAAGCGGGCAACCCAGGAAAGTTGGTGGTATAATTCAGTAAGTCTGAAGGCTTGAGAACCAGAACACTGATGGCAGAACATCAACATTCCAGCTCAAATAATTAGGCAGGAAAAGTCAAATTCTTCTTCCTCTGCCCCTTATTCTACTCAGTCCTTCTGCAGATAAGGCAAACTTCTATTGAGTCCACCAATTCAAATTCCACTTTCATCCAGAAACACCCTCACAGTCACACTCAGAAAAAATGTTTAGCTAAATATCTGGGCATCCTGTGATCCACCCAATTTGACATGTAAAAATAACCATCTTAGGGGCACCTGGGTGGCTCAGTTGGTTAAGCGTCTGACTTCGGCTCAGGGCATGATCTCACGGTTCATGGATTCGAGCCCCATGTCGGGCTCTGTGCTGACAGCCAGCTCAGAGTCTGGAGCTTCTTTCAGATTCTGTGTCTCCCTCTCTCTAACCCTCCCCTGCTCACGCTGTCTCCCTCTCTCTCTCAGAAATAAATAAAAAAAACATTTAAAAAATTAAAAAAATAACCATTTTATCCTGGGATTAATTTATCAATCTTGATCTCCATTGATAGTTTGAATAGGAGCCCCTGAAAGGCTCACATTGTGTCTTCTGTTCTCTACTCTCAGATTTTAATACATTTTAATGTGTCTCTTTTTTAATGCCTAAAAATTTTTTTACACATTTTTGAGAGAGAGAGAGAGAGAGAGAGACAGAGAGAGAAAGTACAAGCAGGGGAGAGACAGAGTCAGGGAGACAGAATCTGAAGCAGACTCCAGGCTCTGAGCTATCAGCACAGAGCCTGATGCAGGGCTCGAACTCACAAACAGTGAGATGACCAGAGCTGAAGTCAGATGCTTCACTGACTGAGCCACCCAGGCTCCCCTAATACAGTATATATCTTATAGTAGGTTGTAAATGAATATCTTGTCATAAAGGAAGAAGTTGAAGGAGTAAAATGGAAAGGAAGGAAAAAGTTAATTCATGAGAGAGTATAGTATTAGGAAGAAGAGGTCTAACTGAAGAACAGAGTTCCTAAAATAGATTAATATGATAATTTTTTTTCTAATTTTTTAAACGTTTCTTTATTTTTTGAAGGAGAAGAAGAGAGTGAGAGTGAGGGAGCAGCAGAGAGAGAGGGAGACATAGAATCTAAAATAGGCTCCAGGCTCGGAGCTGTCAGCACAGAGCCCGACAGGAGCCTCAAACCCACGAACCATGAGATCATGACCTGAGCAGAAGTTTGACACGTAACCAATTGAGCCACCAAGATGCCTGTCTAATTCTTTATTTTAGTGGTTATTTTTGTTTGTTTGTTTGTTTGTTTATGTTGAGAGATAGAGAGAGGGAGAGGAGAGAGCATGAAGGGAGGGAAAGACAGAGAGAGAGGGAGAGAATTCCAAGCAGGCTCTGTGTTGATGGGCAGAGCCTGATGCTAAACTCAATCTCATGAACCATGAGATTACAACCTGAGGTGAAATCAAGATTTGGAACTTTGGGACCGATGGGGTCTAAACAAATCTTGTCAATATCTATATCTCTAAGGCTTACTGTAATATGGAACTAATAAACATAAATATGAGAAATTTTATCAATCTAATCCAATGTTATTCAATTGTATTAAATGGCTAACACCCATGCTCAGTATCTCAAGAGTTTTGGAGCCCAACAGTTCATAACCAAGGAATTGAGGTATACCACTAGACTTGGAACCTCACATATGTGATGACACTACCATTTCTATTTTTATCCATTTTCCTTCCAAAAATCCCAACACAGCTTGATGACACCTTGTCTTTCTTACTTTTTTCTCTTTCTCTCTCCATCTATTTATCTCTCTCTTTTTCTCTTACACATGCACACACATACATAACCACAGTTTAAACAATTATAAAAGAGCTTTTTAAGAGTTTCATGGGATGGCATTTATCTTTATGTGTTTATAAAAGCCCAGGTTCTCAAACTTGCAGTTTTAAAAATTAGAGTTGTCAGCAAGAGAACAGGTGTGTATACCCTTGGGAAGACTAAAAAAATAAATAAATAAATAAATAAATAACAAAAACAATCTATTATGGCTGTGAAGAAAACAAAGTTGCCAACTTTCTTTTATAATAAAAATTATAATTGTCATTTGAAGTATTATGGTTTACTAAACTTCTTGAATCATAAGCAATTATAATTGCCCTAAAAATCTGTCAATTCTTTATGTAGACTTCCTACACAGCCATTTGGAAACAATTTTATTATTTAAATAAACATGTTAGATATAAAGAAATGTAATGCCAATAAAGAGTACTACATATATAATTCCTCAAATCAACACATTATATATTAATATTACCTATCTTTTAATGATTAAAACTAATATTTCTAGGTGGCTTAGTCTTAGAAAAAAAATAATACTATTTTTCCTTGTAAAAAGGGGATATTTGGGTGGGCTAAATGGGTGACAGGCACTAAAGAGGACATTCTTTGGGATGCGCACTAGATGTCATATGCAAGAGATGAATCCTAGGTTCTACTCCTGAAGCTAAGACTACACTGTATGTTAACTAACTTGAGAATTAAAAAAGTAAAGAATAGAGATAATGAGACTGGTCATAAAATAATCTCTCCCCTATGTCTTCAGTGCCTCTAATTTAGTTCTGTATCTAAGGTTTATATTTGTTCAGCAAAAAGTTATCAGTTGATTATATTTTTGTTCTTTATACAGAAGACTTAGACCAAAAAAGGCGAGCTAATGATTTGGGATGATAATTAAGAAGGAAAAGGACCAATAGTGAATGGTTTGACTGACAAAGTGTAAGAGTCAGTCTTTTCCTCTAGACTTAGCCATTTACATTTTAAAAAACAGCTTAAAATTTAGATAAGAGTCAGGGTGTAAATGCAGAGACACATTAGGAAGTTCTAGTTAGCAGAGGCTTAGACAAGTGAGGTGGGCGGATATGGAAGGAAGTAAATACATTATATTTTGGATTTCTTTTGGCATGCCAATTTATGGGATTTTATAAAATGGTTTTTAAAAATATTTATTTCTGATAGAGAGAGAGAGAGAGAGAGAGCATGCGTGAGCAGGGGAGGGGCAGAGAGAGAGGGAGACGGAATCTGAAGCAGGTTCCAGACTCTGAGCTAGATGTCAGCACAGGGCTCGATGCGGGGCTGGAACCCATAAACGGTGAGATCACGACCTGACCTGAAGTCGGAGGCTTAACCGACTGAGCCACACAGGCACCCCAGGCGTGCCAATTTGGACAGTGTGTATACACTAGTTTTCTGGAGGAATCAAAGTTTAAATCATCCTTAATTAAAAGAAAGAAAATGATACCACTATAATGTACTCCCATTTTTACAAATTAATAATAGTTATTATGTCTTTCATCAAAAGTTCTAATTTTCAGTGACTTCTCTATAGAGTCTTTTTTAACAAGGAAGTCATCTTGATGTCTAAACTAGATACTAAACTAGATATTTAAAAGTGTATTTGCCTGTTTGTGGTATAAACCAGTAAAATTTGATATATTTTAGCTAATTTCACTATCATTCTCATTATAAATTACTATAACTTGTTAATATTTGATTTCTCAAGTATATCATTTTTTTATTTTCTCCTTTTTATATGATTAAGTTTCAGTAATGAATTAGTAATATGATGTTTAAACAGTTCAAAGTATATACTCTTGATGTTTCTTCTCTGCGATGTTTTAATCTAGAATCTTCCCAGAAGGACACATTATTTCAGCTTTAACCCTGGAAAATGTTTATAGCCTTCCTTAGTCTTTTAAACCTCAAAATCTGTTTGTCTCTGCCATCACTCAATATTTGACCAAAAATGAAATCATGCGAAAATATTTGAGTAATAAAAATACGAGAAGCATATCATAAAAATAAAAGTATGGAGATTACTCAGAAGACCATTTTTTAACTTGACTGTCATAAGAAATTAGTTCTCCAATTAAGCCAATGCCAAGATATCTCTTCAGATTTGTCTTCCTATTATATTCCATGTTCACCTAGAATTCAGCAACTCGTTCCATATATCTGTATTTTATGACTTAGGTTTTAATTGCTTGTTTTCACCATTGAGAAGTTCAGAGATCAATGTTAATATATTTGGCTAAAAATTAAATTATTCTTTTTTTAAAATTTATTTTAATGTTTTTTATTTATTTCTGAGAGAGAAAGTGAGAGCATGAGCAAGGGAGGGTCAGAGAGAGAGGGAGGCACAGAATCTGAGCCTGAGTCACAGGTTCCAGGCTCTGAGCTGTCAGCACAAAACCCGATGCGGGGCTTGAACCCACGAACCATGAGATCATAACTTGAGCCGAAGTCGGACACTTAACCAACTGAGCCACCCTGGTGCCCCTAAAAAAAAATTATTCTTTATTTTACCATATGAATAATTGATTACCTCTAAACCTAAGCATTGGATTCTTTTATTTTTTCAAAATTTTATTTAAATTTCAGTCAGTTAATATATAGTGTAATATTGGTTTCAGGAGTAGAATTTAGTGTTTCAACACTTACGTATAACACACAGTGTTCAACATAAGTGCCCTCTTTACTATCCATCACCCATTTAGCCCATTCCTGCCCACCTTTCCTCCATCAATCCTAAGTTTATTCTCTATAGTTGAGTCTTTTATGGTTTTCTTTTTTTCTTCCCTTATGTTCATCTGTTTCTTAAATTTCACATATGGATGAAATCATATAGTATTTTTCTTTCTCTTACAGACACTTATTTTGCTTCGCATAATACATTCTAGCTCCATTCACACAATTTCAAATGGCAAGATTTCATTCCTTTTGATTACTGACTAATATTCCAGAATGTGTGTGTGAATGTGTGTGTATGTGTGTGTGTACATACATCTTTATCCATTCACCAATGGATATTTGCACTATTATTAGATTATTTATATATACATTCTATTTTTTTTTAAGTTTATTTATGTTGAAAGAGAGAGTGGAAAGGGGGCAGAGAGGAAGTGAGAGAGAAAGAATACCGATCAGGCTCCACACTGTGTGGAGTGGACACAGGGCTCAAACTCATGAACTATGGGATCATGACCTGAGTCTAAATCAAGAGTTGGATGTTTAACCGACTGAGACACCCAGACACCCCTCTTATACACATTCTAATTTTATATATAATATAAAGTAGTTAAAAATGTTCTTGATAACAAACATTAAAATAATGTATTGAGATGTCCTTGTAAAGACGTTTCATATGTAGATAAATACACATTTATAGTGACTTTGTAAGTTCCATGCTAATTATGCTAAAACTCATAGAAGGCATACATTACTTATACATAGAAAATTATTCAATAAGCAGTTGTGGAAAATCACTTTAAGTATAAAAATATTTATTACTGGGACGACTATGTGGCTCACTCTGTTGAGCATCTGACTCTTGATTTCAACTCAGGTCATGATCTCATGAATCATGAGATCGAGTCCTGTATCAGGCTCTGCACTGGTAGTGGGGAGACTGCTTGGGATTCTCTCTCTCCTTCTCTCTGTCCCTCCCACTTCACTGCTCATGCCATCATGTGTGCATGCTCTCTCTCAAAATGAATAAATAAACATATAAAAATTATTACGTATAATTTAATTGGTAGATAAATTTAAAGAGATTGTAATTTAATATCTAAATTTTAAACATGGCTTTTAGTTTTCAAAATTTCATGACACACGGGCTAGAAAAACATAGAAATGTAATAAAATATGCTAATAAAAAGGTGGCAAAATAATTTTTCTGCCAAGCTAGATTGTACAGAAATTTAGACCACTTTTTTTTATTATTTATTTTGAAATAAAGAGAGAGCGTGAAAGCGGGGTAGGAGAAAAAAAGAGAGGGAGAGAATCCCAAGCAGGCCTCGCATTGTCAGCATGGAGCCTGACACAGGGCCCAATTTCAGGACCACGACATTATGACCTGAGCCATCTGAGCAGAAATCAAGAGTTGGATGCTTAACTGACTGAGCAACCCATGCACCCCAGAAATTTAGACCACTTTTTAAAAAATATTAAAATAGTTATAAAGGAATAAATAAATTTTAGAAAACAAATCTTTGTTATATTTACTAGCCTGCTGAATTGTAAAAATCTCACTTTACTTATGTCAAAAATTATTCCTTTTCAATTTAAACAGGAAAATAAGTAGGTAAAAAAATGCAAATGAAGAATAATTTTCTAGTACTTAACAGAGGCAAAATAGACTACAAATCATACAGTAGTAAGTTTTTAATTACTTTCAGTTAATAAACTGTTTTATACTCCTTCACTCATTTTGACCAAATTAAGGGGGCTTAAATAACAAATTGTTAGATCTTATAGCAAAACAAGTTATGTGTCTAAACAACCTGTAATCAAGGTTTCAACTCAACAAAAACTTAGTTATGATATTTGGTATAAAACTCAAGCTTATAATCATTCACATCATCACCACAAAATGTAGACATTTTTCATGTTTTTCAACATAAAATAAATTTATTAGAATTATGGAATAATCATAATTTGCTGGCTTGAATTACACCAATCAAAGTGGTAATCACTTAAATTGGAAAGTCATAAAGAGTCAATGTAAAAAAAAATTATTACTGGCCATCCTCTTTTGAATTTATGAAGAAATAAATGATAGAGAAAGTCAACAAGGAGATGTAGACAAGAAATGAAACCAAAGCTGAAAAATCTGTTTCTGAGACAGAGTCCTTTTGTGTATACGAGGAACTCCAAAAATCTTTAAGAAGTACAAGGTGGAGGAAGGAAGGAAGGAAGGAAGGAAGGAAGGAAGGAAGGAAGGAAGGAAGGAAGGAAAGAAGGAAGGAAGGAAAAAGAAAAGAAGGAAGGAAGGAAAGAAGGTAAGAAAGAAGGAAGGGATGAAAAAGGGTGAGCAAGTGAGTGCAGTCATTCTGCCATCTTTCCAACCAGTCATGGAATCATCAGCAATATACTTTGCCATGGACACATTTGTTCATTTGTGTTCATTTCGTTAAAATTTATAAAAATAAGTTGCTTAAACATACAAAACTATTCAATAAACAATTTTGAAAATGCCACTTCCAAATGTAATGTGTGTTTTTATTTATTTTATAACTTTCAGATACTTTTTGAAATATACCCTTAAAATAAGTAAATCAGACCTTTGGTTTCTTGACCTTACATGTAAGGAGCTTGAAAATCACCACTTTCATTTTCACAATAGAAAAGACTCTCTCTCTCTCTCTCTCTCTCTCTCTCTCTCTCTCTCTATATATATATATATATATATATATATATATATATATATATATATATATATATATATATATATTCAACAACTCAGACCCATTATTGAGGTCCTGTAAACTGGAGAAAGAGACAGATTTTAAGAATCACAGCTTATCAGGAAGAGAAAATCAAGAGCAGAAGTTTGTCCCTAGAGTTAGCACTGGTATGAACAATTAAATTGTAATTGATGAATTGCTGCAGTTTCCATGTGGACTAGTTATGCAGACTGAATTATGTCTCCCCAAATCCATATGTTGAAGGCTTAATCCCAATATGACAGTATTTGGAGATAGGGTCTTTAGGAAGTAATTAAGATGAAACATCTTTCTAACATGTTTCTAAGAAGAAACATACTTTTTGACCACAACTGAATTAAACTAGAAGTCAATAACATAAAGATAGCTATAAAATCCTCAAATACATAGAGACTAAACAATACATTTTTAAATAACATGTGGGTCAAATAAATTTCAGGAGAAATTTTTAAATATTTTGAACTAAATGAAAATGAAAACATAATTTATCAAAATATATGGATGCAGTGAAAGTAGTGCTTAAAGAGCAATTTATACCATTGAGTACATATTTTAGAAAAGAAGAATGATCTAAAATCAGTAATACAAGCTTCTATCTTAAGAAAGTAAGAAAAAAAACAAATTAAATCCAAAGTAAGTAGAGAAATAGAAATTGAGGAAATTGGGTCGCCTGGGTGGCTTAGTCGGTTAAGTGTCCGACTTTCACTTAGGTCATGATCTCGCGGTTCGTGGGTTCGAGCCCCGCGTCGGGCTCTATGCTGACTGCCAGCTCAGAGCCTGGAGCCTGTTTCAGAGTCTGTATCTCCCTCTCTCTCTGACCCTCCCCTGCTCACGCTGTCTCTCTCTCTCTCCTAGAAATAAATAAAAAATATTTAAAAAAAAAAAGAAAGAAATTGAGGAAATTAATGAAATTGAAGACAGGAAAACAATAAAAATAAATCAGTTAAAAACTTGTGAAAAATCAAGAGAGACTAAGAAGAAAAAGAAGACAAAAATTGCTATTACCCAGAAGTGAAAAAGAAGATATCACTAGAGATCCTATAAACATTAAAATTATAATAAATTAATACTATATATAACTTTATGGTCAAATATTCATAATTTAAATGAATGGGCCAATTCCTTGAAAGACACAATCAGAAGTACATATTCGGAATAGACTGTGTCTGTAACTATTAAAGAAAATGAATCAATAATTAATAATCTTCCAAAATAGAAATTACCAGACCCAAATGGGTCTAGGTTCACTAATGAATCCAACAAATTTTTGAAGAAAAATTATACTAATATATTACAATCTGTTCCATAAAACCAGAGCAGAGGGAATATATCCTAAACACATTTTATGAGACCATTATTACCTAATATCAGTATTAGACATAGTCATCACAGTTAAAGAAAAACTACAGATAAAAATCTCCATGAACAGAGGAGGAGCAAGATGGCAGAGAAGTAGGGAGTTCTGTGCATTGTACTCACCCCCATATTTCACACGGAAAAGATCTGAAGCCATAGGAAACCTTACAGAACCCAAGAGATTGGGAGAGAAAGGACTCACAATCCACTGAGAAAGCCTTCTAAGCCAGATGCGCCCTGCAGGCAAACCCCCGCCCATGCTCGCCAACGGGACCTGGAGGAACGAGAGCAGTGGCTTCTGGCTCCACCCCCAGGGCTATGCAAGAGGCTTGGAATTGCCCTGAGAGGTTGTGTCTACTGCAATTTCAGTCCGGTGCATGGACTGCACTTGCAAATTAGCCTGGCCTGGGTTAAAGAGGGCAACCCACCAGATATGGGAAGTTTACACACCCAAAAAAGCGAGGTGCCGAGCTTGGTTCAAGAAGGGACTGGTGCACCATCACCTTCCTCCCCACAACCACTAAGGCTGAACACCTGCCTGACAAAGTGGATCACACCACGCCCATCCCTGCTAGAGAGCTGCCCTCTTCCCTTGTGTGTGTGTGTGTGTGTGTTTTCTTTTTTGTTTGTCTTTTCCCGTTTTCCCAGAACACTGACTAGATTAACTCTGGTCACTGGCTTACTTAAACAGTCACATTTAGTCCATTCTGTAGATGTAAATTCTACACCTACTGACCTTTTCATCTCTGTCTCTCAGGAGTAATTAGACTATATAGTTTCTCTGGATAACACCAATGTCCTTCTCTCACCTCTACAACCATATTCCACCCTTTAGCTCTTTGAAAAAAGCTTCTTATCCCTTCTGCCTGTTCATTCTATTTCCAATTTTGCCTCATCCCTGCCCTGTCTTCTCTCTCTTTCTCTATGCTCTTCAACAAGCATTGCATACATCTGGCTACTCAACTGTAGCAGGGAAATCTGGTTATATGCTTTAAACCGTTCTTTGTCCATTGGTTTTCATCTTTTTACCTTTTCTTTTCTTCCTTTTGATCCTTTTATGTATTTTTATTCTTTATTATTTTCCCTCCCTCCTCCACCTTTTCTCTTAACTTTTTCGTTTTCCCTCTCGGTTTGCATGTTAGTTGGATTTCTCCATGTGTTCCTATGCTTGTGCTCCCTGTGTGTTTGTCTGTCTGTTTTCTTCTCCAGAGCTACCTCAAGAAACAAGCCAGAGTACTCAAGGTAGAGAGTCCCAAATATCACTATGAGTAGGAAAATAAAATAACCAAGGTCTCAGCAAGAAAGACCAAGAGATACCATTCAAAAAACACTCTCTGAAAGGACAGGCCCTGGACAGTGAAAGTGTCTTCTTGGATACAGCAACGCTCACAGGTGCACAGAGCATAACAATTCTTTAAAATTAGCTAGAGCCAGAAAGGTAACTAAAATGATGAAACAAAAGAGCTCTCCACCAAAGAAACCCCAAGAAGAAATGACAGCTAATGAACTGCTCAAAACAGATATAAGTAGCATAACTGAACAAGATTTTAGAATAATAATGGTAAAATTGATACTGGGCTTGAAAAAATGGGGCGCCTGGGTGGCTTAATCGGTTAAACGTCTGACTTTCGCTTAGGTCATGACCTCGTGGTTCATGGGTTTGAGCCCCGCATCGGGCTCTGTGCTCAATGCCAGCTCAGAGCCTGGAGCCTGTTTCACTCTGTGACTCCCTCTCTCTCTGACCCTCTGCTGCTCACACTGTCTCTCTCTCTGTCTTCTAGAAATAAATAAAACATTAAAAAAAAAAAAGAAAAAAACATAGGGGACATCAAAAAAACTATGGCTACAGACAGAATGGAAAATAAAAATAGGCATGAAGAATTAAAAAATGCAATGAACGAGATACATAATAAATTAGAGGCCTCCAATTCACGGATTGAAGAGGCAGAAAGGAGAATAAGTGATTTAGAAGACACCATTATAGAAAAACAAGAAGCTGCCAAAAAAAGAGACAAACTGATCCAGGAACATGAAAGAAGAGTTTGAGAGCTCAGGATTATGGTCAGACACAACAATATCCGTATCATAGGAATCCCAGAAGAGGAAGAGAGATGGAAAGGTGCTGAAGGAGTCCTGAATAAATTATAGCAGAGAACTTCCCCAATCTGGGTAAGGAAGTAAACGTTGAAATACAAGAGGCTCAGAGGACCCCCCTCAGAAGTAATTTGAATCGCTCTTCTGCATGACATATCATAGTAAAAATAGCAAAATACAAGGACAAAGAGAGAATTTTGAAAGCAGCTAGGGAGAAAAGGGCCCTAATATACAAAGGGAAACCTCTCAGAGTGGTGACAGACCTATCTACTGAAACGTGACAGGCCAGAAAGGAATGGCAAGAGATCCTCAATGTGATGAACAGAAAAAATATGCAGCCAAGAATCCTCTATCCAGCAAGGCTGTCATTCAAAATAGAAGGAGAAATAAAAACCTTTCCAAATAAACAGAAATTGAAAGAATTGTCACCACTAATCCAGCCCTACAAGAAATCCTGAGGGGGATGCTCTGAAGGAAATGTTGCAAGGAACAAAAATACCAGAGACACCACCATAAACATGAACCATACAAAGGACAAAAAGACTCTAAACCCACATATTTCAATAATAACACTGAATGTAAATGGGCTAAAGGCTCCAATCAAAAGATATAGGGTGGCAGAATGGATAAAAAACCAAAACCCATCTTATGCGGTCTACAAGAAACTCATTTTAGACTGGAAGATACCTTCAGATTAAAAGTAAGGGGATGGTGAAATGTATATATTGCTACGGGAAATCAAAAGAAAGCCAGAGTAGCTATACTTATATCAGACAAACTGGACTTTAAATTAAAGACAATAACAAGAGATGAAGAAGGGCACTACATAATAATTACAGGGTCCATCCAACAGGAAGAACTAACAATCATAAAAATCTATGCACCGAATATGGGAGCACCTAATATTTAAAACAATTAATCGCAAACAGAAACAAGCTTATAGATAAGAATGTGGTAATAGCAGGGGACTTTAAGACTCTACTTACAGCAATGGAAAGGTCAACCAGACAGAAAATCACTAAAGAAGTAATGGACTTGAAAGACACTTGGACCAGATGGATCAGACAGATATATTTAGAACTCTACATCCTGAGGCCAGGGAATTTACTTTCTTCTCAAGTGCGCATGGCACATTCTCCAAGATAGATCACATACTGGGACATAAAGCAACCCTCAATAAATATAAAAGAATTGATTTCATATATGCACACTCTCAGATCACAATGCTTTGAAACTTGAAATCCATTACAGGAAGAAGTCTGGAAAACCTCTAAAAACATGGAGGTTAAAGAACACCCTACCAAAGAATGAATGGGCCAATCAGGCAATTACAGATGAAATTTAAAAATATGTGGAAACAAATGAAAATGAAAACACAACAATTCAAAATCTATGGGATGCGGCAAAGGCAGTCCTAAGAGGAAAGTACATTGCTCTCCAGGCCTATTTCAAGAGATTAGAAAAAGTGCAAGTCCAAAATCTAACAGCTCAACTAAAGGAACTAGAGGCAGAGCAACAAGAACGCCCTAAACCCAGTAGAAGAAGAGAAATAGTAAAAATTAGAGCAGAAATAAACAACATAGAGACCAAAGAAACAATTGAACAGATCAGTGAAACCAAGAGTTGGTTTTTTTGAAAAAATAAACAAAACTGACAAACCTGTAGCCAGATTTCTCAAAAAGAAAAGAGAGAGCACCCAAATAGACCAAATTATGAATGAAAATGGACTTATTACAAGCAACCCCTCAGAAATACAAGCAATTATCAGGGAATACTATGAAAAATTATATGCCAACAAATTGGACAACTTAGAAGAAATGGACAAATTCCTAAACACACACTCACTACCAAAATTCACACGGGAGGAAATAGAAAATCTGAACAGACCCATAATGAGTGAAGAAATCGAATCAGTTATCAAAAATCTCCAACAAATAAGAGCCCTGGACCAGATGGCTTCCCTGGGGGAGTTCTACCAGACGTTTAAAACAGAAAATAATCCCAATTCTTCTCAAGCTATTCCAAAAAATAGAAAGCGAAGGAAAACTCCCGGACTCATTTTATGAAGCCAGCATCACTCTGATGCCCAAGCCAGACAGAGATCCAGCAAAAAAAAGAGAACTACAGGCCAATATCCTTGATGAATACAGATGCAAAAATCCTCAACAAAATTAATAGGCAACCAATGGAATGGGAAAAGATAATTGCAATTGACATATCAGATAAAGGGTTAATATCCTGAATCTATAAGGAACTCACCAAACTCCACATCCAAAAAACAAACAACCCAGTGAAGAAATGGGCAGAAGATATGAACAGACACTTCTCCAAAGAGGACATCCAGATGGCCAACAGACACATGAAACGATGCTCAGCATCCCTCCTCATCAGGGAAATACAAATCAAAACCACACTGAGATACCACCTCACGCCAGTCATAGTGGCTAAAATGAGCAAAACAGAGAACTCTAGATGCTGGCGAGGATGTGGAAAAATGGGCACCCTCCTATACTGTTGGTGGGAATGCAAACTGGTACAGCCCCTCTGGAAAACAGTGTGGAAGTTCCTCAGGAAACTAACAATAGAACTCCCCTATGGCCCAGCAAAGCACTGCTAGGAATTCGCCAAGGGATACAGAAATGCAGATGCATAGGAGCACATGTACCCCAATGTTCACAGCAGCACTCTCAACAATAGCCAAAATTGGAAGGAGCCTAAGTGTCCATCAACGGATCAAGAAGATGTGGTTTATCTATACTATGGAATACTACATGGTGATGAGAAAGAATGAAATCTGGCCATGTGTAGCAACATGGATGGACCTTGAGAGTGTTATGCGGAGCGAAATAAGTCAGGCAGAGAAGGACAAATATCATGTGTTTGCACATATAGGAGGATTAGGAGGAACTTAACAGAAGACCATGGGGGAGAAGATGGGGAGAATTGTTGGGGGAAAGGAGAGAGGCCTACCATGAGAGACTCTTGAATGCTGAGAACAAACTGAGGATTCATGGGTGTGTGTCGGGGGACAGGGGAGATGGGCATGGAGAAGGACACTTGTGAGGATGAGCACTGGGTGTTATATGGAAACCAACTTGACAATAAACCATTTGTACAAAAAAACCCAAAAACCTCCATGTACATAAATGTAAAAATGCCCAGTGAAATATGATTCCAAGTATACAAGTCTGATCTAAAACTTAAACATTAATTAATGTAATCCATCACATCAGCAGGCAAAAGAAGGAAAATTACATGATCATACTGATAGATGAAGAAGAAGTATTTGACAAAATCCAACACATGTTCATGATAAAATCTTGCAGCAAACTAGGAGTAGAAGACAATTTCACAACCTGATAGAGGACATCTACAAAATAACAATAGACACCTTATACTTAAAAGTGATAAAATGGATTTTTCCCTCTTAAGATCAGTGACAAGTCATGAATGTCCCATTTTAAAGTCCATATTTAACATTATACTGGAAATCCAAGCAAATACAATAAAACTAAAAAAAGAAATAAAAGGTATACAGATTGTGAAGAAAAACCTAGAAGTGCCTTTCTTTGCAGATGACATGACCGTCTCTGTAGAAAATCCCAAAGAATTAACAAAAAAACTCTTGAAATGAAGAAACTGTAAGGATATTGAAGTATATAAGGTTGGTATGCAAGTTAATTGCTCAACTATATACCAGAAATGAATAATAAAAATTTGAATGCAAAATAACCACACTATTTATACCACCACCTTCATATGAGAGAAACTATAAATCTTTAATGGGAGAAATCAAAGGTATAATAAATGGAGAAATATCACATGACCATGCTTAAGAATACTTAATATTGTCAAGATGTCAGTTCTTTCCAAATTGATATAGATTCAATGCAATCTCAAAGTCCCAAAACATTATTTGTCATTATTGACAGGTTGATTTCAAAGTTGAAATGGAAAGATAAAAGACCTAGAATAGCCAACACAATATTGAAAAAGAACAAAGTTGGAGGACTGATATGTCTTAGCTTCAAGAATTACTATGAGGCTAGAGTAGTGAACAGAGTGTGGTATTGGAAAAATAATCAATGAGACAAAATAGAAAAGCCTGAAATAGATCCGTGCAAATATAGACAATTTATTTTATTTTGCTTTTTTCTTAATTAATTGTCAAGTTGGTTTCCATATAACACCCAGTGCTCATCCCAACAAGTGCCCTCCTCTATCACCCCCACTTCCCCTCTCCCCCACTCCCATCAGCCCTCAGTTTGTTCTCAGCATTCAAGAGTCTCTCATGGCTTGCCTCCCTCCCTCTCTCCAACTATTTTCCCCCTTATTCTCCTCCATGGTCCTCCGTTACGTTCCTCCTAATCCACCTATATGTGCAAGCATATGGTATCTGTTCTTCTTTGCCTGACTTACTTCACTCAGCATAACACCCTCAAGTTCCATCGATGTTGCTACAAATAGCCAGATTTCATTCTTTCTCAAGGCAATTTATCTTTGAAAAAGTAATAAAGGCATTTTAATGAAGAATGGATAGTATTCAACAAATGGTCCTGGAATAACTGAACAACCACGTGCAAATAATGATAATAATAGAAATAATAACAAAATATTAATAAGAAGAATCTAGACATTGTATTTACATCTTTCACAAAAATAAACTAAAGGTGGATTATTAGCTTAATTGTGAAATAGGTAACTATAATTGAATGATCCTTATTATATTTACAAAGTTGTTACCATTAACTCCAGAACATTTTCATCATGCCCCCAAAATCCCATATCTGCTGGCAGTCACTCCCATTCCCAGTCCTTTGGGTCCTGTCTCACTTTAACCTACTTTATGCTTTGATAGATTTACTTATTCTGGATGGTTTCTATAAACAGTATAAAATACAGTATTTAGTATTCTATAGCTTCTTTCACTGAGTATGTTTTGGGTTTATACATGTTTTAGCATGTATCAATACTTTATTTCTTTTTTATGACTCAATAATAGTAGACTAACAATCCATCTATCAGTTGATGAACATTTGTTTATATTTTTGTTATTATGAATAATGCTGCTGTAAATATTTCTGCACAAGTTTTTGTATGGACATATTTTTTGTTTTCTTTTTTCTATAACTAGGAGTAGAATTCTGGGTCATATGTAACACTGTTTCATTTTTTGAGGAACTGAAAAACTTTTCCAAATTGGCCGCATTATTTTCACATTCCTATTAACAATGCACAAAGGTTACTATAGTATTTTTAAAGATAGTGTTTCTAATTAATGATTGCTATGATTTAAACATAAAAATTTTGATTTTGAATAATTGTATATATTTTTTTCTATTAATTTAGTAAATTGTATTGATTTGTTTTTTTTTAAATTAAACTACTCATGCATTCATGGGATAAATCACACTATGTTGCTTATTGGATGGGGGCTTGCTTGTCTATTTAATTACTCTTTTCAGTGCACTTGGGTGGCTCGGTTGAGCATTGGACCTGGGGTCTTTTTAAAGAACCAACTTTCTCTTTGTTGATTAAAATGATGATGATGAGGCCGTTACATTAATTTCTGCATGTATGATATTGTCTTCTATTTACCTTTTATTTTACTTTTGACTTGTAGTTCATTTTAAATCTTGTGATGATAGATTGTTAGGTATTTACCATACTTCTACTTATTTATGTAACTAATGTAAGTCTATAAATTTCCTTTTAAATAGCTCATTTACTGTATCACCCAGGCTTTGTCATTTGTATTATCATTATAATTCACCTTTAATTTCCACCATGAAATATTCTTTGAACAATAGATTTTGAAAATTTATTTGCTTAATATGTAGGTAATTGGTATTTCCTTTTTTTTTTTTTAATGTTTTTTATTTATTTCTAGAAGAGAGAGAGAGAGACAGTGTGAGCAGGGGAGGGTCAGAGAGAGAGGGAGTCACAGACTGAAACAGGCTCCAGGCTCTGAGCTGGCAGTCAGCACAGAGCCCGACGCGGGGCTCGAACCCACGAACCGCGAGATCATGACCTAAGCGAAAGTCGGACGCTTAACCGACTAAGCCACCCAGGCGCCCCGGTAATTGGTATTTCTACTTAGCATGTTTGTTATTGATTTCTAGTTTAATTTCACTGTGCTCAGAGAACATAATCTTAATGATTTCAATTCTTTGAAATAAACTGATGCTTACACAATAGACATACATATGGTTAGTTTTAGTTAATGTTTTATGTGCACTTGAAAAACATTGAATTTGGGGCGCCTGGGTGGCTTAGTCGGTTAAGCGTCCGACTTTCGCTTAGGTCATGATTTCGCGGTTCGTGGGTTCGAGCCCCCTTCGGGCTCTGTGCTGACAGCCAGCTCAGAGCCTGGAGCCTGTTTCGGATTCTGTGTCTCCCTCTCTCTCTGACCCTCCCCTGCTCGCGCTATCTCTCTCTCCTAGAAATAAATAAAACATTTAAAGAAAAAAAAAAAAGAAAAATATTGAATTTTGCTATTACTTAGTACAGTGTACAATGTAAAGTGAATCAAATTTATTAATTTCATTGAGCAGTTCTTCCCTGTTTCTATTGACTTTTAAAGTCTCTTCTTGCCTGGGTGGCTTAGTTGGTTAAGGGTCCAACTTTCGCTTAGGTCATGATCTCGCAGTTCCTGGGTTTGAGCCCCCTGTTGGGCTCTGTGCTGACTGCCAGCTCAGAGCCTGGAGCCTATTTCAGAGTCTGTGTCTCCCTCTCTCTCTGACCTTCCCCTGCTCACGCTGTCTCTCTCTCTCTCTCTCTCCTAGAAATAAATAAAAATATTTAAAAAAAATTAAGTCTCTTCTTAGCTGTTTAAAAATTTACATTGCGGTTTCTAACATAATGTGTCCATTTCTCATTTTATCAATTTTTGCTATATATATAGTTGAAGATATGTTATTGGGTGAATATGTATATAAGATTTTCTGACTGAAGCCTTTATTATTATGAAAATTCCTTATTATTTCTATTAACATTGTTTTGTGGTATTAGCATAGCTACTCAGTTTTCTTTCAGTTAATGTTTGCAGGTTATAACTCTAAATTTTTATTTTCATCATTTTGTGTCCTTATATTTATTGTGCCTCATTTATAAGCAACATATTTGAGTGAGAGAGAGAGAGAGTTGTGCCTGTTTCCTTGTTTATTTTGCTTTGTTTTCCAATCTGAGTATTTAGAGTACTTAGAGTGGTTGTGTATTTACATATAATGAAATTATTGACATTTGGTTTATATCTGCCATTTAGTATTTAGTTTTTAACATTTAGTATAACATTTAAAAAATTTTTTAAACTATTTTTTAAAAACATGACTGCTATCGATCTGAAATGTCTATATTTTGCCTTTCCTGTTGAGGACTATTTTCAGTGGATGTAGCACTCTGATTGGCATCATCATGAAACTCTCATGTTTTCAGAGTCAATTTCACTGGCTTGTTTGAATCCAAGATTGCAGGTAATACCCCTCTTCTTTCCAAAAAACAGACTTAAGTTTTTGGCTCTCTATTCAGAACAGCTTCTAAGTTCAGCACATGTCTCAAGGAAGTAAAGGACATGTGTTCGAGGCCTTATAAATCTTCACTTTATTTATACCAGCCTCATGAGTCTCCTAAAAGCTATGACTCACTGCCCAGTTCTAGCCCACATGCCTACCTCCAGCTGGGTCAACACACCATATTTACCTAGAAGAAAAGCAGGAGCCAATTTTCACCTCACGTTCGAAAAGTTTCCTCTGTTCTCAATTTTACTCTGTCCAAACTTTGTTATTTCTGTAGCTTTCTGATGTCTTTCCTATATGATTTTGGAAATAACCCAATTTTTGTATTGTTCTAGGAGAAACATTGGCCACTGTTAGCTACCTACCACTCTAAAAATAATAATGTCTCCACAGTGCGTTAGTTGTTTAAAGCCCACACTACTGTTAAGGAAGTATCAACATAAGCGTCTATGCTTTAAGAGGAAATATTTACAAAGCCAATCTCAGCCAATCCACATATATACACATGGGGATAAAAAAGCTATGCCCAGGGGCACCTGAGTGGTTCAGTAGGTTGAGCATCTGACTCTAGTTTTTGGCTCAGGTGATGACTGTGCAGTTTGTGAGATCAAGCCCCATGTGGGGCTCTGCACTGACAGCACGGAGCCTACTTGGGATTCCCTGTCCCCCTCTCTCTCTGCCCCTCATCCCTCAAAATAAATAAATCAATTAAAAAAAAAAGAAGCTATGCTCACATTTTCTTTGTACTGTCTCTGCCACTCTGTGTCCACTGATATCAGCGGTTTCAAACATGAATTGAATGTAAGTCAATAATATTTAATACTCATATCCAAACTCCTAAACTTTATCAAAGTACAAGTTCCACAGAGTGGAAGAGGCATAATTTCACATGACTTAAAAGTGTGGAATGAGAAAAATTTTGTTTGATTGTAAGCCCCATGTTATTCAGCCTGTGTCATATTATTCATTAACTCTATTAACCTGCCTAATAAACTTCATAGATTGCTTTGGGTTTTGATCAAAAACAAAATGAGGGGGGCGCCTGGGTGGCTTAGTCAGTTAAGCGTCCGACTTTCGCTTAGGTCATGATCTCGCGGTTCGTGGGTTCGAGCCCCGCGTCGGGCTCTGTGCTGACTGCCAGCTCAGAGCCTGGAGCCTGTTTCAGTCTGTGACTCCCTCTCTCTCTGACCCTCCCCTGCTCATGCTGTCTCTCTCTCTCTCTCCTAGAAATAAATAAAACATTAAAAAAAAAATTAAAAAAAAAAACAACAAAAAAACAAAAAAACAAAATGAGGGACTTAATTGTCCAGTATGTTCTCTCCTTTTAAATCCACAGAGAACATGTGTTTATTTCCTAGCACTATTTGTAAAAGCGGATTGTAGTGTTCCCTGGGAAGATGACCAGCTACACAGAGGGGTTCAATATTTCTGTATGGCAAATGACAAAAGGCATAAGAGATATTTAACATGGATACAAGATTTCAGCAGAATTAAAACCATAAGTAGTTCAAAAGCTGCATATGAAAGTATGATTAGATGTGTTTTATATTTTTCAAGAAAGTCCAGCTAGGTCAAGGAGTAAATAAGACATGGAATCAGGTTTATTTTTACCACAGACTTTTAAAATATAATTAGATCTGTCTGAATATGGGTTAACTAAGTACAATGGTGAATATATGATAATAATCAAGACTCTGGGGGCATACATACTGCATTAGAGAATAGATGTTTTAAAAAACAAACCTATGGGTATTATGCTAAGTGAAATAAGTCATGCAGAGAAGGACAGATACCATATGTTTTCACTCATATGTGGAACAGGAGAAACTTAACAGAGGATCTTGGGGCGAGGAAGAAGGGAAAAAATAGTTAAGGAAAGGGAAGGAGGCAAACCATAAGAGACTCCTAAATACAAACTGAGGGTTGATGAGAGTGGAGGAGAGAGAAAAGGGGGTGATGGGCATGAAGGAGGGCACTTGTTGGGATGAGCACTAGGTGTTATATGAAAACCAACTTGACAATAAACGGTAAAAGAAAAAAAAACCTATTTATAGTTGTCATTGGAAAATGAAAGAAAAAAATATTCATGTAGGAAAAAATAAAGAAAAGTAAGCTTGAACTGCTGAAAGAAAAATGGAAAATAGAAAGCTAAATCTTATTGTTTTCTATTCATGAAAGAAATGTAAAAATTCTTTTAATTTTTAAAACCCATAGTTTGTGAGTTCTACCCCACATTAGGCTCCATGCTGACAGTGATAAACTTGCCTGGAATTCTCTCCCTCTCCCTCTCTCTCTCTCTCTGCCCCTTCCAAGTGCTCTCTATCTCTCAAAATAAATAAATAAACTTAAAAGAATAAAAAGTAAAATAAAATTTAAAAATTTAAAAACAGTAAAATAAATAAAAATTCCATTGAAGGTACAAGATTGGGAACAGGTATCAATAACAGATATGAGGTCTCTATAAACCATGAAGCAGTTATAGTTTAATAAAATTCAATCAGATATTTAGAGTGAAATAATCCATCTGCCAAAAAAGCTGGGGAATGGGTCCTATTTAATGGAAAATTAGCCTCACCAAACAGTGCTATATGTAACATAGATGTTCGACCAAAGTCAAAGGCTTTAATGTTTTTTAAAGAGATGCAAAAAAAACTCCTACTGGGAGTACAAATTGGTACAGCTTTCCTGAAAAACAACGTGGTAATACACATCTAAGACTTTATAATATTCATAACTTCCGACCCAGTGCTTTTACTCTTAGAAATTTATCCATGGTTGGGGCGCCTGGGTGGCTCAGTCGATTAAGCCTCAGACTTCAGCTCAGGTCATGATTTCGCGGTTCATGGGTTCGAGCCCCACGTCGGGCTCTGTGCTGACAGCTAGCTCAGAGCCTGGAGCCCGTTTCAGATTCTGTATCTCCCTCTCTCTCTGACCCTCGCCTGCTCATGCTGCCTCTCTCTCTCAGAAATAAATAAAAACATTAAAAAAAAAAGAAATTAATCCATGGTTGTAAAGGAATGCCAAATATATGTAAAATTACATTTGTTTAAACTTTTCTTAGACAGTGAAACGCTGGATAAGTTCCAACTTCTAACAGTGAGAAATTGGTTCAAAATTTTCATATTCAATAACATATATTGCAATCTAAAAAGTACAGAAATATTTATTTGTTGACATTATTTATATATTTATGTAAACTATGAGATATGATAATAAATGACACAACATGAAAAATGAAACTGTGTGAAGAAGATAATTTCCTTTTAGTAAAAATAAGATTCTCCTTATATATTTTTAATGTATCTGAATGGTTAAAATCTATAAGGATTTATTTTAAAATATTAAAATATTATCACTTTTTTTCTTCTTTTTCTGTGATGGGAGCCATTCTGAACTCACTAGTTGAGAATACTCCTTGTGAGGTTAAGGTAGGCTTGCAAGGTCTCCCGCTGTGGGGTGGTGACTGATAGATTCCCCTTTTCTTATCATTTCTGCTTGAGCACCGTACCCTAGAGTACTTCCTTTTTCTTCCATACTTCCCTTGAGTTATAAACAGGCTAATGACCCTTACTCATAAAAGATTCACCTTTACGTATACAATTCTGTTTGCTTCTTGGTAAAAGGTTTCTCAAGGTTATGCTGGAAACATTGTATTATCTACTTTTGCTTAACATTGGAAAATATGTAATCACAAAAAAAATACCTTCTGTCCCCATATAAATACAGTTGCGAACCCAGATTGAGCAGAGATGCCTGCCTGGTGATCAGAAAGAATCTCAGGGCTCTCTCATCACTCTCTCACTGACACCGATCATCCTTCAGGGACCCCTAGACAGGCTGGAGTGGGACTCCACATTTCTGTTTTAAATTGAAAATTTAATATGGCTCAATTTTATTTCTTAATATATCAATTATTGTCTCTTGGGTGCTATTTTATCCTTAATTTATATTTTCTAATGTGTAGTTAACATGGGTTCTATGACAATGAATAATAAATAATAATAAAAATATTATTTTAAAAGAATACATTTCTATCGTAAAACTGCTGCCTTAACTATTTTGATAGGCTGCCATAAGAAATACCATAGACTGGGACCTTAAACAATAGAATATATATTTTATCACAATTCTGGAATTCCAAGTTCAAGGTGCAGAATGTGGATTCCTCCAAGGTTTCTCTCCTTGGCTTTTAAATGGCCTCCTTCTCTCTGGGTGCAGCCTTACTCAGTGTCTCTCTGTTGGTCTCATCTCTTATAAGAACATCAACCAGATTGAGTTAAGACACCCTAAGAATTTTCTTTTTGGCTTGATTACCTTTCTAAATACCCTGTCTCCAATACAGTTACTTTCTAAGGTACTGAGAGTGAGGCTTTCAACCTATAAATTTTAAGCAGATATAATTTGGCCCATAACTACTTTGAATGTAATAATATTCATTTACAAACTTAACATAAGAATTATGAACATCAATTCCCTTTTGGGTATACTGAGACAAATTAGTCTGGACTGGTACTCAACTAAGTATATACCAAGGAAATCTATTTTTAGGGTTTATTCTCATGGTTATGTTTTCAGTTTTTATCCAAAAGCAGCAACCATGTAGAAGGCTGAGGGGTGGTTACTTAAACTCTCCACTCTTTCTAATACAAAGAAACAAAATATTTGCTTCTGGCTGTCCCTATAACTTACAGTATTTTTTTAAATATATTTTTTTATTTTTTCTAGGAAAGAGAGAGACAGACAGCATGAGCAGAGGAGGGTCAGAGAGAGAGGGAGTCACAGACTGAAACAGGCTCCAGGCTCTGAGCTGGCAGTCAGCACACAGCCCGACGCGGGACTCGAATCCACCAACCGCGAGATCATGACCTAAGCGAAAGTCGGATGCTTAACCGACTAAGCCATCCAGGCGACCCTATAACTTACAGTATTATTCTTTTAACAATACCATAACAAAATAATACAAACATTATACTTCAGAATAGGACATAAAATTTAAAAAATGATTTTGCCAGATTTTTTCTGTATATACTTTATTGCTATAAATTTTTATTCATATAAGCAAACCTCCTTCTTTAACTGTGTGTTAGCACTATTTTCACAGGTCATCAACTTGGTCAGTTTTAAAAATTACCACGCTATCTAAACATGGTGTTATGCTGATCAGCTGAACATTTTCTATGCTGAGTATCTCATGCTAGGAGCCAAAGGGAGTGCAAAAGTTTACCTTTATATCCTCGCCTGAGTAACTTTATCAAAACCCCAAGTGTGGTCACATTTGAACTTGTTCCACGGGGCATGGATATTGACCTGGTAAGAGAAATATCACTAGTTTTCACAATCTATTGAAAATCCATTTGGGGCGCCTGGGTGGCTTAGTCGGTTAAGCGTCCGACTTTCGCTTAGGTCATGATCTCGCGGTTCATGGGTTCGAGCCCCGCGTCGGGCTCTGTGCTGACTGCCTGCTCAGAGCCTGGAGCCTATTTCAGTCTGTGTCTTCTTCTCTCTCTGACCCTCCCCTGCTCATGCTTTCTCTCTCTCTCCTAGAAATAAATAAAAATAATTAAAGAAAAAAAAAGAGTTCCCAGGACCATCCCTAGTTTCAATAATTAAAAAAAAAAAAGAAAGAAAGAAAATGCATTTGAAAAGAATATTTGTCATAGGAAGTGCAGATAAAGTGAGCTGGAGGGCTAACCTAGCATTCTTTGAGTGTCCCCAGTGTCTCAGGCATGATGCTCATCAACTCACTCCCACGGAAAATGATTTCTGTTCTCCAGTCTTGAGGAACAGGGATTCCTGGGAAATCATACAAAGTGAAATTTTTTGCCAAAGTTAAAGAAAACACATAATAAAGTTCAAAAACATTTCTTCTCTAAAATCACAAAAAGTTCAAAAAGTTGCACACAAAACTTTTAAATCAACTAAACTCTAGAAATAATACTGCAATCACTTTGGAAGTGCAGATATCATATTGAGTTAAATACTATTCAAATAAATTAAATTAAATACTATTCATTTCCCTTAAGGTGTTTATTCAGAAGGGAAATTGCTGGATCAGGTGATACTTTAAATTCTTTGAGGCGCCTCCATACTGTTGTCCATAGTTGCTGTGCCCATTGACATTCTCACCAACAGTGCAATTACCTGATGCTTAGTGATGTTCAGCATCTTTTCACGTAGCTGTGGGCCATGGGTATGACTTTTTTGGGAAAATGTCTATTCAGATCCTCTGCCCATTTAAAAAATTTTTTGAAAGTTTATTTATTTTGAGAAAGAGAGAGAAAAAGAGAGAGAAGGAGACTGAGAGAGAGAACAAGCAGGGGAGCAACAGAGAGAAGGGGAGAGAAAATCCTGCACTGTTAGTGCAGAGCCCCATATGTGGCTCAAACCCACAACCTGTGAGATCGTGGCTTGAGGTGAAGTCAAGAGTCTGATGCTTAACCAACTAAGCCACTCAGGCACCTCTCTTCTGCCCATTTATAATCAGACTGTTTTTTTTTTTTGTATGAATTCATTATTTACTTTGAATATTAACCCCTATGTTGTTGTGCCTTTTTCTTTTCTTTTCATCCATTCATTTTTTTTTTTTAATGGTTTCCTTTGCTGTGCAGAAGCTTTTCAGTTTGAGGTAGTCCCACTTATTTAGTTTTGCTGTTGTTGCCTTTGCTTTTGGTGTCAAATCCAAAATCTCATTGCTAAGACCAGTGTTAAGGAGTTTGCCACGTATGTTTTCTTCCAGGACTTTTATGGTTTTGAGTCTTATGTTAACGTCTTTCATCCACGTTGAGCTGAATGTTGTGTATGATGTAAGCTAAGAATGCTGTTTCATTCTTTTGTGTGTGGTTGTCCAGTTTTCCTAACACTGTTTTTTTTTTTTTAAATATTGACCTTTCCCCATTATATATTCTTGGTTCTTTTATCATAGATGATTTCTGGGCTCTCTTCTGTTTCATTGATGTAGGTGTCTGTTTTTATGCCAATACCATACCATTTTGATTTCTATAGCTTTTTTATATAGTTTGAAACCAGGGAATGTGACATCTTCATCTTCTCTCTCAACATTTCTTTGACTACCTTTGGGTTCTTTGGTGGTCCCATACAAATTTTAGAATTCTTTGTTCCATTTCTGTGAAAAATATCAGTGAAATTTTGATAGAGGCTACATTAAATCTGTAGATTGCTTTGAGTAGTATGGACATTTTAACAATATTCATTCTTCCAACCCATAAGCACAGAATAAGTTTCCATTTATTTGTGTCTTCTCCAATTTCTTTCATCAACCACTTATAGTTTTTAGTGTACAGTTCTTTCACCTCTTTGGTTAAATTTGTTCCTAGATAGTTTATTCTTTTTGATGCAATTGTACATGGGACTGTTTTCTTAATTTCTCTGATAGTTCATTATTAGTAAATGGAAATGCAACTAAATTTTTTTGTATTGTTTGTTTCAAAACTTGTAAACGTCAAATTTAGAAATGTGCTTATTAGTTCTTACAGGTTTTTGGTGGAATCTTTAGGGTTTATTACATATAATATCAAGTTCTTAGCAAATAGAGACAGTTTTATTTCTTTCTTTCTGATTTGGATGCATTTTATTTCTTTTTATTATCTAATTGCTCTGGCTAGGATGCCCAATATTATGTTGAATAAAATTTGTGAGAGAGAGCCTCCTTGCCTTTTTTCTGATCTTAGAGGAAAAGTATTCAGCTTTTCACCCCTGACTATGGTGTTAATCATAGAAAGCCTTCATTATGTTGAGGTACATTCCCTTCTATACTCACTTTATTGAGAGTTTTAATCATGAACAGATACTGAATCTTGCCAAATGCTTTTTCTGCATCTATTCAAATGATTATATCATTATAATCATTCAATTTGTTAACTCAATATATCATTAGTGATTGATTTGCAAATAAGAAGCATCCTGCATCCCTGAAATAAGTCTCCCTTGATCATTTCAATGCATTGTTTAAATCAGTTTACTAATAATTTCTTGAGGATTTTTGCATCTATATCCATAAGAATATTGGTCTTTTCTTAATTTTCTTTCTTGTGGTGTCTTTGTCTGGTTTTAGTATCAGAGTAATTCAAATGTTTTGAACTGTTCCCTCTTTTTTTTTTTTTTTTTGGTGAAAAAGCTTGTCAAGGATTGGTACTAATTTTTCTTAAATGTTTGCTAAAACTCACAACTGAAGCTATCTGGTCCTTGACTTTTGTGTGTTGGGAAATTTTTGATTAAAGATTCAATCTCCTTACTAGTAATTGATCAGTTCAAGTTTTTTAATTTCTTCATGATTCAGTCTCAATAAGTTGTATGCTTCTAGAAAGTTATCCATTTCTTCTAGGTTGTCCAGTATGTTGGCACATAATTATTCATGGAAGTTTCTTATGATTCTTTGTATTTCTGTCATATCCATTGTAATGTCTCTTCTTCATTTCTGATTTTATTTGAGACATCACTCTTTTTTTTGTTGGTGATTTTAGCTGAAAGTTTCTCAATTCTGTTTATCTTTTCAAAAA
The DNA here is from genome assembly GCA_017311185.1 of Proteles cristata cristata. Lineage (NCBI taxonomy): Eukaryota > Metazoa > Chordata > Mammalia > Carnivora > Hyaenidae > Proteles > Proteles cristata. The sequence goes on from JAESUZ010004892.1 coordinate 490,810, forward strand.
TATAGCTCTTAGTTTCATTGACCTTTTCCATTGTCTTTTTTGTATTTTATTTATTTCCACTCCTGATCTTTGTTATTTCCTTCCAGTGTTATTTTTCTAATTCCGTGAAGTGAAGAGCTAGGTTGTTTATGTAAGGTTTTTATTTCTTAATGTAGGCATTTATTGTATGAACTTCTTTCTTATAATTGCTTTTGCTGAATCACAGGCATTTTGGTGTATTATATTTCCATTTTCATTTGCCTGGAGATGTTTTCTGATTTCTGTTTTAAATTTTTGTTTGACCTATTGAGTAGCATATTGCTTATTCTCCATACATTCCTGGGTTTTCTAGTTTTCTAATAACTGATTTCTATTTTCAGCCAATGTAGTCAGAAAAGAGGCTTGACATAACTTCAATCATCTTAAATTTATTAAGTTTCATTTTGTGGCTTAATATGTGATCTATCCTAGCCAATGTACCAGGGGCATTTAAGAAGAATGTGTGTTCTGTAGCTTTTGGATTGAATGTTCTGTATATGTCTATTAAGTCCATTTGGTCTAGTGTGGTATTTAAGGACAATGTTTCCTCTCCATTGATGAGAGTGAGGTATTAAAGTCATCTATTATTATTATATTGCTGTCAATTTTCTATTGAGATCTATTAATACTTGTTTTGTATATTTAAATGTTGCTATGTTGAGTTTATAAATCTTTACAAATGTTATGTCTTCTTGTTGGACTGACCCCTTTATAATCATATAATGATCATTTTGTCTCATTAAAATCTTTTTCTTAAATTCTATTTTTTGAGATATAAGTATAGACACCCCAATTTTCTTTGGTGTCCATTTGCATGGAGTATCTTTTTCCATTCCTTCACTTTTGACCAATTTGTGTTCTTATGTCTGAAGCAAATATCTTATAGCAGCATATTGCTGGCTCTTGTATTTTCTTCCATTACACCATTCTATAACTTGATTGCAGAATTTAGTCCATTTACATTTAAAATAATTATTGATGGGTATGGATTTATTGCCATTTTTCATAGTTTTCTGGCTGTTTTGTAGTTCCTGCATTCTTTTCTTCATCCCTTGCTCTCTTCCTTTATGAGTTGGTCAATTTGTATAATGGTATGCTTAAATATTTTATCTTTATCTTTTTTTTAATCTCCTGTAGGTATTTGCTTTGTGGTTACCACGAAGCTACACAGAACTTATATTTATAAAAGTCAACTTTAAGTTGATAACAACTTAAGTTTGAACACATTCTAATGCTGTATATTCTTACTCCCCTGTCAAAGTTTTATGTTTTTGATGTCACAATTTTTTTTTTTTTTTTTTTTTTTTTTATCTTGTGTTTGATTGCTTTCAGTAAAATTTTAGGTTGCTAAAAACTGGTATTAAAGTAGGCCATTATATTTAATGAATTTAACTTTGTATTTGAATTATGGTTTAGATCTTTATCTTGTCATTTTAGTAATACAATAACTCCTCAAAAACAAACACAAAGTATTATTATTTTAAATAGTCCAATAAACATATTTTGTGTTCTCTCTAATGTAGTTGGGTTTTGTTTAGTTTTAATTTTTTTTAATGTTTATTTTTGAGAGACAGAGAGAGACAGAGAATGATTTGGGGAGGAGCAGAGAGAAAGAGAGAGAGACACACAGAATCCAAAACAGGCCCAGGCTCTGAGCTGTCAGTACAGAGCCCGATGCAGGGCTCAAACCCATGAACTGTGAGCTCATGACCTGAGCTGAAGTCATCACTTAACCGACTGTCACTCAGGTGCCTTTGGTTTTGTTTTGTTTTATATTTTGGACTTAATTTTATTTTTAGTTCCCCTTACCTGACAGTCATTTCACTCGTGAGAGAGGAAACATGGTATAGTTTATGTTAAGCTGTTTGATATATGCATCTCAGTGGCTTCTCAGTGTCTTTTTCTTAGGAGAAAACTAAAGATCTGAGTGGTTTAGCCTCTACCTAATTCCCTAACTTCTAACTAATCCTAAGCCTCCTCTACTCTTTCTAGTCATAATGATGTTTCTGTAGTTCTCATATTCTCCATGTTTCTTACCACAACATCAACTTTACAGATGCTTTCTTTCTACCCTAGATTCTCATTTTTATGGCTTTAACCTCAGCTCAGCTTACTGTATATTCTCAGGGATGTCTTGAATAATGAACAAGAGCAGGTCAAACCCCTATATTACAGGCAAGATACAACAAGATCATAGTTACACCTTTATATTTCACATATGCCTGCTTCATTCATCTCTGTTTCTCTCTTATTATTATATTCCCAGGACCTAGCAAGCCTAGAATACTGCCTGGTAATGGTCTAAAGATGTTATTACTTTGAGAGAATGATTAGTATATATGGTATCCGTCTACGTATCGAGGTTTAAGAAGATAATATATTATCTATGAAGATAATGTTGGGATGATTCAAGAGGGATTGTAGTTTATAAAAACAGCTTTATTCTTTCCTTACCCATACTGCTTGTTCAAATTCAATCTATGAGGCTAGTTCTTTCTCATTTGGATGAACTGTTGAGCAGGACTTCTGAATTTTCTGGGCACTAAGATATGAAATCTCCTCCAGTCACTTCAAGCAACAAAAGCAATCTCTGAAAAATTAAAATGTATAGTGATTTATTAATCCAAGTCTAAGCTTCACTTAAAACTTCTGTTCTCCTTTAAGTATGTTGTGAGATAGAGGAGATCCTGGGGTGGGAAAGAGGTATGTGACTGCCATTTCTTAGCAGTAGATCCCTTTTCTGAGCTTGGAAGCTATTTAAAGCAGATTAATTCCTACATGTAAGATTTTGGAGACTAAGAATTCTCTATAGGTAGGGCATGTCATTTGCAGTTCTGTATTGTGGGTGATGATTGTTCTGACTGTAATTTTTTATATCTCACCTTTCAGTCCTGGTTCTTACGGTTTCATCTTCAACACTGTGTTGAGATCCTTTTTTCAACCCGAAGGACCAGAAAGAATAGTTAGCAATAAAAGAAGACAGAAAACAAGTCAGGGATGAAGAGAAGAAGCTATTGTAGTTGATTCTAAAGCAGTTGATAAACAAATATAATCTCAGAAGTCCTGCTGATATATGTAATTTCTCTGCATACAAACAGCATTTAATTTTATTCTTTTTCTTATTAGGAATGCTTGGCTGCGTAAGTGGGTAGACCATACAACTCTTGTTCTCTGGGTTGTAAGTTTGAGCCCTGTGTTTGGGTATAGAGATGAGTTAAATATAAAAATCTTTAAAACTTTTTATTAAAATAAATTTGATGTATAAATTTGTGTAAGTTTAAGGTATACAACATGTTGATTTGATGATGTATATATAGCATATATTATATTTAATTTATATATCTAATATAGTTATAACATTTACATATATTTACAATATATGTGTACATTTACAATATGTTTAAATTTATATTGTAATATAATTGTACCATTAGAAACTCCATCAAGTCATATAATTATTTTTTGTGGTGGAAATAACTAAAGTCTAGTCTTAGCAAATTTTATCTCTGGGATTTATTTACAACTAGTTGCCAATGCGGAGTCTTAAAGCATCTCCTGTCTTTCTCCCCAACCCAACCCCAGAGTCCCAGTAACCACCATTTTACTTTCTGTTTTTATGAGTTTGGCTTTTTAAAATTCCATGACAATTTTCTTTTAAACATTTTTAGACTGGCTCAGATTAAAACAGATTGCAGTTTGATTTAGTTCAAAGCTGTCTAGACATAATGACTACCCTCAAACCCACCACCACTAAAAGTGTGTGCACTTTATTTGCAAAGCACATTTAAACTGATTTCAGATAATTTGTAATTGGATTGTTAACTCACTTTGACAAGAAGCAATTGATTAGAGTAAGCCAATTTGTCTCTTTTAATAGACTAAATTATGCTTTGATGGAACACTTGTGGTTAACTTGCTCTGTAAAAAGTGGTTTGTCTCTTAGCTTATTTTCTGACACCAAATAATTGCCCTAATATAAAATTTACTCTTTGCTTTCAATCCTAACTGACTTAAATTCCAATATATTTGAATTCTGGAAGTTGATTCTAAGAATAAGGAAAAAAAATGCTTCATTCAATAGAAACTTGAATCTGACCTTGTGTTTTTGTGTTTTGTTTTGTTTTGTTTTTTTAGAATGCAAAGCAAAGGGAGTGAACATCTTGTAAACATGGTTTTATAAAAGGGAGAGAGAAGGACTATGTGTGTGAGTGGACCCAAGCAGAACCAGGGGTAGGTCAGGCAGTGCAGTACATACATATTAAAAATGAACTGAGTAGGCAGGAGGTTGACAAGCTCTAAAGCAGATGAGAAAAAAAAAAAAACTTGGCTTACTCTAACTCTGTGCTTCTAGATAGGTTTTTATGTAAGGAAGCTAATTCTGGGTCTTACATTCTTTAAAGGGTCCTAAAATTGCTTGCTTCCTATTTGTTTGCTTGAATACTCAGAAAAAAAAAATCTTTGACTCTCTCACCCTACTTAATCACTCAGAAATGCAGACCTGAGGGGGAGGCACATAAAGACACAGCTACCAAAGTTAGTCTCAAGTGACAGTTTTCAGGGGGGAGTGGGCACTCAGCATGATGTTTAATTTAGAGCAATTGACAAGCCATCCAGAATGCAGTGTGAGACAATTATTTACAGTAAGGTAAACTGTGCTACCTGAGGAATCTGCCCTAAAATGCAATTCTTTTCCCAAGCACCCCCCTAAACACACCCTGTGCTTTTCAATGTATTTATTTTTGAAAAGCACTGCGAGGTAGTAATTGCTTCCAGTTGTCTTTAAATTCACTTGAAGCGTTAACCATTTGCTAAATCTGGAGCAGCTGGAAAAAAATATATTGAACTGTGAGAGGCGCTACCAAATTGGGTTCCTAAATGCATGAGGATATTCTGAGTTTCAGCATTGCTGCTTCGGTTTTAAGGAAAGTCAATAATTGAAGATCTGTCAGAAAGATAGGGAAGGCAGCTTGCCTTACCTGCTTTTGCACAGGAAAGTGCCCTAGCCCTCCACCCAGACTACGTTCTAATGTTATTTGTCTTTGCCAGAGAGTTTTGCGGTAGGCAGAATGATAACACCCCCAACCCCATCAAAGATGTCCACACTTTAATCTCTAGAACCTGTAAAAATGCTATTTTATATGGCAGAAAGGGAGTTTGCAGAATTGATTAAGTTAAATGCCTAGAGATAGGGAAATTACCCTGGACTATTCAAAGGATCCTCATGGAATCACAAGGGTCCTTAAAATCGGAAGAAGAATGCAGAAGAGGGAGACAAGAATTATACAAGACTCTCCACATTTGTTGCTGATGCTGAAGACAGGGGAAGGTGGCCATGAACAAAGAATGTGAGCAGAAGCTGGAAAAGGCAAAGGAGCTAATTGTTTCCTAGAGCTTCCAGAGGGAATACCATCTTTCCAACTCCTTGATTTTAACTCTGTGCAGGACTTGTGAGCCCTGGAGCTACAGGTGAATACATTTGTTTTGTTTTAGGTCATCAGTTTGTGTTAAATTAGCAAGGCAGCTCTCAGAAACTACTATAGGAGCTCCCTCCCTTTTTCTTACCTTGTGCACACAGAAGTAACCAACAGCTAGTCCCTAGGTTAAACTTACCACCCAACCCTGAACTCAGCATCAGAATCTGGGGAATTCTGTTTCATCAACCTTGAACTTCATCAGCGCTTCCTCAAGCGCCCTTGAACTAACCTTGGCGCTTGGATACAAATATATTAACTCAACAAATATTTATTGGGTACGATCAAGCTGTCTTCTAGATGCTGCTGGCAAAAGTAAATGCAAGGTCTTCAGAAAGATCACAGTATATATCACCAATTTAAAAGAACATTTAATGACACTTCCATTCTTTGACACTATTCATGTAACCCTAAATCCTTTCAAATATGGCCTCACTAGCCTTAAGATCAGTAAAGAAAATAATTACTTAAAAACGTTTCTTTGGGGGCACCTGGGTGGTTCAGTCAGTTAAGCATTAAACTTCTGCTCAGGTAATGATCTCACAGTTTGTGGATTCAAGCCCCACATTAGGGTCTGTGCTGACAGCTGGGAGCCTAGAGCCTGCTTCAGTTTCCCTTTCTCTCTGCCCCTCTCCCACTGCCACTCTGTCTCTGTCTCTCACTCTCTCACAAAAATAAACAAACATTAAAATTTTAAATTTAAATTTTTTTAAAAAAAAAGCTTTCTACAAAACCATCAAACAGAGGAGTAACAGAAAGTAGCTAATAATTTTCTCCTACTCCAAAACAACCTTTTGGGATGAGATAGTCTTGTCACCACTGTGATATAGTAGAAGGAATTCAGAGGTGTTAGGTAACTTGTTAATGATCATACAGCTAGTAATTTGCAAAGATAGATCTGGGTCTATCTGCATCCAAAAATAGAATGCCCGCCACTTCACCACACTGACTCCAATTTTATGACAGTGTTGCTAAAAACTTATCACCGCAGGATGTTTTACATAGGGAAATGGAGAAGTATATTGTGATTCATACTACTTCTCTTCCAAGCCTATCTATATTCCTCTTGGGTTACTGTGGATATCAAAAGGGATATGGGAAATGTCTACAAGTCATAAAGCACTATTGCCTTCACTCAGACACTCATATTATTCTATGGCATATTAAAAGGGGGGAAATTTTTTTAAATTAGAAACTTCCACAAATAAAAATCTCTTTGGCTGATTAGTCCACTTAGTTATAATTAGCCTTATTACATATGTTCCACAAGTATTAAAATAAGTAACTATAAAACAGCTAATATGCATTAGCTATTTATTATGTTCTAGCCACTGTGTTAAAAGCTTAATGCACATTATTTCATTACATAATTACAATAAACCCAAATGATAGTTTGGGCATTTGTTTTTAATTATTCTTATCCTGAAGATCAAAAAAGTGAGATTTTAAGTTCAATAAGTCACTCCAAGCCATACAGATAGTGTTAAAGATGGGTTTCAACCCATGCAGTCTGAGTTTACAGCTCCAAAGCCACATTGAAACATAGGCTTAGATTCATGTTTTATCTTCATGCAAACCACTTAATAGTTAATTACAGCATTAAGCTCTAAGCTGGAAAAAAGATGATATATAAATAATTATCATTGATCCTAAGGGTCCTAGAAAGATATTTTAGGCAAATAATTTGAATTAATTGATCCTGTGGTGAATGAAGTTCAAAGCACTCATTGTAGTGTAATGATATTGCAATGTTTATCTCAGATGCAAAAAGTAATTAGTCTTATTCTAGTTGTATATGAAGTCACAAACTAGGACTGGAAATACCAGCTGAAATATGGCAGCATCAAGTCATACTTTTACATTGTTCCTCCTAGAATTAATCTAAGATAACCAAGACAGTAAAACAAAACAAACAAAAAAACAACAAAAACAAAACAAAACACCTGAATAATCAACCTCCAACGAGATTACATTTTTATTTATTTTCTATATTTATTTATTTATTTTGAGAGATAGAGTATGTACATGAGCAGGAGAGGGAGAGAGAGAGTCTTAAGTAGGCTCTATGCTCTGGGAGATCATGATCGGAGCAAAAATCAAGAGTCAGTCGTTTAACCATCTGAGCCACCCAGGTTCCCCGACAGAATTTTTAAAACATGGACCACAAAATATGAGAAAAGAAAAGTAAGAAATAAAAGCTATTGAAGCTAAAATAGAAGTGCTTGGAGACACTCAGAAAAGATAAATATGGTTGTAGATTTCAGAAAAAGTCAATGGATCACCCCTATACATAGGAAATAGTACAGTGTGAGGCTGATGAGGAACACTTCTTTGATTCCTAGTTAAAATAGAATCTCAAGAAGCAGAGAAGATAGACGAATGAAAACTCACAGAAAAGCCGTGTTTTGAAAGAGGAATGTACATACTATATTTGTCATGGGTGGAGGACAGTAACTTTATGTTGCAGACAATGCTGCAGTGACAGTTTAAAGTTGCATTGGAACAATACAGTGTTAAGACATACACTAAGCCCTGTGAATGAAGGAGAATTACTACTTGCCCACAACACACAACTCTGACTCATTCAACATACAAAGCTCTTAGAAAAAAATAAAACCAAAATTGTTTAAAAATGGGGCGCCTGGGTGGCTTAGTCGGTTGAGCGTCCGACTTTTGCTTGGGTCATGATCTCGCGGTTCGTGGGTTCGAGCCCCGCATCGGGCTCTGTGCTGACTGCCAGCTCAGAGCCTGGAGCCTGTTTCAGGTCTGTGACTCCCTCTCTCTCTGGCCCTCCCCTGCTCATGCTGTCTCTCTCTCTCTCTCTCTCTCTAGAAATAAATAAAACATTAAAAAAAATAAAATAAAAATAAAAATAACTTACTAGAAGGTTATATATATATATATACATATATATATATATGTATGCAGGAATGTGTACATGCCACGAAAAGACCTGAGAAGATACTAAGCTCATAGAAAAAGCATAAATGTAAATCTTCATCAAGCGATTGTTTCTTAGATGTGAAACCGAAACCACAATTAATCAACAACATGTCTTAAAAAATGAACTTTATTAAAGACAGACTTTATTAAAATAAAAACTTTGTTCTTCAAAGGACATCATCAACTAAATAAAAGGACAAACCACAGAATGGGAAAGTGTATTTACATATCACATATCTGGTAAGAGTCTAGAAACCAAATGCATAAAAAATGCTGACAAATCAGCAATAAAAAAGAAAACCCAATTTTATAAGGTATAAAGAATTTGAATAGACATCAAAGAAAACTACAAAAGGGGCGCCTGGGTGGCTCAGTTGATTAAGCCTCCGACTTTGGCTCAGGTCATGATCTCACAGTTTGTGGGTTTGAACCCCTCCTTGGGCTCTGTGCTGACAGCTCAGAGCCTGGAGCCTGCTTCAGATTCTGTGTCTCCCTCTCTCTCTGACCCTCCCCTGTTCATGCTGTCTCTCTCTCTCTCAGAAATAAATTAAACACATTGAAAAAACTTTTAAAAGCTACAAAAATGGCTTATAAGCATATGAAAAGGCACTCAATATCACAATTAGGGAAATGCAAATCAAAATTACAAAGAGATGACATTTCACATCCATTAGGATGGCTATCATTAAAAAGATGACAATAACAGGTTTTGGAAAAGATACGAAAAAACTGGAACCTGTGAGGAATAAATTTAGGAATTCCCTGAGCTTGCACCAATGGGCTAACCAGGCTTAGAGGTGGAAAGCCTCCACAGGGCAAAGGCACCCCCAGCAGAGAACAAAGCGCAGAGCAGAAAGTTGCTTCCACAGGGTGACTGTACCTGAGAAAAGGTAGGGGCAGAAAGCTGCTGCAGCCAGGCAAAGAGCCCAGAGCTAGTTAGTGCAACGAAACAAAACAAAACAAAACCAATCCCCAAAACCCTGTTAACCCTGAGGTAGCATGCTCTATCTGCCTTTGCCCCTAGACAAGTTAAGATGAACAGACGTGGTGCCTGGTGCCTGCAGTAAACAGCCGTCTGCTAGGTGCTGGGACTTTGATTTGTATTGACCCAAACCTCTAATACCACATGCCTTCAAAAACCCCCTTTCTCTCACACACATGAGTTAATGATCACTGTTTAATTCTCTCTTTCTGCACGTCCATCACATATATGAGCCTTCCGATCCTAATAAAAACAGAGCAAGGACCCTAACTCGGGGCTCTTGTCTCCTCCTGGACATTAACTACTTTATTCTTTAATTCTACATTCACTCTCTTGCTGGAAAGAGAGAACTCCAGACTCAAAGTCTGCAACAGTAATGCTCACAAATTTTCAACAGGAATTCAAAATAGTGCGATATTCTGGAAAATAGCCAGTTTCTCAAAAGTTAAACATAGAATTTCATTATGTCTCAGCAGTTCTGTTCCCAGGTATTTAACCTACAAAACAGAAACATATGTTCACACAAAATCTTCTACATGAGTGTTCATAGTAGTGTTTATAAATAATAGCCCAAAGTGGAAACAATCCAAATGTATATTGACTGATGGATGAATAAACAAGCTGTTGTACATTCATTAATAAAATAAGGTTTAGACAGAAGAAGGAAGGAAGTGGAGATACGTCTAATAATATGGATGAACCTTTAAAGCATTATAAGTAAAAGAGGCTACACACAAAAGTTCATCCAGTGTATGGTTCTAAATACCCAAACTAAGCAAATCCATAGAAACAGAAAGTGGATTTGAGTTCCCAGGGTCTGGGGGACGGAGTAAAGAGAGTTGAGTGCTAATGTGTATGGTTGATAAAAGCACTAGAAGGGAACAAAGCTTTGTGAATATACTAAAATTCATTGAATTGTACAGTTTAAAAGAGTAAAATTTGTGGTATATGATTTAGATTTCAATTTTTAAAAAATATGAGAAAATATAAAAATATGAGGATAAGTGGAACTCAAGTACACAATGAGGGTGTCCAAGGAGAGAACTAGAAAAATGAAACAGAAAAACATTATATACATATGCTATTGAAAAAACATTTCCATATGCAATTATTTAAATATTGATATTTAAAAGAAATACTGTATATGTATATATATAAGGAGGGGAAAATGACACCCAGCAAACCACACGAAAATAAACTCATGGTTTACTTAAAAAATAATAATTTGAATGTTTACATAAAATATTATACTTCCTGTATGGAAAGAAGGCAGGACCTGGCTATACATACATTCTCAAGGCTTGACAACCTTAGAGGAATACCCACAAAATCTTCAGAGAAAGAAAGAATGGTCCAAGAATTTCACACCTCTCCAGGAGACAGTGTAAGCACAAAGTAAAAATAAAAGAAAAAACTACACAGGCATATGAGTGCCCAGGGAGCACTGTTACTATAAGTAATCGTTTTATTTTAAATTAAAAATTTTTTAACGTTTATTCATTTTTGAGAGTCAAAGAGAGACACTGTGTCAGCAGGAGTGGGGGGCAGGACAAAGGGAGAAGGAGACACAGAATCTGAGCTGTCAGCACAGAGCTTGACGTGGGGCTCAAACTCACGAGCCGTGAGATCATGACCTGAGCAGAAGTCAGGTGCAGAACTGACTGAGCCATCCAGGTGCCCCAGCATAAGTTATTCTTATGGAAACTTCTGGAGAATGAACCTCAGCCAAATAATGAGTGAATTGCTGTGGCAAAATTTCAGTATTGAGTATTGAGTACATGAATTATTTGACTATAGTCTAAAATAAATATAGGAATTATGGTTACAAAAAATATAAAAATTATAGCCACTAACAATATAAAAATGATATAAATTGGAAGGGGAAAAAAGGTAAGAGTTTCTGTATATCTCTGGTTTTCTAAATGTTTTTAAAACAGCTGGTTGACAAATATAGTTAAAAGCTGGTAAGCTATATGTTAGATATGTAGATATATTTGAAATTATGAGATAAAACAAAGAAAAACAAAAAAAATGCAGTTAAATATGTTGATGGAGAAAAAGAAGAAAACCTTGTATACAGGTCTTTTTCTGAAAATCCTATAAGTTGTCAAGACTATAATATTTAAATAATCATTTACTTAATCTGAATATGAGGCAACATATAATCTACCTTCTTCTGTACTGTGTGACTGATCATATATTTTATTAAAGTAGTATTAGTGTGTTTAATTCTGTATGTTAATATGTAATACATGGTATTATAAGCACTATGTTATCTTTCTAAAATTCTAAAAATGTTCAACTCTGAACAAGTGGCTATAAGGGTTTTCCTTAAGAAAGGTTTATATTAATATCATCATCATTTAGATTAGAAAATACAGGTATTAACTCAAAAGATTTAAAGATATTTTTTAAAGTTATGATTACCTTAGGGACACCTGGGTGTCTCAGTCAATTAAGCTTTCGACTCTTTATCTCAGCTCATAGGGTCATGATCTTACAGTCATGGGACCAATAGCATGGAGCCTGCTTAGATTCTTTCTCTCTCTCTCCTGACTCTTCCCTGCTTACTCTCTCTCTTTATCTCTGAAAATAAATAAATAAACTTTTTTAAAAAGTTATGATTACCTTAGATATCTACTGGAACAAGTAGTAATACCTCACAAAACTGTAAAGAAGAAAATTCAGAAACATGTAAAATACATATTTTTTTTAACATTTATTTATTTTTGAGAGAGAGAGAGCACAAGCAAGAGAAAGAGGGTGACACAGAATTCAAAGCTGGTTCCAGCTCCTGAGCTATCAGCACAGAGCCTGACATGGGGCTTGAACTCACAAACCATGAGATCATGACATGAGCTAAAGTCAGATGCTTAACCTACTAAATTATCCATATGTCCCAGTAAAATATATTTTATTTTATTATTCTTTAAAAAAAATTTAATGTCTATTTTTTTTTTTTGAGAGACAGAGAGAGCACGAAGCAAGGAGGATCAGAGAGAGAGACACACACACAGAATCTGAAACAGGCTCCAGGCTCTGAGCTGTCAGCACAGAGCCCGATATGGGGCTCCAACCCACAAACCATGAGATCATGACCTGAGCTGAAGTCAGCCACTTGACTGACTGAGCCACCCAGGTGTCCCTGTAAAATATATTTTAAAAGCTATAAAAAAGGAGTCACAGGAGAACATATGAGCAAGGAAATAATATCAAATGTATATATTATACATAAACAGATATAAATGAACTAAACTCAGATGATAAATAATTAAAAATAGAATTTAAAGTATAACTTAAAGTTGTAGACAAGTGATATCCACAAAACAAAGAAACTCAAAAAGTTTGTACAAAAAACATTCTAAGCAAATGAAAGCAAATAAAAATGCAAACATCATAGTTTGAATAAGGTATGTGATCGAAATGAGGATTACAAATAAAGAAATAAATAACTGTTACAAAGATGGACACTTTACAGTGATAAACTTCATATCCACAATGCAGATATAATAGCTATTATAACCTGTGTCAGAACAGCATAGCATCAGTGTAAAAGCAACAAGTATAAGAAGACAAGGAAAAACAAAAAAATAGGAGTTGGATAAGACAAATTCACCCCTCTCAATTGTGGCTGATGTAAGTGATCAAAAATAACTGTTACAGAAAACCAAAAATAACTAATAACTGATTAATCAATACAGTAGGCAAATGCAAACATAACCACTGTACAAAAGCATTCCCTGGAATGTAGGTGGCACATGTAATTTTCTTCTAGCAATAAAATATGACTAAGGTGATAGGTTTTGCTCCTGTGATTTGTTACCTTATATGGCAAAGGTGAAGTTATTTTGCCAGTTAAATAAGGTCCCAAATCAATTGCCCTAAACTTAATCAAACATTATCTGGGGTGGACCTGACCTAATCAGGCAAGCCACTTGAAAGAAAGCTTATAGGGCAGAGAACCAAGAAGTCAGTCACAAAGATGCTCTACCTCTGGCATTAAAAAAGCAAGCAAGCGTGCTAGGAACTTCCCATGAGAGATTACTGCTTTAGCCACCCTGAGTCAACAGAATAAATCTCCATTCAAAATTTGCTTCCAATATTAAGACTGGTAACACCACACACATACCAAGAGAGTATGAAAAGTTGTGTTACTTACATAACTGAGGCTTTATGGTGAAAGAAGCATGGGCCTCCCATGATGCTCCAAAAATGGCTTGAGAAAGCAAGGAAAAGGGTCTGGCTGGCTTGAGAAGTTCTCAGTGTGATCCGGAGATGGAACCAGTGTGCAGGCTCCCATTCGTGAGAAGGGACCCAGCATGGTTTGAATCTTCCCTAGTGGCAGAAAGGGAACATGCAAGCTTTCCTTTCTGCTTTCCCAGATGTGGGGCAGATGCAGAGGAGGGAGGCAAGATGCTTTGCAGCTGTCAGCAAACCTCAGAAAACTGGAGTCAGACTTATCAAAATCCACCTGTGATGTTTCACGGAGGACTGAAACATGCCATTTCTATGTGATTAAACTCAAACGTAAGTTTGAGTAAGTAAGTCATTACGTTGCTGTGTGGGGCCTGAAGCCTGGGGTTAGGAGGGAAGGTGCCTTGTAAACTGGTACAGCCCCTCTGGAAAACAGTGTGGAGGTTCCTCAAAAAATTAACAATAGAACTCCCCCATGACCCAGCAATAGCACTGCTAAGAATTTACCCAAGGGATATAGGAGTGCTGATGCATAAGGGCACATGTACCCCAATGTTCATAGCACCACTCTCAACAATAGCCAAAACATGGAAAGAGCCTAAGTGTCCATCAACAGACGAATGGATCAAGAAGATGTGGTTTATCTGTATGATGGAATACTACATGGCAATGAGAAAGAATGAAATCTGGCCTGTGTAGCAACATGGATGGACCTTGAAGGTGTTATGCTGAGTGAAATAAGTCAGGCAGAGAAGGACAGCTACCATATGTTTGCATGTATGGGAGGATTTGGAGGAACTTAACGGAGGACCGTGGGGGGAGAAGAAGGGGGAGAAATAGTGGAAGAGAGGGAGGGAGGCAAACCATGAGAGACTCTTGTATGCTGAGAACAAACTAAGGACTGATGGGGTTTGGGAGAGGGAAAGGGGGATGATGGGCATGGAGGAGGGCACTTGTGGGGATGAGCACTGGGTGTTATATGGAAACCAACTTGACGATAAACTATTATAAAAAAAAAAAAAAGGAGGGGAAGTGCCTATCTGCTGATTGTTTTAAGAGCCCAAAATTGTGCATTCTTAGAAGTGACTCAAGCACTTCAATCTCTCAGTAATGTCTGTAACTGAGGATGTCGAGTGTCCTGTTGAGGCCTTGTAATATAGTTTTAGTAAGTATAAGGACATGTGGGAATTTTATTTATATTTTGAGTCTCTGTAAAGCAAGACGTTATCAGATTTCTTTAACCCAAATGGGGCATCACTTTGGCATTTGCCTGAGTATAAATATGTGTAGACTATGGCCATTGGTGGGCTTGGGCAGATAGTGCTAACATGTCTGCCTGAAGTGTGACCATTTGTGCTAAACCTTGATATCTATCCTTTATCAGGGACATCCTAGTTAAGGGATGAAAACCAAGAGCTTTCCAGTGAGCCCCATCATGTATAAGAAAAGGTGTGAACACCCAGGGCTATTCACTCTATTGAGAGCTTCCCAGGGATCCAAGGGTTCTGGGAGATGAATGACAAGATCCTGAACCCTGGCAACTGGCAAGGGACTGTGGACAGGTGGACTAAGTCAGACATCCCAGGTGTGGCGCCACCCTGTGTTAAGACCTTAGTATCTGAACTTGCAGGCTGCTTCTTCCATGCCTTAAGGTATGTGGGCAGCTGGGTGCAGAAGGTCACAGCTCAGGGGTTATGGGAGGCTGTATCTCTGGGAGAAACCAGTATGTAGCTAGCAATTACACTCTCATCATGTGTAGCAAGGGGCTAAGAACAGTGTTGCTTGAGCAGGTGCCTTTGGGCAACTAGTGGTCCTCATAGAATGTATAAAGAACCCAGAGGCATGACAGGAAGTTTCAAAAGCCTATAGTATAGAAAAAGTGCTTTTTCCCCCCACAGGGTGGGGAGCAATTATGGAAGTACCTGTAGTATTGCAATTTGGTCATATTCTAGAATCTTTTGTTAGAGCGGGCTCCTTTTATTGTGGGATGATTTTCAGATAACAGCATAAATAAGCTTAAGTAAAACTTGTAAATATGGAATATGTTCCCTCTGGAACCCAAATGTCTAAAAGAAGTTGTGAATGCTGAGAAAGTCAGTAACTTTTCTTGACAATCTCAGAGATTGAGTCTTTCTTGATTTACCAAAAAATTTTTAAGAATTTAAGCAACTTAGGGAGTCTTGTACTATTAGGCTCCAGTTAGTCTTTCCAGCTTAAGAACAGACCAAATTGGGTGGTTAGTTAGAGAATCCATAGACATGTCCCTCTTTCACTAATTAGGTCTTATTTAGTGGGTTTTAATTCTTGAAGGTCTTGTATAATTTACGTCAGACCATACTGTTTTACTGGAGAAAACTCCACAGAATTTCATGTTATATGTCAATTTGTGTCAAACACTTAATTTTACCTTATTACTCATTAGATGAGAGCATCCATGATCACCATAAGGTATCTTAAGGGAATAGGTGTGACCACAGGGAATAGTTCCAATGGTTGAGGTGAGGCATTATCTGTTTGGTCTCTGACTTATATTCAAGAATGCCCAAGAATTGTAGGGAGTACCTTATTTAAATTTAGTGACATTACAAGTGAGCTCGAGCTCTGATATTAATTAAGGTCATAAAGGTTTGCCAATTGATGCATTATAGCACATATTAAAGTTAATTCAGAATCTGTGGCATAGAAGTACAAGAGCCAGTAATACAGGGACTTTATTTCTTCATTTTTTTAGTAGATTATTTTGAATTGGATATATTTCAAAGTGTTTTTTCTCTGCTATATTTACAGATTTCTTCATCAGAAAGCCTGAAATGAGTATCTTGGGTTAGGGATGCCCTCCAAGACAATGGCTACTTTATAGGGTTGAAAGACCCTGGTCTTAAATCAGATTTTCATTAACTCTGTTGTGCCACAGGATGCCATGGTGTTTCCCTCTATGACCTAGGAATCAAAATCCAGGCATGGGCAGCAGCAGTAGCAAAAATATTTAGGGTCCTGGTAAGTCAGCTGCTCTCGAGTTTGGGTATCAGCACACCACCTAGTGGCTGCATTTTCACAAGCAACCACCCAGTGAATAGGCCTATATCACACACAGGGTGAAGTCTTTTCCCTGGCCACTATGTAGATTGAGGCCAACTCCTGTCTTAGACACACTACCAATTGGTCACATGTTAAGGATTTCTCTCCTAAGCCTAATGTCAGTTAAAGCTACATTCTGAGATACTGCATTAGTCAGGGCTCTCCAAAGAAAAAAGAATCAATAGGAGATCTATCTACATATAGGTATTTGCATATAATAAGGAATTGGCTCATGTAGTTATGGAGGCTGGGAGGCCCCAAGATCTGCAAAGTGAATTGACAAGCAGGAAATCCAGGGGAATAGACGATATTAATTCCAGTCTGAGTCTGCCTGTGAAGGCAGCAAGAGACCAAGGACTGAGGTCAATTTTTTTTTTATTCAGTACTTTATTCAGGCCCTGGAAGAATTGAAGGGGGCACACCCCCATTGGAGAGGTCACTCTGCTTTATTCAGCCTATAGATTAAAATGTTAATGTCATCCAGAACTTGCAGAAACTTCCAGAATAATGTTTTTTTTTTCAGAATAATGTTTCATCAGATAATATTTAACCATAAAATACCATATGGTCCAGTCAAGTTACAATATAAAATTAACAATCACAGATGCATAGGTATGTAATTCCAGACCAAGATACATGACCCAGAGCTACTTTAAGAAGGGCTTTGTTTCTTTATTCCTGTCCCTAAATACCAATTAATTCCTGAAACCTCTGGTATAAAATGGGCTAAATCTAAGACAGAAGCTTGGTAAGACTCAGTGAATGCAGCACAGCACAGCACAGTCGCCAGCTTGCCTTTTAACAGTGGGGACAGTTAGCCGGCCAGAGCATGAGCAGGAAGACCACGTGGCAGTCATCACTGACCCAGCACCCTGCTAATGACGCCAACTATCGTTAACTACCTGGATGCGGAGGATGAAGTCCCCCCGCGCCCCCCACACAGATCAAGAAGGTATGAAGAGATTTATTGCCTACATAATGGAGCCTTTCCCAACAGTGGACTGCCCAAGGTGGTTGGAAAATGGCTTGAGAGAACAGGGAAGGAGACAGACTTGGGGTGTTTCCTGTGATTAGGGGTGGGGCTGAGATGAGATTACTTTATTGGGCAGGGGCTTGGGTGATCTGAATCTCCTGCCAGCGCCAGAAGGGGGCAGTACCCAGGCTCTCAGCTCAGCTTGCCCAGGGCATGGGGCACAAGAGGGAAGTCCTCAGACCTGCAGCCGTAGGAACTGAATTTGCCAACAATCTGAATCGGCTTGGAAGAGGCCCCCAGAGCCCAGACCACCCAGCCTCCCTCTGCTTTGGGGCCTGTGAGACCCTGTGTGCAGGACCCAGCTAAGCTGCTGCAACTTCTGACCCATTAAAACTGCGAAGTCACATGTCTGTGTTGCTGCCAAACCTGAGATAAGTTTCATGCAGCAAGAGAAAAAGGAATGCAATAAGTCACACAATTCTTGAAACCAAAAGTTAAACCTTTTTCTTCTCCTGTAAACATCCATAGAGATGATCACAAAAAATAAAGATATATTAATTTACAACATTATCTGGTAGTAACGGAATATAACTGGGAATTGATGACAAAACTGGAAAACAAAACAATTAACAGCAAGTGGGGTTTTTTAAAATAATTTTTTAAATGTTTATTCATTTTTGAGAGACAGTGACAGAGCATGAGGGAGCGGGGCACAGAGAGGGAGAGAGACTCCAAAGCAGGCTGCAGGCTCCAGGCTGTCAGCACAGAGCCCAGCGTGGGGCTCAAACTCACACACTGTGAGATCATGACCTGATCCAAAGTTGGCACTTAACCGACTGAGCCACCCAGGTGCCCCTTATAGCATGTATATTCTTTTAACTAAAAAGTTAAAATCTCCCGAATATCTTCTGAGTCATAAAGAAAATAAAACAAAAATTATAAATAATATAAAAAGTAACAAAAATTAGAGTACTCTATTAAAAGAGGACTCAAGTACTTCCATTTTGAGCTCAAACTTTGTAATTAACTTCTGTTTTCCAGCTTATCTCTTAACTCAGGCAAAAGGTCTGGGAGCAAAGGGTCCACCTACTGAAACTAAACTGCCCCTTCAGTAGGGACTGTCCTGAGCCAAAGTTTCACCAGTGATCCAGCTCTAGACATTGATCAACCTGACCCTCACTGCTGAAACCACATGGACCCACGGACCTCTGTCCCACATTTTCCTTATGTACACCTGGAAGTAATTTTAGCCCTTTGGGGACAGTCTTTGAGAAAATAGTCCACTGTCTTCCTGGTGTTGGCCTCACTGAAATGAATTCCTGTCTTGTTTCATCACCAATGGTCTCTCCATCTTTGGATCTTGTCACCAGCAAGTGGCCAAACCTGGTCTGTGTGGACCCCAAACCTGTACCCCCACTACAATATCAGAGCTTTGGATCTAGAGCTAATGTTGAAGTAAGAGAAATATTCATAACTTTAAACATTCATGCTATTAACAATTTTCAAGTGGAATAAAAATAAATTAACTTCCAACTGAAGAATTAAAAATAATAGAACAACAAAATAAACCTAAGTAAAGTAAAATGATTGATAATATAAGTGCAAAATTGATAAAGTCAGTCATTTTAGAAGTGTAGAATTTTTAAAAAGAACAAGAGTTAGTTTTTTCTTTTTTTAAAAAAAATTTTAACATTTATTCGTTTTTGAGTTATAGAAAAATGCATGAGGCTGGGAGGGGCAGAGAGAGAGGGAGATAGAATCTAAAGCAGGCTCCAGGTTCTGAGCTGTCAGCACAGAGCTCAATGTGAGACTTGAACTCATGAACCACAAGATCATGATCTGAGCTGAAGTTAGACATTTAATTGACTGAGCCACCCAGGCACCCCAGATATATGCTGTTTTAAAAGGCTGTACCATGATGAATCTCAAAGCAAAATGTTTAAAGGAAAAATATTGGAAATATTCCAGTTATAGGCAAATGCAAGACAAGAGTTTACAATCACTGGCCTAAGGTCATTGCACTGCAAGTCAGAGGTATGTTTTCAAGGAGTAAGATTAAGTGATGTCTCCTCCTCACATTGTGTAACTCTACTCTACTGGTCATTTTTATTTGACACTGCTTGAATAAAATGCCCAACATCATTAAGTAAGAGGAAGAAATGAACTTTAAAAATCATAAAGTGGATGATAAAATAATTATTTATTTACAGATGATATATTTATTTTATAAGTATAAGAAATCAGTGAGGGGCACTGGGTAACTCAGTTGGTTGGGTGCCTGACTTCAGCTCAGGTCATGATCTTGCAGTTCTTGGGTTTGAGTACTGTGTCAGGCTCTGTGCTGACGGCTAAGAGCCTGGAGCCTGCTTCAGATTCTGTGTCTCTGTCTCTCTTTGACCCTCCCCCACTTGTACTCTATCTCTCAAAAATGAATAAACATTAATTTTTTAAATCAGTGAAAAACTGTTATAAATGACATGAAAGCTCATATCTAGGTAGAAAATTAATATACAGGAATCACTAGTCTGCAACACACAAACACAAGTAATCAGAAGAGAAGGTAGGAAAATGTGTAATAAAAAATATCTAAGAATTACTCGCCCCCCAAACACAGGCCATCATGAGTAAAAGTTTGAAACACTACTGAGAGACACAAATGAGGCCATGAACCATGGAAAGACACACTTACCTTGGGGGGAAAATAATTAATTCAATAAAAATGAAAATTCTCTCTAAGTTAATATTGAAAGTTAATGTAGCTCCAATGAAATAATAGCAACATTTTGGAAAGAAAGAAGGGGGAAACGACAAGATTTTTGAACCTCATAGAAATAAGAAAACAAAATACAAAGAATATGTCTAAAGAAATAAGTAAGGAGGGAAAATTGGCTGTGAGCATATGTGGGTAGAAACATTTGCACTAACAACCCTGGACATTGCATCCAAAGCACATATAAGAAGTTTCTAAAGAGGAATGGCTAAGGTCCTTAGATCGAAGGGAGAATGCAGTGGTGAGTTCCCCAGGTTTATTTTTCCTTCATATGTCTCACACTGAATACCGGAGAAGCCAGCAACCAGGACATACACATGGGCAACAAAACCAAACCAAATCAAAAAAGAACAGACAAAATTAAAAGCCCAAAGGAAGCCTGCAGAGTCAAGTCAAAAGACTAGGAAGGGGCATGCTAGCCAGACAGAGTACTTTTGAGAATCATCACTCTGCTACAGCCAGCACTGCAGAGAAACCATGGCCCCACATCCCTCCCTGCCAGCAAACGTGAGTGGGGGCTTGGTTTCCCACCCTTGCAGGTGGTAACGGCCACCCTAAACCCCAGTACTGGTGTTGGAGTAAGTGTCACAGTGCAGAGCCAGTATGTGATGGTTCCCAACCCCCTGGGAGCTTCTCAGGTGTGATTTGAAACTGGCCTCCTTCTTTGGGGCAGGGAGAGAGGAAGAAATGGGTGTTCCAGATGGGAAAGATGGGGAGGTGGCAACTTCGATAAGCAAGGGAACTTCTGTGCGAGGCTTGTCTTGGGCTGCGCAGGATAAGATCTCTGCACCCACCTGTCACATTTTCAGTTTATATAAAGTCCTTGACTGTGCTCGGTCATGCTACCTTCCAACTCCCAGTGCCACGTCACCATCTCAAGGCTGTATCCTTGGAGCAGCCTCCAGGAGTTGGGAAGGCAAACAGAATACACGTTCCAAAGATGGGAAGGAGTGGGGAGCCTCTGATTAGCCAGTCCAGCTGACAGGTCAAACAGCATCCATGTCCTCTGGATGACCTCCCCTAACACTCCACAAATCAGCGACTCACTCACAGTTTCATATGCAGCACACCCAATTTTCTACGTTGAGCTGTCAGCAGGAGTCTCATGAGCATGGAGGTGGCCCTCTGGTAGTACTTTGCTGCAGTAGAAGCAGATGCCACATTAACAACACAGTTTCATGCCAGAGAACACACATTCCCCAAAACCAATCCCAGTGGTTCCCCAAATCAATGACAGCTTTTTTCAAAAGCCCCATGATCTGAACCACTAATGTATTAAATCTTCTAAAATGGGGGTGGATCATTCACAGCATTCAGATATGTCCTTATGTGGTTTCATAAAGATGATCAATTAGCAGCCTCATGGGTATGAACACACAGCATTCTGTTTGGGTAACAATATAGGGGTCTCCTTGTGAGACAGTTATAATGTCCACAGCCATGTTATTTTTTTATAAATATTTTTATTTATTTCCAGGAGAGAGAGAGAGACAGCGTGAGCAGAGGAGGGTCAGAGAGAGAGGGAGACACAGACTCTGAAATAGGCTCCAGGCTCAGGGCTGGCAGTCAGCACAGAGCCCGACATGGGGCTCGAACCCACGAACCACGAGATCATGACCTAAGCGAAAGTCGGACGCTTAACCGACTAAGCCACCCAGGCGCGCCTCACAGCCATGTTATTTTGGAGAACAGCTCTTTATATCAGAAACATTTCAGTGTTCAGTAAGGACAGGTTTTATTATTATCGTTCAAGACTCGCTGTGTGAGGGGCACTTAGGTGGCTCAGTTGGTTAAGCATCCAACTCAATTTTGGGTCAGGTCATGATCTCAGGGTCTTGAGATCGAACCCCACATCAAGCTCAGTGGAGCCTCCTTGGGATTCTCTCTCTCTCTCTCTCTCTCCCCTGGTTGCTCATGTAGATGCATGCTCTCTCCCTTTCTCTCTCTCTCTCAAAATAAATAAACATTAAAAAAAAGACTTGCTGGGTAAATTTAGTAAGTGCTTCTATATATGTTATGACATCCTCCAAGCCAATGGAGGGAACAAAGATGTCAACCAAACATTAAACTAGTGGAAAACAGAATGTGCCCATCTGGCCTTGTGGAGAGGGAGGTTGGCAGATTTTGGAATGTGACCAGGTTGTGCATACCATATATGTTGGGGAGGCAGCACTACCTGGTGTTAGGGGATGCACTGGGAGTGGAGATGTCAGACCAGGATGCCCACCTTCTCCCCGCCTTTCAATGGTGCATGTTCCATTCCAGGGATAGTGCATTTCAACAGGTCAAGCTTGCAGTAGGACAATGGGATCCCAGTGGAGACTGAGTAGTTTCTCCTCATCCAGGGATGCAAAGTAATGTACTCATTGCAAATTCTAGTAGGTAGCTCCTCTCCCAGGTGTGGTGGGGCTTGGTGTTCTCAGCAGCAAAGCATGTTGTGAGAGTCAGGGCAATGGCTACTTCTTGTCACTGCTATACCTTTACAGTGTTGGGTACTTCAGCAGGGGTCCCAGTCTGTCACAGGGAGCAACAGTCCACGCTGCTTGATCATTCAAATGTACTGAAGCTTGGGACAATACGTTAGTCCACCCAGCCAAGGTGCTTTTACATGTTAACAATTTAATCTGCTACTTTAATATTTTATTTTTCTTTTTTACCAACTCCATTGCTTATAGGTGTAGATGAGAAGGAACCTCCATTTAATGCAATGCTCTTTTGTCCCATTTTGCATATCATATCTGAAATGTGACCCTCCTATCATGGTCTTTTTCATGAGAGTATCCATACATAACTCAGCTTCTCTAATCCACTAATGATGGTGGCCCACTTTGTACTTGACACAGGAAAGCTTGGGTTAAGCCAGATGTAGTGTCCACACAAATCACGGCATATTTAGGACCCTCACTCAGAGGGAGGGGGTTACTATCAATTTGTCAATCACTGGCCAGTTGGGAACTCTGGTGGATCGACCCAATCTCCTTTGGCAGTTGCATTGGGCACTGAAACACACAAGGCATTGTGTTACTACTTTAATGAAGTCACTGTACTTCAAGGGCAAATCATCATGCTTGACAACACGCCATCTCACCTGGGCACTGCAGTGGCCACTTTCTATGCACCCAATCTGTTGTACCTATGGAAGGGTCAGTTGCTAAGTTTCTACCCAAGATAGGGCATCAGCTTTTTGATTGCCAGGCAGTGTCAGTTCCTTATGGGCCTGGATGTCTAAAACAGTGAGGACTGTTTCAGGTTCTTGTAGATGGACTAGATAGTCTTGAACTTCTAAGGGCTTATTTATCATCATTTACCCTTTGGCTTTTTACTGTGCAATTCAGAAAGTTAATCATTTTAGAGCAGCCCAACTGTCACTGCAAAGGGAACACCAGACAAACCACTCTGAGTTCATTCAGTCCACAGGCTGCTGTGGTTCCTTCCTTCATGAGAGTCTCCACCTGAAGTAGCACTGCGCACACTGCTAGGAGCTCTCACTCGATAGGGATCTGTCAGACTCTTGCCACTTTCCAGAGCTGGAACCAAAATCCTTGGGGCACTCTCCCTTCTCTGGTCTCAGCCCCAGTGCCAGATACACACCTTCCAGAGCCATACACATCTAACTCTAATCGTAGCCTGCTTGGGGGATGCCCAAAGCTTTATTCTGCTTCACTAGTATTTTTGCCTTCTCAAAGGTAGCTTGCTGCTCTAGCCCTAGTCCCATATGTGCCCTTTCTTTACCAGGAGGTATAAGGAACGGGGACACAATAAAGGGTAAGAAATTAAAGTCCTCCAAACCCAAGATCTCCCCCAAAAGGCTTGGATCTCCTTTACATTTTTAGGATGTGGATAGGCTTGTATCTTATCAAACTCAACTTTTGGAACACTATGAGTCTTACCCAACCAAAGACTTTCCAAACCTTGAAGTGATATCTGAGCCTTGAGTTTTCTGTGGGTTCATCACCCAACCTCCCCCTCACAGATGTTTCAGTAAAGTGTGCAGTGTCTGCAGCAGGGGATGCCTTCACATTAATGTAACAGGCCCACTATACTGATGTGGGGAGAGATAAAGGGGACATCTTGGGTTACCAACTCCTGACATATTCTGGGGATGCACAGGTAGCTTCAGGGAAGCCCTTGTAAAGTTTATTATCATCAGTCCTACATGAAAAAAAAATGATCTTAGCTATATCAGAAACTTGTCAAAGTCTTTTCCCTGAAAATAAAGCACATTTGCAGGAACACTTTTTGTCAAATATTTGGAGTAAATCAGTAAGTGTCAGAAAATGACAAAGGACTTAAAAATGGTTGTGGTGTAAGATATGATATTATTATAAATATATGATATCATATAAGATATGATATTTATCATAAAGCAACTGACAAGGGAATTTATTTCTGTGATGTAGATTTTACATTTATGAATGATAACATTATACCAAGACATATTAGATTTTTAGGAATTTTATATAAACAAACCCTAAAAAATGTTTATCATCACATCTTATTTGAAAATACTTCCCATAACATTTAACATATACAAAAATTACATAGTTGTAGAAAACAGCTCTAAAAAGCAAGAAAACTCAGTTCTTTGAGTAATCAAAGACCTGATAAAACAAAACAGAACCTTTTCTGGGCAGAGTACATTGAAGTAAAACAACAACAACAACAACAAAACAACTTTTATTTAATAAAAAGAAATTTTTTTATTTAATAAAAAAATTTTTTTATTTAATAAAAAAATAATTTTTTTATTAAATAAAAAATAATTTTTTATTAAATAGCAGGCCAATAATCTAAGACAACTTTGTTCTTTTAATAAAAAAGAAATGCAAGTTCTAAATTTGCACCAGTGTACTTTTGATATTAAAATTATTTTCTTTCTTCTTCTTCCTCCCCTCCCTTAACTCTGTGTGCAGTGCTTTGGTCATCTTTTGGAGTGTTTATATTTCAAACTTACGTAAGATTTACAACCTTAAAGGACAGAAAAAGAAGTCCTTTCCTCCTGGGAGCTTTGAGGTAATTGCTATTTAAAATTTTCTTTTGTATGAAGGGTCACACAGCATGAAACATTTCATCCATTTCTTCACAACATCCTCTTTCTTCTCATTTTCCCATGAACTCCACTGCTTCCCATCCCAATCAGGCTGTTACAAGTGCTTGGACCTCAATCTGTGGTTTACGTGCTCTTAGCTTTGCAGAATGGCACATAAATGTTTTCCCTCTTCCAGCTTGTTTGGTAGTCCTGAAGCTAGCAGAGTAGTGGGCACCCACACATCCATCTCTAACCTCAGCTCCTCCAACTTTCTAATCTGAGCTTCAGCCTCTAGCTGGTCATCAGTGGGCAGTGGAACAGCTCATGGGAGAGGCCAGCCCATTGTGGAAAAGTGTTTCTCCTCTTTGTCTCAGTGTGCTCTATGCAGCTCCTCCAACAAGCTCATTAGACCGGTTGGCATTTTCAGGGTGTCCCCATATTCACACAATACTTCACAAGCATCTACATATGGGCCCACCCCTCCCCACATAGAAATCACTGACTTGGGGCACCTGGGTGGTTCAGTTGGTTAAGCGTCTGACTTCAGCTCAGGTCATAATCTCATGGTTCATTGGTTTGAGCCCGGCGTTGAGCTCTGTGCTGACAGCTCAGAGCCTGAAGCCTGTTTCAGATTCTGTATTTCCCTCTCTCTCTGACCCTCCCTTGCTCATGCAGTCTCTCTCTCTCTCTCAGAAATTAATAAAAAACATTAAAAATGAAAAAAAAAAAGAAATCATTGACCAACTCAGGAACTCCCCATGGATACCCCTTCTCCACAACCCATTTCATTTCATCAGTCCCCTGGCTGGCTTGGCCAATCATTTGTTCACAAGCTGTCTGGAGTTTCCTGCCTGTATTCTGAAACTTACCCTTGTATACAGGGTAGGGACAGACAGGAGAAAGAAGCAAACCACTCCAGATTGGTAGGTGACAGTTTTAATGAGCAAAGGGAACTTACATATGAGGCTTGTCTGGATGGCTTCAAGACTAGTAGATGTCCACACCCACTGGCCAAATCTTAAAAATGTATATACAAAGCCTTGGGTAGGCTCAGTCAGGTATACTGTTCAAATAGCCTCAATACCACATCACTGTGGATGTGTCCTCGGGGCAGTTTCTGGGGAATGGAAATGCAAATGGATGCAAATTCCAAGGACAATGGAAGAGTGGGTAGTCTCCAATTGCCCAGGGTCCAGCTCACAGGTCCACCAGCAGTCAAGTCTTATCAATGACCTCCCAAAGAGATGTCATCCTCACAGGCTCTTAAGAGGCTTCCCACTGGTATCAATGGAGGGCATGAGGGAGTCCATACTTCCAACCTCATGCAGCAGTAACAAGGGAGCTCTCTTGCTCCTCACTGGGTGCCGTCGGTGGAGGTCAGGTGGAGTAAGGACTGTGGACTCACTGTGCAATAACAAGGAGCATCTCTCCTCTAGGTGTCAACAAAGCCTAGTGGACAGCCTCGATCTCCACCTACACCTGGCTGTGATGAGGTACTAGCCTACCAACACCCCTAGGAGTCTGCTAAAACAAGCTCTGAACAAGATCCAGAATCTCATAATATAATACTTAAAATGTCCAGGATTCAATTGAAAGTCACTTGTCATACCAAGAACCAAGAAGATCTCAAACTGAGGAAAAAAAAAAAAAAAGCCAACAAATGCCAACACTGAGCTGCAACAGATGTTGAAATTACTTGACAAGGATTTCAAAGCAATCACTAAAGAAATGCTTCAATGAGCAATTACAAACATGCTTGAAACAAATTTAAAAAGAAAAACATAGTCTTAGCAAAGATAGGAGGTATAAAGAAGTATCAAATAAAAATTTTAGAACTGAAAGATACAATAAACAAAATTAAAAGCTCAAATGTGAGCGCAATATTAGGATGAGAGGGATAGAGGAAAACATCAGTAAACTTGAAAATAGAATAATAGAAACTACCTTTCACAAACAGCAGAGAGAAAATAGACTAAAAAATGGGCGGAAACTCAAGGATCTGTTGGACTATAACAAAGGATCCAACATTTGGCTCATTGGAGTCATAGAAAGAGAGTAGAAAGTGGGTGCAATTGGCTTTCCTACCTTTGAGTTTTCTAAATAGTGACTGAGAGTTAAAGCAAAAATTAGATATCATTACAGACTGATCAAAACAACTAAAATAACAACAAATGACAGCATCAAATTTTGGGGGAAATGTAGAGGTACTGAATCACTCATGCATACCCAAGGAAACAGGAAATGGTACAGCCACTTTGGAAAACAGTTTTTCAGATTTTTATAAAATGAAACCACTACCATATGTTCCAGAAATAGCACCTGAACACTTATTCTAGAGAAATGAAAAGTTATGCCACACAAAAACATGGACCCTGATGTTCTTTGCTATTTATGTATAATAACCCTCCCTGGAAAGAGGCCTTTCGACGGTGAATCATGAGACGAACTGGTACGTGTGTACCCTGGAACACTACTCAGCATTAAAGAATGAGCTATTGACACATGCACCAAGCTGAATGAATCGCAAAGCAATGATGTTGAGTGAAAACAAACACCCAATCTCAAAAGTTTATATTGCATTCATACTGTATGATTCCATTTAATATAATTCTCTAAATAACAAAATTATAGAAATAGAAACAGGTTAGTTGTTGCTAAGGGTTAAAGAGTAGTATGGGTAGCAGGAGGGAAATTTTTGGTGTTGGAATAGTTCTGTACTCTTAATTGTGGGGGTGGTAACACAAATCTGCAGGTGATAAAATGGTATAGGACTAGAAACATACATTGTTTCATTTTCTTTTGACATTGTATACATATATAAGATAAAATCATTGGAAGAAACTAGATGAGGGTTATACATAACTTCTCTGTACTATTTTTGTAGCTTTCTGTGAGTTTATAATTACTACAAAATGAGTAAGTAAACAAAAACTGAGGGAACACTAGTCCTTCAAAATATTAGTATGGATTATAAAGTTATGGTAAATAATAACTGGTCTTATGTGAGTAGCCAGATATATCATGAAAACCAAAAATAATGTCCAGAAGTCAATCCAGATACACTGAGGAAAAAGAAATAAATTTCTATTTCAAGCCATTGGAGAAAAGATATTTTATTTGACAAATTATGTTGGAACAACAGAGTAGCTATCAAGAATTTAAAAAAATATTGAAACCATTCACCACATCTCTTGCCAAAATAAAGTGTAGGTAGAAAAATAATAATGCTAAAAACAAAACTACAGAAGTCTTAGAAATAAGGGAAATTTTAAAAACACATTCTAATGGGGTGGGATTTCTAATTATGAAACAAAATCTAGAAGCAAATAATAGAAATATTGTTAAGTTTTACTACATAAAAATTTCTTCATGGCAAAACTCCATTAACAAAATTAATTTCAAGCAATAACCTGAGAAAACAATATGTAATATGACAGATGACAGATAAAAAGGTGTACATCCTTAAAATATAAAGTACTCTTATAAAGACTATGAATGGCAAGGTCATAGTAAAGGAAATGTAGATTCCCTCTTAAAAAATGAAAAAGTTATGTGTATCTTTGCTTATAATAAATCTTTCAGTAGAAACTAGTGAGATATCCTGCTTTTCTAAGAGCTGAAATGATCTACATTTGATTACACCTTGCATACACAGAGATAGAGAACATTGGGCCCTTGCACATATTACTATGGGGAGTATAAATTGGTACAACTTTTAATTAGAGAATTTGGGGACTACCTACTAAAATTTGAAGTTAATGCTAATCAAGGAATTTCACTTCTTTCTAAGTACAGACAAATAATTGGTTCTACAGGCTAATAATTGTGTATGAAATAAAATTAATTAAAAAGTGTTTAATGGGAGCCCCTGGTTAGGTCAGTAGGTTGAGCAATAGACTCTTCTGGCTCAAGTCTTGGGTGATCTCAGAGTTTGTGATATGGATCCCCTTACAGGCTCTGCTCTGACAGAAAGGAGCCTGCTTGGGGGCTTGCTCTTTCTCTCTCTGAACCTCCCTTGTTCAGAGACATGCATGTATGGGGGAAGAGGGGTATGCACTCTTTCTCTCTCTCTCTCTTTCAAAATAAATAAATAAACAATAAAAATAAATAAACATTTTGATAGTAATAAAAGATTCAGAAAAACTAAAAGTGCACTATAAGATTATTGGAAAAAATCCATTAAAACAATGAAGTATCTCTAATAAGATCAATATAGAAACTTCCTATTTCAAGTAAAAAATATGAATTACAGCATGGTTTGGTGGGCTGCATGCTACCATAAAAATGCCCATGTCCACATGTGTGTCTCTATTTATATCTCTTCTGTAATTTAATTTTTTTTTTATTCGAGAGAGAGTGGTAGAGGGATACAGAGAGAAATCTTAAGCCGCCTCAATCCACAACCCTGGGATCATGATCCCAACCAAAATCAATAGCCGATTCTCAGCCAACTCAGTCACCCAAACTCCCTTCTTTTGTAATTTTTATAAAGTATCTAAAATATTATTTCAAGCATAAATGAGAATCTGGTGACAACTGTTTCCTCAAACAATGAGAACTGGGTGGAGGGGTAAACCAAAGGAGAGCATACTTATCAATTCTTCTCTATTTTATTTGGAAGGTATACCATATGCACATAATACTTATTCTAAATAAATTATTCTTTCACAAAAAGCACACCCAGTTTGTGATTGTTAGAAACTCTTGACAGGCAAGAATCCTGTATCATCATCTCCTGTAGTACTCCAGTTAGATAGAAGAGTGTAATACACTGAATATAGTAAGGCAGAGAGGCACCCTTGTTTAAGAATGACCATCCTGGGGTGCCTGCGTGACTCAGTCAGTTAAGCTTCAGGCTTTGGCTCAGGTCATGATCTCATGGTTCATGGGTTCCAGCTCCATGTCCTCAGGCTGTCTGCTGTCAGCTTGGAGCCAGCTTCGGGTCCTGTGCCTCTCTCTCTATGCCCCTCCCCCACTTATATGTAGACTCTCTCTCTTTCTCTCTCTCAAAAATAAACATTAAAAAAAAGAATGACCCATCCTGGATCATACACACCAGCTAGGAGGCAACTACTTTCTATAGTCACTATTGGGCTGTTGTTACACATCTGCACACACACACACGCACACACACACACACACACACACACACACACACGCTGCTCTCCTCCTCATCCTTGACCTCCTCCTCATCCCTGACCAAGCAAAGTAAACTCCTGAGATCACAAGCAGGGAAGCATGGAATTCTAACTGATTCTAGTAACAGGACCTGTCCCTCGTGTAATCCTTAGTACTGATGAGTTAGTTTCAAATTCTATAAAGTTTTTAAGTTGTTTCTACTAATCTATTTTTAAGTTTATTTATTTTTGAGAGTGGGGGAGGGGCAGAGAGAGAGAGAATCCTACGCAGGCTCCCTGCTGCCAGCACAGAGCACACCACCAGCTCACACTCAGGAACCGTGAGATAATGACCTGAGCTGAAATCAAGAGTCCGGTGCTTAACTGACTGAGCCACCCAGACGCCTCAAATTGTTTCCAGTAATTTAAAAACATTTATTAAAAATAAGATTTAAGTCAGGCTGTGAGCACAACACAGCCTTGAATATAGGACCTTTCAATAGTTAATAGCAAATAACAAAGAAAGGATTGAAATAACAAAGAAAGGATTCAGAAGTTTGAAAACTTTGTAACAATACTTTCCAACATAAAAAGCACATACTTTACATATTAGTTTCCTATAATTGTGGCTGCTGCCGGAGTCACACTCCAGCCAGTCCAGGGGTCCCTGAAAGATGGACAGTGTCGGTGAGAGAGGGATGAGAGAGCGATGAGATTCTTTCTGGCCACCAGACAGGCATCTCTACACTGACTGAGACTCAACTTTATTTATGATTAAGTGTATGGAGAACAGCACAGAAGTGGCATTTGCTTTAGACAATGATTTTTTGATGAAAAATTTCCTTGATATGTAAAAATATCCCAGAACATAGATTTGTTGAAGACTCATGAATAACCTTTATCAATAGTGATTGATGTAGGTGATTTTGATGCTTATCATATGGGGAAGGAAGGTATCTTTAGCATTCAAATACAAGGCAATGTTTTTAGCACAGCAAAGGCACAGTTAGTTCTTTGTGAGCAGAGGTCAATAGCCTGTTTGCTTAAAGGGAAGTATAAGAAAAACAGGATCCTCAGGAAACACAGTGTCTGTTCCCATGATCACAAAAGAAGAAGTTCCCACAATAAGTTCCCTCACAGGGTGCAATCAGCATA
Source organism: Proteles cristata cristata (assembly GCA_017311185.1). Classification (NCBI taxonomy): domain Eukaryota; kingdom Metazoa; phylum Chordata; class Mammalia; order Carnivora; family Hyaenidae; genus Proteles; species Proteles cristata. The sequence continues at coordinate 522,540 of JAESUZ010004892.1, forward strand.
CCAGGGCCAGGATAAGGGGACAAGTCACTCCTGATACCAACCAACAAGGTGCTTCCGGGGTTGGTGCTCAAGCAAAAATTAATCGAGTGGGGGTAGATATCAGTCATCATCTAACAGCAGGAGACCTTGCAAAACCTGTCTTAACCTCACAAGGAGTATTCTCAACTAGTGAGTTCAGATGGCTCCCAACATGCTGCAAAATTTTATTCTATTTTGGGAACCTTGGGTAAGCATGGTATATTTTAGAAATTATACTTTCTGGAATAATGGAAAAACAATTAGAATTTTTAAAGATCATTCTTAAAATACAAAATACATCATGTAAAATCTCATGCAATAATAAAACTCGTAAGTGTATGTTTTCATTTTTTTTACTTCAAAGTCTTTCTTTCTTTTTTCTTTCTTTCTTTTTCTCTCTCTCTTTCTTTCTTTCTTTCTTTCTTTCTTTCTTTCTTTCTTTCTTTCTTTCTTTCTTTCTTTATTTTTCTTTCTTTCTTTCTTTCTTTCTTTCTTTCTCTCTCTCTCTCTCTCTCTCTCTCTCTCTCTTTCTTCCTTCCTTCCTTCCTTCCTTCCTTCCTTCCTTTCAATCTGAGAGAATGCAGAGAGAAGTTGGAGAGAGAATCTTAAGCAGGTTCTACACTCCATATAGAGTCCAACGCAGGGCTCTATCTCACAACCCTGACATCAATGACTGAGATCATGACCTGAGCTGAAATCCAGACTGGGATGCTTAAAGACTGAGCCACCCAGGCACCCCTATCGTTCCACTTTCTTAAAGTTAAAGCCTCAGTGGTTATTTTTAACTTCAACCATACTAGTTAGTCTTCCCTTTTATGGTTCCACAATCTGCAAACTTCAAGTAGCTGTCATTTAGTGGACTTATTCTCTCAGCTCTGCAGAGGGCAAGTATGATTATCAGCCTGCCCAATGTTCTCCTGTATTCACATGAAATGAGATTTTGGGAGACTGGAGTCCAGGTAGGACCTGACACATGGCGTTCAGACAATAAATAATTACAGTGAATGAATGAATAAAACAAATATTGCCACTGGAATTTGCTTAGCAAAGTCAGCATACATCTCCATTGTCTGTAATTCTCCTAATCTACGTTTATTTAATTCATGTACTGCTGTTTTTGAAAATTAAGTGATACAAGCCAGTTTTCTGTATTTACTTTGAGAGCCATAGTGCTATCACAGAATCACAGGAAAAAAATCAGGATCAGAGAAGCAGAATGGATGTTTCATGTGACAGATGTGCAGTTGGGATAAATTAAGAAAAAGCATCATTCTTTCAGATTGCATTTATCTCTAACATAGGAAATGAATGATTTAGGAAATGAAAAACAAAAAGTGCATTTTAATAAAAATAAGTTAGTTTTCTGTCATCCTTAACATTTGAGAATGTAGAAGAAAACTACCTGCAAAAATAGAAAATCCTTCCAAACTCCAGCTCTTCCCTTCAATCTTTGATTATGCATGTTTGTCCCTAACCTTTTGTCTCTTCAAATGACTTCTCTGTACCATGTGATTTTGTTTCAAGAATTACTCACATGCTGTCTCAGGACACTTGAGATTTTCACATCTGAAATTATAACCACAGCAAACCAAAGGCTTGTGTCCAAAGTTTGGGTGGAAGGAGAGTTGTAGTTTCTGCTAGTCTAATAAAGCATTACTCTACATAGCAGGTGTAATTTACCAGGAGCCCTTATTAAAGAATGAGATTCCTAGGACTCAGCATAGGACCAGGACTATTGATCTAAGATTTCTGGAAAAGGAGCTTTGGTATCTGCATTTTATCAAACTCACTATGCAGTTCTGAGGCACTTGGAATGTTGAGAATTGCAGGCTGCAGCTTTGCTAAAATAGCTTCCTCTCTAGGCAACAGCCAAGGCTCTTCCAGAATTGTTACACTGTTGAAATACACCTCCAGCTTTCTCCCTGTCCCTGTCATTTTAATTACTTAACATTAGAGAAGTTATTATTGCCATTGGAACAACACACCTAAGCACTGTAAATAATTAGCTGGAGAGAGATTTGACTTGAAATTTAATATTTCCTAGAATTTTGAAAGGACAAGGAGTATGGGATTGTGTTAACAGGTGGTTTTCAAAAGGAAAATACTTGTTGGTGGAATTGGAATTAATTGGCCAGTTAGAGACTGGTTAAACTTTTTAAGATATATACAAGAAAAATTAATTCACCTCCACATCCCCCAAATTTCCATCCCAGTCCTCCATTGCCGGTTTGAAGGAAGCCTGCTTGGCTTTCAGTATGGGGCCCTGCTTCCGGAGTCCAGAATGCAGAGTAGACTGAGCTCCTGTGTCTGCCGTCAAACAGACTCAAATGCACTCATACCTCAGAGACTGCACAGAATGTCAGCCAGTCAAGGAAGCTATAAGAATGCTTTCTGAGCAATAGAGAGAATAATCTGGTGTTCTTCCAGAATATAAAGCAGTATCAGCAGTAACAGGAAATAAATGGGTATGTGAAATCCATCTAGGATGACTTAAGAAAATGCAACATGATCAGTTTAGTTTATGATCTATGACTGTCTCCTCTCTTCATGGTAGAATTTAGCTTGAAATTTGAAGGTAGATAGCTCTCTAAATGCACTTTTTAAGATTGCATAAACATTTTCAAAGCAATTTATTTGAAAATAAAATGTTGGTCACTCTTCCTTGTAAAGTAATTTCAAAATCCTAACCTTTGTTAATTGACGCATAAATCATAGTTTCAATAACTGTTAATCCATTAATTTGAAAACCTCTGCTATGAAACGCCCAGAGTTCGAGAGACCCCAAAAACAGACCACCAGAGACCAGAGTCAAAGCCAATCGGCAAGGGTTGTTTATTTGCAGGTTCGAACCCAGACCTCCGCGCACTCGTCGCCGGTGACGCTGAGAGGCCCTGAACAAAGCCTTTGCAGTCTTTTTATAGACAGGAGTAAACAAGTCCTGGGGAGGGACAGGAGATCTCTATGGTTACCGGTTTGTCATTGGTTGATATTTAAATATGAACATATACCATATTTGATTGGTTCCCTCCATCAGGTTTTTGGCGGGATCCAATTACAACATTTAGGATACCTTTGAATTCAGCCAATCATAGAGCGAGTCTAGGGTCTTGTTCGGAGACTAACAGGTTAACTTCTCTCTCCCTAGGCCCTTCCTTCAGTAAGGCGGAGGGTGGCTGCTGGCCTTTCCTGATTGAGTGTTGCCAGGGTAGTGTGGTGGAGTGATGTGGTGGCCAGTTTCTTCGGCCTTGGGCAGTGTGCCTGATAGTTCCGGGGAGGCTGAAACTCAAGCCTTAAGCAATGGTACAGAAGCGGAAGGAGCTAGTTTGTATCTGCAGTTTCCAGCCTTGACTCAGACCATAGGAATGTTTCTTTTTTTTCTTTTTGATTAGCTGAACTGAGGGCAGTCTGAGGATGGCTTTAGCCTTGAACAGTCTGAGGCTTTTCCTAGGACTGGGACTGGGGTTACGTGCAGCCCAAGGTTTCTCTTAATGGAGGACTTAATTTTTGGCTCTTCAGCTAGGCGTGTAAAGAGGATAAAATACTTATGAGACTCACATTCCTGTTGGCTGTTAATCAAATAATTACAATAGTGCAAAGGATTTAACATATTTTGGGTTTACAACCTGGATGCAAATGACTTTCAATCTATCTAATTAAAAGTGGTGAAGCAAAACTTTTATATCTGACCTATTTAAATAAAACTATACAAAAAATACAAATCACTTTTCCTGAATAAATGAAATATATATTTGGTTACAATAAATTTAATTGAAATGGATTAAAACCTCAAATGAAAGTTGTTTAAAACATTATATTAGAAAGATAAACTTTTTCTCCCATCACCTTTTGGAGACCAAATAATTGTACTGTAACAGGAGAACATTTTTCAGACTCCCAAGCTGAAATACATTCTTCCTAGACTATTGAGGAAGGAGGGTAACTATGTATCACTCTCTTTCACTAGTTTAGTTTTTTTTAATATGAAATATTTATAAAAAGATAATTTTTGAAATGAAAAGAATCTTTAAAATAATAGCAATTTGTCCATTTGGTAAGAGAGGTGGGAGAAAAATGATGGGATAAAACCCTCATGAGTTGAGGAAATTACTTCAAGGACCGGAGAGGCCCCTGAGGCTGTGAAGGTGTCACAAAGGCTGTGGGAGCTGCCCTGTGACTTCACAGGCATGTGAATTCACATAGCTAATTCATAGGTCATCTTGTAGGATGTTAAAAAAAAAGTACATGACCCCAAACCTGACCAGGCCACTTCTCATCCCAGTTTTAGCTGGAAGGAAACACAGTAGACAATTTGACCCCACCTAGAAAATATCAAATTCTTCCAAACTCTTGAAAATCGTGTAACAGGAGACTAGATATACTATATAGAGCATGGTAAATTGCACTATTTTTTCTGCCTAGCGTGCTTTTCACAAAATGGGCTGCTTCCTCTCTTTCAGGATTCAGTCCCACGTCTGCTTCTCAGTAAGGCTTTCCTTCCTAAAGACACCGATTAGAGAAGCCTTCCCTCAGCCTCTGTCTTCCCTCCATCACTTTCCAACACAAGTACTTCATTTCCTTCACAGAGCTTGCCACTGTTGGAAAATATTGTCTTTATTGATTTAGTGTTTGCTTTATTTGCCGAAATGTAACACTTCTTGAGATATGGTGATATCTTAGAAGCTGGGTATAAAATGTTGAGTAGAGCAGACAAGGTCCTTGCCCTGGTCTGGTTTATAATGCGGTGGGGAAAACAAATAACTGCATAACCAAATGTATAATTATAACTGTGATAACAGCTAGAACATAGAGGAATAGGGGCTATGAGAGCTTATAATGAAAACTATAATTTATTAAGTGGATTGGAGACATTTTTCTCTGAGGAAGAGTTTTGAGCCCACATTTAAATGATGAGTAGACATTAATTAAGTGAATAGAGTCCAAGCTGAGAGAAGAGCCTGGGGAAATACCCTGTGGCAAGAAAAAAGCTGGTATGTGAGAAACTGAGAGAACTGATGTAGCTGAGAGAACTGATGTAGCTGGAACACAGGAAGCTTTCGGGAGTGAGATACAAGACTAGCTATGGAGATCAGATCTCCATGGATCAGGATACTATGTGTGTGTGGGGGGGGTGGGGGTGGGGGTGGATAGGTGTGTGAGTTGTGACTTTATCCTGAGCATAATGGAATTATTAAATACTGTGAGTGTGCTAATGTTAATGGGTATTCACAGGAGAGTATTACAGATCTGTATTTTGTTAAGATGATTGTGAGTGATCTAGAGAACATTCGATTGGAGAGATTTAAAAAAGAGTGCAAGTGGACCATAAGATGTCATGGCCATTTTCCTTGGGAGAAATGATAAAAGTCTGGGTTTGGGTAATGCTGACGGGAAAGTATATAAATGGGTAGATCCAAAAATCATTAAAAATAAAATCTAAAGTAGAAGTTTAGCTACTCCATTCAACCTAAGCAATTATTTTTCCATCATCACTTTTTAATAGGCAAATGGAATTCTTGAGTCTTGTTTCTTACAACCCAAACTTCATAATGTATGAAGCACCAGGTAGGTTTAAAATCTAGTTAGTAAGAATTGATGAATTGGCTCTTGGTGGTTTTATCTGTAAAAGATATGGGGTCAATAACTTGGAACCTGCTTTCAAAATCATATCTCAAAAAATTACTAGAATCTTAACATATAATATCACAGAACCTGAGCAGAAATTGCCAAAACCTAGTTGCATTTAATACGGACATCCTTGCCAAGGCATATAACATTTCATAATATTAAATTAGAATGATCATAGCACATCTCAAATTGTAGGGAGTTATGACACTCTTAAAATATATTTAGCTTCCACTATTTGTTATCTAACCATTAGGCAACAAAGCCAGGGAGAAGATGTTTTAACCAAAATCACAGTTATACTGAGATCTTTGTGTGAAGTACTTTTTAAACACAGCCCCAAAGTGTCTGAATTGTAGGAAAATTACATTAGAAGCAATTAGCTGGGAGACGTTTTGTTCTTTTTATTTATATCATTCTCATTCTGTAGAAACCCTGGGATAGCACACAAGAATCCTTTCAATTTTTCAATCAGTTTTTAAAATCCACTTTAATGTTACTTTACTGAAAGATTCTTCATATATTTATTTTTTAGGATCCCTGTCTATCTCCCTCTCTTTCCATCTCTCTAACCATATAATCATCCATTCTCACATATATATGTGTGTATTTGCCACTCTAAAGTGCTTAATAACTATATATGCTCATTATAATATATTTAACTAAAATATTATGTCAAATCCAACTACTTTAAACAATAGTAACTTTCAGTAGCAGTAACACCAATCTAAACTAATATAAAAGCAGTAATTTTAACACATTCAAAATATACAAATTATAGGCAAATGTAAATTAATAAATGCTTTATTTCTGGGTAAATAAAGCAAATATCAACTTGATAACATATTTGGGAAAAGTCATTGAATAACCTAAACAAGCCATCTGTTCACACATATACCAAGTGGCCAAGAAAATAGGAGTTTGTTGATCATCTTAAAGTAAAAACAAAACCTTCCACAATTTACCACATTTGTTTCATCATATTCTTCCCTCACTTTAGAAAAAAATTAATCTTCAGTCACTGCATTTAACTTTACGCTAAAGCCAAATGAGATATAGAGTCCAGAAATGTAATGAGTCTCTACAAGTACATATAATGCATAGGCAAGCAATCACCAGAAAAGCAATAATATGTAAATAATGAAGTACTATTGGGCCAAAGTGATATATGAGTCTCTTAGTTGATAGCAAAGTGATAGAGACTCACAGAATCGAAGGAATGCATGTCCCATTTGGGAAGAGTAGTCAATACTTGCTCAGTTGTCTCCATCACTGTAAATGGTCAGTGCTGACATTTTTCTCATGGTTACACAGTTGGGCAAGAAGACAGTTTTATTAACAAACAGCCATGTGTGCTCTACTGGGTGTTTAATGCAGTCATAGTCACGTAAAACTAGTGACATCGACTTCTTAGTGAATCCACCACTCCTAATTTCTAAAGCCTCCCATTTTACATTGAAAAATATTTGCAAGCAGTATACAGAAACTTTTCAGCTGAAAGTCTTGGTATTATCATATTGAGGAAAGTGGGGAAAATTCTAGCCAATGTAGGAAATACTCCTATTCACAAAATGTGTCCTGTGTATCTTTTTCTAATAACATTTATTGTTTTCTAATTATATACAAAACTTATCAAATTAGAAAATTTGAAGAAAGAAGCAGAAAAAATGTAAAGAGGAAAATGAAAAATCACCCATAATCCCATCTCCAGAAACACCCACTGTTACGATTTTGGTGTATTTCCTTTCAAACTATTATTATGAATATGTACATTTCCAACAGAACTAAAATCATACCATATATAAATTATCTTGCTTTATCCACTCAACTTTCTATCACGATTTTCCCTATTATTAAATATTACTTAAAATTATGAAATTTAAAGTCTATACAATAACCAATTAGTTCTATATACAGTAAAACATTTAAAAAAATGTTTAATGTTTATTTACTTATTTTGAGAGGCAAAGAGAGAGAGAGAGAATCTCTGTGCTGACACCACAGAGCCCCATGTGGGGCTTGATCCCACAAATCATGAGATAATGACCTGAGCCGAAATCAATAGTTGGACGTTTAACCCATGGTGCAACCCAGGTGTCCCTGCAGAAATGTATTTTTAACAGGTCTGTTTTCTATTTCCAATGTTCATGATTAAAAATACAGTTTTGCAACTGTTCTCTACATTTCTGAATACAATGCCCTTTAGACCATTGTTAGGCATCGATGTTCACTGTTAAGACATAATCAATCATTCAACAGACATATAAAGAGTCTAAGAATTTGTTTGAAAATTAAAAATAAAAGCTTTTAAACACTTTTTGAAAACTAGTATGGATAAGGAAAAGGCTACATCTTAAAACTCACTACATTTGAAGACTCATTACTTTTCAAAGGCATGCTTTCTCAGTATTCTCCAGGTTGCTGATGACACTTGCAGCAATAGTCTGTACTGGGGAAAATGCCTAAACTTTTGCTGTGTGGGTGGCTGCAGATTCTGTCTTGTAAATGGGAACTCCAGCAGGTTTCTGTCTTCTCAAACTGAAGAAAAGTCATCTGGAATAACCGAGTACTGAAAGGTGTGCTTCACAAATTCAGCACCTCAGCAGGTAGAATTCTCTTGATTGTCAGAATCAACTATTAGAGCTGAATAAAGTAGTCAGCTATTACAGCAGTGTTCATTGGATTGCCATGCACAAACCGCTGAGAAATGCTTACCTGCAAGTTATGTTGTCTTTGTAGTCAAAGTAAAGTGGAAAAATAAATGAAAGTTACCTAGATAATTCAAATTAGTATACTTGATAAAGAGAGTGAAAAATACATGTTTTCAACAAGTAGCCTCATTTTGATCTTTCTGTCTTTATATTTTAAAAGTTTCAATATTTAATTGATTCTATTTCAAAATTATCATAAGTAAAAAATTCATTAACACCCTTAAATATTAACATTGGGATCTATGAAATCCAATACTATTTACTCTTTTTATTCCATCTAGTAGCAAGACATAGTCAAGCGTCCAAAAAAAAAGAAGTATTTTAGAAAGCATTAGAATACCAACTGTACTACTCAGTGTGTTAGGGTTCAAAATGCGTGGAAACACTTGTATGCAAACCCACCATCTCAATCTTCTACCTAGACACTGGCGCCGTCCAGAGGTCAGTCAAAACCAGCAGAGGAACTACAGCAGGCGTCTAGGATAGCAAGTCTATAACTGCTTCCGTTTATTTCGTTAAGGTGGTATCTGATAGTTTTCTCCGTTAGAAATTTACTAATTTTCCCCTTTGTAATTAATAAATATTTGGGGGGAGACACTCTGAGAAGACCTCATTTTTCATACTAGTCCTCATTTATTTTAGCATCCATTGATAATGCTTGCCTGGAACAATTATTACTGTAATATACGTCAAATGGTAATTGTCTACTTCCACCAATCCTTCTACATTCATTAGAATTCTGCAATCAAGAGCTTTCCCTTCTCTCTCATTTGTTCACTTAATTATTTATTTATATCAATAATGATTAGTGGATTTTATTTTATGGCAATTCTCTGTTACTATCATTATTTCATTGCTGAAATTGTATCAGATTTGGCCAATTGGTTCCTATGTCATTTTGACATACTACATCTTGTTTTGAGCTTTTCTTTCTCTTTCACACTGTCAGGTGGTCCAGTCTCATTTTTTTTCTTTTCCTTTCCTATCTGGAGCCTGCTATTTCTCCAACGAATATGTTTCCCTTTCATTGGAGTAGATAATTGTTATTTGTTTCCTGAAAGTATTGGAAACACAAATTTCGAGCCTTGCCACTGATTCCCAAACTATTTCCCCTAAGGCAATGCTGAAAATTGGCATATGACTTTTCAACTTCTCTTTAGCGACAGAATTAGAAAGAGTGCTCATGATTTAACTCATGGCTAACAAAACGGGAGGAAGGGCAAATGTCTTCTCCATCTCAGGCTCTCAAATATGCTTTATATTGAAGCCTTCACTGCCCTCAAGAAACAACTATGCTTTATCCTTATTGGTTAACATAATAATTACTACATCTATTTATGTTGTTTCATTCTGATAAGGAAATACCTTTTTTAGGAAAAAAAAAAAGCCAAAAACCTAAAACGTACTTACTGGCAGACATATCTTTTCTTCTTATATCTGAAAGCACAGGTTCAGAATGGAAAAAGGATTTAAACCACCAGTCAGCTTCTGCCTCTTTTGGTAACCCTATCAAATAAAAGTCATATTACCTCCTTACCAAACACATTTGCAAGATTAAAAACAAAGGAAAATCATAAGGGGGATGCTTATAAAAAATAAACCAAATACCTTGCTGGGATCTGTCATCAGGTATGACATTAGCAGAATCAGAGCCAGTTAAAGAGCTAACTGAAGAAATGCTGGCCTCTGTAGGAAACAAATGATAATCAATAAACAAAGAAAGAATTGACAAACACAGACATACTGTTTATGCCTATACTCTCAAGTAGTAACATAGCGTGTTTTGAAATCATATACTCCTGGCAAATGATCATGAGTTCATAAATTAAAAATCGATTAAATTGACAATCAGTTAAAAAGTCTTCCAGAATAAGGCATATTACACTTTCTTATTTTTTTAAGTGTAAGATCGTTTTATAAGGCTATGTCGTAACATATGACTGTTTGCTTCACAAGATTTTGATCATAGAGCTTATGATACACCTTGCTGGCAGTAACACCCAGGTTTTCCAAATAGTCATTTGTCTCTTGTCTGCATAGACTTCTTCTCATTAGTTGCTTCTGCTTTTGCTGCATTATCTCAAAGTCCTTCTGCTTCTTCTGAGAGATGGTTAAACTATACTTTCCTTTTTCCTTTGAAAAGTTCCCGGGATTTCTTCATGATTTTTTGGAAGGCAAATCCTCACTGATTTCCAACAGCCATGCCTACACCAGACCAAGCCTGGAAGACAGCCGCTGAGAAGAGCAGTAGCTTCCTAGCATGCTTTCTTTCCATGGTGGACAACTCTCTCTCAATCCCTCCATAGATATAGATGTAGAATTTAAAAATTAAGAGTCATTAAATTCAAAATCTTAGTATAAAATCAAGAATGAATAGTAGAAATATTCTACATTAGAAATCTTACATGTGCATATATTCAAATATTCTATAAAAGTTAGAAATTTGTAGAGGAATTCTTTTTTTAATTTTTTAATGTTTATTTATTTTTGAGAGATGGAGTGTGAGTGGGGAAGGGGCAGAGAGAGGGAGACACAGAATTTGAGGCAGGCTCCAGGCTCAGAATTGTCAGCACTGAGCCTAACACAGGGCTTGAACTCATGAACTGTGACATCATGACTTGAGCTGAAGCCAGACACCTAACCTACTGAGCTACCCAGGCACCCCAAAGGAATTCTTTTATAAGAATAAAGATTGTATTTGCTTTATCATATTTGTATTTTAAACCTTAAAAGATCAGAATATAAAAATAACTTCTATGGTATAATAACACTAAATATATGGGCATAGTTTAACCATTTTGAAAAAGAATAAATCAACTTTTATTTACAATCATTGAAATAAGAATTTTCTACATGTGGATGTATTTTCAATAAATGACAATTTGTTCCTGAAATGATTGTCTCATTCTATGAAATTTCTGAATTTTCTTTAATAAGCTACAACTTTCTATTCAGATGTGTAGATAAATAAAAATAAAACTCGCCAAACAGAAGCTGACCTATTTCCATAGCAGAAAATGAATTTTAAAAAACCCTTCAAGCTGTGTCATGCTATTCCTTCTTTTCTAAGGAATAAATAGTATTTTATTTACGTAAAATTATCAGCTTTTAATGCATCCTATTAAATGTAAGATACATGAAATTAAAGCAATTGTGAAATATAAGCTTATTATTTTCACTTATTTTAAGAGTTAATGGTTTCATCAATATGATAGATATAACAGAGTTAAAACAAAGAGATAAATCTAGACAATATTGATTCTGAGTGGTTTGGGATGAGTTCTATTCCTATTTTCTTCACTGTCACAAACAATCATGAGTCTTGTTCCTTACATTTTGGCTACAACATGACACATAGGTTAACATCCCACAATCACCTTAAATCACATTCTCTAGGAGTGCCCTCTAGTGGTGATATAACTTACTTCGATAATACTGATTTTTGGCCAGCAGGCAACCAACGGAAGGTACTGATGCCATTGTTTTCCCTGTGAGCAAGCACCAGAGAGAAGGAACAGTGAGGACAGTGACAGAGAAAGAGACATCGTTAATCACGTGGGACTTCCTTCTCTTTTTTCCCCATATAATTTTTTTTTGCAAAGCAACATAATTTACCATGTATTAATATCTGACAAAAAGAATTGAAAAGTTTACACAAAATTATAATCAAATATACTACAATAAGCCAGAAAATGCAATGTGTATATTTATTTGGAAAAGCAAGAAAAATTATATATTCAACTGTAAACAATGCCCACACATATTCCATCTGAAACAAACCCAAAAGTCAGAGGAAAAGGGTTGACACAGCCACGATATAGTCACTCACCTATTTGTTTTCTCCAATTTGTTCTTTTGAAATAAACGCGTTCTGAGGTTTCCTGAGAAAACACACACTGATGATGGACCACCACGCGGGTGGTGATCCAGGAGGGACTGAGTGCCTCAGGCCAGAACGCTCTGCAGTGAACGTGGGTGTGCTCTGGGACCCCTGAGCACACCTTATATTTGGAAGGCTGAAACCTGAGCTGTGGGCACAACAGAGGGAGGGGAAGCTCTCTGCCTGTCTGCCCTTGACCGAGTCAGCGTGCCAACTGGGGCTGCAGGCTGCAGGGGCTGACTCTGTAAGGTCATAGCTTATGATGGCTCTCATGCTACCGGGAAGCACCATGCTGGGATCTGCTGGCGGAGGGGGGTGTGTGAGGGTTATGCGGGGACACCCCAGCCGGGCTGCAGGCCAGCTGACAGAACTGGACATGCCCACAGACACAATGATGCAAAGAATTGCTCACAGGATGAGCTCCCTGAATCACTGAAGTTCTGTGGGACAGGATGCGCGCTGCTGAAAAATACAGGCAGTTCGTTAGATGCTCAGTGAGAATAACAGATGGACATCAAGAGTAAGGAGGAGGATATCAGAGACTCTATGACATTGTAGCAATATTTATTCATTCAAAATCTATATTTATATTCTAATTTTAGTAACTTCCTTTATGTGAACTGTTTTGCAATTTCACAGACTCAGTTTGCTATGAATAGAATTGTGGCTCCCCTTTTCTCTGGGGGTGGGGGATTCTCAATCACTGTTTGCATTTATTGAGTAGCTACTTGTTTTACCAGCTTCAACCACACAAAATTACTTGTGTCAGCTAAGTTAAAATACACTGCAAAACACTGATTTTAGTATGTCATAGTGGTTCTTTTTAAATATCTAGTCCACCTGGTTATGGTTCTTTATGTTGCTAATATTATTTACTTATGCCTTTTCTATTTCTATCTTGATTAGTTTTGCTAGGGGTTTCCCTATTACATTGGATCTGTCAAAGAACTATTTGTTCTTTTCTTGTTTCTTGATTTTATATTTCATTATTTTCTGTCTTGCTTTTATTCTTCTTATTACCTACTTTAGTATGATTCTTTTTTTTTAAATATTTTTATTTATTTCTAGGAGAGAAAGAGAGAGAGACAGTGTGAGCAGGGGAAGGTCAGAGAGAGAGGGAGATACAGACTCTGAAACAGGCTCCAGGCTCTGAGCTGGCAGTCAGCACAGAGCCCGACGAGGGGCTCGAACCCACGAACCGCGAGATCATAAGCGAAAGTCGGACACTTAACCAACTAAGCCACCCAGGCGCCCCACCTACTTTAGTATGATTCTTAATGTCATTTATTTCAAAATATTTTGTCAACTGCCATTATGACATTTCTTCAATGTTTGATTTAAAGATGCTTTTCTTTTTCCAAATATACACATTTTTAAAATTATCTTTTAGTTTATTTCTAAATCTGCTGTATTGTCAAAAGAGAATGCTCCATTTTTATTCATTCTTTGAAATGGTTTTTGGAAATGGCTTTCTGTGTATTTGAGAATAGTAAATATTCTTCATTTACTCATGCAATCTTTATTTCATAAGTGTCTATTAAGTTGTGTTACTTAAATTGTTAAATTACACACATATCAATGTGTTCCTGCTTGATCTACCAGTTTTTAGTCTGACTGCATCCTTGAATTCTATCATTTTTAGTTTCTTAGGTTTTGAGGCTATGTGAATACATGCATACAAAATTGTGATTGTAGTATCTTCTCAGTAGATCCTGGCTTTTATCTTCCTTTATATGCACTAATGTTTTAGACAACTTTGGTCATTTTTTTCCTCTAGACTTTTTCTTTTTCCCTAGATTCCACCTGGTCTAGGATTAATTTTGCAGCGCCAGCTGTTTTATAAGTACTAGAAAGGTGCATCTATTTGCATCCCTTTCATTTTGCTGTTTTGATTTATCTTATGGCTGCATTATTTTTTCCTAATTTTACATGTATACCTTCTGTCACAATTATAGATATATTGGCTGTCTTTCTTACCATTAAGCTTCTTTATAAGTTTTGAATGGTGCTTTCAGGTTCATTTTGAGTGGGAGCTCATTCGTATTCTTCTCTTCCCTCCACATTGCATCCCCTGACTATACTGCTGCCCCTGTCCTGGTTAGTGGTACTGAGGTTTTTCCTGACTGACTCTAGTTTTTGTATTTTTCTATTATAATACTACTCACATTTATAGAGATATTTGTTTCTGTCATACATTAGTATGTGAGTTCCACAAAGGCAGAGAATACCCTATTCATTTTTGCTTTAGCAATACCCAGCACAAATCTGGTACATATAGTAGTTCTTGTTCTAAAAATCTGACAAAACCAACATATTCCTCCTGTGCCTGGTAATGAGGATTACATCCTTTGCTACAAGCTTAAATGTCATAAGAAGGCTCAGATTTCCATGCTATAACTGGGCCAGAATGAGACTAATTTTTACCTAATTATTTCCGGACCTACTTTTTTTTCAATATCTATGTATTAAATTTAGTTTAACCATAGTTTCATTAAGTTTTTTGTCCTAGATTTAAGTGATGCTAACATTTTTCTTTGATTGTAATAAGAGAATGCCTGCCCAAGTATGAGGACACACTACAGACCAGCATGGAAAATGGAGCAGTCATTTACAAATTTCTGTTCAGAAAGTTGCAAGGTGCTGCTAAATGATTCTTTATAAAGGGAAGAGAAAATATATGTAAGAAAAAAATAAGTACTAATTAAATTCAGCTGCAACCTCTGTGAAAGGTAATCTATTTATCACATGTAAGATACTATTACTCTTTCTAATTGTATTGACATTGAATGAAGTAGTAAATGGATATCAGATTGTTGTTTTGTAGAGCATGGAAGTTTATGGTAAGAAAAAAGGTTGAACTTGTAGATAATTTATCATGACCCTGTGTTGTCACAGACAATTGACCAAGTATGCAGTATGAGATCAATATGTGAGCATACTGGAAAATCTGCTTTGTCTATATCTAATTCCAGTTGCAGTTATGCAATGTCTGAGTGTTCACAGAGATGTCAGGGATTTTAAATATTTAGTAATATCCAAAACAATAAACATCCCATATTAAACATTGATTACTCTATGCTTAATAACTAATACCTCAAACAAACGTGTATACCAGGTGTTCTAAAAAATGCATGATAATATGCATTAAAATACTGTTTCATTTCATTTTTGTGTGGAAAATTATGAATAATTAGTTACTGAATATCTGTGGACCTCTGCAACTGACATACAAAATGGAAATAATAATATTTTATTTGAAATCCAATCCAATCCCAAAATATATAATTCAATTGTTTGTTTGAATTTCATGTTTCTCTGGGGCACCTGAGTGGCTCAGTTGGTTGTCTAACTTTGGCTCGGGTCTGATCTCACCATTTCTGTGTTTGAGCCCCACATCAGGCTCTGTGCTGACAGCTCAGAGCCTGGTGCCTGCTTCAGACTCTGTGTTTCCCTCTTTCTCTGTCCCTCCCTGCTCACACTCTGTGTCTCTCTCTCTCTCAAAAATAAATAAACATTTAAAAAATTCATGTTTCTCTGAATTACACATAGTATATCAGGCAATTATCATGGTTGTACAAAATAGAAACCAATTCCATATTCAAGCAGAGAAATGAGTTATTAGGAGAATAGTGGTCAGTTCATAAAATCAATAGGAGACATAAGATAGTTATGGTCTGAAAAGCAAGATCATCCAGTGCAATCCTGGGAGGTGATATGGCATTGTTTGGCAAGTGAAGGACCTGAGTAGGGGTGCAGCAGAAGGTGGGCTCAAACTGAGCTTTTCATGGTGTAAGGAGCTAAAATTGCCACAGCCACACATACCAACAGCTGCTGGCCTTCCTAGACAGTTCCTCTGAAAAATAGGCACCCCCAATTCAATCTGCCCTCTAACGAGTAGTGTGTTTAGTTCTGCGCTGGCAGTGTTGTCCCTTCTCCCAAAGGAGGGGAACCGTAGGAATGAAGTACTGCAGCATGTTCACCGGAGAATCCTCATCCTAGGTGCCTCTTAGGGGGTGTTGAGAGTCTGGGGCTAGGAATGCCTTCTCTCACTGACCCTTTGCTCATCAACTTTCCCAACAAATCCTATTTCTCCACTCAAAACACAAAACATTACATACACTGTCCGGAGAGGTCTTGTACTGCTAGAGAGCCATCCAGAAGGAATCAGGCTTAGGATGTGGCAGGAACTAAACATCCTTGAACAGGGAAGCCTCTGACCAGGGGACACCCAGGTAGAAGATGATGAGGGCCCTTCTGTCAGCTCTGACCAAGCCGCCAGGCCAGAGCTCCCAGTGGAACTGATCTTATGGTCTAAGACTAAGTCACGTGCCTACATCAAGCTACATACAGACACAACATATCCTTGCCGCAAAAATTGCTAACTACACGTTAGGAACTATTCTCTTCTTTTCTTTTTAATATTTATTGGGCATGGTCCACCTAACTGAAGACTACATTTCTCAGCCTCCCTTGCAGCTAGGAATTAGTGCAGGCCAGTGAAATGTGAAAAGTGAAGTGGTCCATCTTCAAGGTCATCTCCTTACAGACCAATCCCCTTGCCATGGACTTCTAGTCCAGAGGTAAGTGGTCACAACTCATGGGGTGGCACAACTGTTCTTACATTAGAATTAAATAAAAATTATTTTTTTAGCCATTATATCCTGTTACTGTTAGTCCACTTATACTGCACACTGACCATTAAAATCACTCTGACTTTTGTAGTGAGTAGTACAGAGGGCTGGGTCCCCCACATAGGATGGGTCCCCAGATGCCAGAATCCCAGGAGCAAAGCTTGAGGTTACCAGCACGCTCCACTGTCCCTATTCCCAACATGCACCTTGCTTTATTGAGCAGTTTTATCTCACCTACCACTTGCTCTTATTTACACTGTGTACCTGACTTACAAGTCTTTCTTTTCTGCTCTCTTCTCTGATCCCTTGAAGCAGAGGAGAATTAGGTTCAATGACTTCCTCATGTCTTGTTACTACTAGATGAGCTAATGAGTCACTTGCCAGTTATGCAAATAGTCAAACATTAAAAAAAGAATTAGTCCCAGACTTTATCCTTCTTTCCTTTTGTCCACATGCTCCCTGATCAGTCTCCAAACATTAATCACAATGTGAAAACATGGATTGATCACTTCTTAATAAGCACTGGTCTTGATTCTTGAGGATCCCCCTGCCTTCTGCAAAGCCGCTGGGCAGGTTGCCAGATCTGTGAGGACAGCGATTAGATCCGTCCTCAGTGCTAACTCATAGACAGGAGAAGATGGCTTCCATTCTTGGTGCAAAGACCACTTCTCAGTAGGCTCTATCTTTAGGACTCTCTTAGTTGCCAGTTTTTAAATTGCTGTCAGTGTTTTCTTCTTATAGTAAGGCATCTAAATAAGAAAAATAACTGGCAGAACTCTCCAAGGCTCAGCACCCTACCTTCCCCAGGACTGGCAGGACAGAGTCTGAAGAGCTTGTGAGGAGATTCACAACAGTTACTTCATCAAGTGCCTTTTTCTTCCTAAATGCTGAGATGTAGGTAAGCAAATACACTGACAGTAATAAATATGCTAGATCCCAAAGGACTTCACTTCAATTTTCTCTTGTTTTATGATTTTAGGCATAGATAAATATCCATAATTATCTAAGTCAGTGCTTCTGCCTTGTGACTCCTATGCCTGCTGAGTTAGGTACTTGCTCCCTGTAATGATCAATGTAACAACTACTTGCAGCCACATGAAACAATTTGGAGAGATGAACACACTTTGTGTCTTCCATAGCATCTGTAAGAACCACAAAAAAATCATGGGATTTATTTTTTTAATTTTAGATTTTAGATTAGATTTTATTTAAATTTTAAATATTAGATCAAACTCTTATACATCATTTTTCTTTGCCATAATCTAATTGCTCTCATTTCCCACAAATCCCAAATCTAAACACAAGAAGGCTGTTTGTTTTAATATGCAAAATATCAAATATTGATATTTTGTTAGGATTTCTGATACCAAGATCCTATCTGAATTCATGGAGTATCTGATGATCTGACTGTACATGTCTTAAGCTCCGCTCATAGGAAAACATGCATCTGCATACAGTTTTACTGGAGACTCATCTCTTCCCCCCAAAAACCAAAAGAATGGAAAGGACACAGTGAGACGAGGTGCCTTGTGAACTTGCCATGGTGATTTCATGAAGAGAATAGGATGGCGCTTCTACATTGTCCTTAATTGAAGCAAGGCACCAGGCCTTTGCTCTTGTACATCAAGAAGTCTTTGAATGTAGGCTGCCCCAGTGGAGACATGCCAGTGGGAAGGGTGTGTGCTCAGTTGACAGAGATCCCCAGAGGACAGCTGCAACTCACCAGCAGCGAGAAGTCATGGTTGCTGGGGATAAGCACCTTTGTTCTGAAGGGAATCTGGGCAGCACAACCAGGTCCCCAGATGTTACCCCTTGCATTGCTTGAATCAAGTGCTTTTAAGAGTTTGGGGACACCTCTCTGGAGACTCAAATAGACTTCGTTTCCTGGGAAAACTTACGAGAGGAAGGTGAGTGGAATGAAGTGTAATCCCTGTCAAGGTAGCTTGATTTAAGTCACATCAGATAGCTATGTGACCGTCCATCTTTCCTTTCCTGTCCATCTTGTGTTTCCCTGACTCTTGGCTAGCACCTCTGCTAGTCCAAATGATCTCACCTGGAGGACTTCACAGATCTTCATCTTTGAGTTTCATGAGCCACTGCTCATTTTGCCTTTCTTAGGCTGAGGATGTTTGTGTGGGGAAGGCTCTGTCTCCAGAAAGACCTATTTTTAGGACAAGCTCTTGGCTGGATCCTGGGAACTGAGCTCATGAAATGTTCTGTTTCATAAGAGTGGTTTTGCATTTCTTTGGCCTTGAGCCAAGCTTTGCCAGTTGACTAGAGGATTTATCCTAACATTGTGATTTATGGTGGTCTGGGGTTTCAGTAACTCAGGTAAGTCATGCAGGGGCTATATGCCTAAGTGACTGATTCTCATTAAAAACTCTGGATTTGGGGCACCTGGGTGGCTTAGTCGGTTAAGCGTCCGACTTTCGCTTAGGTCACGATCTCGCGTTCGTGGGTTTGAGCCCCGCGTCAGGCTCTGTGCTGACTGACAGCTCAGAGTCTGGAGCCTAATTCAGAGTCTGTGTCTCCCTCTCTCTCTGACCCTCCCCTGCTCACGCTGTCTCTCTCTCTCCTGGAAATAAATAAAAATATTTAAAAAAAAAAAACTCTGGATTCCAAGCTTCCCTGATTGGTAAGTAACACTCCACACATGTTGTCACATCTTTACTTGGGGAATTTAGTATGTTCCAAGCGATGTTATGGGAAGGGACTCCTGGAAGCTTATGCCTGGTTTCTCCAGACTTATACCAACCAGGAGAATTTTGGAAGTCCATCATCTATAGGATCCAGCTGGTTTCTATAGGGACCAGGTAATTAGATTAAATACATATATGATGGTGACTACCACTCATACATTCTGCATATCCTTAGAAGTAGAATTAGTATCAGCTACTCCTCCCAAGGTGCAATTTTAAAAGTTCATTATCTTAGCCACGGTGTTTGGAGACCAGTTTTAGAGGCTTCCACCTGGCCTTTCCCACCAGTAAATCCTATACCAGGAGATAATGACCAATATAATGGTTCTGCCAACCAAGGAAATGTCATTGGGCCCACTGGACAAAGCAACAGTGGCCCAGACTGCTGAAGACCCGCTCCAGATGGCCCAGGGGTCCCTGAAGGATGGACGGTGTCGGCGAGAGAGAGTGAGAGAGCCCTGAGATTCCTTCTGATCACCAGACAGGCATCTCTGCACTGTCAGTTTTGTTGTCTTTATTTAAAGGTCCTATGACAACATGAAAATAGAAAAAGGAATTTTTACAATGGAAAACTCTTTGTGATAAGATGCTTTGAAAAGTGTTCAAAAACAGGTTTTTCGGAAGTATTCTTGCAGAATTACCCCAATCATGGTGAGGTTGAGTAAATCTTACAACTACGGAAAGAACAGGATGTTCTTAGTGAAAAACAGAATGACATACATATGTGTTCTAAGTTAATAACGCTGAGATTAGGACATAGGTTAAGTTGTATACAGATAGGCTAGAAGTCATTCTGTCTGGCTCACAAGAGGATGTATGTTTTTGAGCTGCTTAATACATTGTTTGTGGAAACTTTTTTGACTTGATGCTGAATGTGTAAACACCATGGAGGCCCTAAATATGTCAGCCTTTGTTTTTGGGTTATATTTTAGCTACTTTTACCTATCCTCATCCCAGCCCCCAGTGTAAGGGAGAGTGCTTGTGGAAAGTAGTCCTTAGGAAATGGGACTGCCACACATCACCAGTTAGAAAAGGATAAGTATTAAATTAAGTTCCGCCCTTATCTGTTCCTTAACTCTAAATTAGGCTCTTTGTCTCGGGACAAGGCTTTACTGTAACTCTTGTGTTCTTAGCCCCCTTTAGTATCTATGTCTTGGATCTACAAGGCCCATAGGAAGAGCCTTTTGACAATTATCCACAGTGCTTTCATCTAAAATCTCATTTGAAGAGACAGGAGTATGCTTTTCCTTATGAAGTATCTGTGTGGGGAATATCAGTCTGATTTGGAATATTGTGAGGCCTGGTCAATACCAGCAGGCTCATTTCCAACATGAGCCAGTAGTAGCAGAAGGAGATACCAGTTTCGCTTCTAATGGCAGGAGCTGTGCAAACGTTGTCATTTCCTCACTGTGACTGTCATCCAGAGAGGCCAGTGTGGCTCCCAGCACCAGACCTGGGCCAGGGCTCTGCTAATGACCTGGCTTCTATTCCATCCACTTTAACAAGGATGTCATGATGATGTTTCTGATTCCTGAGAATCAATTTCAACATAGCACTTTTGTTCAGAAGTCCTCAAATGTCTATATATTCCCATCCCATGGTGTATGAACACCCCTTAGTTCCCTTTGGGGAATACCTAGAGGGGTTATTTTCAGATACACACACCATGTTAAAGGATCCTAACTCATGGGAACCTAACCCTCCTTAGATCAATGAGTTCCAGGTATGAGAACTGTTTAAGATCCACAAACTAGAATAGGAATCATGAGTATTGATGAGTTGCTGTTAGAATCCTTGGCTTTATCTTAATTGTATGTATGAAGTAATCCTCCTGAGACTGATCACCTATATTGGCCCTAGGAACACCATGTTCTACAACCCATCTCACTGTAGGTTAGGCTTTCTTTGCAGCTACTCTGACCTTACCATCTATTCTAATATTTGCACTCGCCGAGCTTCTGATGGTTAAGTGCCATCACCTGGCCTCCTCTGGGGGATCTGATTAGTCCCATTGCAATTAGGAAGTCAAATCTATAACATAATCTTTTATTCTGAATCTGAACTACAAAATTCTCACTGTGCTTCTCAGTGAATCGGATGCTTCTCTCTCCAATGTGCTTCTTCTCATTTTGTGAAAACAGAGATCTGCTGGGACATGTAATCAGTTGGGTCTCCTGGCCTTAAATAAGATATCTACTCCAGCATGCCCATTTCTATCTCAGCCATCTTCCACAGTGATTCTGGAATTCCTATTTTATTTTGTCATTACAGCAGCCCTAGCAAACAAATACAAAGGACAACTGTTAAAAGGTTTACTAGTGATGAACTGGGATAGGAAAGCAGTGGATGGGGAATCATCTTGGCAACATATTAACATTGTATGATGGCCTTGCCAGGGTGTTAGATCCTATATCATCAGAAAAGTCACCCTTATCAATAAACTCTCCCATTACCCAACTTGACCCATAAGGGCCATAAGGGCCCACTTCCATTTGTATCCACCTAGGTACATGTTGGGAAATTCTGCAGCTCCTTTAAAGTATACTCCCTTTGCATTTTAGCATTACCATCAAGCAAAACAGGGACTCTGATTTTAATAAAGAATATTTGGCCATTTCTACAGACACAGAGGATTTGGGGAAATCTTGGCAGCTGACCTTTCTATCATGCATTGGCTTATATGTCCCTATTACAAATCTCAGTCTTTCTTTCTTTCTTTCTTTCTTTCTTTCTTTCTTTCTTTCTTTCTTTCTTTCTTTCTTTCTTTCTTTCTTTCTTTCTTCCTTCCTTCCTTCCTTCCTTCCTTCCCTTCCTTCCTTCCTTCCTTCCTTCCTTCCTTCCTTCCTTTCCTTCCTTCCTTCCTTCCTTCCTTCCTTCCTTCCTTCCTTCCTTCCTTCCTTCCTTCTTTCCTTCTTTTCTTCCCACTGGGACCCTGGCTTTGGAGAAGCCAACTTGCCAGGGTTGAGAATTCAACCTTCTTTGAGTTTTAACCCCCTTATAATTAAGTCTTAAAGACTTAACCTCAGGCTTTTTTTCTGCCTTTTAGTTGCAGGAGATAATAGTATTTTTATATGTTGCCAGAGAGCCAACTGACTTTTATCATTCACTTTATATCAGTTAATAATCATTGTCTTCCTTTTGCAGATTTTCCCCAATGCATCAGTGATATCCAGCTACAGACAGCTCAGCCCATAGCCCTATCAAACGCTACTTCCTTTGGTCTTCTCAGACACCTGAGATGTTACAAACGCGAATGCATCCCTGTCCACTGGTGTCCTGTCCCAGTTCACCATTGGTAAACATTTGAACACTCGTCCTGTGTTATTTGTTTGCTAGGATTGCTGTAACAAATATTAGAGACTGGGTGGCTTAAAGAACAAAAATTTATTTTTTCACAACCATCGAGTTAGAAGTCTAAGACCAAGGTGTCTGCTTACTTTGTTTCTTCTAAGGTCTCTCTTCTTGACCTGTAGATGGCTGTCTTCTCTCTGAATCTTCATATGGGCTTCTGTATGTGTCTATGTTCTAACCATCTCTCTACCATATTAGATTAGGGTCCCACACTAATAACCACATTTGAACTCGGTTACATCTTTAAAAGCCCTATGTCCAAGTAGAGTCATATTCTGAGGTACTAGGGATTAGAATCTCAATTTCCGGGTTGGGGGACACCTGGGTGTCTTAGTCCATTGACTGTCTGACTCCTGATTTCAGCTCAGGTCATGATCTCATAGTTCCTGAGATTGAGCTCACATCAGACTCAGCAGAGACAGTGAGAAGCCTGCTTGGGATTCTCTCTCTCCATCTCTCTCTCTCTGCCCAAACCCTGCTCATATTCTCTCTCTCTCTCTCTCAAAATAAATAAATAAACATACAAAAAAGAACTTCAATTTCAGAGGAACACAGCTCAGCCCATAATAAGCTGCTTAGAGCATGCTAGGTATCATTGGCACTCCACCTATTATGAATGACAGGGGCCACATTGTCAGCCAGCTGAAAGGTGATCCAGCTCTAAACTCTGAGCTCTGTTATCATACTGTCTTTGTCTGGGTTCTCTGGAGAACCCAGAGACTGGGAACCCAGGGACTGTGAGATGCACTTAGGAAGGCTTATGGGGCATGCCAGAGGCAACCTTGAGCATCATCTATTTAAACCATCTCTCCATCAATTACATTATAGCATCACTCAGATACCTTACTAAACAGAAGTAAGATTTCAAACACAAATTATATGCTAAGGATCAAATTTTAATTTTGGACATAAATTACTCATTTAATTGAATATCCTGAATTATATCGATTTTGATTTATCTTTACCCATAAATATAGGCATTACCATTGCTGGAATGTGACACATGTAGTTTCTGACATAAAACTTCACACCCTGAGGTCATCTTTTCACTGATCTCTTGACTAACACAAAACAATTTCTTGTTCAGAATTAAAGCCAAACAAAATGAGCTTTAGAGGTAGAGATATAAAATGTATTTTTAATAGCCTCTTATGATTATCAAAGAGCCCAAATCTACCCATATTGCTATAAGCATTAGATTGTACATTATTTATCTGAAATAAAAATTTTAAATGACACCTACATATAAAAAGAAAGAATAGTTTTAACAGTGGTGTTGTTTTACTGTACTTTTCATTCTTTATGACTAATTGAGGATATAATTTTCAACTATGGTGTTATTTCACTACCATCCTTATTTTTTTTCCTCTTATGGAAATAAATGCTGCTGAACTTTCAGATTAAGTATTAACTTTTATAGATAATCCAAAGCTCAAGATGGAGTTTGAATTTCAGCCCAGGGAAAGCCATGTATCTTGATGAGTTTCATCACAAGAAAGGAAGGGGAAAAAATAACCTTTGGCAGAATCTTCACAAGCTATTGCCAGAAACCATAGAAAACTCACTTGTATTGAAAATCCATTATGACATTATAAAATAGTTCTTTTTCATAATCAAGATCATTAGTTCAAGGTAAGTATATAGTTAACTATAGAAAGACACAAGCAATTAATGTTAGATTAATCATGTAGCACTTTTCTAAAGTATTATGTTTATATGTATGTAAACACATCTACTCAATTACAAAAATATGCAAGGAGTATTTTAGTTGTTTCTATAGTAAATGTTGGTAAAACAACAATTTTAGTTACAATCTAGGGAAAATATTAGTAAAACATTTGCTGAAAACAGTTATTTCAATATATGGCACAACCTTCTATCTATGCATGTATATTACTGAACTCAAAGATAAAATTTGATATTCTTTCATGATTCTACATTTATTTGAAATTGTTGGTGAATTTGTACAAGTATTTTGGGGGTTTATTATTTCTTGGCTCAGCCATATTTTCCTCTCTAATGCATCCCCTTCTACTACCATGACCACCTTACCTTTATCCCTATTTTAGTTAGAGACACAAATATTTGGGGTTTTCCTCTATTTTTTCCTACCCTCTTGCTGCAACCTTGAACAATATGGAATATATCTGGACCTAGGATCTGGAGCTAAGATAATAACATTGGAAGGCAAGTGTAAGAGTAAAAGAGCGAGTCAGAAAATATAGCCTTCTCTCCTGCAGTGTTTTCATTCACATTAAAGTAGGGAGAGAGGACACTCCTATTTTCCTGGAATGTGTCCATTTCTGTTACAGCCATAATAACAGTGTTCAATCCACATCATTATTCTTACAAGCATAGTGGGGAAGCAAAAGAAACTTCCCTGACATTATGTTGTTTACAGTCCAATTGGTGGAAATAATTTCACACACAGACCCTATTAAAATAATCTGTAAGTGGTGGAAACAGCTTTCAGGGTGCTGAGGGAGAGGCAAAGGGAAAGACTCAATGTGGAGCTTATCAAGCACATTTTTTGAAGTAAGGAGATTTCTAAGGTTAAGATTTCTTTAAAGCTTTTGATTCCATAAATAAACCAGTCATCTTTTCTGGTGCCTTTTCTTGTGGTGAAACAAGACACCTTTGCAGCTGACGTATTTTTTAGATATCGCATTGGAAGCAATGTGCTAACTGTAAAATATGGAGATAAGGTAAATAAAGTGCTTCCATCTTTGTCATATTAGTATTCAGACTGCATTTAAGCTGCAATTAAAACACATTTTTCTTTGAATGCATATTTAATATGCTCAGTAAGATTGATTAAATACCTCCAGCAAGCTGATCTTTTACTTTTTGGTTTCCAATGCATATGCATTGATGCAGTATCTTGCTTGGGATGCTTTCACTGTCTTCATCTCTCACATATTCCAAATGAGGACCCTGAAGCAACAGAAGAATGTCTAAACACAGAATTTAAATAACACATCATAGGGTCGCAAATTGTAATAAATGATGTATAATATACCATTTAATTATAAATTGTTAATCCTTTTAGTAAGACAATTTACATTTCACAGAATTGGAAAAAAATGTAATTCACGTTTCAGGATTGATAGTTAGAAATCAGAGTTTCCAAGTAGAATTTTGAGTTCATCATATAAACCAAGACAGATGTCCTTGTGTTTAATCCCTACAATATATAATTTTCATTTATATCTATTGGTAAAGAAGGTTAATGAAATTCTGAAACCAGTCTATTTGGTCCAGAATTTGTCTAAATGTGCTGTGGTAAGCAAGATAGCAAATAACTCCCTCATGTCTTTATTTCTTATTGTGAAAATAGAGCTATTAAAATTTAAATATCTTTCAAGGTGTTATATATAGAAATCTTTCAATTATTGTATGCATTTGGAAAGCATGACACATTAAACCGCTTGTTACCAATTTAACCCAATTAGTGTTCTCCTTTTACTTTTAAATTAATTTCTAATTGTACATTAGACATCTGTGAAAGATCATGAACTATTTGAAGCCTCTTTCATTAAATCCCCAGGGGGGTTCTATCTCCTAGAGTTGGGTTACCAGAGTACATAATCATATTACAGGACTTGAATGGCTCCCTTCAGCGAACTTCATTAAAATTAACTTCCCTTGATCATTAAAATACAGTTTGCCTTTGTAGCAGATTTTCTTCGTGAACATAGCCCTTTTGTGAAGCATCCTACACTGAAATCTGAAATTTTATTTAGAGTTGCTAACAAAATTAGCATATCTTTTCTGCAGTGCTTATACTACCAAAACATATAATGAGAGCAAATTCATTGGTATTATTTTATAAAATATAACCTGTAATGGGTTTAGAATAAATGTAACAGAATCCACTCTTTCATATCTGGTAGGAATACTTCGAAAGTGTTTGTTTTAACTTTTAATTAATTAAATTTTCCGTACAGGGGATTTTTCAATGAATATTTATGAAAGCTCATTGTCCAAAATTCACGTCTTCATTCAGACTTATAAAGGAGTTTATGAATATTTCATCAAAAACTAAGATGACAAAATGAACCACTTTGTAATTTCTTCAAGAGCCACAATAAACAATGTTCATGAATTAAAATCATGCATATGTTAGTAGAAGTATTTTTTTTCTTCTGAACATATATTACAAATTATTACTTAGGATCAACGGTGCCTTCAATACCATTATCATTTTAGGGGCAGTATTAATGGCTCCACAACTCACACATATTGTCAAAATCTTTCAAAAAAAGTTGAGGGAAAAAGGCATAATTCTTACACTGAGTTTACAGGTAATATTTGCCAAATCCTGAAACAGTAGTGGGAAACCAATTTTACAATCTAAAAATCAGGGATCCATGCATCGTCAAATGACAGACTAAGATTAGAACAAATTTTCCAACATGTAGTTCAGTATAATAGTTATTTATAGAGTAGTTGCTATGTGTCAGTCACTTGCTATTTTTATCTCCAAGAATCCTGTGGACTTCAAGAATATTGACACTTAATGGACTGTCATATCCCTATCTACAATAGAATAGAAAGGTAAGGAATAAAATCCTAAATGCATTTTCATTTAAAAAAACTTTTAATGTTAATTTATTTTTGAGAGAGAGAGAGAAAGAGAGCATGAGTGGGGGAGGGGCAGAGAGAGGGAGATACAGAATCTGAAGCAGGCTCCAGGCTCTAAGCTGTCAGTACAGAATCAGACACAAGGCTTGAACCCAAGAACTGGGAGATTATGACCTGAGCTGAAGCCAGATGCTTAACCAACTGAGTCACCCAGGTGCCCTCTAAATGTGTTTTCAAATAGACATCTGCTATTTACCATTTATGGGTATTAGTTATTTTTTGTTTGTTTTCTTTTGTTTTATTCTATGCATATTGTTCTACAGACATGCTAAAAGCCAATATTCTATCTGTAAATTATCAGTGTGCATTGAATTTTGGCTTTCTTACTACAAAGACGGTATTTATTTATTCAAAGGTATTTTTTAGTGTATACTATATTATCGAAGACCTAATATAATGCAGATACATAAAGTTAATAAGACAAAATTCTTGGTTTCATAGACACTAATGAGCAAACACATTAATAATATAATTTCCAGTAGGGAAATATACAACAAATAAAATTAACTAAGCCAAAAAAGTGTTTGGAAGAAAACCAATTTAGGTATGGGAATGAGAAACAACTTCTCTGAGGAGAGCCCCTTTGGATGAAGTCTAAATGAAGGAACGAACTCACACATTATATTAGTGTGAGGAAAATTCCAGATAACAAGATCAAGTATGAATGTTCTGAGGAAGAACAAAGCTTGGAAACAGAAGGAAAGACCATTGTGGATTTAATTGGGTGAATGAGGTGGAAAAACAAAGGGAAATAATAGGAAATGCAATCAGAGAGGTGAGTGGAGACCAGTTCATAAATGAATTTGCAGGACTTGAAAAATATTGATTGCATTTTATGGTAAATATGATGGGAGTTTTCAATAGAAGCGTGACATATCTGATTTTCATGTTTAAAAGCTGTTCAGGGGAATAAAGACTGAAGTTGTAAAAGTGGAAACAAGTAGCTAAGTTAGGAGGTTATTGCAAATCTCTGAGAAACTAATTTAGAGCATGAACAAAAATGATAATGCTAGAGCTCAAATTCGTATTTTAAAGGCAGAACTGATAAAATGTGCTTATTAGCATAAGGAGTAAATAATTTTCAAGATCATAGCAAATGAGAAACTGATGATGCCACTGACTGAAATAGAGTAGATGACAACAAATTGAATCTGGTATCTTTTGTGTCAGGGTGTAGAGACCAAAGGCTTCAGTTTGGATAAATTTGAAATGTCTATTAGACAACCAAGTGAAGATGAACAGTTATCTGGAGCTCAGGGTAGAGTCCAGAACTCGGTTTGGAGATGCCAATTCTGGGTATTACTAATATGATATGGTAGTTAACACCGAGTCTACATGAGGTAATCTACTGCTACGATGTACAGAGACATGCAAGGAACATAAAGGGTTGAGCCTATGGCATACTAAACCAACACTTAGAAATCAAGATCAGGAGCCAGCACAAGAAGTGGGGGTCTCAACAAACAGTACAGTAGAAAACTTTACAAATGTGGCATCTGAGGAATAAAGGAAGATAGAGGTGTCAAGGAAGAAGATCTGCCAATTGCTTCAAAACAGTATCCGTTAATTTGCAATATGGAAGCAACTGGTAACTGTGATAGGAGATCTAGGTGAGGCATGGTGAGGGTTCTCAGTAACTGAAACCAGAGAATAGTAATAAGGATGGACAGGAGGGAAATAAATGAGAGCAATTTAATAAAATAGAACTCAGAAACCAATTGACCACAGAGTCAAATATGACTCACATAATGAGGCTACAGTGCCATTCTCTAAACAGAAAACAAAAAGAAATAATTTCATTTTAGGAAAATTTGATGTAATCAGTTTTAAACATATTTATATTGAAGTGCTTGGGGCACACATGGAACTGTGAAGAAACTGGAAAATAGATCTCAAGCTAGGGTTAAAAAGATAATACACACAAAAAAATAGAACTCTAAGGAACACCAAAATCAACATTTCAAGAATGCATTGGACAAAATGACCCTGCCCTAAAATATAAGAAAGAAGAAAGCTTGAGAGAATTAATTGACTTATATATGATATGTGCTTCTTGAAAGATTATGGTATGTTGTTTTAAATTTCCTTGTTTTAGTCTTCCACAAATTTGTTCAATCTGGCTCCCAAATTTGTGCATGGATATCAGAAATCTATAGTTTCTTCCACTGTGGTAAAGAGAGAAAAGGCAGGAGTTCTAAAAGGGTATAAGGATATATTACATATTTTTTTCCTGAACTTAGTTTCTTTTTGAATACTGAATTCCAACAAATATTGCTTATTTGAGGATGAAGGAACTACAGCCCAATGTATTGGAAAGGAGATAGATGCTGAAGTGAACTTACTGGAGGTTCAATTGTGATTTTTCCCTCTGGTTAGTTGTATAGTCTTTGGCAATTTCAGTTTCCTGTATCTTTCAGACTCACTTTCCTCTGTGGAGTGAGGATCATTAAACAAACTCCATGAGGTTGCTGTAAATATCACTTATGGCAATGTTTCACCACATCACTTGGCACATAAATGCTTAAGAAATACAAATTCATTTCCTGTGCCTCCTGTAGGGTATTTGAAGAACTTTCACTCCTATTAAATCTAAGGTCAAGGACATAATGATGTTTTCAAACCTATTTTAAGATTTCAATAGTTATACTTGGGGAAAGTTGAAATAACACAGCTTGTTTTTGTTATTTATAATTTTATTACTTTTTATAGAAGTAAAATATACATAGAGTGGAAGGCACATATCTTAAGTGTATAATTGAATGGTGTTGATAAATGTATACACCTGTGTAAGCACCATTCCACTCAAGGTGTATAGCACTTCATCACCCATTGTGTCACCCCATCTTCCGCAAAAGCCAGTTGCTCTGAGTTACATCACCATTGATTAGTTATGCCTACTTTTAATTTCACATGAATGGAAATATACATATTCTTTTGTGAATGGTTTTAGCACTTGTTTTATATATGTATGTATATATATATGTATATGTTTTATATATATGTATGTGTTAACACACGCAAACACATATATATAACTATCCATGTTGTTGTGTGTATAAGTAGTTTAAGTAACTTTTTCTCTTTTCTTTCTTTTTATTGCTGAGTAGAGTATTCCATCATATGACTTTATCAGATTGTTTATCTATTATTTTGTTGATAGACATTTGGGTCATTTTTGGGTTTTAGCCACCAAGAGTAAAATGGCTATGAACATTCATGTGCAAGTCTTTTTGTAGACAAGTGCTTTCGTTTCTCTTGGGTAAATACTTAGGGATGAAATTGCTAAGTCATGGAGATAAGATATGTTTAATTTTATAAGAAGCTGTCAGACAGCTTCTTAAAGGTGGCTGTAAAATTTTACATTCTCACCAACAATGTGTGACAAATCCAGTGACTCCTATGCTCTCTGATATTATTTATTGTCAGTTTTTAAAATTATCTGTTTTGGTAGATATGAAACAGTATCTAATTATGCTTTTAATTTGTGTTTTCCTACTGACAGATGATGTTGGGCATTTTGTCATGTCCCTTATTGGCCATTCGCATATTTTCTGTGTGTGAACTGTCCAAGTTTTTGCCCATTTTTAACTGTTTGTTCTTGAGTATTAATTTGTAGGAATTTTTAATTTATTTTAAAAAACTTTTTTCTATGTGAATATTTTCGTCCAACATGTATACTTCTTTTTCATTTTATTCATGATGTCTTTTGACGGGCTGAAGGTTTTAATTTTGTCAAAGGCCAATTATTTTTTTTAAATTATGTTTAGTGTGTTTTGTGTTTTCATTATGAAAACTTTACATATTCCAAGGTTGCAAAGATATTTTTATGTAGATATTTTATGTCCTTAGGTTTCACGTTTGATGTATCATCCATCTAAAATTATTTTGTATGAACATTAATATTAATATGTTTTCATATATTCTGAATTTTCTTCAGTGGTTAAAATTTTAATTGTCTTATGATCAGATGATGTTTATGACTAAGTGTGCAATTTGGGGGTTGGAAATATTATCTTCCTTTGAGGCAAACACATTTTGAGGCACCTGGGTGGCTCAGTTGGTTAAGTGTCTGACTTTTGATTCTGACTCGGGCCATTATCTCATGGTGCAGGGCAGACCCTGCTTGGGATCTTCTCTCTCCCTTTCTCTCAGCTCCTACCTCTCTTGTTCATGTTCTCTCTCTCTGGCTCTCTCTCTCAAAATAAATAAACATGAGGCAGACACATTTTTAATCTTACCTGACTAGTTGTCTTGTAAGCTGAGATGTAACTCAATTAGAAAATATTACACTTTATATCTCTAAAGTTAAAAAAAGTAATCTGTGTTTTACATTAACACTTATCACAAATGTTAAGAAACATTAAAAATTGTAACAACAGTAATGTGAAGAAAGTGCTTCAAGGTTTTTAGAAGAGCACATGAATATATAGAAGTGATAATCAGTAATTAGTAACTGTATATTTAAGAATTCTTTCTTTGATTCTGTTTACGATGTCTGAAGAAATACAGATTCAACTTCAGAATTCAGAGGAATTTTTATGTGATGATCTTAAATATATAAAACTATATACAGATCACTTCTTGTTATTTTACAACATAATGGAAACATAACCAGGACCTCAAATTATTTTTATATTAACCTTCCAGAAGATAATGATTTTTAGTTTTGAAAAGAGAGGAAATCCATTTTATCATTACATAATGAAAAATACTATTTCTCTAAATTAAAGTAAGAAAATGGACAATTTAAGTGGTCTGACCATTGTCATTTTGCATTATGCTCCCTGCAGTTGTAGTTTATAAATTGTGCCAGTTTTATGCTTGTATTTTTATTTCTAAAAAAGCCTGTATATTGAGCAAGTATGTATCTATCAACTTGACATCAGTCTGCATATGCACTGTTGAAACAATGGCTTTTCCTGCTATCTACCTGGGTTTATATATTTTAACTTGGTACTAGTGATCTATTAATTCTTTCTATCTATCATCTATCTATCTATCTATCTATCTATCTATCTATCTATCTATCATTTGTCTACTTACCTACCTCTGCAACTACATGTCAGTCTCAAGCAGACATGAGTCCAGAAGACAACCCTCTTATTTGCTCTGACCTTATGTGAATAGCTCGCGGAATGTACACGCAGAAACTGTGAGGAGGCAGGGCTACCAGGCATGTCCCAGGGGTACCACACCT
The DNA here is from genome assembly GCA_017311185.1 of Proteles cristata cristata. Lineage (NCBI taxonomy): Eukaryota > Metazoa > Chordata > Mammalia > Carnivora > Hyaenidae > Proteles > Proteles cristata. The sequence goes on from JAESUZ010004892.1 coordinate 555,293, forward strand.
GTTTCTCTTGACTACTAGCTAATGCCTGCCAAATTTCTGTTTTTCCTAATCTACTGGACCCACATGATGGCCCCGATTGCTGAGGCCAAAGGAGAGCCATTCTGTCCAAGTGTTCTCTCCCTCCCTGCCAACACCCTGGGACTCCAGAGACCTACTCCTTGGCATCAAGGCTGTTGGTGATTGAAAATGAAATCACTGCCTCTGTCCATCGCTGCAAAACCAACAGCATCCAGAGCCTCCAGCACCCCCCGGATGATGGCCGCCAGGTTGCACTTGTCATTTTTCTGCATGTTTTAATACAGTCTTCCCATCCTGATGTATGTCTTGGTCCTTTTTTTTTTAATGTTTTTTTTTTAATTATTGTTTTTTGTTTTTTTTTAAATGTTTTTTTTTTTTTTTTTAATTTCTAGGAGAGAGAGAGAGAGACAGGGTAGCAGGGGAGGGTCAGAGAGAGAGGAAGTGACAGACTCTGAAACAGGCTTCAGGCTCTGAGCTGGCAGTCAGCACAAAGCCCAACGCGGGGCTCGAACCCACGAACTGCAGGATCATGACCCAAGCGAAAGTCGGACGCTTAACCCACTAAGCCACCCAGGTGCCCCTTAATGTTTTTTTTAAAATTTATTTCTAGGAGAGAGAGAGAGAGAGAGAGAGAGAGCATGAGCAGGGGAGGGGCAGAGAGAGAGGGAGTCACAGACTGAAACAGGCTCCAGGTTCTGAATTGGCAGTCAGCACAGGGCCCGACGCGGGGCTCGAACCCACGAATCGCGAGATCATGACCTAAGCGAAAGTCGGACGCTTAACCGACTAAGCCACCCAAGCACCCCTATTATAGATGCTCATCCTTAGACTATACTGAGAACCAGTGCTTTCCTTTGCCCTGACTGCTGTCCAGACTTGCAAGTGCCTTTCTTTCCTTTTCTTTCCTTAGTTTTTTTGTGTCCCAGAAATCTTCATCAGCACGTGTAGAAAGGCCACTGTGGGACCAATGTCACCAGATATATAGGATGTGATCATGGCCAGCAAACTTCCTGGGACTCAAGGAGGGATAGCCCACCCACATGCACATCTCTAGAATCGGGTGCTCACTCTCCCCTCCATACCTGCTGCTCTGGTCCTCTTTCCCTGGCTTTCTGCCCCCTCTATGCCATGCCCCCGCTGCTAACACCAGTCTCTGAACCTCTCTGTTTTTGCAACGTCTGTAGATGCTCCTCTGGCACAGAGAAGCCTAATTTGTGATGGAAAGGAGGGGGGGATAAAGGTTTTCAAGGGAAAGAAGTCAGCAGGATGAATTTTACCCTGAACTTGATTCTAAGTGTGAAGATTAGAAACCCTAACAGTATGTACCATTGTAAAATCACTTCAATATGCAACTCAGTGAATTTGTTGTTTGAATTTATATAGAAAATGGCCAGTAAATTATATTTATAAAACACCATGTAATTCAAAGTCATTATGCTTTATCTTTTCAAATATATTAAATACTCTCTTCAAGTATAATTACTTAAGTTAGTGAGATAGGATTATCAGCTGCTACAGTCATGCAAGGCCTGGCTCACCCAAACAGACCAAATCCCAGTGACTTCGAATTGCTGACCTGCTCACACCAACCATGAGACTCACCTGGTGCAGGCTCTAAATGACCATACCCATGGTGGCCCCTGCCTTAGGACTCACACAAGCTCTCTAAACTTCCTTATTCCCATGTCTTTTGAAGTAACCATGAATGCTACACAATGATTTCTCATAAAACTTCAGTCCCTCCTCATTAACTAAACTCAAACTAAAGGGTCTAACAGAATAGCTTCTCTCTGGACAGAAGTTTCCTGATCAAATCTGGTGAAAGCCCACTGCCTCTGGGAGCCTCATACACTCACTAGAGACCTCACACTAAGAAAACTGAATGGCTAGCCCATCAAGATCAAATTGAAAAACATAATGGAAAGGTGGTTTTTCTATTCTCAAATGTATAGTTCTCTTTCCAAGCATCCTCACTTATTCATACTTGTGCAAATGAGATGGGCATGGGGATGTATTTGGAAATTCACAATCTACTTCCAAACTTAGAGATGTTGACAAGCCAAAAACAGATTCCAACTACCAAAACAAAACAAAACAAAAAACAAAAAACAAAAAAACAAAACATTCTTAAAAGATCAGAAAGCTTTTAGTTTAGAAATATCTGGATCCCCTACAGCAAAAATATCTACCTAATAATGGAAATATGTTTCAAGCCAATTAAAAGAAGATATATTTAGGGGCACCTGGGTGTCCCAGTCAGGTAAGCTTTCAGCTCTTGATTTTGGCTCAGGTCATAATCTACAGTTTGTGGGCTTTGTGCTGACAGTGCAGGGCCTGCCTGGGATTCTCTCTCTCCCTCTCTCTCTCTCTCTGTCCCTTCCCCACTCACGCATGTGGACATGTGCTCACATGCACTCTCTTTCTCGGCCTCAAAATAAACATTTTTAAAAAGATATATTTAAAACCAAAAGGAGACATATTTAAGAGAAGATAGAAAAGATTGTGATAATGTGATTGCGAACAGGTAGATATGGAAGCATAGAAAGAAATTGCACACTAGTTCAGCGCTAAGATCTTTTTGGTGGCACATACCACTTCAATGAAGACCAACTGCCCATAGTGAGACTGCCCATAGTGAGAAGTTGTTCACATACCTCTACCTGCTTTATCTTCCATCCCACGTAGAGGCGGATGCAGGATGGTAGGGCACCGACTTTTACTTACATGGCTGTGTTAGAATCCTCTTCAGGACTTCTTTAAGCAAGGAAGGATGGAGTTTGGTTTGTTGCTCTTTGAATCTAAGAATGATGGTGGTTAGTTTGAATATGCCTTTCAAACACAGCCATCTTTTTCAAAGATGACTTTCAAATACTGTTTTCAACAGGGAGCCACCTTTTAATGCTGGTTAGACTTGGGTCTTGCACTGGATTATCCTACGTCTGCCTCTTAAAAGGCCTGAGGAAATCTCTCCCTCTGGGTATCAGTGAGGCACTCACATAAAAGACTATTCCATCAGTCTCACGAGGAAAGCAGATTTACTTTGTCAAATCGACAAGGCTGGCTAGTGATACTGAATGAAACCCTGGTAAGCCACTTAGAAAGCCTAAAGTTTCCCCTACAAATTTCCCCCAGTTGAGGTCCTCATTACAATCTGCTGCTGGCAGATTGTGGAGACAACATACTTCCTATTGATAATATAAGCGACTTTTATTTTATATAGATGCACTGAGAGTACTTCATCATATTTGAAAAATTAATAAGCCAAGAAACGCTTTTGATAGTGTAACTCTCAGAGCTGGAATTTCCCCTGTTCTTTCTGTCTGGGCCAGCACAGTGTTTGTTAACTTGACTATAAGCCTTATGGCCTTATATAATTACCATGGACTAAACATAAAGGATGGTGCATTTTTCTATGTACTTGTTCTCAGGATAATATGCACACATGAGAAGGCTGAAATATCATTACTCGGGTACTACGAGAAGCAAATCAAGGGAAAGTTGGATCACATGACCAGCAAACATTTAAGGAGCATCTTCTTCGCACAGGAGTCTTTGTGCAAAAGACAGTGTGGGATAGACAGCAGGGCAGTGGAGTCAGTGTCAGAACAGGGTTTGAATCTTGGCTCTCCCACTTGCAATGATAAAGCACAACACTTCATTTCTCTGAATCCCAGCTACCTTTGACTATAACAACACTGACTTCCAAAGATCTTCATAACGATTTAAAGATTACGGCAAGTAAATTACCTACTCAGTGCTTGTACTAAAATTTATTTCCCATTCTTCTTTCTTAGAAAATAGGAATGCAAGGAAATACAACACTCCTTGGAATGGAGGAAAGCTGCAGTTCCTTAGAAGACAGAACACAAAAATTGAGTTCATAAAATGCAAAGCAATAACAAGTCAGTTACATAAGAGTTGGAGATTAGAATTATTCAAATGCCAATTGCAACTTAAAGAATGTAATCATGCCTTTGACAAGAACATTAATTTATATATTATAGACCCCATGGGAGAAAATGTTCTCTGTGTGCTTACCTGGGTCCTTGGTATAGACCTGTATTTATCCAGTGCCTCACACTTCAGTTCACTGACACCTGCTTCTTGATATTTGGTACATTCTGAATCTTTTATGGGGTCTCAGGATGTGCTAAAGTTAGAAAATGTATCTTATAACTAATTCCTTATCCCCTGCCACAGAAAGAAACTGCTGAGGGTGTGGCTCTTCCCCCTGCCTCCTCCCATTTCTACTTTCCTATGATCCAGGCCCTTAACTTTGGAAGAAAGGTTCATTCTCATTACATCTCAGTGAGAAGCAAAACCTTTCCCAATGCAAAGAGCACAGGGCAACTGGCTTCCTTGGTCACATGCTGTGGTGAGAGAGGTAGGACAAAGCTGCTGGGGCTGTGAAGGAGACTGTGTCTCCATGTGTCTGCCACACTGATTCTTTTGAACCTTTTTCTGCATGGGGGTTGTTACATTCGCACACATGTTGACTACAGTACAGTATTAATAAACTCTTGTCATATACTGTAGTTAATATAACTGGCAATAAGGCAGCAGAGGAAAGGGGTCATATCTGCAGGCAGCTTGACCTAGAATGAAGCAAAGCATTCCTAATCTCACTCTTGTCTGGAAAAGCAAAAGACTGTCCATAAGTGCCTTGAAGTGACAAAAATACACTAATGCTAGTTGTGGGCACCTTCCGATGTTCTAAAAAATCACTGTTTTCTGCCAAATACTGCAGACTGAGACCGAGCACCTGAGAATGGGAATAGATCACCTTCAGTCCCGCAGAGATAGAGAGAGAAAGAGAGAGAGAGGGGCCATTGGCTCAGTCTGATCATGTTCCCAACAGTGAGAACAGGGGCAGTGGTGACCTGCTCAGTTCTGTTCCTTCCCTAGGTTATCCTCTGTCTGGATATTATTACCTTCATGATTATGTTGAACTATACAAATGACTGATATATGGTCACTTGTGACCTATAAAAATGGCCATGTGATCAGACATGATTATTCCTGTTTAGACTTAAGTGTCAGCTTGGACTTCAGTTGCCCAGGCTGCCTCAGACAGGTCTACAGGGCTGCATGTCCAGCTTCCTTACATTGAACTACTGGTGCCTCTGCTTCCTCATTCTTCTATCACTGGACCCAGGACCAGGACACTGACATCATAAGACAGGTCTACTGAAAGAGTTACTCACTATTTCAAAATCAGTGATTTTAAAACTTCTTAAGTCTGGTTCAACAGTATTTCTCACCAAGACTAAGTAGCTAAAATGATATAAATAACACATGCACTTAGACTATCATGTGCACACACACTCGTACACATGTAAACATATATAAAGTCTTCTTAAGTAATTTTCAGGTTAAAATTTTAATATTCCTATGCTTTGAGTAAAACCAGCTTTCGCTATCAGCTTCATTCATTAGGGAGAGGGAATGGAAGGATTTAAATATGACCTTGGGCCTAGTCACAATTTTCCTGGACCCTAACAGCAACCTCCTCCAGATGATTGCGTCCCGATCTTCAGAAGTAACTTTCCTTCACAAATCTGCTTGAAACAAACTAATGTTCTGCTCTTGGTCAGACATAAAACCGAAATGACCTCCCTGAAGTTCCTGGGTTAATAGGGTATGGGTTTCTGAGAACAACCTCTTCTTTTAATCACTTAGATAACAATCAGAGATAAAAGGCACTATGCCCTCTTTCCACAAATGATTTCCAGGAAGAATGTGTTTAGTAGAAGTAAAGAAGAGATGCAGTGCCAGCCAAATGACAAGTGTCTATTTTAGTAAGAATTTCATCAGATTTTCTATCGCTGGTCGCAGGATAGAAACTAGTCTTCAATGGGCTCCCCCTTAGACACGGGTTGCTAGGTCTTGAATACATGCAGTCTATGGGCCAACAACAGTTTGGAGCTTGGGATCTTCTGGGGTCCTAACCTCTGGGATGAGACCATGGTTTCAAAAGCAAGGGTGTTTACCCCTCCAAAAATAAAACACTAATGTGGAAAGATATATAAACCCCTATATTAATTGCAGCATTATTTATGATTGTCTATACAGTAAAACCTTGGACTGTAAGTGACTTGTTCTACAAGACGAGAAAACACTTCTAATAAATTTTAACTTGATAAACGAGATGTCTTGAAATATGAGTAGTATGTGATGCCAAACATCATATGATCACAACTGAACCAATGATTCTTCTCTCTATATCTATATCTATATCTATATCTATATATATGTGTGTGTGTGTGTATAGGTGTGTATATGTGTACATATATGTCTGTGTGTATATATAGATATAGGTGTGTATGTGTGTGTGTGTGTGTGTGTGTGTCTGTGTGTGTGTGAGGTTGTGGGCGATTGTCTCCTATGTTCGGGTGCTTGGTCTCAGGCTGCAGTTTTTGGCAGATATCAGTGATTTTTCAGAACGTTGGAAGGTGCCCACAATTGGCACTAATGTAATTTTTGTCACTTCAAAGCACCTATAGACATTCCTTTCCTTTTCCATACAAGAGTGAGCTTAGGAATGCTTTGCTTCATTCTAGGTCAGGCTACCTGCAGATATAACCCCTTTTCTCTGCTGCCTTATTGACAGTTATATTAACTACAGTATATGACAAGAGTTTATTAATACTGTACTGTAGTCAACACCTGTGTGAGCATTTACAATGGCCCCCATGCAGAAAAAGTTGAAAGGAAAGGTGGTAAGATGAAGGTGATTACAGTGGAAGTTAAGAAGGAAATCGTTGAGAAATATGAATGAGGTATGTGAGTGGCTAAAATTGCAAGATTTTATAAGAAGTCTACATTCATAGCTTGCACAATATTAAAGAAGAAAAAGCATGCTAGAGCAGCAAAAGGAGTCATGAGAATATCAAAGCAATGGCTACATTTTCTGGAAGATTTAGAAAAGTTTCTTCTGGCTTGGATAAATGAATGGCAACTAGCAGATGATACTGTGACTGAAAACTTTATCTGCAAGAAGCAATAGACTTGTAACCAACCTTGTAAGAAAACTGCCAGGTACATCAACAGAAAACAAAGAAGTCTTCAAAGCGAGCAGGGGATAGTTTGATAATTTTAAGAGAAGAAGTGGTGGCCATCATGTTCTGTGGCATGGAGAGGCTATAAGTTCACTACACTAAGGCAGCTGAGGAGTTTGTTACTGAGTTCCAGAAGCTCATAGTTTCCGAGTATTATCTGCTGAAGCAAGTTTCTAACTATGATGAGACAGGGCTTTTTTTTTGGAAAAAGATGCCAAAGAGGACCTACATTACAGAAAAATAGAATGCAAAGCCCAGTCAAGCCCATGACAGACTGCCTCACCCTCTTGTTTAATGTGAATGAAAGTGGAGATTTGAAGTCAAGCTCTGTTCGTGTATCATTCTAAGAATCCAGGAACCTTCAAGAAATGGAGAAGAGCTAGTTAAACATTATGTGGAGGTTCAATGGCAAGGCTTGTGTCAGTCATATTTTGTTCGTTGAGTGGATCAATGAAGCCTTTGGTCCTGCAGTGAAGAAATACCTTTTAGAAAAGAATCAACCACTCAAAGGCTTGCTGGTTATGGGTAATGCTCCTTCTCATCCTCAAGGCTTTGAGGATGACTTACTGGAGGAATTCGAGTTCATTAAGGTCAAGTTCCTTCCTCCCACCTCCACTCCAATCCTCCAGCCCATAGATCAACAGGTCATTTAGAACCTTAAAAAACTTCACACCAATGCACAATTTCAGTGATGTTTTGAGGTGAATGAAGGAACAAACCTTACCCTCTGAGAGAAAAATCACTTCCACATCATGAACTGCCTCAAGGTCATTCATGAAGCCTGGGATGGACTCACCAAGAGAACCCTCAATTTTGCTTGCAGAACACTGTGTCCTGATTGTGTACTTGGACATGACTTAGAAGGGCTTGTTCATCAACAAGAGCTTCCAATTGCCAATGAATTTGTACCCTTAGGGAATATCAAGGGACTGAAAGTGAATAGGACGACATACAAGAGCTGGTGGAGGAACATGGCCAGGAGCTGACCACCAATGAACTGATGGATCTGCGTTGTGAGCAACAGCAAGAGGCGATCTCATCTGCAGAGGGAGAAGAGGAAAAGGCAAAGCAACCCCTCACTTCAAATGTGATTAAGGAGATGTGTAAAATGTGGGAAACAGTGCAAAATTGTGTAAAAAGGCACTACCTAAATAAGGCTGTAGCAGAGCGAGCAGCGAATCTGTTTAACAACAGTGCACTGTCACATTTCCACAAAATCCACAAAAGGAGGCAAAAGCAAGTGTCATTGGATAGATAGGTTCTTTGCACAAAAAGAAAAAGATTCCCTTGAGCCAACAGACAGCAGTGATTCTGTTAGTGATAGTGAAAGTCGTCCTACACACTAACTCTCCTCTCTCTTATCTCTCTCATCTCTCTCACACCAACCACCAAGGCTTTCAAAGGTAAGTGCAGGTTAATTTGTTTATTTTTCTCTATATTTGTATTTTCTTTATTATTTTTTATTATATTACAGTACTGTAGTACTGTGATCTTTTTTATATTAATATTTTTGGGTTGTGGAATGAATTATTTGAGTTTCCATTATTTCTTATGGAGAAATTTGCTTTGATATATAAGTGCTTTGGATAACAAGCATGTTTCCAGAACTAATTGTGCTCACAAACCAAGGTTTTACTGTATATGGAAGAACCTTAAGTGTTCATTGATAAATGAATAGATAAAGAGAATACAACACACACACACACACACACACACACACACACACACACCACAGAGTGAAGTATTACTTAGCCATAAAAATGAGTGAGACCTCGTCATTTACCATAGCATGGATGAGTGTATTATACTAAGTTAAATAAGTCAAACAAGGAAGACACATGCCATATGATTTCAATTATATGTGGAATCTAAAAAAAAAAAAACAAGCCTACAAACAAATAAAAAACAGAATCAGAATCATAAATATATAGACTAGGTAGTCACCAGAGGAGAGAGGGTTAGAAGGAGAAGGGAAAAGTGGAAGAAGATTAACATGTATAAACTTCCAGTTATAGAATAAATAAGTCACAGGGATGAAAAATATAGCATAGGGAATATAGTCAATAATATTTAATAACATCATGACAGATGGTAACTACACTTTCTGTGAGGAGCATAGCATAGTGCATAGAGTTGAATCACTGTGTTGTACACTTGAAACTAATATAACATTATATGTAGACTATACTTCAATTATTTAAAAGAGAAGTATTGCTTAAAATATGGAGCCAAAGCTTGAGTCAGTCTTCCTGATTTGAATCCTGAGACTCATTTGATAGTGTGTGACATTAGACAACTTATTAAACCTTCTGTGGCTTAGTTCTTTCCTTCATAAACTCAATAGATAATAAGACTGTATGAAGACTAATGGCATATTTCTTGTAAAGTGTTTGACACAGCAAGAGCACATTATTGACAGCTATATTAAATGAAAAAAAGCACTTAATAAAGGTGGAGCATAATTGGGATGTTGGTCTATCACTCCCTTTGTATAATATGATTATACCAGTTAAGAGAAATTAATGACAAAAGGTGCTGTTGTTATCATAGAAATGTGAAAACAATGTTAAAAATTCTTTCCTGCTCCAAAGAAATGTAATGCCTAATAAAGAGTAGAACACTCTTTGTAAGTCATAAAATATACACATTTTCCTTGTAGTTTTGAAGTTGTCAAAGTCTTATATGTCCCTGGACCTAAAATGTTATCTGCACTGATTTCTTCACCCATATAACTAAGCCATTTTCTAGGAACTAAAAAGTAATAAGAAGAGCTTTAATTGGTTGCTTCCTTCCTGACATACTTTACATGTATTTAATCTTCATGACAAGCTAGGTGGCTGATGCCATTGTTATCACCATTTTATAAGACACAGGCATGGGATGATGAGTCTTCAGTTGCACAGCTCATGGGTCACTCAAGCACCAATGTGCCCATCCTATGTGCTCACACACTACCTTCCACACATTTCAGTCACACCATACACATGTTCTGGACTGTCTGCCTTGTGTTGCCTGATTTCCTTGTCTGACTCTGTACGTCAGAGAATAAGGAGAACAAAAGTTTTTAAAGATAGCTCTCAGAGAAACACCCTGCAAACCAAGGAGTTTTATTGTGGTGACGTTGTGGTAAAATACAGTTTGACCAGAAAGCTCCAGTGCTGTAATCTGACTCCACAAGACTCCCTTCTAACTGGGCTGCAAATGCCTGATCCTTAAAATTCACAGTGGACCTTTATTAACATCTAGTTGTGGGACCTTATGCTCTGAGGGGAAAGGGGAAATAAAAACAAATAAAACTTTAAGACAGGACATTGTAGGTTACTCCCTCCTAAGTAGAAGTCCCTTTCTACTTATCCTGAGATTACATTTGTCAGGTATTAATAATTTTTCTTTTGCCTTATCTGATCCTGAACCCTCTTTAAATGTTTGGCAACATACCACCTATGGTCTTGCTGACATACAGTATCCATTCCCCATGATGAAAGCAAAAAAGATAGATAATTACTTTCTCAATTACTCTTGCGTCCAGAGCATGGGTAAGTCTCAGTTCAACAAATGTGATGTGCCTATGAGGGAAAGGTCAGTGAAGCATCTATTCTGGAAATTGCAGAATCAATGTGAAAGTAACATCCAGTTTTAAATCAAACTGTGGCAATAATTGGTGTCAACAGTAGATACATTGGGTTCAGCCTTCAATAGTCAGCAACAGTGATGCTGTCATTGAACTGATTCTGTGGGGTAACTTTTAATTGTAATTTTGACTGATCAATCCATATTTTCCTTCCCAATTATGCTTTACTATCTACACCTTATTCTCTAAACTACTTAGTAATGTCACCCACCTTTCCTTTGCTTAATCAATGGGATAGATTCTTTGAAAGGTACACACAGTTCTACACACACCCACACACACACATCCACTACATGAATTTGTAGTTCTTCCCATCATGAAGTCATGAAGTAAAATCTATTTTCTTATCCCTTGAATCTGATCTGTTATTCTGACTAGGCAAAAAGAATATTTAGAAATTATGAAATTCTCACTTTAAAGACAGAGTTAGTTGCAAATATTCTTATGGGTTTTCCATTAAATGTCTCAGAATTCTTTCCACATATCAACGAGTCTTGACGACTATCCTGGAGAAATCATGGAGTCCAGAAATGAGCGCCCCAGCTCAGGCAGCCTCGACATGCCAGCTGACTGTAGCCTAGTAGAAACCAGAAAGTCCACCAATAGGAGCCCAGCACAAATTGTCATGCCACAAAATCATGAACTAAATAGCTGATTCTTTTTTTAACGCACTATGTTTCAGAATGGATTATTGCATAGCAAAAGCTAACTGATATAGTTGACCTTAATTGATTTTATTATTTAAATTTACCCTTGCTTATGTAAGACTCCAATAAACAATAATTTGAAATGCCTATAAGCAGAGGAAATAACCTCAGGAAACTTCCCTGTAATTTTCACTAGCTCATCAGTAAGCTATTTGAGGGCAATACCGTTCATTTCTAGCACAGAAGATAGCATTTGACAGGCATTGAACAGGAATAGATGCACACATACAAAATGGATCTTAATGGCCTAAAAGAAAGAAATGCCTTACATATAAATGCTGAGAAACCAGCTATAGATGAAGATTAATTTAGTGTATTTAATGTTATCCAATGTTCAATTTTATAAAAATAAAATGATAGTTATCAATTGTGACCTGCATCATCAGATGAGGGAGCATTGCTTTCCTTGCTTTTTCTTTTCTCTCTCTTTTTTTTTTTGAGAAAATGGTGATTATAAAGATATTCAGTCAATTATAATTATTCATGGAATCCATATTTGTGAATGCATTTATTCACTAACTTTATTTGCAACACCCAAATCAATAGGCATGGCACTTTTATGGTCATTTGTGAATGTGTGTGGAGGAGCATAACATTGAAGTTGCCTGATGTGGTCAAACAAGGTGACTCTCTGCCTCCTTGTTTCAGCTTTCATACTCTAATCAAGTATCCTCCTCATTGTCTAGTAAGTGTCCTGTTTTGTTTTGTATTTTTTGTGCTTTTGGCTGGCAATTTTCCTGTTTAAAATGTTCCCTGAGCATAGTGCTGAAGTATTTTCTAGTGTTCCTGAAGACAAGATTGTGATATGCTTATGAAGAATATATGTGTTAGATAAGCTTCACTTAGGCATGAGTTATGGTGCTGTTGTCTGTGAGTTCAGTGTTAATAAATCAATAATATTCATTAAATAAGTTGTCTTTTAATAGAAACACGTAAAGCAAGATTATGCACCAATTAGCTGATGAAAATGTTGAGTAGAGTCTTACAGGAACCTGAACCCATATTTCCCCCTAGAAGCAATGGTTTGTATTCACTAAATTAGTGTTTTGGTGATTTTAGAATGCAACTACTACAAATCATGAGAATTGACTCTCTATTAAGTTGCCATTTAATCAATCATTACTGATGTCAAAGCAACTAGTCACCAAGTGACTTTACGTCCATTCCAAGATAGGCTAAGGGGTTGTACAGTAAATTAGAGTCTAGGGTGCAGACAAAAAAATCTAGAGAAAATATGAGTCATTGCCTTATCTTAATTTCTTATTTACAGATGAGAATACTGAGGCCTAGAGAAGTAGCATGTCCATGGTCCCATAGTGCAAAAGCCCCTTATAGGCATCTCTTTAATAGTTTAGATTTTCACTGCCTACCTGACCATCCAGTCAGGCCATTGGCTACTGGCCATAAGTTGTCAAAAACCCCACCATAAAGGTTGTATCATTGTTCAATTCTTTTATCACTAGTAGGAAAACAACATGCAATTCAGCTTATTGAGTTAATTTAGTTTTACCTTCTTCAATCAGAGTTTTCCCATCTACTGGTCTCAATGCAAACAGAATACTGCTCATTAGTTCTGGAACTGCCCTCAGTAAACCAGACAGCTCTATGTTGTTCATTGACAGCCATTTATACCACACTGTCTGCATGGCAATCGGTTCCAGTAATTCCTCAGGTAGCTCTAGCATCGCGTCTAGAAGGAAAACAGCCACCTGGTCTTTAGTTGTGGGTGTCTCCTTACATTCTCCCAAAAGCATGCTCCTATTTGTACCATTTCCACTGTATTATGGAATTCTTTAGAGCACTACCTTCCTTATTAGAATTTTTCTCTGCTATCAGCCAAGACATTAAAGGTATCTCCGGTCTTGTGATTAGCTTACCTTCTTCTGTTATTGAGACAGTCTCAATTAATGCCTAATAGCAAGGTAATAATTCTTTCTCAAATGGTGTGTATCGAGCAGCAACACCTGAGAATTTTCTCTTCTAAAACCCAATGGTTGCTGCTGGGAGGCATTCACAGGCTTTTACCATAAGTTCTGGTCTATATGAGTACACCACAGACAATTCCAAAATCATTTCTAATTGGAGATCAAAATGGCCCAATGGCATTGAGAAAGCTATTGCTTTTTGTAATTCAGACAGGACCTAAAATATAGATGCCAACTGAAATACAGCTGAAATAGAGCTAGCAATATCCCCAAATGCAGATATTTTCTCCAAAATCCAAATAAAAAACCAAAAACCAAATGCTGTGCTTCTTGTTTGGTCCTAAGGGTGGATAGTGACAGCAGCTTATTTATTTTTTCTCTTGTGGAATATACTGGGTGGCCCCTGACCAAGTTACTCCTAAGAGTTTTGCTATTTGGGCAGGCCCTTAGACTTTTGCTGGCTGCATGAAGTAGTTGCAGCTGGCCATGTACATCATCATTGTATTCAAATCAGTCTTCTTCATTTCTGATATCACAATATCATCAATATGGTATATTATTGCACTTGAGACCTGCTGAAGTCCAAATCTCTTTTGACCAAATTATGACAATGAACTGCTAAATTGGGATAATGTTATGACAGCACAATATGGAAGTCTTCCCTTATCATGGGAGATATGATCCAAGACTCCTAGTGGATGACTGACACCATGGATAGTGCCAAACCCTGTATATACTATGTTTCTTCCTATACGTAATACCTATGATAAAGTTTAATCTATAAATTAGGCACAATATGAGATTGACAATAATAGCTAATAATTAAAGAGAACAATTATGATAAAATACTGTAGTCAAACTTAAGTGAGTGTGGTCTCCTCTCCATCTCTCAAAATATCTTATTATACTGTACTCACTTCTCACCCTGTGATGATGCAAAAGGATAAAATGTGTAATGGTGAGATGAAGTGATGTGTCTGACATAGGCATGTGATGTAGTGTTAGGCTGTCATTGACCTACTGACAATATGTCAAAGGAGGATCATCTGCTTCTGAACCTCAGTTGATCTCAGGTATCTGAAACTTCAGAAAGCAAAACCTTGGATAAAGGAGGACTACTGTAAGGGTAAATTAAGGTCTTTCCCATGTGAAGGCAAACTGTGGCTGTGTCTTTTCTGATGTCGAGATAAAAAAGGAAGCATTTGTGAAGTCAATCACTAAATACCAGCCTTGGTTTGCCTGTTGTGCTTTCTGTATTGTTGAAACCATATCTGAAGCTGCTGGGGCTATGGATGGTACACTTTTATTTCATCCCTTATAACCTGCTGGTTGTCTCCATGAGCCATCACCTTTTTCACAAGCCAGACAAGACAACATATTCATTGATACCACTACTTCAGCTTCCATCATTAATTAAAGTGGTAATTTCTTTATGCCCATCAGCTATTCTATACTACTTCAAGTTAACCACCTGAGTGGGCTTAGGAACATTTCTACTGGTTCCCATTTAGCACGTCCAATCAAAACTTGCCTAAGGGTGGGCTTACTTGCCTTATGTTTTACAATATTAGTTAGGGGAAGAAATCCCCATCTGGACATTATATTCATTCCAATAATATATTCAGGTAAGGAAGATATGACCACCTCACACAAAATCTGTTCCAAAACCCTAAATTTCATCCAAATGTTCACTTTAATCCCATCAACTGATACATCTCTATATGCACTCAGCTTACCTCTTAACTTGTTACGACTTCAGAATCATAGTACATTGGACTTCTGTGTCAAAGAGTTCTTTTAACTCCACCCCAATAATTCTTGCACACACATGTCCTTGGACCTTTACATCAATCTTTATCTTGATTAATCAGCTTGACCATCACCCCAGTCAATTTATGTTCAGGTTTCTCATTGGAATCTTTGACTTTCAACTTGTAAATTGCTCCAAACTGGGGTAAATAGAGTGAATTATTCAGAAGTTTAATGTCTAGGGGACCAACAGTGTTCCCGTCAGTCCACCCAACCTTTGATAGTGCTATGTCAACATCCTTGTTTCAGCTTCACTGATGTCTGCTTTATTCATCCCATTTCTCAACAACTATCTAAAGACTCCCACCTGGGGGGTCAATCTCTTGACTCCCCCTTTGTCTCTCTAAATTTTCTTCTTAATTTCTGTAATGTTCTTGGTGTCAGTAGGACCCATGTGAGAAAGCTGAGATATCAAATTTCATAAGGATACTGGAATGTTGTTAGATTTTATATCTGTAAAGTTATATGGGGCACCCAGGCAAAAGGGGCCGCTATAAACACAACATTTACCTTAACTTGGATACCAGGTGTATTCAGGGGATGAATACCTTTGTCCTCCTAAAACCAATCAAACCAACAAAACAGAGCTGCTGTACCATACAACTACTGGTGACCATATGGCCATCCAGGAATCAAAGATTCCTCACCTTGATCTTTTCATCTTTTCCCTTCCCAAAGCACATGTTTCACTGAGCCAGGGTCAGTTTAGCAATTCCCACTTCACTGACACAAACTACAATTTTGATACCAGTTATAATATGGGGGTTTCCTTACACACAACAAGTAATTGTGAGATACCAGGTGAGTGTCCTATAATTCAACTCAATCCTGAAATTTCCTGGAGATAGCATCAGATCTCACAGGTTAAGGGGCTCAGTCCTACAAGCCTGTTCCATTGCCCAGTGCAAAACATTAGTCACAGGTTGAAGTTGTCACCTGTGCTTCTGACCCAGTAATTATAAATCACAGGTTCCAACAACCCCCTCCTTGGGCTTAATTAATTTGCTTGAGCACCTCACAGAACTCAAATAAATATTTGACTACCAGATTACACAGTTTGTTGTAAATGGATATAACTCAAGAACAGCCAGAAGGAAGTGATACATAGAGAAAAGTATGTAAAAAACAGCACAGAGCTTCCATGCTATCTGAAGGTACCACTCTCCCTGAATCTCCATGTGTTTCCCACCTGGAAACTCTCCAATCCTGTCCTTTTGGTTTTTTATGGAAGCTTCATTACATAGGCATGGATGATTAAATCATTGGCTATTGTCATTTGATTCAAATTCCAACCCTTCTTTCCTCTCTGGAGGTGGGGAAGGTGTGGAATTGAAAGTTGGATTCCCTGACAATTAGCCCTCATCCTTAGGTGTTTCCCTAAGGTCATCTCAGCATAAAAAGATACTTTTTGTCTTCCACCTCACTTAGGAAATTCCAAGAATTTTAGAAACTCTGTTCCAGAAACTGGACAAAGACCACATATGTATTTCTTGTTATAAATCACACTATCATGCACCTCAAAAATTATTTTTTTAAGTATAGATACAAAAGACAAATTCTAGGAAAGGATAGCTAGCTTCTTAGGAAATTCTAGAGACTGCTAGAGACTATGCTATTTTCCTAGAAACAATTTAAAAAATTAATGAATTTAGGAAAAAAAGAGAGATTTTTTTACTATGAAGTAGAGAAAGATCCATGAAGATGCTTCCACTCTTTAAGGATTTGTATTCTGATAGTAAAGTTAATCAGGTAGTAAAATGTATTGTTAGAGACTGCCTTAAAGTGTTATTTATGATTCTAATCAATATTCCTACCTTTAAAGTAGCATTATGCCTTACATATAAGGGTACATACACAGGAAACACCTTTTGAAACTTTAGAAAAATCTAGAGAATGATAGACAAAATTTCATCTAATAAGGTTACTTGGTCGGTGGTACAGAAAGAATCCAAGATGTTCTGTTCTGTGGCAGATGGCAGACACTTGGCCATTAATTCATTATTATTTACACACAACCCAGTTGTTATAAACACTTTTTGTTTATTTTCAATATTTCATCACTTAAAAAAAAACAATTTAGTGAATGAATACATTTTAAGAGGATAGCCAATGCTTTAGTTTCTTGCTAATACTCTAGATTTTAAAAGTTTCTATACAAGTTACTTTTAAAAATGGATATTTTTATTTTTTATTAACTTTCAACTCCCCTGTGACATAGAAGTGTTCACAACTTAGCAACTTTTATACTTGATAAAACTTAAGTATGTAAGTAACTTGTTCAGGGTCACCTACCTGTGGAGTTATTGAAGTCATCTTAAGTTGTGTTAGTTATAGGCCTTTGACTATTCTTGAGTATTAATCACCATGAACTTCAGTGAACTTCAACACTGTCCATGTAAGTGATTAGCCTAACCTGTTGCGGACGAAATGACACAGAGGACAAGACACACACAAAAGACAGACACAGACACAATTCCGGCCAGAGGAACAATTCTATGCAAGCCCCTCTTGCGGTTTATTTTATACCCTGGTAACTGGATACAAACTGAAATCTACAAGATGCATTCCTTTACCAATTAAGAGCAAGTAGCCAAACACATTTCAAGGACGGGGGGGAGCAAAGGGAGGAAGCGACCACAACATGTTTCCTAAGAGGCCTGCTCACAACTCCAGCCTTCTCCTTATTTCTAAGGAGGGCATGTTCCCTCGTTTGCAAGTGGACCATTAAACTTGGATACTGTGTGCAGGCCTCCTGGCAGAGCATCCTGTTTGCAGGAATGCCTTGCCCAGGCAGGGAGCCCCGTGTGCAGGCACATCCCCGCGTCCCTAACCACACTTTCTTGTGGTCACTGTCGGGCTCCCACATCTCCCCCTTTTTTCTGAGAAGCGGTAGCAAACTGTAAAGTGGCGAGAACGTGTTGTCTATCTTTTTTCAGTTGTTGCCTTCTTCACCATAACCGGAAGACTAAAATAATAACACAGCATAAAAGTATTATGAATAAAGTATTCACGAGAACAGTTCCAATTAGGGCAGACACATGTCCAAGAGGGTTCAAATTATTCATCCCTTTCTGTAAATCCCTTAACAGATCGGACCCAGTAATGTCAGGTAGTATTTTGCTAAATGTAGACAAAATTTGCTGCTCTGACTCCATAATTTCTTTAGTTAGGTTTTGATACCCTGTTAATGACCATTTCACCTTTTCCCAACCTTCACTCATGTTAAAAGGCACAGATGTTATACATCATTGAGAGGAGTTCCAATCACATTTCAATACACCTTTTGTGGATAAGACAGTTAATTGATCCCCAAGCCACGAAACAGTATGTTGAAGATTGAGTACATCAGTTGCAAGTTGTGCATCCAGATCTCGTTGTTGTTGCCATAAGCAATGAGAGTCTTTATGCCATTCCCGTACAAAGTCTGCTGTTTAGAATCCTTGATGCAAAAGCAAGTCCAGCCACGGCAGTGGTTGCAGTAACTGCAGCCACTGCAAGAACGGAAGCTATGATGATTCCAAGCATGCATCGGGACCGGTGAAGCAAAGTTTGTATAGCAGTCACCAAATGAGATACAGCAAAAGAGTCTGACCAAGGTCTTGTCAAATTTACAGGCAACCATTCTTCGGTACGAGTTTTAATAATCACCAATGAAAAATTAGAGTTATTGATTTGTGTTTCAAAACTTTTCCACCATAACTGACTTACACATTGTGTTAAATTACAATGATTACATGATATAGATCCCTCTGTAGCATTCCAAGTCCAATTCCCATACAGCAATGCAAAGGGGTATTTTAGACAAGCCGTAGCAGAATAGGATTTATTAACATGCAAGTTAACATGAAAGGGACCTGAACTGTCAGTCTTATCCAAAGTATAGTTTCCTGACCATATAGTGAGATTCCCTGAAACTGCCCATAATTTCCAAATATTCCCTTGAAAGTGGGGATACCCTAACAATTGCAATTTAGGGGGACGAGTGCAAACTGTTGCCATTTTATGGTTTCATTACCGTTACCCATTAAAGTACCATTAATTCGATGCCATTTAAAAGTTTTGTTAGACCATTTTTCCAAAATTTGACCATGATCAGGGCTCCAATCTACAATAACAAATCCAGAATAATTCATGACCTTAAAGGGCCCATGACTTCGGCATCTTTCCCATTCCAAAGATTCTAGAGAAGGAATAAAAAAATTAGAAGGGCATAATGGTATAAAGGTATCAGGATGGTGACTCATCGGCGTTGTAGAGGTGTTGAATCCCCTGGTGGAAACAAGTACAGTAAAGACAGCAGGATGATAATTATTATACGTTACTCCCCAGGTATTATAAGAGTGATGATTATGCTTCCTTGTAGAGAGGCAAAAGGGATGTCCTCCGATGCACAAGGGGAGACCCTCCACTTCAACAGTAACATTACTTATGTTATATTGATTACTATGATGATGCAAATGCTTAATTCCTCCACACACAGGTGGTGGGAAGAATGCAGTTTCATTGGTGCATACCTGTACTTCAGGTTCACCCCAAGAGACAACTCTCACAAGAGAAGGATTAGGAACATAAGCCCAATAAGTATATTCTATCGCTTGCGCATACATTACCTGACAGGTAACCACAGCCATCTTCTCCTCTTCTTTCCTTCGAAAATGCAATTCTGCTGCTGATAGATTTTCTTGCTCCAAATATTCAGAAAATTTAAAGTTAGTAAGGTTTGATTCAAGATGTCTTTTGGTTTCATAAATCTCTCCTGTTCCCCCTTTTTTATTTTTTCAACATACTCATGTAAAGTACGATGAGCCCTTTCAATGATAGCTTGTCCTTGACTATTATAAGGGATACCAAAAGTATGAATCACATGATATTGGGATAAAAAATGAGTTAATTTTGCAGATTGCTAGGTGGGTGCATTATTAGTTTTCAATTCAATTGGGACCCCCATAACTGCAAAACAAGATAATAAATGAGTAATAACAGTGTCAGCCTTTTCAGAATATAATGTAGTAGCCCATTGGAAATGTGTGCATGTATCTATAGTATGATGGACGCATTTTTGTTGTCCAAAGGATGAAATAAAAATTACATCCATTTGCCATACCTGATCTGCTTGCAATCCTCTTATGTTGACACCTGGTGGGGTAAATGGTAAGGTAAAAGGTGCACAAATAGAACAAGAGTGAACAATAAGATTTTTTTTTTAATCCTTTAGAGTTAGTATGTTGCAGACGATGCTCTTGTTTTGCTGCTTCTATAGGATAAAGTAATGTATCAATTGCAGCATTTCCAAATGACAAGGGTCCAGGAAGGGCGGAATGTGCACGGATATGGGTAAAGAAAATTAATTCTGAACGCCGCAGAAGTGATCGTTGTACCTGATAAATAATTTGTCAATATCTGTTTTAAGAGTTATAGGCAGTGAAACTTGAGGAAGCTGCAAACAAGAGAGAACACAGCATACAGAGAATCCGAAATAATGTTAACAGGGAGTTGAGGAAAGTCTTGCAAAACTAAGTAAATAGCCCGCAGCTCAGCAGGCTGCACAGAGCAAAACGAATGGGGAAGGCAGAAGAGGCAAGTTGACAGCAGGAGGCAGAGAAAGAATTAGCAGTTTTAAATTTTGTGAGCTTAGACAGAGAAGACTTAAGGTTTATTAGGCGGTGTATATCAGTCTGGAGAAGACAAGGAACTTCCCGAAACAAAAGGAGTTTCGGCAGCTGCTTGGGAATATTCCTTAAAGTCCCCGTCCCGAGGTAAACCAGCCACAGTTGGCTTCCATTATAGCCATTAATCTGGGAAAAGAATGAGTGAGAAGCCCTCAACATTTACTAGAAAGAGGAGCAGAGAACAGGAGAAGAGTTAACATCCCCTTCAGTCTAAATTTATTTCAGCCAGACCAATAAGGTCCCCTTTATGAGGTTTTCCCGGATATTGGTTGGGCACTCTTGTAGTGAGGCAGTGTCACAAAGACAGACAAAGGGTGGGGGGTGCCCTCTCTAATGAGGAGACCAGTCAGATGTCAGTTTGGTCATGTCCCAAAAGAACTTAAGGGATGCTTAGCTGTAGGGGTCTCAGCTTTGGAAACTATTCCGATGCCACCATAGACCGTATGCCATTTACCACAAAATCGCAGACAGGTACAGTCAGACTCTATAGGCTTTTTGGGACCTGCAGGGCACCCACCCGTGGAGCCACAGAATCAAACACAGCAGGCAAGCCAGACCGAATTGCATATTCACATCTATATATATACTAGAGGTTACTAGATTCCCTCCCACAGAAATTCTACAGATAAGACTAACAATGACAATGACAAACAGGACAAAACAGGTTCATGAGTTTGCTGAAGGGCCAACCGACATCTCGGTGTGCCCTGGGGGAGGGAAATAGCTGCGTCCAGCTTTTCATTTAATCCCCCAGACAGAAGCACATGTGCATTTAAGGATCCAGATGATAAGTTGATTTACCTCATTTTTTCTTAATAACAAAAATGGGAGTGCTCGAGGAACTTGAGCAGTGGCCACTAGTTTTCCGACGGAATGGTTACAGAAGCCCCCATGGGAAAGAGAAGATAAGATAAATGTTTGTGCTATACGTTCTCCAGCCAATAGTGAAAGTGTAACAGAAGTAGAAACCATGATTAAAAATTCTCCAACAAAATCAGAGTCTATAACTCCAGGAATTACGGTTAGGCCTCTTAAAGCCGTGCTGCTGCGGCCCAGTATTAAGCCAAAGGTGCCTTTAGGCATTGGGCCAAATATGTTTGTCCTTAATTTATAAATGCCACCTCCCGGAGACAAAAAAAAGAACATTTTCAACAAGAGGTCAATCAGCAGCCGCCCTCCCTGAAGTTGCAGAGAGTAAATCTGACACCATTAAAGGTTTAGCTATCCCTGATGCAGCAGTCATCTCTAAGGGCTGTTGGAAAACAAAGGGGTTACTTGAGGAGTGGGAGGCGCAGCCAATTGAGTCCCCGGCATGGTTTTAACAATTTCCGCCTTTGGAGGGCTTCATAGCCTGAGCCAAAGCAGTAGCAAAAACAGCAGCATTATGTTCAGTTCCCCCCACTCCTGAACAAGCTCTAATATATTCAGCTATAGAAGCTCCCTGACCTTTTAAAGGGCCCAAACACGTTTACATTCCGAGTTTGCATTTTCAAAAGCAAGTGTCTGCAAAAGTATCTCTGAGATTTCATCACGTCCAACATCCCGCTCAACAGCCACCCGCAATCTAGCAAGACAATCAGTATAGGGTTCATTGGGTCCTTGTAAAGTTTGTGTAAAAGAAGGCTGAGCATGGCCAGTAGGTACAACACGGCGCCAAGCCCTAAGAAATACCTGGCGCACCTGCTGTAAATCCTGGTCGGAAAATTGAGCCTGATTTCTCAAAGCTCGAAATTGTCTCTCTCCCATCAATTTATCCTCCAGGGGACCAGGAGGGTTCTGTCCCTCATTAATTTGAGCCTCCTTTCGGGCTTCCTCTTCCCACCGACTCCTTAATTGCAGAATGCAATGCAAGTGCTTGAGTGATGGCACTACATAGAGTCCACAGTTTCAAAGGGATTATGTTACCCTTCTGATGCTGTTGCTGTAATTCCTTCTGTATTAATTTCCATTCCTTTAAGTTTAATTGTACTTTGGGTTGGCACTTAAACCCATAACAATGCTGCTCCGCATGGCGAAATAACTCAAATAAATGGCGACTAGATACCTTCACCCCGGTGGAGTGGAGAAGTCCTTTGACTAGCTCCATGTATTGTGCCTTTGCTGATGGGGAATTCCCCATAATTTTCCCTAAAGCTCCCTTGCCTTGGACCTACAATCCCCGAGGGGTACTCACCCTTTCGGTTTCGTTCGCCCTCTGCCCCACGTTTGGACGCCAGATGTTGCGGACGAAATGACACAAAGGACAAGACACACACAAAAGACAGACACAGACACAACTCCGGCCAGAGGAACAATTCTATGCAAGCCCCTCTTGCGGTTTACTTTATACCCGGTAATTGGATACAAACTGAAATCTACAAGATGCATTCCTTTACCAATTAAGAGCAAGTAGCCAAACACATTTCAAGGACAGGGGGGAGCAAAGGGAGGAAGCGACCACAACATGTTTACTAAGAAGCCTGCTCACAATTCCAGCCTTCTCCTTATTTTAAGGAGGGCATGTTCCCTTGTTTGCAAGCGGACCATTAAACTTGGATACTGTGTGCAGGCCTCCTGGCAGAGCATCCTGTTTGCAGGAATGCCTTGCCCAGGCAGGGAGCCCCGTGTGCAGGCACATCCCTGCGTCCCTAACCACGCTTTATTGTGGTCACTGTCGGGCTCCCACACTAACCAGCAACTCTAGCTTGTCCCGTGCATAAAACATGAGGTGAAGAATTTTATTTTCATACCTATTCTTGAGGCAAGAGTCACCTGTGTATACACTGTTTGGGTCAATGGAGTTAAGATATCTTAGTTTTTAAAAAGTTATTTTTCAGTATTTCTCTTTACTGTTCATCTAAAAGAGCCCCATGGACTCTTTATGAAGAGTTATTAAAGACTGAGTTGCCTTTGATTGTTTTTAATCCCAAATCCGTTTTGGCAATAATTTTATTTTACTTCCCAGTGATAAATAATTCCTTTGCATTCAGTTACAGAATGAGGTTTTACTGTCTTCTTTAAAAGAATTTAGAAAAATCCAGCACTGTTTCAGTGTATTTCAATCAACTTTAACTAAGTGTAGACCAACAAAAGACAAGATAGAAAGCTGCAAATAAAATGTGTGTGTGTTTATTTGAAGTCTTAGGGATTGCAATTTGGGAAACATAGAATCAATTGAAATAAAAATTTGTCCAGAAAGACAAAAGAGACTAGTGCCTTTAAAAAAGTAAAGAGGGAATTTACCTAAGTTGTTTTGAACAAAATGTGATTGGAACTGACATAGCTATAGTTACAGTATCTATATGTGGCTGGGCACAAACTCCATTTCTATCCATTCCAACTTGTACCAGATGCCTTGGCTTTTAACTGAGTTAAGTAACAATTCTGAGAATTTGAGGCAGTAGAGAAAGTGTACAAGTTCCACCTTTTTTATTCCTTTTTATTCTCTCCATTATCATAAGTTAAGAACTTTATTTTGTTATCTTTATTTTCTTTTAAAAATAAGGGTTCATCTTTTAGGAAGGGAAATAAATTATATTGAGAAAAGGATTTTGAAACTTGTTGAAGGCACCTGTTTTCATAGGCTACCTTCTCTTCTAACCTTCCTTAGACTTCCTTTCTTTGTAGACATTGTTCCTTATAATATTTAACCAAGGAAATGTACTTATTTTAAAAATAGAGGAGTTCATTAATTTTAATAAGATTCTAGGGTCTGACTGAGGACATCCCACAAGAGGCAGAGATTCTGTGCAGACTACTGCATTGAAAGGAAGTGTGGTTCAGACATGAGAGCAGGGCAGAAGTAACACACACAGGATAATCTTCTGAACGGCCAAGTTCTGGTGAACAGGGGATATTGCACTGCAGAGCACCCCAGAACCTCCTTTATATAGTCACTACTTTCAAGAGTAGAAGACCCAGTGGACTTTCTTAACACACAGAAATAGACACAGAGAGATAGACAAAATGAGGGGACAGAGAAATGTATCCAAAATTAAAGAACAGGACAAGGTCACAGCCAGAGATCTAAGTGAAACAGATATAAGTAACATGCTTGATACAGAATTTAAAGCAATGATCATAAGATACTAACTGGACTTGAGAAAAGAGTCCAAGACATGAATGAGACCCTTAACACAGAGGTAAGGAAAAACATAGCATAGATAAAAGACTCAATAGATGAAATGAGAAAACAATGCGTATGGAATGAACAGCAGACTGGAAGAAACAGAGAAACAAAATTATTGACCTAGAAGACAGAGTAATGGGAAGTAATCAAGCCGAACAAAAGAGAGAAAAAAAGAATTATGCATATCAAGAGTGCAAAATAACCAAAATAAACAAAAGCAAACTACCCCAAAACATATTAAAAATCTCAAAGCAGCAAGAAAAATAAGTCTTTAATTTATAAGGGAAAACCAATGAAGTTACCAGAAGATTTTTTTTTTAATATTTTTATTTATTTCTAGGAGAGAGAGAGAGAGACAGCATGAGCAGAGGAGGGTCAGAGAGAGAGGGAGCCACAGACTGAAACAGGCTCCAGGCTCTGAGCTGGCACTCAGCACAGAGCCCGACACGGGGCTCAAACCCACAAACCGCGAGATCATGACCTAAGTGAAAGTCGGACGCTTAACCGACTAAGCCACCCAGGCGCCCCACCAAAAGATTTTTTAACAGAAATTTAGGAAGCCAGAAGGGAGTTAAATATTTTCAAAGTGTTGAATGGGGAAAATCTGCATCCAAAATTATTCTATGTAGCAAGGCTGTCATTCAGAATAGAAGGAAACATAAAGAGTTTCTCAGACAAACAAAAACTAAACCTAAAGCCACTTATAGATGGGAGAGGGAGAAACATCTGTCATGCAAATCAATGTCAAAAGAAAACCAGAGTGGTCATACTAAGTGAAACGGATATAGGTATTGTGATACAAAGACTGTAACAAGAGACAAAAAATAATAATAAATAATAATAAAGAGGACAATCCAACAAGAATTGTAAATATTTATTTGTTTATCTACAACAATTGTAAATATTTATATACCCAACTTAGAAGAACCTTTCAAACACATAAAACAGTTAAAAACAAATATAAAGAAAGTAACCAATAATAATACAATAATAGTAAGGGACATTAACATCCCACTTACATCAATTAACAGATAAATTAAACAGAATATCAGTAAGAAAACAATGGCATTGAATGACACTCTGGGCTAGATTTAATAGATATATTCAGAACATTTCATCCTAAAACAGCAAAATACACATTCTCTTTAAGTGCGTGCAGAATATTCTCCAGAATAGATTACATGTCAGGCCACAAAATCAGCATCAACAAATTCAAGTTTGAAGTCTTTTCTGACCACAACACTATGAAGCTAGATGTCAACAACAACAACAACAACAAAATCTAGAAAGACCACAGATACGTGGAGACTAAATATCATGCTCCTAAACAATGAATGACTCACCCAGAAAATCAAATAATATATTAAAAAGTACATAGATACCAATGAAAATTAAAACACAATTGTCCAAAACCTCTGGAATGCAACAAAAGTATTTGTAAGAGGGAAGTTTATAGTAATATAGACCTACCTCAAGAAGCAAGAAAAATCTCAAATAAAAAACCCAACCTTACACCTAAGGGAGCTAGAAACAGAACAGCAAACAAACCCTAAGACCATCAGAAGGAAGGGAATAATAAAGATTAGAACAGAAATAAATTATATAAAAACTAAAACAAAATATAGAACAGTGAATTCAGAAACTGGTTCTTTGAAAAAAATTGATAAACTTCCAGCCATACTTATCAAGAAAAAAAGAGAAAGGACTCAAATAAATAAAATTACAAATGAGAGAGATGAAATAAAGCCAACACTACAGAAATACAATCATAAGACAGTATTATGAAAAACTATATGGCAACAAGTTGGAAAACCTAGAAGAAATGGATAAATTCCTAGAAATACATAAACTATCGAAACTGAAATAGGAAGAAGCAGGAAAAAAAAGTGCTTTTATTTGAGAGAAAGCGAGCGCTCTCATGCGCACGGGCCCGCGCGCGCGTGCACACACACACACACACACACACACACACACACACACACACACACAGTGGGGAGGGGCAGAGAGGAGAGACAGAATCCCAAGCTGGATCTGCATCATCAGCACAGAAACCTGATGTGGGGCTCAAACTCATGAACTGTGAGACCATGACCTGAGTTGACACCAAGAGTCAGACACTTACCTGACTTTGCCACCCAGGAACCCTGGAAGAAATAGAAAAATTGAACAGACATCTAACTAGCGAAGAAATTCAGTCAATAATCAAGAAACTCCCAACAAGGGGTACCTGGGTGGCTCAGTTGTTTAAGTGTCTGACTCTTGATTTCAGCTCAGGTCGAGTCATGATCTCATGGTTCATGAGATCAAGCCCCATATTGAACTCTGTGCTGAGCATGGAGAATGTTTAAGATTGTCTTTCTCTTAGCCTGGGTGGCTCAGTTGGTTAAGCATCAGACTTCAGTTCAGGTCATGATTCCAAGGTTTGTGAGTTTGAATCCTGTGTCGTGCTCTGTGCTGACAGCTCAGAGCCTGGAGCCTGCTTCAGATTCTGTGTCTCCCTCTCTCTCTGCCTCTCGCCACTCATACTCAGTCTCTCTCAAAAATCAATAACCATTAAAAATTTTTTAAAACAGATTCTCTCTCTCTCCTACTCCTTCTCTCTCTCTCTCTCTCCTCTCAAAATAAATAAATAAACACTAAGAAAAATCTGCCAACAAGCAAAAGTTCAGAGCCAGAAGACCTTACAGGAAAATTCTACCAAACATTCAAACATTTAAATAAGAATTAATACCCAAACTTCTTAAACTATTTCAAAAATAGAAAAAGAAGGGAAAATTCCAAATTCATTCTATAGGCCAATATTGCTTTGATACCAAAATCAGATAAAGACACTACTAAAAAATCAAACTACAGGCCAATATCCCTGATGAACATAGATGCGAAAAATTTCAACATGACTTCTTTCTAGACATGTTTCCTGAGGCCAGGAAAGCAAAATCAAAAACAAACTATTCGAACTACATCAAAATAAAAAGCTGCTGCGACTCCTGGTTGGCTCAGTCAGTGAAGCATCCAACTCTTTGTTTCAGCTTAGGTCATGATTTCATAGTTTGTGAGACTGAGCCCTGCACTGGGCTCCAGGCTGACAGCATGGAGCCTGCTTGAGATTCTGTCTCTCTTCCTCTCTCTCCTTTCTGTCATTCAGTTTTTCTCTCTCTTACTCTCAAAATAAATAAATTTAATGAAATGAAATTTTAAAAATAAAAATTAAAAAGTTTCTTCCCAGCAAAGCAAATAGTCAACAAAACTAAAAAGCAACATATTGAACAGGAAATATTTGCAAATGACATATCTGATAAAGGGTTAGTATTCAAAATATATAAAGAACTTACACAAGTCAACACTCAAAAAGACAATAGTCCAACTAAAAATGAGCAGGGACACCTGGGTGGCTCAGTCATTTGAGTGTCTGACTTGGGCTCAGGTCATGATCTTACAACATGAGTTCAAATCCCACATCAGTCTTTGCACTGATAGCATGGAGCCTGCTTCAGATTCTCTGTCTCCCTCTGCCTCTCCTTTATTTGCACTTTCTCTCTCTAAAAGTAAATGAACATTTAAAAAAGGAGCATAATACATTCAGATGGCCAACAGATACATTAAAGATGCTCATCATCACTTACCAGGGAAAAACACAATGAGATAACACCTCATACCTGTAAGAATGGCTAAAATGAAAAACACAAGAAACAATAGGTGTTGGCCAGGATGTGGAGGAAAAGGAACCCTTGTGCATTTTGGTGGGAAAATAAAACTGGTGCAGCCCCTGTGGAAAATAGTATGAAGTTTCCTCAGAAGTTTAAAAATAGAACTACCCTACTATCCAGCAATTGCACTACTGGATATTTACCAAAAGAACAAGAACACTAATTCAAAGGGATATATGTACCCCTATGTTTGTAGCAGCATTGTTTACAATAGTCAAGATATGGAAACAGCCCAGGTGTCCATCAATTGATGAACAGAGAAAGAAGATGTGGTATGTATATATGTATGTATATACATATACATATGTACAATAGAATATTATTAAGTTATAAAAAAAATGAAATCTTGTCATTTGCAATAACCTGGATGCTAGAAGGAGCTAGACAGTATCATGCTAAGCAAATTAGGTTAGAGAAAGACAAATACCACACAATTTCACTCATATGTGGAATTTAAGAAATAAAATAAATAAGTAAAGGAAGAGAGAGAGAAACCAAGAAACAAAAAACAGACTCTTAACTACAGAAAACAAACTGATAGTTGCCAGAGGGGAAGTGGGTGAGGAAATGAATGAAATAGTTGATGGAGATTAAGGAGTTCACTTGTCATGATAAGCACTGGGTGATGTTTGAAGTGTTGAATTACCGTATTGTATACCCGAAACTAATATAGCACTGTAAGTTAAGCTGACTGGAATTATAATAAAAACTTTAAAAAAAGAGAGAACCACAGGGTCTGAAACCAAAACCATATAGTAATGTAATCAGATGGCATCCAAATCTGAGTTTTTGCTCCCATTTTTAATTTATTCTGTCACTTAAGGTTTATTTTCTCCTTAATATTCCTCCTAATTTAATTATTTTTATTATTAGAATACTTTTTGATAAAAAATGTTTTTTTAAATTTTATATCTAATAAACATACAATATCCTTCTATTTATGATTGAGATTGTTGGACGTGAATTCATACATACTCATCATTGCATATGTAATTGCTCAGTAGAATTAACAGGAAAATGTGGTGGTTATTGTTAATTATATGTAAGATTTACTGATGATTGGTCTAGTTGTTTATCAGTAAAATAAAACTATGTATATAAACTGTTTCAGATACCTAGGAATGTTCTATGACCTCATCTGTATAACCTACAGTATTCTTTTAGAAGCTATTCTGGTAGAACCAGTGAAGGTGTACAATGGCCCTGCATGGAGACCAGCCTTAAATGCAGAAGGGAGTTGCCCTGCTTCTAACCTCACCTTTTACATGATCTTGACTCATTTTGGTAATAGATATAATTAACTCCATAGGTTTTTAAATTTTTGCTTTTGCTATTACAAATAAACCAAGGTACATTTAGCATTTCTTCTGTTATGTTCTAACAATTCTTTTTTTAATTTTTTTTAAAAAATTAGAACTAGTGTTTCATTAAATATTGAATTCCAGGTACCATTATTTATAGGAAGAAAAAAAAAAAAGAACCAAAATAGACTCTTGTTCCATGTTCCCAGTAGCTCTACTGATACCCAACATGTTGGCAGTAGGTCAGCCAGTTGACATAAGCCTAAAATACTTTGTCCAAAATCATTATCATGTCCAACCTTCAAAATGCTTAAGCTACTCTACAATTATACAAAGATCAAGTGCCCTCCCCAAACTGTTTTCTACATTTTCTACTTTTTTCTACCATTTTCTACCTTTTTCCTCTAATATGTAGGGCCTTGCACCATGATCTCAGTATCAATAGCCAATTCTGTCTTCAGAAAAAGCATATTCTGCCTTTCTTGGGGATCCTTGGAGTCCTACCAGGTCCAGTGAAAGAGGGATGAAGTTTCACTCTTCCTAGAGACAGTGGGAGCAGGGTCAGAGGACTATCTCTGAGACCAAGGCCCAATGCTTAGATGTTGTGTGACCTTAACAACTGCTTAGCCTGTCTACACCTCAGTCTCCTCATTTGTAAAGAAGAATTCCAAAAAGGTTGTTAGAGAATTTCATTAGCTAAGTCACATAAAACATTTAGTGTACTGAGTAAGTATTCAGTAAATTACTCAATTTATTGAAATTACTCAATTTATTGAGTAAACACTCAGTAAATGCTAGCCATAAATATAATTATTACTAACATTAATGTTATCTATTGCCATATTCTTTATATGCTGCCTACTGTATTTATAATTTGAACTCATGATTTGAAGCCTTTTATTCTCCCAGGCTTTAACAAATGGATGGCAATACCTTACAATATATCTAAATGCCCATTCAATCTCACAGAGCTGATCAGTTCCAAACCAAATGAATATGTTCTAGAAAGGAATATATAAGCTTGAGATGATAATCTTTCTGTAAAAAGAAAATAATTTATAATCTCAGGGTATGAAAGATCTTTCTAACCATGCCTCAAAATCTGTAAGTCATAACAGAAAATCTAAATTGATAAATTCTACTAAATCAATTAAAATTTTTTGCATTGCATCAGACGCCAAAGAAAAATCAAGACACTTGATAAACTGGGAAAAGTACATTTGCAATTCAATCACAAATACTGATGTCCTTGATATGCATTTTAATTTTTTTAATGTTTATTTATTTTTTAGAGACAGGTAGAGACAGAGGAAAAACAGGGGAAGGGCAGAGAGAGAGGGAGACACATCTGAAGCAGGCTCCAGGCTCTGAGCTGTCAGCACAGAACCTAATGAGGGACTCAGACCCACCAACTGTGAGATTATGACCTCAGCCTAACCAACTGAGCCACCCAGGCACCCCAATACACACTTTATTACAGAAAAGACCAACAATTAAGTTGGTTAAAAAAAGGGGGTGGGGAAGGGAGATGAAACAAAGAATTCAGAGACCAAAAAATACAAATGTGTCTTAAACCAAAGGATTCCCAACCTCAGTCACAGTAGGGAAATTCTAATTAAAGGTACTCCAATATACTGTCTCACCCATCAAATCTGCAATGTCTGAAGTTTGATGAGGATTGTTGGTGGGCTGGGTATTTGTACAACTCCTGTGGAAGGAAATCCGGCATAACATTTTCAATTGCAAATGAATATTCCTTTGGCCCCAGTAATCTTACTCCTCAGTATTTAACCCATATAAAAGTACAAAAATCAAAATTGGCATACTGACAGATATATTCATTTCAGAACTTTGAAGAAGCAGAGACTTAAAATTAATCCGTGTCCATGAGTAAAGCAGTGTATAAATTGTTCTTAAGACGCATAATAGTAAAAATATCATGTGACGGTTACAAAAAAACCAAAAACAGCTGTAGGTAGTAATATGGAAGACATTCAAAATATATAGAGTGGATAAAAGCAGAGTTTTCTAGAAGGTGTATGCTATCTTATCACTTGTTTAAATAATTGGAGGAAGATTATACATTAGTGTTTTTATATGCATAAAACTGTTCTGGAAGGTTACATGAGATCAAGAACTCTGACCAGTGAGGTGTTGCTGGAGACCGTGCAGTGGATGAGGGTCGGCCGGGTTCTTGGTGGGTTCAGGCGTTACGGACAAGGATCAGTTTGAACAGATGGTATCCGTGCTTGGGGGTTGCAAAACATTCTGAACATTGTTCCCAGGTGTGGTGACAGAAAAGAACTTGAAAGTCACTGCCCCCATCTTCCTGGCCCCGAGGAGGGCACCCACCTTGCAGTACTAAGGAGCTGTGTACCCCTCACCCTGCACCACCTCCTCCCAACTCAGCCCTGGTGATGTGCTTGCAGCCTGAACCAGCCTTGGTGGGAATATTTACACCACACAAACAGCAAACACCACAAATCAGGGCTCTTTCTTTTCCCAAAACCTGGTAGCTTAACATTTAGCAGCAGAGCACTGGAAAAAGCTATGGTACAAGGTAACAACCACAGCACAGCGTAGATGCTACTTGAAAGAATATTTTATCACTCCAATCTCTCCAGGCTTTCTGCTGAGCCAGGCTGCCTATTGCTACAGAAATCCAATCTAGAGTATGAAAGGGATTCTACACTTGCTGGCTGCAAAGTAATGATGCTTTGCTGAGCATGATCAAGCAGGAACTGAAGATATCCATCAGCACCCAAATAAAAAACCCTGAAGGACAGAGGTGGGAGAAAGGGTCTGGTACATGCAAAGTGGGGAGTTGGGGAGTCCATGGGAACCCTCTAACATGAGACTGAAAGAGTTTATGTCTATCCGGCTTTAAAGTTTCTGTTCAACAAAGACCTGATTGGTGTGGTCAGACTCAGAAACACAACGGTATTACAAGATGGATTGTCTGCCCCTAAATCTTATAGCATTGTGAGAATTTCCTAGTCGCTAACATTTCTGAGTGTCATTTCTGAGTGTGCTGTCATTTCAGTGATTGCCTTAGGTTATTAAATTTCTTCATGAAAGGGAAGCAGCCTGAATCCTTTATATACTACGTTGAAAAAGTTTCTACATCATGAATCCAAGTCATTGTCAATAACTCCCATGAACAGCTGCCCCTCTAAGTTACAAATCTACCACACAAATATTCCATTTGTGTTCCATTGAAAAGGAAGTTCAGTGTCTTGAGAAAATTTGCTCTTTGAATGCAGTAGCTATAATATTACACTAAAACTTCAAAGAAATTTGTAAGTTAGCCAGAGGGCCATCTTTGGTGAGTGATTTTATTACTTTAGCATAGGATGAAACAGAATTCAACTTTTACTACTAACATTTAGCTCATGTACACAAAATGAGGGGTTATATTAAAGTAATTATCCAGATAATTCTCACCCGAATCTCCAGTAATTTAATCTGGGATTACACAAAAGCAATCTTTTAGAGCTCTGATCTCCAAACTGAATTCTGTTATGTTGAGCATGTCCTCCCAGTATATATATAAAATTATTAACAAATTACACATGCTCAATGCTGCACTGATTGTATGCATTATTAGATATGCAAAACATATGCAAAACATAACCACATGTGGGTGCTTGTGTAAAATGCACACTCAAACTATAAAATAAGATTCTGGGTGCTTTTTGAAAGGAAGCTGGGAAAATTCATTTAACACCATGAGTGGCTCTTGTACCAGCTGTGAGAAGTCTTTGGAGCCTGAGTATTTAGTACAGGGCACGATTGGCTGATCCCCCAGTGACTTCTCATTTTCTAGTTATAATCATTTGTTTGAAGAACTAAATCACTCAATTCTCTTGCTAAAAAATGGGAATATTTTAAAAGAATTT
Organism: Proteles cristata cristata; assembly: GCA_017311185.1. Classification (NCBI taxonomy): domain Eukaryota; kingdom Metazoa; phylum Chordata; class Mammalia; order Carnivora; family Hyaenidae; genus Proteles; species Proteles cristata. The sequence goes on from JAESUZ010004892.1 coordinate 589,125, forward strand.
CTTTCCCCCATACTTATAATGTGTGTTACCTATAATATTTTTATTAAGAAAAAACAAAAGAACCTCAATGGAACATTTAAAGAAAAAAAGTTGTTCTATTTTAGTCTTTGTAACTAAAGAAAAAACTCATTTATTTTATTTGGCTTTATTTCCTGAAAATACAAGGTGTTTTATTAAAAATTTATTTAAAAAACAACAACAGATAACGTTCCCAAGTGAAAAGCATTTATCCAACACAGAAGAGACAAAAAGCCAGCGACTCTTGTATAAAATGATTAAATGTTCCCTGGTACATACAATATATGCTTAAATCATCCAAAAGAGATTCTATATATGTTTAAATCATCTTATATTAAGTTATATAATTCCAGTTAACTTGTAAAATGAATGAGTACTTAGTTTTGACAAGTTGTGGCATACTGTAATGTGTCCAATTTTAGGATAAACTCTTTTATTTGAATCCATACATTTCACAAAATATATTTGAGTCTCTATGTTTAAATATCTACTTTTGAGCTTTGCGGGTATATAGGCATATCCTCTGAAATGTTCATTTTCAAAAAAAAGTCAGTACTTGAACCTTTTATTAAATCAGGGAGTAATGAATCTGAGAAAGGAAAAAGGAAATCTTAAATACTTTTATCTATTGAAAATATCTTTCACATGTTAAAAAATTATCAACAAAAATAATTGTTTTTCTCTTTAATGTCTCTGCTTAGTAAGGGGAAATGGAAAGAAGGAAAAAAGAAATAAAGAAAGGGTATTAGAACAAACATTTAAACACTTAAATAGACTATGTAAATAACTAGACTAAGATCTTCAAAATAATTCTTTAAAAATATTTCTTCCAATTTTTAAGAAGATGAGCGGGTTTATTGTACTTAATTTACTAGTTTCTATAACTAAGCTGCTAGTTTTAATTCTGACTTCTATTTTAAAAGAATTAAATATTTTACTGAACTCTACAAAAACTTCTATTAACTTAAGAACTTTAAATATTAATGTATACAGTCTAAAATACTTTAAATGATTATAATATTAAATACTTTGAATATAAACATTGATTCTATTGGTAATCTTTTCTAAGAAAACTACAAATTCCAGGTGTCATAGAAAAGAATTTTGATAAATTAGTCTACATAAAATGTAAAAATAAATATTTGTATCACATAAATAATACCAATTAAAATAATTTTGTCCAACTTACTATCTTTATAATAGTTATCATTTTTATATTGATTATACACTATGTGCTAAGCAAATATTAATTTACTTAATCCTCACAAACAAAAGTATAACAGTGTTAAAAATTAAATGAATTAAAGCTCACTCCTCATTAAGGACATTCACATTTTTCACACACAAAACTTTTTTTTACTGTATCAGATTATCAAGGCTATAATTAATATCACACACTATTAAGGTAAAAACATAGAAATACACTTGCTCATGTATTGTATCACCATTTTGGAAGAAAATAGGACAACAACCATAAAATAGTTACATGCATATCTCTTTGATCCAGCAATTCCAAGCTCCAGAATTTGTATGACTAATGTAATCACATGTATGTAGCAAAATAAATAAATAATAAAAACAATGAAAGGGGAAAAATTCACCCTTATGTCCCTCAATAAAGAACTAGATAAGTAAATTGTACTATACTAACAGAATTGAATTTTCACAACTATTAAAAAGTAAAATTCTGGGAAGGAAGGAGGGAGAGAGCCAGCATGTAGGAAAGAAGCAGGAAGCAGAGGACGGGCATCTCAAACAGAAAGACAGTGACCCCAGGCAGTGGGAGGGAGGTATTCTCATTTCTACATCCCCATTTTACAGTTCTAGTCCATATGTCTAGTTTCTCCCTTTCTTTTCTATTGGGTTCCCTTTTATGTTTTTAACAAGTTATCTTTCTGTTTAGACTAACTCAGGTGTATTTCTGTTCTTTGCAACCCATATATCCCTCACTAAACATGTAGCATGCTTTCCTGATACTTTGCTGGAGAATGCCAACTACAGCTTGTCTCTCTCCAGCCCTCATTTCTATTACAAAGCTTAAACTATCCTCCAAGTGTCAACCATCTTAAATGCACTAGGAACTTGTATTCCATTTGGCTGAAATTGATATAGTCACCTTTTCCTCAAAATACACTCCTTGTCTTAAATCCCCCCATGCCCTAATCTTGTCCCAGCTTAAACCTCAGCCACCTTTGGAACTTTCCATAGCTCCATTTTCTTCAATATTTGGAGACTCAATATAGTTGATTCTGCTTTCCAATATGTCTCATCTCCTCACCATCTCTTCTATTTCAGCTGGTCTCAAAAGACCATTGAAAAGTCTTCTAGTGGTCATGATGATTCAATCCTCTACCCTGTAGATAAAGCTTTTTAAAAGGATATGCTGACCATTTTCTCAGAAACTTTATTATATTATTATGATTGTACATATAATAAGTCAAGCCTTGCAGTGGTTGTTGGGGACAAATCAGAGAACAAAACAGCAAAAATCTTTCTTTCAAGGATAAATACTGATAGAAGATAACTGCTCTATTTTATTAAAGCTGATATATCATCTTTTATTAGATATAAAGAAAGAAAAAATCATAAAAGGTAAAATGTTATGGGTTATAAGAGCTTCCTGAGAATTCTGATTTCAAAGCTATTAAAATGTAAGAGTGCATATTTAAAATTGATTAAGTATATGTCATGCAAGATAGTGATAGGTGGATACATGTGAAAGGGAAATTAAATAAGGAAAGGTAGGTAAGTGTCCAGGTAGAGTCACTGGTGAGTCCTGAAAGAGAGGTAGACAGTTGAATAAAGACCAAGAAGGAAATGTTTGGTCTATGTGGATCAGCTATGTGAACACTGGAGAGAAAGAGAATTCCTAAAATTTTCCGGAAAGAATAGAGTGTGCAAGAGCCCTGAGGCTGGAAAGTACAATGTTTTTAAGGATCAGCATGTCCTTAGGCTAAGCAGAGTATGCAATGATAGGAGACAAAGGAGTAGAGAAGGATCAGAGAATGAAGTAACAGGGCATGGGGTCCTATAAATTAGAGAAGGATTTGAATTCTTCCTCTGGGTGAGGCAAAAGCTCCATGATTTTGATCCAACTTTTCACATTGGTCACCCTGGCTGAGGGGAAGCAAGGGCAGTGAGAGGTCAGCTGTAATAATCCTGGTAGAAATTGACAGTGGCTTGTGTCAGAGTGGTTGGATGAAATTTCCACCAAAGTGAGATGGAGAGGAAAATGAAACAAGGAGACTTTGGAGAGCAGTACCAGGCAGGTTAAGTTTGCAATGTCTGTAGAATACTCAATTCAATCCATAAATAAGGCAGTTGGATAAGTTTGTCTAGAAGTCAAGGGAAAGATCCTGAATGGAGGTACAAATATGGAAGTCACCAGGATGTGGGAGACATTTCAAGCCAGAAGACTGAGTGAGTCTCTTAGGAGTGAGTAGGGATAGGGATACAACAGAGCAGAGACTGAGATCAGAAGCAACACAGAGTTTGAAGGGTAGGAAAAAAGGTAGGAGCCAGTGGAGGAGATCCAGAGAGGAGCCAGAGAGGCTGAGGAAGGTGTTGAGGTGAAGGGAAGTAAAGAAAAGGAAAGAGAGCAGAGGGGATGGGAGAGGAGGTGTGGAAAAAGGAAGGATTGCAGGGATGGGAGGGAGGAGAGGAGGAATGTGTAGAGAAATGAAGGCTTAGGAAAAGAAAGGGAACAAATAAAACAAAATAAGCTAACATAAAAACTCAATCAAAAAACAAAACTAAAAATAAAAGCAAATGAAAAAAAACGGTCAAAGTGTGATATTCTGGGAACCAAGTGGAAAAGGTTTCTCAAGAAGAGGAGAGCGATCACTATGCCAAATGTTACTTAATGGTCACCAGGATGGGGACTGGAAATTAAGGATTGACTTAATGATGTACAGGCCATTACTGAACTTCATAAAAAAATTCCCAGAGGTCCTACTGGAGTGAGCTTTATAAGAAATGAGAGATCATGAGTATGTACAACTCATCTCAGAAGTGTTGCTATAAAGTCAAAAACACAATTGGGGAGGCACCTAGAGGGAAAAGGTGGTTCTTTTGAGATGAGAGAAATTATAGAATGTTGTTATGGTGATTAGACTAATCTGATAAAGAGGAGAAACAGTGGGGATGACTAAAGTTACACTGGCAAGCAGACAAGACTGGTTGGGACCTAGTGCACAACTGAAGTGTTTAGTTCTGGCCTAAGAGTGGGAGCAGTTCCTCTGTAGTTATAGGAAAGCAGATATATCACTGGGGCAAAGGTAGAATTCACTTTTTTATTTGTGCCCCATTTATGGCCTTCCCACAGAAATCACCAGAAATTCAATGATACTTCATAACCTACTTCTAAGTGACTCCCAGCTCAGCACCCGTCACTCTTCCAATGATGTGGGTAACCACTGGGATGTCCATTTATTCACTCATCAACACAGCAGCCTTTCGGGATACTGCCCTACAGCAAGCAAAACTCCCTGTGTGCATGGGGAAAAGAAACAGATAATAGACAATAAACATGATGTGATATGTTAAAACAGAACAAAATGAGCAAAACCGGATATGATAGAGGAATCAAGAGTGCTACATCGTCTTTGTCTAAAATCACTTCTCCTCATTTTTGAAATCCTAGTAACCTCTAAAGTTTGAAAACAAAATTTTACTCCTCCACGATGAAACCTTCCTGAATTCATCACACTCCCTTTCTCCGGTCAAACCCTTTCTCTAATCAATCCACTAAACATATAGAAACTATTCACAACCAACCCCAGAAGCCAAACTATGTGTTTGTATTCAATTGTTTTTTGTAAATATCTTATTTCCTTATTAGACAATCAAATACAAATGGTTAAAAATCATGTCCAGGTTTTTGTCTCCCAAGAAAATAATTATCTGCCTTGCCAAGTTATATCGTAAACTAGTTTTGAAGAATGAGGCTCCTATAAATGAGGAAAACTTTCAGAACTCCAAACCCTTGTGAAAACAGATAGAATACAATATTGTCTATATTCACTATACTGTGCAGTACACTTCTAGGGCTTATTTACAATTCATCACAAATTTGTACACTTTAACAACATCTGTCCTTTCCCTCCAACTCCTATCCCCTTAAAACCACCATTTTACTGGTTTTATGAGTTTGGCTTTTCCACACATCAACGATATCACATAGCACTTGTCTTTCTCTGTCTGATTTATGTCACTTAATGGTAGGATGTCTTTTTTTCTTATAGCTGAATAATATTCCATCAAATATATGCACCATATCTTCATTACCCACTCATCCCTTGATAGGCACTAGTGTTGTCTCCATATCCTGGCTATTGTAAACAACACTGCAATGAACATGGAAGAGCCTGTATCTCTTCAATGTCCTGTTTTCATTTCCTTTGGGAATATACCCTGAAGTGGAAATGCTAGATCATATGGCAGATCTGTTGTTAACTTTTTCAAGAACCTCCATATTGTTGTGTATTATAATCATCAAAGTTGCCTTTGCCAAGAGACTATAAATTAATTATTCCAATAACTAAAAAGAAATGATATTAATGTAATTGTGGGAGCCCGACAGTGACCACAAGAAAGCGTGGTTAGGGACGCGGGGATGTGCCTGCACACGGGGCTCCCTGCCTGGGCAGATCATGCCTGCAAACAGGGTGCTCTGCCAGGAGGCCTGCACACAATAGCCAAGTTTAATGGTCCGCTGGCAAATGAGGGAACATGCCCTCCTTAGAAGTAAGGAGGAGGCTGGAATTGTGAGCAGGCCTCTTAGGAAACATGTTGTGGTCGCTTCCTCCCTTTGCTCCCCCCTGTCCTTGAAATGTGTTTGGCTACTTGCCCTTAATTGGTAAAGGAATGCATCTTGTAGATTTCAGTTTGTATCCAGTTACCGGGGTATAAAATAAACCGCAAGAGGGGCTTGTGTGTAGAATTGTTCCTCCGGCCGGAGTTGTGTCTGCGTCTGTCTTTTGTGTGTGTCTTGTCCTCTGTGTCATTTCGTCCGCAACAGTAATGTTATAGAGGTGCTAATTATCAATCACTACAATGGCAATCATATTATAATATATAATTATACCAAATGAACATGATGCACACCTTAAATTTATGTAATGTTTTAAATCAAATTGTATTTAAATTAAAGATATTTTTTAAGAAAAGTAGATATAAAATCAATTTGGTATCTGAGTGAGGCAACTAACTAAGAACATTCCTGGAAATCTAGTTTTTGTTCTACCTCTGCTAACTGCTTTTGTGCAGGAGTCATTTTTGTCTCCTAAGATCTGGGGTATTCTCTCATAAAATAATATGGTTTTACGCTCTAGATATTTCTAAATCATGTTTCATGAAGCACAGAGTCTCATAATGACTCGAAGATTACCTCGAGCCTGACAAAGTCTGGTCTCTGGATTCTCTCGCTTCCTTTTATAATCAAAGCAACTACATAAAAGTAATCCCAATTCAAGAGAAAAAAACCACCAACTATGTCAAAAACTGACATAAAATCCTTTCTCATCTCTCATCTTGAGGTTTGGACCTGAAACTGTTAAACTTCTCAGAGTGGGAAGCTTCTTCTCAAACCCACCTTCCTCCTCAGAACTATTCTCTACATCTCTTCCCTTCCACTGGAAATAACAAACTCCAAGAAAAAAACATTTCTAAATCCCTATCCTATTTTTAATAGGTATATTTTTTGCTATTCATGTGTGCCAAATGGGTCCTTTAACATCTAGCAAAAATATCTTATCTTCAAAGATGTTACCCTACAGATAACAAAGATGCACCTTGAATCCTGTAGTCACTCAAAAGCACTTTCCACTTCCCACCTGATACTATAAGGGTCTTGTCTCTTTGGTGTGTCAAAGCTTGGTAGGCAATTCATGTTATTTTGATCTGTATGTAAGGTCTCCAGGTCACATATCAAATTTCTCAGCACTCAAAAATTTCCTCTGAGACTTCATTGCCATACTGGTCCCTAAATATGCCATGTACCTTAATTTTATTTTAAATTGAGTATGTGCATGGCAGGGTAGCTGATTAAATATGACAAAGCAGTATGGTTAAGAAATAAACATCAAAAACAAGATTAGGCATCACTTGGACAATCAAGTTACTTAGAGGCATCTATTTAAGCATGTGTCAATCTGCTGGTGCCTGCATTTGTAGCAAATACTAGACAATATCTAAGTCAGGTGTGAAATTTTCACTGAAGACCAAAGTGAAAAAATATATAGCAAATTTTAGATGTTGAGGGCATTAAAAATTCTCTCTTTCTCTGCCTCACTCCCTCTTTCACACACACACACACACACACACACACACACACACACACACACACACACCTCTACACCTGCTATCATTAGCTGCGGGACCCTACCTAAGTGACGTACTCTAATATTCTGAATGTAAGCCTGGGCTTTCCAGAGCTCTTTCACAATGGAATAATGGAGGTAGTATGGATTCCAAAATCAGCTGTGTGATGTCTGGCTACTCATTCCAACTAGCTGTTTCACAATTTCCACACTGTCAAGTGTGGGTGAACATACCCACCTCAGTGAATTGCTGTAAGAATCAAATAAGACAGAGTGTATTTTAGCCTGGTCAATAACATATAAATGCATGAGATCTAATTACTAATATGGCATTAGCTGAGTACTGCTAGGAGTAATGCATAAATACACATACACACGAATTTGTGTGTATAAATTGCATACATTTGTCTGATTTATTACATATGTTAAAGACAAGACAATATGCCCCAAATTGAGTCATTTATGTTAAGCCCCATGTTGCCAAATTGAGACATAATTACTGTTTTGGTCTGCCAGAAACAGAATCTTAAACCAGTCAATCAGAAATTGCCTGATCTGCACTAATTAAAAAATCTGTCTGGGATGCCTGGGTGGCTAAGTTGGTTAAGCATCTTACTCTTGATATCAGCTCAGGTCATGATCTCATGATTCGTGAAATGGAGCCCCATGTTGGGCTCTGTGCTGACACTATAGGAGCCTGCTCAAGATTCTCTCTCTTCCTCTGTCTCTGCTCTACCCCCACTCATGCACATGCTTTCTCTATCTCTCAAAGTAAATAAACATCTTTAAAAATCTTCCTGATAAGTTCCTGCCTTCCCCTAAAGGAAGTGAGTTTGCTATAACCAGTACACATTTTTTTACCTAGTATAACTTCTTTGATTCTACTCTCTTCTTCCTATAAAAGTCTCTCATTTTCTACAGCTCCTCTGAGCTCCTTTCTATATGTTAGATTGGATTCTGACCAATTTATGAATCATTGAATAAAACCAATAAGATCTTTAAAATTTACTCAGTTGTGGGGTGCCTGGGTGGCTGAGTGGTTAAGCATCCGACTTTGGCTCAGGTCACGAGCTCACATTTTGTGGGTTTGAACCCCATGTCGGGCTCTGTGCTGACAGCTCAGAGCCTGGAGCCTGTTTTGGATTCTGTGTCTCCCTCTCTCTCTGCCCCTCCTCCATTCATGCTCCGTCTCTCTCTGTCTCAAAAGTAAATAAAGTATTAAAGAAATTTCCTCAGTTGAGTTTTGTTCTTACCACATATAATTTAATTTATTATTTAATAATATTAGTTATAATGTTATTTATTATTATTGAAATATTTCATTCTCATTCTCTTGAAAGAAAGAGAATGGAATTGTTTTGGGTATACACATGGCTTTATCTACTGTAGAAGCTATTTATGTGAAGACTAATTCAAGAGCTAGAATTTTTTGGTTATTACAAAATCTACCCCCAAATAAAACATCAGAATGTCACGTTCATCTATAATAATTAAACTTTGTGATTATTTTACAATTTTATTTGTGATTTCTACTAATCATGAACTCACTTGCCCATCATATATTACTTCTGTTATTTCAGAATAATGGGCCAGTTACACATAGACAGCAGGGAGGATTTCAAATCACTGTTGAAGAGGAATTGACTTGTTCTCTACCTGGATACAAATTTCAAAAATAAATCTTGTGAGGACCACATATGTCCTATTTCAAACGGCCAAAGTTATAAACAATCAGATAAGTACAAAATCACACCATTTCTTATTTCAGAGGTGTGCAGGGTGCTACAGAATTTACTCAAAAGTTGAAAAAAAGTTTTGAATAAACATAGAATGCATAATCATATTATGAATCTGAATTGAAAATATAAATTAAGCCCAATATGTCTATATTCTATAAATATGTCATTTATTTGATGTTCTATATATTTTCTTTACATTTTTTTTTGCTTATCAATCAAAAAAATTTCAGTTTAGGTGCTTAAGAAAAATAAGAGTAGTTAAAAATTACTACACTACTTGAGTTTCAAATAATTAATGTCTTGCTATTTACAAGCAATTGCAATCCAGCCATATGAAAATAATAACAAGAAATCTGAGGATTTTTCCCTCCAGAAATTCAAAACATTTTGAAGCAAATACTTTCTACCTGGAAATCCTATAACTCTTATGAAGCAGAAGAGTTACTGACAATTTAGAAAATGGCAATCGGTTTTAATTTTACCTTTGATATTATTTTATCCCACTTCAACAAGTATTTACTGAATGTAAATTATTATTTACATTACATTATTATGCTAAAAATTATTTAGCACTATGTTTTGAAAACATTAATTAGGTATAGCAGGTCTGAGATTTCCTGGGTGAATTCCTTAACCTGTCACTTTCCTTTAGTCTATCAATAAGTGATTACCTGCTGTTTGCAGACCATCAGAGCTGCAATATGGCTGAATGATGGGTAGAAAGTTTTAAAAAAGACTTGAGGGGTGCCTGGGTGACTCAGTTAAGCGTCCAACTTCAGCTCCAACTTCATGATCTCACGGTTCGTGAGTTTGAGCTCCGCGTCAGCCTCTGTGCTGAAGGCCAGCTCAGAGCCTGGAGCTTGTTTCAGATTCTGTGTCTCCCTCTCTCTCTGACCCTCCCCTGCTCAGGCTGTCTCTCTTTCTCTCAGAAATAAATAAAACATTGAACAATTTTTTTAAATAAAAAGACTTTAAAGAGAGTTCAATAAAGAGTATAAGAAAAACTAAAATGTTGTCTGTATTAACTGACCAAAGAACCATATTGTTTATATTTACTAAAGAAGTTTGGAGGGGCTGATTGCTTTGGGAAGAGAAGCATTGCTTTGAGAGGAAAGGCATCTTTAGAAGAGAGGGAATTTTGTGAGGAGAAATGTTGTAGTAAGTGGGATTTGGGAAGCTTGCCAGAGACCACAGTTACAACAGGAAGGTGGTAACCGCACGACTGGAAAGAGTGAGCTATCAATACCCCATTTATCTTGCATGGCCTCAGAGTCCAATGTCAGTGCAACTCAGAGCCTATTGCCCAATGAGTCTGGTCAGGAAAGGTGGCTTGGAAGGACAAAAACCTAGAGCCACATTTCCCTCACCACCCAGAGAACTGCATGCAGTGAAAAGTCTCAAGCAAATTCAGATCTAAATCCAACAAGAAATCTGCTAGTAACAAAGATGAAAGCATCTACTATGTGTGTCTGGTCCTGGATTAGGTGACTAAGACATAGCATATCCTTGAATCCTGACATACACATTTGTGTCCATCACTTCAAGTTAGAGAACTTTAATACTAATAAAAGTGGAATAAACCCTGCAAACAAGTGGGAAAATCAAAATTCTCTATTTCCCTTTCTTTTTTAATATTTTTATAGTTATCTTAAAAGCAGTATGATACTTATCTAAGAACTTTTTTGATTTTGTTTTCTAGTTCAGTAGTTCTCAAACTTTATTTTGCATAAGAATCACCATAAGCAAAATCATCTATGCCTCACTTTCTGCATGATACAGTTTGTTTTTATATGCAATTGTGAGAACACTTGATTTTTCCATGATTATTTTGGAACACAACAGAAGTTTATGTCTCCATCATCATGAGAAATAAGCCTGAAAATGTACTTGGAACAAAATCATGAGGAGTTGAACTGCCATATTCCCACTGGTACTAAAGAGACTTGAAATGTTTTTCAAGGGTGCATGAAATGTTTTAAGACAAAAATAATGGTAGCAGAATTGGCGGGGGGGATAAATGAAAGAAGGAAAATAAAGACAAAGAAACAGAAAGTCACCATCAGTCCAGAAGAAAGGAAGCCAGTTAAGATGCTATCATCATGTAGGTATGATGGTGGGAACAAGAATGTGATGGGAAGAAGGACATTTCAGGCATTTCAGGAAATTACATTATTTCTATAGAGCTGAAAGTAAGTGCTCACTGCCAGTATTCTAATTCAAGCCCTTATCTTTTCACACCAGCATAATGCAGTCACCCAAAGGGTCTTCTGCATATGGTTCTAATTTAATCACATGATTCAGCAATCCCACTTCTGAGTATATACCCAAAGGAAATAAGATGACTGTGTGCTTCACTGAAGGAGTAGCTTCACAGTAGCCAACATCTGGAAACTACCTAAGTGTCTGTCAGTGGGAGATTGGGTAAGGAAACCCTAACATAGATAGATGATAAATGATAGATAGATAGATAGATAGATATTAGAATATTGTCGAGTTTTAAAAAAGGATATCTTGTCATTTGTGACAAAATGGGTGGAAACACATTATTAGAAGATATATATTATTAATATATTAAAAGATATAAATTAAGATATATTAAGAGAAATAAATGTTGCAAGATCTCTAGGCGGACTATAAAAAAGTCTAACTCATAGTAACAGAAAGTAAAATGGTAGTTACCAGAATCTTGGAAGTGGGAGAAGGGAAGATGATGGCCAAAGGGTACAAACTTTCAATAACAATGCCAATAACTTCTGGAGACTTAATGTACAGCTTGGTAATAACAATTAATAATAAAATGTCCTGTACTTGAAATTTGTAAAGACTGTATTTCAAAGTTTTCACAATAAAAACATGATAACTATGTGAGGCAATGTCTTCTGAAAAAAATGTTGTGTATATATTTAACCATATTTTTTGTTTACTCTTCATGAAAGTTTGTTTTATCAGAATTTCTATTTTGAAATAATTTTTTTCATGCAACTATAATAAATAATGCAGATAAATAAGTGATCTGTCAGCCAGTTTCTCCAAATGGAAACATCTTGCAAAATTATGGTATGATTTTACAACCAGGATGGTGATGTTAATATAGTCAAGATACAGAAGAGTTGTTACCACAAGAATCCCTCATGTTTCCTTCTCCTAGCCACATTTGTATCCCTTCTTCCACTACTCCTGCCCGCCCCTTACTCCCATCCTTCAGCCTGGGAGCCATTAATCTGCTCTCCATTTCTATAATTTTGTTCTTTCAAAAACATTATGTAAAAGGAAGCATGCCATTTCATAACCTTTTGAGATGGGCTTTATTCACTCAGCATAATTCTCTGGAGATCCATCCAAGTTGTTGCATATATTAATTGTCCATTCCTTTTTGTTGTTAATTAGTATTCTATGATATGAATGTACCAGTTAATTACTTAATTAATTAATTGGTCGGTTTTATTGATTTTTAGAATTAATCTTATTAATTCCAATGACAGCATATTTCTCATTCGAAACCAGGGAGACCTATGGTGCCCAGGTGACTCAGCCAGTTGAGCATACAACTCTTGATTTCAGCTCAGGATCATGAGATCAAGCTCTGCATCAGGCTCCATGTTGAGTGTGGAGCCTGCTTGAGCTTCTCTCTCTCTCTCTCTCTCTCTCTCTCTCTTTCATTCTCTCTTCCCCTCTCCCCCGTTCACTCTCTCTCTTTATAAAATAAAATTAAAAAAAATAGGGAGACCAAAAGGAAGTGGCACGTTTTTAAGTGCCTGAAAGAAAACTGTCTCCCCATAATCTTTATTGGCAATAATTTTTTTCAGAAATAAAGAAGAAATGAAGGCATTCTCAACTGAAAGAACACTAAAAGAATTTGTCAACAGAATGTTTACCATAAAAAATTGCTAAAGAAATTCTTCTGAGCAAAGAGAGATTAATAAAAGAGAGAATCAGGGAATAGTAAAACAGAAGGAAGAACACTGAAAAGAGTAATAATATAAATAAATACGGATTTCCCTTCTTTTATGAGTTTCCAAAATTATGCTAAAATTGACAAATATTATAACACTTTGTATGTGCCTCAAAGTATAAAGTAAATATTTAAAACAATTATAAATGGAAGCATACAAAGGAGTATAAAGGGAGGTAAATTTTCTACACTTGTTACTTCAGTTTAAAATGATGACACCAGTAGACTGCAGTAAATTATTCAAATATAATATAAATCTCAGAGCAATCACTAAAAGCCATAGAAAGACATAAACTCAAAAACACTATAGAGGAATCAAAATTGAATTATGATAAAATTTTTTGCTAACGTACAACAGGACCAGAAAATGAAACACAAACACAAAAATAGAGAACAAAACAAGAAATAAATTATTGATCATAAGCTATAAATACAGCAATAATTACATTCAATGTAAAGGGTCTAAATACACAAACTAAATGATAGAGGCAGGCAAAGCAGTTAAGACACATGAACAAATATATACTGTCTACACAAAACTCTTCTTTTTTTTAATTTTTTTTTAAAATGTTTTATTTATTTCTAGGGGAGAGAGAGAGAGACAGCGTGAGCAGGGTTGGGTCAGAGAGAGAGGGATTCACAGGCTGAAACAGGCTCCAGGCTCTGAGCTGGCAGTCAGCACAGAGCCCGACGCGGGGCTCGAACCCACGAACCGCGAGATCATGACCTAAGCAAAAGTCGGACGCTTAACCGACTAAGCCACCCAGGCGCCCCTACACAAAACTCTTCTTAAATATAACAATATAGATAACTTAAAAGTAAAATGAATGAAAATTACAGCAAATATTAATCAAATGAAGGCAATAATGATTGTGGTAATATCAGATAAATTAAATTTCAAAGTCAGAAAAATCAGATAGAAAATGTTATTTCTTTTTATTTTAAAGTGAGATAGCAAGCAAGTGAGGGACAAAGGCAGAGAGAGAGAGAGAGAGAGAGAGAGAGAATCTTAATCAGGCTCCAGACTCAGCATGGCGCCTGATGCAAGGCTTGATCTCATAACCCTGGGATCATGACTTGAGCTGAAATCAAGAGTTGGATGCTTAACCAACCAAGCTACCCAGGTGCCCCAGAAAATGCTATTACATGAATATAAAAGAATCAGTTAACTAGGAACACACTGCAATCCTAATGTTTTTGAACCAAACAACAGAGCTTCAAAATGTGAAACAAAAATTGACAACATTAAATCTATATGTATACACAATTATAGCTGGAAATGCCAACCATCTCTCTCAACAAGTGATAGAGAATATAGACAGAATCATCCTCAACAAAATAATTGAAGATATATAAAATGTGGTCACTAATCATAATGGAAAAAATAAAAATAAATAATAGTAAATGCTTCAAATATAATACATTTTTATATCCAGAAGGGTAGCATTAGTAATATTTAATAGTTTCCTGTCAAACATATGTTAGAATAACCTTTATTCTCTGTAGCTTACAGCTCTTTAAACTGAAGTGAATGATGAGCAAAAAGATAGCAATGTTGTAGGAAAGCAGAATGCAGACAGAAACAGGGACACAGAGCTCTGCAGGGAGCAAGTTACCAGGTGGCTTCATCCTAGCAGCACATCTGGCTTATTTCTAAAATGACCACCTGTGAAGCAATTTTATTAGATTTCCTCTCTGGCATCACAGTTTTCAAAAAAAATTTTTTTTAATGTTTTTTATTTCTGAGAGACAGAGAGAGAGAGAGAGAGAGACAGCGTGAGCACGGGAGGGTCAGAGAGAGAGGGAGACACAATCCAAAGCAGGCTCTGAGCTAACTGTCAGCACAGAACCCCATGCGGGGCTCAAACCCATGAACTGTGAGATCGTGTCCTGAGCAGAAATCTGACGCTTAATCGACTGAGCCATCCAGGTGCCCCTGGCCTCAAACTTTTATTTCATGGAGATGTGAGGTCTGTATTAGGTGCTTCTCTGGCAATAAACAATTATGATAAATGTTGGGCCCTTCACTGAAAATAAATTCTGATATATCTAAAAGACTCCTGTTGCCTCTTAGGCAGAGTAGCTTGTGGAGAATACAGTTAAATATACTTCAGGGGTGTCTGAGTGGCTCAGTCAGTTAAGCGTTCAACTTCTGATATAGGCTTGGGTCCTGATCGCATGGTTGTGGGATTGAGCCCCGCGTCAAGCTCCATGCTGATCCTGGATCCTACTTGGGATTCTCTCTTTGCCTTCCCACTGCCCCTCCCCCCTTTGTCTCTCTTTCAAAATAAATAAACATTAAATATATATATAAAGTTATATACATATTACTTTAATAAACTTTAATTGCAATAGAACTTTGACCCATATTGCTACACAACCTTAGATATGTAACTAATTTATTCTATTTTCTTTTAATTTATGACTTTGGAAAACTACCAACTATGTAATCTTTTTTCCTAGGAATATTTCTAAACTATAAAATGTGAGAAAATCTGTTAGAAATTAGGAAAGTAAAAATTAAAACAAAAAAGCAAAAACAAAAAAATCCTAAGGTATTAAGTTACCTCCCAATTAATGTGTCAGTGACTTTCATTGATCTGTTTCACATCCATACCATACAGTTTTTCTTACTTCCAGTATTGTAAAGTTAATTTATGTGTAGTCAAAAATACTTTTATCAGTAATTTTGCAGATAGAGATCAGTTTCCACCTGACAGCATAAGAAACTTCACTAATCTGCTTATCAGCGAAACAGTTGAAAAACTATTTTAAAAATAATAATTGAAGGGGTTCCTGGGTGGCCCAGTTGATTAAGCATCCAACTCTTGATTTTAGTTCAGGTCATGATCTCAGGGTCATGAGATCAAACCCCATGTTGGCTCCATGCTGGGTATGGAGCCTACTTAAAATTCTCTCTCTACCTCTCCCTCTGCCCCCACTCCCACTTGTGCGAGCACTCTCTCTCTCAAGAAAAAAAAAAACACAAATAATTGAAAGCCTCTGGAAATAATCCTAAGGGAAAAGAGGAAATGAAGAAACATCCACCCAAAAAAATATGTGAGAATTAGGTAAGAAATGTGACTTTGTATTATTGGAACCAAGATTGTTCTCTCCTTCCTCCTTCTAGCTCAGCAAGGAAAAGACCCAACTCCAGTTGATACAGTCAAGCACACAAGGGTCACTCTTCATCTAGATCCAAGATGGAGGACTCAAAGGTGGGGTAGAGGTTCAGTTTTTCTCAGTTTTCCTCCAACTGCCTGGTTGCTGAGTCCAAGTACCAGCTGAGTGCAGTCCAGAAGTAAGGACTCCTTCTTTCACCCAGCTTCCACTCATAAAATAGAGATTTTGCCTTGAGGGAAGCACATTGAAATCTTCTGCCACATCTCCAAGGAGTGATCATTTACTACACTGGGAGTGTCACTGAGAGAGAAGTTTGTCATTGTTCTATACCCAGCTCCAGAGCCGGGCTCAGGTATTTTGCCTAAAAGGAGAAGTATGCCAAAAAATACCTAGTTTCTAATCTTCCAAAAGCCACTATCTTTATTTATAACAGGGAATGGTAAGTTGAAACTTAAGAGCACTCTCAAAAACAATGGAAGTTTTGGTGAAGGTAATTGAGAGGAGATTGTGGATTTAATGAATATGGAGTGAAGACTATAGGCCAGCTAGTTTGCAGAATAGAAAGTAAGGATAAGACAGCACTTATCCTCCTTGGGTTTGAACAAGCATCATGCACCGACCTCAGTACTACTGCCTTCAAAGTAACCACAATTTGTAAAATTAGTTTGCAGAGCAATTCATGCTGTAGTTCTTTGTCACAAACAATAGACCAATCAGCCAGAAATTAATAAAGCTTAATAGCTAAGAGTGTACAGAGCAGTGCGAGGGGAAATTTATTAAGTACAAATGCCTATATTAATAAACAACATTTTTATCATACTGTAGCTAGGGTATGGAAACAACCTAAATGCCCATAAACAGATAAATATATAAAGAAAATATTATATAAACATAAAAAATAAAATACTATTCAGTCATAAAAAGAACAGGATTTTGTCATTTGTTACAACATGAATCACCCTTGAGGACATTGTACTAAGTGAAATAAGTCAGACAAAGAAAGCAAATATTGTATGATCTCATTTACATTTGAAATCTAAAATGAAAAAAAGAATAAAAAAAGAAAACTAAGCTTACAAATAAAGAGAACAGAATCTTGGTTGTCAGAGGCAGAGGGCTAGGAGTGAGCCAACTGTGTATAAACGTATGGAGGATTTCAAGCCATGGATGAATAACATCAATTGTTTTCATAAGCAAATCATACACAAGACTTGACTTATTCTCTATTTGGATAAAATAGATAAAAGACAAATCCTGTAAGAACCACATGTTTGACTTCTATTTTAAATGGCCAAAGTCGAGGTGCCTGGTTGGCTCAGTTGGTCAGGTATCCAATTTCTGCTCAGGTCATGATCTCATGTTTTGTGGGTTCATGTTCTGTACTGACAGCTCAGAGACTGGCACCCACTTCAGATTCTCTGTCTCCCTCCTTCCTGTCCACCTCAAAAATAAATAAACATTTAAAAAAGTTTAAATGGCCAAGGTTAAGAACAACCAGAAAAAGACAAAATGGCACCATTTCTTGTTTAAGAGGTATATAGAGTTATGGGATTTACTCAAAAACTGAAAAAAGTCTCTGAAGAAATATAGAATGTGTCTTCATATTGTTATCTGAGTTAAAAATATAAACTAAGCCCAAAAATCTGTGTACTATAAATATGTCATTCATTTTTCTACATATTTCCTTGACATTTTACTTATCATAAAAAAGGGGAAAATTAAATTACTAGAATCAGAAGTGAAGGAAAGAGAAGACATTATTACTGACTACAGAAATAAATTAGAAATAGTAGATAAAATGGGCAAATTCTTAGAAAGATACAAATAACCAAAACTATATCTAGAAGAAATAAACAATCTGAGTAAACCTGTAACAAGTAAATTATTTAAGTTAGTAATTCAAAAATTTCTCACTAAAGAAAATCCCATCCCTGTTGGCCTCACTGATGAGTCTACCAAACAATTAAAGAATTAGTGTAATCCATCACACTCTTCTAAAAATTAGAAGATAAAGGTCTTTGGAACTCATTTTATGAGGCCAGTATTACTCTGATACTAAAACTAGACAAAGACATCACAAGAAAATTACAGATTAAGAACTTATGAAAACAGATGCAAAAATTTTTAACAAAATACTAGAAAACCAAATCTAGCAACATATAAAAACAATTTACAACATGGCCAAGTGAAATTTATCCCAAGAATGCAAGATTTCTTTAATACTTGAAAACTAGGGGCTCCTGGGTGGCTCAGTCGGTTAAGCATCCGAGTTTGGCTCAGGTCATTTTCTCGAGGTTCGTGGGTTCAAGCCCTGCATCGGATTCTGTGCTGGCAGCTCAGAGCCTGGAGCCTGTTTCAGATTCTGTGTCGCCCTCTCTCTCTGCCCCTCCCCCACTCATGCTCTGCCTCTCTGTCTCAAAAATAACTAAACTATTAAAAAAATTAAAGAACACTAATTAATATAAATTATTATGTGAATAGAATAAAAATAAAGCCACTTGATATCACAATACACATATAAAAAGTATTGTTAAAATCCAATACCCTTTCATGTTAAAAACATTTTACAAACTAAGAATAGAAGGAAACTTTCTCAACTTGATACTGAACATTTATGAAAAACCCACAGGTAGCATTATATTTAGTTATGAAAGACTGGATACTTACCCTCTAAGATCAGGAAAGCAACAACAAACAAACAAGAATAACCACTCTTACCATTTCTACTTAACATTCTACTGAAGGTTCTAGACAGGACAAATTGGCAATAAAAAGAAATAAAAGGCATGCAGATTTTAAAGGAAAAAGTAAAATTATCTCTATTCACAGATGTCATAATTTCATATGTAAATATCCAAACTAATCCACTAAATTATTAGGCTTAATAATTAAGATCAGCAAAAGTTTCAGTATACAAGACCATTGTATAAAAACCAATTGTATGTCTATATACTTGCAATAGATTATCTTAAAATGAAATGAAAAAAACAATTCCATTCACTATAGCATCCAAAAGAATAAAATATTTAGAAATACATTCAACAAGAGAAGTACAAACCTTGTTCTCTGAAAACTGTAAAATATTGTTTAACAAAATTAAGGAATGAAATTTTAAAAAATGATCTTAATAAGTTTTGAAGATCTACATTCATCAATCAGAAGTCTTAACATTGTTAAAATGACATTTCCCAAACTGATCTATAGGTTCAGTAAAGTCACTTTTAGTATGACTTCTTTGTAGAAATTTACAAGCTGAATATGGAGGTAAAGGTGCTAATAATAGCCAAAATAATCTACAGCAGAATGATACACACTTCCTGATATCAAAACTTATTACAAACTTATAACAAATGAATGGTAAACAATCAGTGTAGCACTAGTAAAAAGACAGACATATAGGCTAACAAATAAATTGAGTCTAAAAATAATCTCATGCATCTATTCTAATTTTGATAGTGGTGTTGAGACCATTCAATAAGGTAAGAATATTCTTTTCAAAAAATGATGCTGGGATAACTGGAAATCCACATGCGAAAGAATAAAGTTGTATCCCTACCCTACCACATAAGCAAAAATTAACACAAAATAAAATCAAAAACCTTAAATGAGAATAAAAACTCTAAGACTAAAAGAAAACACAAGAATATTTTTTATGATTAGATTTAACAAAGAATTTTTAGATATGACATAAAGAACACAAACATAAGCAGAAAATATAGATAAATTGCACTTTATAAGAATTTTTACCTTTTGTGCACCAATGAATACTATCAAGAATATGAAATAGCAAAACTATAGAATGAGAGAATATATTTTAATATATTATATCTGATAAAGAAGTTCTACTTAAATATAAAAAGTACTCCCACAATTTAATAATAAAAGAAAAAATGAAATAAATGAGCAAAGCAGAGGATCTAAGTAGACATTTGTCTAAAGAGATATATAGGGGTGCCTGGGTGGCTCTATCAGTAAAGTGTCAGACTTCGGCTCACGTCATGATCTCAGGATTCGTGGGTTCCAGCCCTGCGTCAGGCTCTGTGATGACAGCTCGGAGTCTGGAGTCTGCTTTGGATTCTGTGTCTCCCTCTCTCTGCCTCTCCCCCACTCACACTCTCTCTGTCTCTCAGAAATGAATAAACGTTAAAAATATTTTTAAAAATGAATAAAAAATAAATAAAATAAAGAAATATACAAATGGTCAATAAGTGTATGAAAATATGTTTAATATCATTAGCCATCAAGGTAATGCAAATAAAATCACAGTGCACAGTGTGATGCCACTTCGTATTTACTGTGATGGTTAGAATTAAAAAACCAGATACTAGTGGCTACAGTTTATTTATACTATATGTATAAGCATAGCATATACATACAGAGTAGTTGAACCACTATGTTGTACACCTGAAAATAATGTAACATTGTGTGTCACCTAAACTCAAATTTTAAAAAATTGGAAGTCAAATAATAAGTTTTAAATAGGCTGTGGAAAAGTTGGAACCTACATGCACTGTCTGTGGGAATGTAACATGGTGCAACCACTTTGGAAAACAGCATGGCAATAGTGACCATAGGATCCAACAATTCCATTTCTAGATATATACCCCAGAGAAATGTAACCATGTGTCCACACAAAAACTTGGGCACATATGATTACAATAGCATTATTCATAATAACTGAATGATGGAAACGACCAAATGTTCACCTACAGATGAATGGATAAACAAAACATGAATCAGCCATACAATGAATAACATTCAAAAAGGAGTGAAGTACTGATACATGCTACAACATGGATGAACCTTCAAAACAACAAACTCAATGAGAGAAACCAGTCACGAAGGACTATATATTACATGGTCCATTCATATGAAGGTTCAGAACCAAGAAACTTACATAGAGAGAGAGATTAGTGGTTATGGAGAGATGAGGACAGGAATGTGATATCAAAAGAATGTGGGGTTTATTTTTAGGGTAATTAAAATGCTCTAAAATTGACTATGTGATGTTGCACAGATCTGTAAATAAACCAAAACTTATTGGAGTTTACATTTCTAACGGGAAAATTATATGGTATGTGGATTATATCTCAATAAAGCTTTTTTAAAAAAAATACTGGGAGTGGAGATTGTCTACATAAAAATAAGAAAGATTGATTCTATAGGGGAAATCATCATTTGGGTAGCAGTGTTAGCAGTTTGGGCTTTCTACTTGTGCCACATTTCCTGGACTTTAAAGAAGTTCATGGCCCAACATGAGCTTCTACTGGGCATCGGTTGTGTCTCTTCCCTCTAACTGGAACACTATTCTCCTTGATGTCCACATGATGATTTTCTCAGCTCCTTCAAGGTTTTGTTCAAATGTCCGTGTTACATGATCACATTTGAAAGTTGTAACACCTTAATCTCACAATCTTAATCCCCTTGTGCTTATTTATTTTTTTTGTTTTATCAGACTATTCTTTATTTTTAATCTACTATATACTTATTTATTAAGGCCATTGTTTTAAGTCTAGTTCACTTTGCAAGAATATAAGTTACAGGAGAGCACAGAATTTCATTTTGTTTGCTAGCATAGTGCCTAGTACAGCAGGGGATTGATCAATATTTATTTTGCTTACTATAATACATCCTTATATATAATATTTTATTTCTATGCATTTCTACCTCCCAAAACAATAATGACAGTAAGGGAGTAATTGAGTTTTACTAAAAGTAGTTTAGAAATTTCAGAATTTAGCCTGGGTGGCTCAGCTGGTTAAGTGTGGGACTCTCGATTTCAGCTCAGGCTATGATCTCACTGTTCATGAGATCGGACCATGAGTGGGGTTTGTGCAGACAGCACAGATCCTGCTTGGGATTCTCTCCCTCTCTCTCCCCCTCCCTCCCCTCAAACTAACTAAATAAACATTTTTTTAAATCTCAGAATTAGAACAATTTAGGGTAGCTTTTACAAATTTTATTTTTTTCTGTATTGTGTTCAGTTATGGAAGCCCTAATTCATGAGTGCTGAGCCAGAAAACACTGTTTTATTTATGAATGGATGTTAACTTCATTTATTAACTTAATTCATTGGATATTTAGAGGACTCATAATATATATCAGTGACTATGTTGATTTTTGGAAATAAAGGACCCATTTTCCCCCCATTATCAAAGAGCTTACATTTTAGTGGAGAGAGAGGCAGATAAACAGACATGAAAATGAGCACATTAAACCATTTAGTGGTGGGAAAAACTAAGGCAGTGGTCACTGTGCCCACTATGTAGAAGACTGTGGGCCAGGGCTGATATAAGAACATGTGAACAGGGCACACCAAAAACAGGAGGAGGAAAGCCAAATTAGAATCAGACAAGATGATTGATTGATAGATACATACATAGATGATAGATAGATAGATAGATAGATAGATAGATAGATAGATGATAGATATATGGTAGATAAATAGATGATACATACATACATACCTACATACATACATACATAGATGATGGATGATAGGTAGATCATAGATATATAGATGATAGAAGATAATAGATATAGATAGATAATAAATAAGTAGATAGATGATGATAGATGGTAGATAATAGATAGATGATAGATAAACAGATGATAGATACATATACACATACATACATAAAGACATAGATGATAGATGATAGGTAGATAGATGACAGATAGATAGATACATACATACATATATAGATAGATACATAGATAGATGATAGATAATAGATATAGATAAATGATAGATAAGATAGATGATAGATAGATGGATAGATAGATAGATAGATAGATAGATAGATAGATAGATAGACAGACAATGTCCTTTACAGGGGTCTTCTCCTTATCATAAATTAAAACTTTCTTAACTTATTTAGAAAAGAAATATGAACTGGTCATATTCTGTTTGGGTGCTATAACAAAATACCATAGACTGAGTGGCTTAAAGAACAAATATTTTTTTTTTTTTTTATCACTGTTCTAGTAGCTGCAAGCCCAAGATGTCAGTGCTGGCAGGTTCAATGTCTGGGGAGGGACTGCTTCCTGATCCATAGGCTGTGTCTTCACATGGAGGCAGGAGCAGGTGGGAAAGGTGGAGAACTCTCAAGGGTCTCTATTATAAGAGCACTAATCCTTTTCATGAAAGCGCCACCCTCATGACCTAATCACTTCCCAAAGGCTGCACCTTCTAATACCATCATGTGTGGGATTCAGGCTTTAACATATGAATTTTAAGCAGTCACAAGAATCCAATCCCTAGTGACACTAGTCACAATATTCATTTCATCTGTAGGAGCTATAATTTTAACTAGGTCACATTTTTCTTCTAAAATAGCTTACTTACCAAAGAAGAAAAGTGATTCGGCAAGTTTTCCAAACAGATCAAATTTATGAGAAGGTATCAAAAATCACATTAAAATATTAATCTAGAGGGGCGCCTGGGTGGCTTAGTTGGTTAAACGTCGACTTTCGCTTAGGTCATGATCTCGCGGTTCGTGGGTTCGAGCCCCGCGTCGGGCTCTGTGCTGACTGCCAGCTCAGAGCCTGGAGCCTGTTTCAGTCTGTAACTCCCTCTCTCTCTGACCCTCCCCTGCTCACGCTATCTCTCTCTGTCTCCTAGAAATAAAACATTAAAATTAAAAAAAAAATAAAATAAAATATTAATCTAGAGGCGCCTGGGTGGCTCAGTCAGTTGAGTATTTGACGCTTTGATTTTGGCTTAGGTCACGATCATGGAGCTTGTTTAAGATTCACTCTCTCTCTCTCTTTCTCCCTCTCTCTTTCTCTCCCCCTCTGTCCCTCTCCCCTGCTTGTGCTTGTGCTCTCATTCTCTAAAATTAAAAAACAAAATCAAAATAAGCCATTGCTTTAGTCAGTAACTCACACACTCTTACTGGTATTTACACCAGGAATTTTAGCATGTCTTTGTCAGTTAAGCAATAATCATTTTGTGTAGCACTTTAGAACCTGATATATGTTTTGATCTAACTATATATTTGATTCTTCTCTTATTCTGTAAGGAAGGTAAAGACAATATATTTTGTTATTCACAATTTGATTTTGAATAAAAGAAGCTCAGAGAGGTTGAGTAATTGGTCCAAGAGCTCACAAAGGTAAAATGTTAAGAGTGTCTTTCTCTCAAACATCCTTCATAGCATGGACTATCTTTAGATACAAACATTGGTTCAAAATGGACTTAGGGGTGCATTTGGGCTCACAAACTGAACAGTCATCAGAGGCTGGTTCAGCAGCATAATTTCAGCATTGCATATGAGGCATAAGAACTCTGGAACAAATAGGGAATAATAAGCCATGTCCTCTCTAAAGGTATTCACATTAAACTTTTAAGAAAATTCTGTTGTGGTCTAACCAAACTCATTGGCAGATCTAATTCTAGTGAGTTTTAATAATCATCTTGCTCCCAACTGAGACATTTGAAGTTTGTAAGGTCTTTGATCATCATATCTATTCATACATAAGGTGGCTGGTGAGTGGCTGATGAACATTTATCTGGCCTTACATCAGAGGTGAAAAAGAGAACATGATTCCAGCTTTTAGGGGCTGCCAAGCTAGTGAAGGAAATAATCAAGAAAATAAAATGTGATCTGTAGGGATATCCAATCTGGAAAAGATGGTTCAAACCGTTTTCCCTACTTGTCCCCAGTAAGTGCAGTTATAAATTCTAAAAATGGAGCATGAAGAAATGGATAGAAAGCTCAGGAATGTGCTGAGAAGAAGGCAAGCTGGTCCTGGACCCCAGGACTAGAGGAGCAGCACAGTGCCAGAGTCTCTTGTGACCTTCTTCCTCCCATCCCACAGAGAAAGGCCATCCAAGGCGTAAACTTCTGACCCTTGAACTAGCAACAAAAGACAGTCCCGGCAGGTTCAGGCATCCCTTGAATGGAATGAGGCTCTCCCTGACAACATCAGATGAGCCTGACCCTGTTACATTGGAGACTAATTAGGAGAACCAGAAGAAAGAGTAACCCAGGGAGCACTCTTCCCCTTTATCCATCAAGGCCCAGGCTCCCCTTCTCCTCCAGATTCAGACAACCAACAAGACAGACTTTGCTAAAGAGTCTGGATCAGGAATTGTTTGGTCCCTGTAGGTCCAGGAACCTCTCTCCATACAGGCAAAATAGAATGGAATCAAACCACAGAAATTGTCTCAATCTGGGAAGGTTCTCTGTTCCCCCAGGCCTGAGACCCTCTTCCTCTTCTCAAAATCATCAGGGCATCTACACACTTCCCCCACTGACAGATATTCAGAGATGATCCTTGAAAAGTTCTATCTGTACCAATAGGGAGCTCCAGTATGGACCACTGGGAACCCCAGTAGCAACACATCACTCAAGCAAACAAGAGAATCCTGTAAAGGCCCTGAAAATTAAAGTACCATTGGAAGCCAAATCATGGAAAGAGCCTAAGTGTCCATTAGCTGACAAATGGATCAAGATGTGGTTTATCTATACAATGGGATACTTCATGGCAATGAGAAAGAATGAAATCTGGCCACGTGTAGCAACATGGATGGAGCTTGAGGGTGTTATGCTGAGTGAAATAAGTCAGGCAGAAAAGGACAGATACCATATGTTTTCACTTATAAGTGGATCAGGAGAAACTTAATAGGGAACCATGGGGGAGGAGAACTAGAAAAGTAGTTGGGGAGAGGGAGGGAGGCAAACTATGAGAGACCCTTGAATGCTGAGAACAAACTGAGGATTGATGGGGGTGGGGGAGAGGGGAAGGGGGGTGATGGGCACGGGGGAGGGCACTTGTTGGGATGAGCACTGGGTGTTATATGGAAACCAACTTGACAATGAATTATATAAGAAAAAAAATAATAAAGTACCATTGGAAACACAGCCCACAAGTGGGCCAAAGCCATGTAATAAACTTCAAAAAGATGACTGTTTGCTGAAATATAGGCTTCAATAGGACCCAAAGTCTCCTAATTTAATAGACAAAATGTCCAGATTTCAATAAAAAATCACCTTCATACCAGGAACCAAGAACCACAATTTGAATGAGAAGCTAATTAACTAACCCCAACACCAAGATAAATCAGATATTGAACTGATCTAACAAGGATTTTATGTATGTATGTATGTATGTATTTTTATTAATTTTGGGGAGAGGGGGAGAGAGAAAGCATGCAAGTGGGGGAAGGGCACGGGGAGAGGAAGGGAAAGAATCTCAAACAGGCTCCAAGCTCACTGTGGAGCCCAATGCGGAGCTTGACCTCACAGTGATGAGATCATGACCTGAGCCCAAATCAAGAGTCAGACACAATTGACTGAGCCACACATATGCCTCCTCACAAGGATTTTAAAGAAGTCATCACAAAAATGCTTCATTAATCAATTATTAATCTATTAAAATAAAAAGCTTTAAATCTCAGCAAAGAAATAGAAACAATTATTTTGTTTTTTAAAAATGTACACCTGAAACTAATATAGTACTGTATATTAACTTAAACTGAAAAATAATATAGAGAATTTTAAAAATCACAATGGTTCAATAGTGTAATGGAGATAACCACATAGAAACAGTAACCTTAAGGACAAAATAATAAAACTCACCCAATCTAAATAATAGACCAAAAATAGACTGAAAACTAAAATGAAGAGAGCCAAAAACACCTGGAGAAAAATCACAAAACATCCAGCAGTCATCACTGGAGTCTTCAAAGAACATGAGAAAGATAATATACCTGAAAGAAAATATAAAGAAATTATGCCTAAAAATGTCCAAATCTGACAAAAACCACACACACACACACACACACATACAAGCCTGAAGCCACAAGAAGCTGAACAAACCACCAACTGGATGAACCTTCTTATCAAAAAACCACAACCACAACAAATAATAATTAAACTTTCAAAAACAGAAGATAAAGTTGCTGACAGCAGACAGAAAGAAATACCAATTTGAATGAGTGTGGATGTCTCATACAAAAGATGAGTAATGGAAGTAAGTGCTGAAGAGAATTATCAGCCACAAAATCTATAGCCAGTAAGACTATCCTTCAGGAATAAAGGGGAATGAAAACAATCTCAGACAGAGAAAAAAATTTAACTAGTTTGTCATTAATAGATTTACTCTTAAAGATTGACCAAAGAATTTCTTCAAATCAATAGTAAATCATAAAATAAATAATTTTATAGCAACAAGAGAAGTGAAGACCAATACAAAAAGCAGA
Organism: Proteles cristata cristata; assembly: GCA_017311185.1. Classification (NCBI taxonomy): domain Eukaryota; kingdom Metazoa; phylum Chordata; class Mammalia; order Carnivora; family Hyaenidae; genus Proteles; species Proteles cristata. Next base: position 616,485 of record JAESUZ010004892.1, read on the forward strand.
AATACAGGTATTACAATAGACTATAATGTCTTTCATGAGTTTCACAAAGATATTAATGACTGAAACAAATTGCAAGACAACCTGATACTCATGACACTTACACTGAAGTGAGTAAGTTAAAAGGACCTAAATGGAATGTGAAGTTTCCATAGTTCATATAAAAAGATAAAATGTTGGGGCGCCTGGGTGGCTCAGTCGGTTAAGCCTCCAACTTTGGCTCAGGTCATGATCTCATGGTTCGTGAGTTTTAGCCCCGCATCAGGCTCTTTGCAGACAGTTAGTTCAGAGCCTGGAGCTTGTTTCAGATTCTATATCTCCCTCTCTCTCTGACCCTCTCCTCCTCACGGTGTCTCTCTCAGGAAAAAAAAAAATTAAAAATTTTTTTCTAAAAATTTAAAAAATGTAAAAAAAAGATAAAATGTTTGACTTCTGTAAGTCATACACACACACACGTATATATTTTATGGAATATATATATCGGGAAATTTGATAAATTGGATCTCATCAAAATGCAAATCTTTTGCTCTGTGTAAAAACCTATCATGAGAATGAAAAGACTGAGTGAAAAAGTCAGTTAAAGAGATTACATACCGTATAGTTCTGCTTATATAACATTTTTTAAATGAAAAAATTATAGAAATGGTTGACACTTAGTCGCTGCCAACTGTTAGATGCAGTGAGATGTAAAGACTAGATCTGGTCATACAAGGGCAATATAAAGAATCTGTGGTGTTGGGCTGCTCAGTACTTGACTCTGGTGGTGGAGATATAAACCCATGTGTAGAACTTAATACATACATAAATAAATACAAGTAAAGCTGGGGATATCTTAAGTTTAGTGGATTGTATCAATATCCTGATTAGATATAACAGTTTGCAAAATATTGCCATTAAGGAAATTTGAGGAAGTATACAAAGGATCATTCTGTATTATTTTATATAACTGCATGTGAATCTACAATTGTTAAACTTACGTTTTCATTTAATAATACAATTTAAGGACTATAACTGAGAAAGTAGTAAATTTCTATAAGAGCAAAGAAGAGAGTATGAAACTGTGTCATCTCAATTCGGTTCATTAAATAGGGAATGTATGATATACAAATAAGATAAAAATGGAGCAGGGAAAATTGGAGAATACTGCACAAAAATCACATTCACCAACAAGAATCTAGAAAGCATTAATACGTTTCTCATTACTATTTCTCCGGTCAGAAGCTTGGTTGGGTGAAGGAACTGTTACGTGTTACACATTAAAGGGGGGAATAGGCTATTTTAATTAATGTTACTCAGCAGGACTGCTATATAAAGGCCTTCATTTCACTACTAATACCCCTTAGACGGTGAAAGAACAGCTTCAGAAGAGAACACTAGTTTAAGTTGCTATGAAAGAGTGTCATGTTCTGTGATTTTTGTGCCTTCTAGTCCAGCCTTTAATAGGAACACACCAAACAGCCTGGAATAAGCCATACAGATTTGTAAGAGATTGGAGAGACCGGGTGTTTCAACACTTGCATATTCCAGTGAGGAATCTAATGCTAGAAGAGTTGAGTTGTCCAAAATGTTAGAAGAGGGGCGCCTGGGCGGCTCAGTCAGTTAAGTGTCCAACTTTGGCTCAGGTCATGATCTCACAGTTCGTGGGTTTGAGTCCTGCATCGGGCTCTGTGCTGACAGCTAGCTTGGAGCCTGGAGCCTGTTTCAGATTCTGTATCTCTCTCTCTCTCTGACCCTTCCCTGCTCATGTTCTCTCTCTCTCTCTCTCTCTCAGAAATATAAAAAAAAAACATTAGAAGGAAGAAATAATACAAAGCATATTTGATGATAAGGTCTCTTCAAATTATGTTCAAAAATTTCCTCATGAAAATGAACCACAGATCCACAATAGCAGTGCTCCTGAGAACTCAGATTTAAAAAGAGGTGGTATTCAGTGGACAAAAACAGATAGAAAGCTTTGTTGATTCTTGTGCATGTTATTGTTTCAATAGAAAGCTTTCTTTTCTCTTTTTATTTGTACTAACACAAGAGTTTGCAAGTATATTTATATATTAATATTCTAAGGTATTCTCTTGGTAAAGAGACCCATGTTTTTCATTGCACAAAGGACAGTTATGTTGAAAATTCAGCTGGGAACTAGTGTATCCATATAGATCACTATTAGATAATGATATTAATTATTAGCACCCAGGAGTTTTTTGGAAAGAGAAAAAAGATGGGATGTCTGACTGGCTTAGTCAGAAGAACATGTTACCCTTGATCTTTGGGTTGTGAGTTCAAGCCAGACATTGAGTGTAGGGATTACTAAATAAATAAACTTAAAAAATTAAATTAAAGAAAGGTGAGGGGGATAAAGAAGAGAAAAAGGGCAATAAGATTGGGAAGAAGAAGGAGAACAAGAAATCCTCTTCACCTGAAGCAGCTTAAAATTGTAAACTTTGCATGATACAGTTCTAAATGTGGGTAGGGATGATTAACACTTATTTCCTAATCAAACACTTCGGTGCTAATAGTTTTCCAACCATTCATCTTGTTGGAAAATTGTTATTTTTTTTATTAGCACTTAAAATTGATTAGAAAATTATTAAAATCAATTACATTAAATATATACTATTAGCTAGGCACTGTGTTAGACATTTTGGTGAAGATTAGCCTAACAAACTGTTCTAGGAAAACAGAAATCTGTTAGCAATTGCAATTTAGAGACACATACTATCAGAAATTAAATACAAACTTTAATCTGGTTTCTCCTGCTTTTATACATATGAATACACCGAGGAATAATGTAGTTACTAGGACAGATGATAAATAAACAAATAATGTGCAAAATAGAGTACGACCATGACTATCTCTCTCTCTCTCTCTCTCTCTCTCTCTCTCTCTCACACACACACACACACATCAGAGAAAGGAGCTAGCGGAGTTCGAATGAAAGCTGAATCCATATGTTTAGGGAAATCAGCAGAGGGCTAGTCAGATGGGCAGTGAAGTATGATAGTAGTTAATAATAGCATTTATAGTCCGTCTATTTCCTACTAGGCACTGAGCTAATTGCTTTATATAGATTACCTCATAGACTATTAATAACTACCTAATCAATAGGTAGTCTCATTATCCCAATTTTACAAATGAGAAACAGGCCTAGAAAAGTAAAATAACTCACCCAACATCACACAACTAAAAGTGCTGAATCAGGATTCAACCTGAGCCTAAATACAGAGTGTCTCTAAACCACTGTAATGTATTAGCTAAGAATTCAGCCAAGTTTCACTGTAGGGAAAGGAATTCTGAGGATCAGTACTAACCTTAGAAAACATAGAAGTTGTTGGGGCGCCTGGGTGGCTTAGTCGGTTAAGCGTCCGACTTTCGCTTAGGTCATGATCTCGCGGTTCGTGGGTTCGAGCCCCGCGTCGGGCTCTGTGCTGACTGCCAGCTCGAAGCCTGGAGCCTGTTTCAGTCTGTGACTCCCTCTCTCTCTGACCCTCCCCTGCTCACATTGTCTCTCTCTCTCTCCTAGAAATAAATAAAACCATTAAAAAAAAAGAAAAGAAAACGTAGAAGTTGAGGCTTCCACCCTCCTGAGCTATGTGGGTGTGCCAGATTTGCCCTCAGGCCTAAATCTCAATGTCTCTAGAACAAGGCAGCTCTTGTGTGGAAGACATGAGAGGAGTCCCACCTGGAAGAAGGGTTTGTCTGACAGGGACCATCCTTGCCAAAGCTTCAGAACAGATGCAGAAGAACCCAGAAAGGGGTGGGTCCTAATTTGTTCTACCAGAAGCATTTTACAATTACCTTGTCCATAAAGAGCCAGACTTGGTGATGTCACCACATCCAGAAGCACTGTGTGTCAGTGGAAACTGGACCAGCTTGCAGAAGCTTATCCTTCACAGTTCTCTCCCAACAAAAGCAGAAAATGGATACATATCAGGATCACACATGTATTCTCCAATGTTCTTAGTAGATGCCTGATTATTTGAGCCTGATCCTCCTGGAATTGTTTTTGTGTAGTTTGTGTCAAGATTTATATTACCATGGCTCAGATGGAGAAGTAGGAGGACCTGAATTTCCCTTTTCCCTCAAACACAGCAGTGTTGAGGCCAAAGGACTTTGAATTCCAAGAATCCGAGCTACAGAATGTCAGAGATGTCTCCAGGGGCCTACAGAGACAATTTGGTGGGTCATAGGTGCATGATTGTGATTGTGAACTGGGAGAGATAAACTAAGCCGTGTAGACACATATGGGAGAGATCACCTTCTGCAGAGAGACAAAGGGAAGAAAGAGAGAGGCTGGAGAAGCATAGGACACTATTTGGACAAGAGACATACCATGGACTGGGATGGAGAAAGATCCAGTCTCTAACTGCAGGCTTTCTCAGACTGGGGTGGCTGCTCTGTTCGGGCACTTGGAGAGGAAGGGAGCCAGACCTCAGCTTGGTAACTAGTTCAGAGGTACAGTTCAGTTTGCACTGGGAGAAAGTGATCTCCTCCCTGGAGTGCTATGGGAAGAAGGTGTATAACCGTTCAAAGGACAAAGACTGCGGGCACCCACCAGCCAGAGGCCATATATCAGGGTGCAAAGCAGTACTTCCAGAACCAGAGCACACAGAGGGGACACTTGAAGACATAGGGTTTTAGATCCCAGCCAAGTGCCAGGGAGTTGCGGGAATCAGCAGAGTGGAGCAAACAGCTTTGTTTGAGTCTGCAGCACTGTGAAGATGGTCTGAACTGAGTGGTTTGGGACACCCAGTCAAGAGAGAAGAGACTGGGGTGTCGCCATTTTTCTCCCCATCACCACCAAGGTGGGGCTTCACAGAAAGGACAGCGGGCCTGCAGGGGAGGTAGGATCCGCCCCCAACAAACCATGTCCCTCTGCACTGGGTAACTGCATATCTGCTGGAGCGGAATTGAGCTGACCAACAAGACAGTCCTTTCTCCAGACTAGCACGGCCACCAGTTCCAAGGCACTCAGTGGTTTTACTTTTTCTGATTTAATTCTTAGATAACTTATTATATACATTTTTTTCTTCCTAGTCTCCTTCTTATTTCTTCCCTCCTCTAGTCTGGTTATTCTGATTGTTGGTTTGTTTAATCTATTTTTTTATACCTGTTCTATATCTTCTTCTTCTTCTTCTTCTTCTTCTTCTTCTTCTTCTTCTTCTTCTTCTTCTCTTCTCTTCTCCTCCTCCTCCTCCTCCTCCTCCTCCTTCTTCTCCTTCTCTCTCTCTCTCTCTCTCTCTCTCTCTCTCGGGATTAAGCTGTATAGTTTCTCTGCATGGTCAATATTCTTTTCTTTTCTTTTCTTTTCTTTTTTCCTGCCCCTGTCATTTCTCTCTTTGTATGGAATAAGGTCTCTTCCACCAACACCACCCCCACCCCATTGGTTTTTTTGTTGTTGCTGTGGTTTTCATTTTTTCATTTTGTTTTTTGTTTGTGTGTTTGTTTTCCAGGGCTACTTCAATGAACAATTCAAATAACACATGGAGGAGGGTCCAAAACATCAGTACCAGTAGGGAGATGAAGCAACCAGAGTCACATCAGTAGAGAGCAAGTAAGACACTCCAAAAAACACCTCCTGAAGGGCATGATCCTGGACCCCTTTTTAATATAGTAGTGCTTGCAGGGGCAGTACACACAACAAGCTTTTAAAACACATAAGGAACAGAAAACTAGTCAAAATGACAAAACAGAAGAATTCTCCTCAAAAGAAATTCCAGGATAAAATGATAGGCAAAGAACTGATCAAAACAGATGTAAACAATATAACTGAAAAATACTTAGGATAATAGTCATAAGATTAATCGCTAGGCTTGAAAAAAGCATAGAATATAGCAGAGAAACTATTGTTGCAGAGATCAAGGAACTAAAAAATAGTCGTGATGAATTTAAAAAGTAAATTAGGGGCAAAATTTTAAACTAGAGGTGGTGACAGTGAAGATTGAAGAGGCAGAGGGAAGAATAAGTAAAATAGAAGAGAAAATTATGGGGAAATATAAAGCTGAAAATAAAGAAAAAAATTCTAGACCATGAGGTGAGAATTAGAGAACTTAGTGTTTCAGTGAAATGTAATATATATATATATCATAGAGGTTCCATAAGAAAAAGACAGAAAAGGGCTGAAGATGTACTTCAACAAATCGTAGCTGAGAATTTCCCCAACCTAGGGAAGGAAACAGACATTAAAATCTAGGAGGCACAGAGAACTTCTTTCAGACGTCACAGAAATTGATCTTCTGCACAACGCATCATAGTGAAACTGGAAAAATCAAAGAATTCTGAAAGTAGCTAGGGATAAACAGGCTTAACTTAAAAGAGTAGACACATAAGGGTAGTAGCAGATCTATTTATTGAAACTCCACAGGCCAGAAGGCAGTGGCAGGAAATACTCAACGTGATGAAAAGGAAAATTATGCAGCCAAGAATCTTTTATCCAGAGAGCCTATCATTCCAAATAGAAGGAGAGATAAAGGTTTTCTCAGAAAAGCAAAAACTGAAGGAGTTCATCACCACTAAGCCAGCCCTACCAGAGATCCTGAAGGGGACTCCATGAGTGGAATATTTCAAAGATCACAAAGGACTAGAGACATTACTACAAGTATGAAACCTATATATAACACAATGACACTAAATCCATATCTTTCAATAATAACACTAAATGTAAATGGACTAAATGTTCCAATCAAAAGACATAAGATATTAGAATGAATAAAAAAACAAGACCCATCTATTTGCTGTCTACAAGAGACCCATGTTAGACCTGAGGACACCTTCAGACTGAAAGTGAGGGGATGGAGAACCATCTATTATGCTATCTGAAGTCAAAAGAATACTGGAGTAGCCGGACTTATGTCAGACAAACTAGATTTTAAAGTAAAGGCTGTAACAAGAGATGAAGAGGGCATTATATAATAATTATGTGGTCTATCCATCAAGAAGAGCTAACAATTATAAATGTTTATGCACCCCATATGAAGATACCCAAATACATAAATAATTTGTCACAAACATAAGAAATCTTATTGATACGAATATGGTAATTGCAGGGGACTTTAATACTCCACTTATAGCAATGGACAGATCAACTCGACAGAAAATCAATAAAGAAAAAATGGTCCTGAATGGTACACTAGACCAGATGGACTTCACAGATATATTCAGAAATTTTCATCCTAAAGCAGCAGAATACACATTCTTCTCAAGTGCACATGCAACATTCTCCAAGATAGATCACATACTGGGTCACAAAACAGCCCTCAATAAATATAAAAGAATTGAGATCATACCATGCTATGAAACTTGAAAATCAACAACAGAAAAAAGTTTGGAAAACCTCCAAATGGATGGAGGTTAAAGAACATCCTACAAAAGAATGAACTGAACAGGTCAACCAGTCAGTTAAAGAAGAAATTTAAAAATATATGGAAACAAATGAAAACAAACACATGGCAATCCAAGCCTTTTGGAATGCAGCAAAGGCAGTACTAAGAGGAAAATACATTGCAATCCAGGGTTATCTCAAGAAACAAGAAAAATCTAAAATACAAAATCTCACAGCACATCTAAAGGAACTAGAAGCAGAACAGCAAAAAAAAAAAGAAAGAAAGAAAGAGAGAAAGAAAGAAAGAAAGAAAGAAAGAAAGAAAGAAAGAAAAGAAAAAAGAAAAAGAAAGAAAAAAAGGGAAAAAAAGAAAAGAAAAAGAAACCCCCCCAAAATGAAACAAAACAAAAACCCTAGAGCCACCCCAGAAGAGAAATAATAAAGATCAGAGCAGAAGTAAATATTGAATAAAACAACAATAACAACAGTAGACCATAAGAGCTGCTTTTTGAAAAAAATAAACAAAATTGATAACCCCCTAGCCAGACTTCTCAAAAAGAAAAGAGAGCACCCAAATAGATAAAATTACCAAAGAAAATGGATTTATTACAACCAATCCCTCAGAAATACAAGCAAATCAGGGAATTCTATGAAGAATTATATGCCAACAAAGTAGACAACCTGGAAGAAATGGACAAATTCCTAGACAACCACACACTACCAAAACTCAAACTGGAAGAAATAGAAAATTTGAACAGACCCATAACTAATGAAGAAATTGAATCAGTTATCAAAAATCTCCCAACAAATGAGAGTCCTGGGCCAGATGCCTATCTAAGGGAATTCTCCCAGACATTTAAAGCAGAGTCAATACGTATCCTTCTCAAGCTGTTCCAAAATATAGAAATGGAAGAAAAACTTCTGGATTCATTCTATGAAGACAGAATTACCTTGATTCTCAAACCAGACAGAGACCGCACAAAAAAGGAGAATTACAGGCCAATATCCCTGATGAACATGGATGCAAAAATTCTCAACAAGATACTAGCAAATCGAATTCAATGGCATAAAATAGAATTATTCATCATGATGAAGTGGGATTCATTTCTGGGCTGCAGGATTGGTTCAATATTCACAAAACAATCAATGAGATACATCACATTAGCAAAAGAAAAGATAAGAACCAATAGATGCCAAAAAAGCATTTGACAAAATACAGCACACTTCCTTAAAAAAAACCCTCGAGAAAGTCAGGATAGAAGAAACTACTTAAACATCATAAAAACCATATATCAAAAGCCCATGGCTAATAATATCCTCAATGGGAAAAAACTGAGAGTTTCCTCCTGAGATCAGGAACATGATAGGGGTGTCCATTATCACCACTGTTGTTTTCATAGTTTTGGAAGTCTAGCATTAGCAATCAGACAACCAAATGAAATAAAAGGCATCAATATTGGCAAAGAAGAAGTCAAAACTTTCACTTTTCACAGATGGCATGATACTCTACATGGAAAACCCAACAGACTCCACCAGAAGGCCGCTAAAACTGATCCATGAATTCACCAAAGTCAGAGGGTAAAAAATCAATGTACAGAAATTGGTTGCATTTCTATACACCAATAATGAGGCAACAGAAAGAGAAATCAAGAAATTGATCCCATTTACAATTGCACCAAAAACTATAAAGAGCTTCCAATGGAAAAAAAGACAGTCTCTTTAGCAAATAGTGCTGAGAGAACTGGGCAGCGACATGCAGAAGAGTGAAACTAGACCACTTTCTTACACTGTACCCAAAAATAAACTCAGAATGGATGAAGGACCTAATGTGAGACAGGAAACCAGCAAAACCCTAGAGGAGAAAACAGGCAACAACCTCTTTGATCTCAGCCGCAGCAGTTTCTTGCTCAACACCTCTCATAAGGCAAGGGAATTCAAAGCAAAAATGAACTATTGGGACTTCACCAAGATAAAAAGCTTCTGCACTGCAAAGGAAACAATCAACAAAACTAAAAGGTAACCAACAGAATGAGAGAAGATATTTGCAAATGACATATCAGATAAAGGGTTAGTATCTAAAACCTATAAAAAACTTGCCAAGCTTAACATCCAAAAACCAAATAATCCAGTGAAGAAATGGGCAGAAGACATGAACAGACACTTCTCCAAAGAGGACATCCAGATGGCCAACAGACACATGAAAGGATGCTCAATTTCATTCATCATCAGGGAAATACAAATCAAAACCACATTGAGATACCACCCCACACCAGTAAGAGTGGCTCAAATTAACAACTCAAGAAATAACAGATGCTGACCAGGATGTGAAGAAATGGGAACCCTATTGCACTGTTGGTGGGAAAGCAAACTGGTGTAGATACTCTGGAAAACAGTGTCGACTTTCCTCAAAAAAATAAAATAGAACTACCTTATGCCTCAGCAATAACACTACTAGGAATTTATCCAAAGGATACAGGAGTGCTGATTCATAGGGGCACATGTACTCCAATATTTATAGCAGTACTTTCAACAATAGCCAAATTATGGAAAGAGCCTAAATGCCCATCAACTGATGAATGGATAAGGAAGATGTGGTTTATATACACAATGGAATACTACTTAGCAGTGAGAAAGAATAAAATCATGCCATTTGCAGCAATGTGGATAAAACTGGAAAGTATTATGCTTAGTGAAATAAGCCAGTCAGAGAAAGACAGATATCATATGTTTTCACTCATATGTGGAACTTGAGAAACTTAACAGAAGACAATAGGGGAAGGAAAGGAGAAAGTAATAGTTACAAACAGAGATGGAGGGAGGCAAACCATGGGACTCTTAAATACAGAGAACATAATGAGGGTTGATGCGGGGTGGAGGAAAGTGGAAAATGGGTGATAGGCACTGAGGAGAGCACTTGCTGGGATGAGCACTGGGTGTTGTATGTAAGCCGTGTACCATGGGAAACCACCCCTAAAACAAGAGCACATTGTACACACTGTATGTTAGCCAATTTGACACTAAATTTCATTAAAAAAACACATAAAAATTTAAAAGCACATGGTCTATTCAGTGAAAGGGATTAGTCCAATTCTGATGAATTCTATGACTCTTCAAGAGATAGTGAAAGCATAGCTGCAAATTATGTAAGGGGCATATAATAAGGAATACACATGAAAAACAAGCTTAGTATTTGTGCTAGCAGGTGATGGGGAGCAGAGAAAGGATTCTATGTTACAGGATTGTGAGACAAAAAGAAAACAACTCACAGGTAGGAGTGCAATCAAAATCTGGTTTTGTTCCTCACTGCTATTAACGATTGTTAACAAGGTACAATCTTCCATATAAATGCTTAGTGCCACATTAGGGATTAAAAATTAATTCCTGAATGGAACAAGGTCAATGAGTAAATAACAGAGCCAGGATTCCAAGTATTAGATTCCAGGTATTAGAATATCAGAAATCAAAATTCCAGATTCCTGGGTGGAATAAAAGCTGTGCTCCACAGATAAATAAAAGTGAAGGGTGGAGCTAGCTGTTCCACGGAAAGCAGAAATGAAACCGTGCTCCATAAAGAGTAAATCTCAGGATGGCAGATAGGCTCCGGGGAGAGTGTATGTTGGGAGTGAAGCCCGCCGCCTATGGAGAGGAGAAGTGGAGGTGTGTTTGTGTCCTAATCCATGCAACACCTCCCTGAGATGATAGTGAATAACACAAATAGCCCCAAAGTAGTAAAGAGATATGAATAGAAGGAAAAGGTTTTAATCAGTAGACTTTAGTAGGGCTTTAGCTAATTTAGGGTCAAAGGAAAACACTACCGGATGAATTTGGGATTCGGGTGGTAACGCAGAAATGGCTGCCCTGGAGTGGAGGCAAGAGTTTAACTTGCCAGGAAGCGCTAGACAGATCAGAACACAGACGTAAAAAATAAATCTGAAAGCATAGGGATTTATCTGTTGCTTATGGAGCAACCGAAATGCTCCCCACTAACAACCTGCCATTATCACCACCAGTATGTGAAGAGTTCCACGAAACTGTATTTCCCCAAGGTAAAGTGGACAACTGTTTATTCACCCATTGGCTAGGAATGGCTCTGTAACTGAGTGTGGGTCTGGGGTCTGAGAATAAAGCCCTCCCTCCACATCGTAGCAATTGGGGGTTCCTGTCCAAATAGACAGTTTCTTACCTGCTTATCCCAAAGTGAGTTCTGCTCTGGATGTTTATTCAGGAAACAGTAATTGGGACCCCATCGCATCTGGTCAGCACCAGAGGACAGCTAAGTCCCCAGTGGGGACCTAACTAACCTAACACCCCATTCTTGGTGTTGAATTGGTTTGAATTGATCCATCCAGATCTAGCCCAGGAGTCCCCAAAAGCACTCTACCCAGGGACCCTAATAAAGATATGTGATCATGGTCCTACTTCTCTCTGTTTCAACACTCTGCCTTCTCTGTATAGCTTCCTTGAAGCATGCAGCGGTCTTCCCCCAGGACCTGTGAATAATAAATTCCTATATTTCAATTTCTCTTGAGCTCTGTTGTTGAACCATAGCTCACCATCTGGCATCCTGTGCTCCAGTTAATAATTGTTAATTTAACAAAGTCATAACAGAGTAGACAATTGACAGCCTAAAAGTAATTTATCTAGATAATTAGAAACAGAAATAACTGAGGGTAAAAAAAGAAAGCATTGAAAAAATTATAGCTATGTCCTCAATAAGATTCAAGTAGTGTTTGAATTTATGAAGTAAGATAATAAGAAAGGGGACTTAGGCATAAATGAAGGATTGCTAAAATAAAAGCACCAACAAGAAAGGCAGAATATGAAATCTGTATAAAAAGGGCTCCCAAAAAACAACATTAAGAATATAAGAGAAAAATATATATACAAGATCTATACAGATGGGCCAAACTCTGATTAAAATGGAAGAAAAAAATAACAGCAACAAAAAATTCAGTATTAAAAAAATGATGTACATTTAGATTGAAGGGGCTAAGTGATACAAAACTAAAGACATCTTTATCAAATTTTAGAAAAGTAAAAATCCTTAGATCCTGAGATTCAGAGATATAAAGGAACACAAAGCAGCTCTCCTTCAAAGGAATTCAAATCACACTGCTCTGAGACTTTTCATTTGTCAGAATGGATTCTGAAAGGCAGTGAAACAGTGTTTGCAAGGTTATAAAGAAACTGATTTGAACTCAAACTATTAATCATGTATGAGGGCAAAAATAAAGACATTTCACCCATCAAGGACTCAGGAATTTACCTTTCATGCTCCTCCCTGCAGAAATAACTTCAATAAGTATTTGAGAAAAATAAGCATGACAACAAAGAAAGGGAAAGGAATGGGTTTCAGGAGACTATGTCTAACTTAGAATATCCCAGGAGGACAGCTTTGCAATCAATTCCCACTGGAACAAAAAGTGGGAGTTTGTCTTATTTGTCTCCAAGAAAGGATAGATGCACACAGATGCATTGAGGAGGGCATTTGCTGGGATTAGCACTTGGTGTTATATGTAAGTAATGAACCATGGGAATCTACCCCCCAAACCAAGAGGACACTTTACACAGTATATTAGCCAATTTGACAATAAATTATATTTTTTTAAAAAAAGAAAGAATTGAGATAATTTTTAGAATACAGTGAAGGATTCAGTAAGAATAAGAGATGAAAACTCCAGTAAAAACAACCAATCAAGCAAGTGATAGTCCAGATGTAAAACAAGCTGCTGAAAGGCATGATTTGGGGCAATTGATGAGTATATATATATATATATATAAATGAAATCCCAACGCAATGACTCTGGCAGAGACTAAGCAGAATATGCATCAAATAGGATTTGGAAGCACCAATAAACGGTGGCTATCATTGCTTTTGTTGTTGTTATTATTATTATTATTATTATTACCTCATGTGATCTAATTAGGCTTTAAAGAAGTCTGTCTTGTGTTTCGTGAGCACAGTACTTTTTTGAGGATTCTTTCCTCAATCTTTTCCACCTTCATCTATCTCCTTTTACTCCTAGAAATCAAATAACCTTTTCGAAAGAATTAAATGAAAATACATGGCATTTGGAATATATTTAGGGAATAATTTCTACCATGGAATTTTAAAGGTGGTATTTTTTAATATGTAAAAAATTATAAATAATAAAATTATTATGTTTATTCCTCTTTCATATTTTATTACTGTTTTAAGTTGTGAAATATTTTAAGCATAGAGAAAATATCTAAAGACACATATTCTATCTCCAAAATATATTACAAGTTATTGCCTTGACACAAACAACAAACCAACTCACATCCTTGCCCCTGTGTCCCTCTCAAGTAAGTTCTTTTCTTCCCCTCTCAAGTAACTTTTTTTCCCTGACCTAATGTTTGTATGTGATTTTCTCTTGAAAGTTTCTATAAGTGCACTAAATATGCATGTATGCATAAAATTATGTATTAGTATAACATGAGTATATTTTTAAATTTTTACTTAAATGGCACCAAATTGTACATATCTGCAAGGTCTTTCTTTACTCGATACTTAGTTAATTTGATACATTTATATCATGTTCATTTGTTTAGAGCATATTGTTTAGTTAAATGTCTTCTCAGGCTTTTGAAACACACCCCTTGATCTGGTCCTGGGTTGGGATCTGGAAATTTTGAAGATGTGACTTCCTTCCAAATAATCCAAAGTTTTAAAATGCCAGAGTTGGCTGACCAGGGCAGGCTGTAAAGAATGCCTCAGAGCCCATACTCCACAGTCATGATTAATGTCTTGCTGACATCCAGGCTAGGTCCCCAGAACATTAGTTTCACCCGGAGAGGAAGAACTGCCTTCTGGCCTTTGGCACTGGGTCCTCCTACAAATCGGCAAAGTAATTGGTAGCCAATACGGTCTGGAGTAAAAGGCATGAGGGAGGTCCTTTCTGTCCAGCAGGTCTTTCACCACTGGCTTTCTACTGATACCATAAATCTCACCATGAAGGACCCATCCTTAGAGAACTATTCTTTATGAAAACAGAATAGGCATTGAGCTCAGTAAATCAATAGTACCTTACTTCAAATAAATTAATACAAACTGTTTTTAGAGTAACTCCATGCTGAATGAACAGAACACAGGTGAGTTTGGACAGAGGGAATGATAAAGAAATGGAACAATCTGTCTGAGAAGTTTAGCCAAATAGAGGTACCTGACACCCAAGACCCAGCCAAGGACCCCAGGGGTGCCCCCTTTAAAGTATGGTCTTTGTTTATGTAGTATGGATGAGAAAAACTGATTTCTGTTGATTAAATGTAATACTTGCATCTTTTAGGACCTAGATAAGACATTTATTGCATGTGTTTTGCATGTGATTTTTCTGAGCCAGTTCAATTCTTGAAGAGGAATATTTAAAAGTTTAGAAATTATATAATCATGACATATAAATATAATTTATATTGATATATAAACTTAAGAATAGAAAATTATATAATAAAATGAATCTATTTCTCAGAAAGCTGTGTTATGCTGTGAACTTTTCAACTTGAGAATCTCAACTGTGAGGTAACAGGGAGCTATGGAGTTTCTGGGTTATAGAGCCCGACTTGGAGCATCTCCCAGGCAGCCTTCAGGGGTGGTTGCCAAAATTCTCATGGTCCATGCAGGACTAGGACAGTTTTATTGGGTTTTAAAATTTGCACTTAACAAAGGGGCAGCCACAGCCAGTAAGTGGGAAAGGCTCAGAAATCGTTTCATGACCTGTACCATTTGTGTGTACGTGTGTGTGCTGACATGGAGCATATCAGAATTCAGAGAAACAGAATTACCTAAAAAGAAATCAGTTTTAGTCTTATAGTCACCACATAATCTGTGAAATGAAAAAGAATTCAGATCCAGTTGTGCCTGTTAGGTTTTTGCCAGGATTTACAAACAAGTTGAGGTATTCAGAAAAATAACTCCTTCTGTCTGAAAGGAGTGGAGTGATTTCTGCAATACAAATGTAATCACTAGTCTGGGTCTCCTGAGCATATCGTTCTTATCTCACCCACAGGGATGAAGCTGCGGTAGATCTCCTTCTTGTCACGATTTAATTTCCTTAAATAAAGACATGCCCTTTCCAAGCTTCTATGCCATATGCAGTTTTGAAGACGACACTTATGACAATAAAATATTTGCTCATATTGTTGCATGTGGTGTGGCAATAAAACTGTCTTCACTAGCTTGTCAAAGAAACTTGGTTGGACAAGCCTCTGGGGATCTAACTTGACAAAGGAAGTGGAGGCTGGAGCTGATTTCTTGCAGAAACTCAGTTGAATTCACAGCAAGATTGATTTTATTCACTTCTGGACTGGGGGATGTATGAACAACCCAGCTCATCGTTCCCAGATGGAAACACAGAGGCAGCCTCTCCAGGAGGAAACGTCTTACACCCTGCTTCTTACCCTCAGTATGCCTTCAAGGTTGGGAATTCAAGACACTTTCTTAATTCCCAGTGACTTTCTCTTTGGAGTAAATTCAGCAACCACCATTGGTGGCCAGGTAGACTCACTGAGGGTCTTTCCTAAAACAAACAGCATGGTGTTTACTCTAGTGCATCACAATGAAAGACGAGGTACGTGGTCTGAGCCTGAGGCCTTAGCCTGTGGTAAAACTGATCTCCTATGCCTAGATTTATTTTGTCCTAATTACAAGGACTGTCTTTAACCAATTAAGGATTCAGAGATTTAGGATTTAATCCTAAACAATAACTGTTCCCTTGGGAACTCAGGTCATTTACCAGCCATATGACCTCAAGATTATGATTTAATCTAAGCGTGTTTATTCATCCATTAACTGTGTTGTGGGAGCAGTTAATGAGAGAATGTTTGCAAAAGTATAAACTGCAAAATACTCTTATTATTAGTAACTTTCACAAAGTGTTTGCCACTTGGTTTCATGTGAGTTGTTCCAAAATTGGATGATAGGGGTTTTACCAGTATCTAAGTGTAGAGAAAGTGCCTTGCCACAGTTGATTTGTCTAGAACTCATTATGATGAATAATACCTACACCCTACCCCACCCATCACAAACTTTAAACTTGCTGATACTTAAAAACCTTAAAAAGCAAGTTATTTCATTCATTTGCCTCAGTAAAGATGACCATTTGATGCTGAAAATTATTGCCTAGTGAATATTTGCTGTTTTCTTCCTTTTTTCTTCTTTCTTCAAAAAGAAAATGAATTTCTGACAGTTTTTTCCTACAATTCTGTACGTACTTGATCTTAAAATTACAAAATCCAGAACTTACTGCCACTTTGTTTTGTTCACAGAAGTATATGTTATTAGAAATACAGTTAGGAATGAAAATAGCAATTCTAAAGCTCTGAAAGCCAGATTAGAGTGAATTTTGGCTTCCAGAAATCAGAGTGATTGCTTCTCATTTCTTATTTTTTCCCTAAAAAAAAAAAAGGTTATCCATGTTTATAAAAAATATCTGACTGTTATATATTGTCATAATACATGAGTAATCAAATATCATGTGTCCCAATACATATTATACAAATACTTTTTGGAGATTTTATCTACTACAACATAGATTTGTGGATTAAGAAAGTGAGAACAGTCTCTTTTTATAGAAGTGAACTGATTATAAGTCCATACTGCCCTCTGATGGCAGCTGTGTACCCACTCTATAACTGGGTGGGAAGCCACAGGAAATTTCAAGAACACAACATTCTCTAGAAAATAAACTTTCTTCCCAAATTAATGTCAGCCTTTTCGTATATTTTTCCAATATACAAAGCATTTATATTTTAACATCCCTTTTTATTTCTTTAATTTTTAAGGAGAGCTACTTACTGAAAGGTAATCTTTGTATATGTCTTGGTATATTTTTCTGAAAATAACTGATATAAAGTTGAGATAATAAAATATGTGAAATGGAAGAACTGTTTTTAAAGTGTGTGTGTGTGTGTGTGTGTGTTAATTTAAGATATATATTTTAGAAACGCCTGGGTGGCTCAGTTTGTAAGTGTCTGACTTCAGCTCAGGTCATGATCTCATAGTTCCTGGGTTCAAGTCCTGCGTGGGACTCTGTGCTGACAGCTCAGAGTTTGGAACCTGCTTCAAGCTCTGTGTCTCCCTCTCTCTCTGCCCCTCCCCTGCTCATACTCTGTCTCTATCTCTCTCTCAAAAATAAATAAACATTAAAAAACTTTAAAAATACATATATATTTTAAGACACTTTTTCCATTTCATATTGTTGAGGAGGAAACATTTTTTTCCTACCCCTCTAGTTATTTTTGGCTGGTAACTTAATATAAGAGAGATTAATATGAGAAAAACAAATCTACTGACATATGCACAGGAGCTCCACAAGAAGATGAGGTCCTCAGGCACTCAGACAGCTGAGGCTTATGTGCCATCCCGAGGTAAGGAGAACGGAGACAGGTCCTGGACTTCAAAGGGGAGGAAGACAATTCACAAGAAGGTGGGGACAGCAAACATTTGCCATGCCATGCATAGAGTGGGACACAGAGTGAGAGGCGTCGGTCCTCGGGCCCTGCCCAGCTCCCTCCCCACTCAGCTTTGGACACTTAGCTCAGATTCTGCAGTTACCTCTGTGATAGCTCTCTTCCTGGACTAGCCCTCTATCTAGATTCTTTTAGGCAGTTAAAAGGGAGGTACAAGTTCTGCCTGAGTCTCTTGGGCCTTGATTGATGTCTGTTCAAAGTAATCCATATGCCAAACTGGCTCCTTCTGAACCCTTTCATAATAGTTTTATTTTCCAAGTAATAGTTTCCATATATGAAATGTTTTATGTATTTTATAGAATTATAAAATAAGGCATATTCCCAAGATGTACAACATACTCCACCAACCCTCCTGATGGGTTGTCTCCACCAGAGAGATGGAGATATAACCCACTTATTTAGAAGTTGATAGAGACATTACAGACATTCAGAAAGTGCTTTGAAGAATGGACCCCTTGGATTTGAAAATCATGGTTTAGCTCACTTTCTAAAAACATAGTTTCAGTTTCTTTATCTTCAAAGTAAGCATAATATTTACAAAACCATTACAAGGTGTATATAATAATATATATTTTTCAGAATGAGATGATTTACACACAGATCACTTTGAATTTTCTGGCATAAAGTAAGTGCCAGTTCCTTTATCTTCCTTGTCTGTGAACAATAGTTGTCACAGAGTATACCTTCAGAAATTGGCACACATTAGGCACTCAGTAATATTGTTAAATGAATGAATAATTTTAGCAAATGATGGTTGCAAGTAGAAAAATTCCAGCATATTTCAGGGTCTGTATCTAGCCCACATGCTTTTCACATTCAACATATTAAAGGAATTCTAACTGAAACAAAAATTTAAAACTATGGATTTATGTCACTGTTCCTGAAGGCAGTTGAATATATAATATATCTTTTCTTATTCTTTGTTTGGTTTCCATGGAAACTGGTTTGAAAGGTGAGATTTTTATGTGTTTATCCCTGTTACTTCTATTACTTCCATTTCCTTGACTCAGAAATATGGAAAATACTGAAGAATAAGGAAAACTATATAATTTAATATAAAATATATTATAAAATATGTAATATAATTGTAATATAAAATATATATAAAAATAATTATAATGGACAGTGTATATCTATATCTGTATCTAATATCTGCACTTTAGCAAGGTTGGTATGTGATGATATCAGCAAATTATCTTCAGGTCTGTCCTCTAGAGCTCCTCCCATTTCCATTTCCATTTCCCCTTAAAGGGTGACTGCCTCCAAAGGCAGGAGACCTGTTTTAGTTGTCTGTGTCCTCATGAAGCCTAACACAAGACTGTGTACATTTAGATGTTTAATGTGGATAATGCGCTGTAATTGGGCACCATAGGTGATCATTCCCGTCACTCCTGCAGCGAAACAGATATGCAGCTTCTATCAATTACACAGACCTGCTAACTGCTAGCATCTATTATTTAATATCTTGAATCACATCAGTTACAAGGATACACCTGAAGTGCAGGAAGAAGCCAATGACAAAGAATTCAGGAATGTTCTCATTATTAGGGCCCTTGAGGCACTATCCCAACCAGAAAGCTTTCTTGCACTTTAGCAACAAAGTGATTCTTCCTACATGGGGCACTTATTCAGACCATGCCATATAACAGGCATTTAATAAGCACCGGAGATACGAGGATGAACACAGCACTGTGGCCGACACGAGAGGACTCTGGTCTAGGTTGGGGAGGAAATATGAAGCAGAGACAAGTACAACTATGAGCTAAGAAAGGACAGCTCACAGAAGGGATATCTGAGTTGAAACTTAGCCAGGGATATGCTTTAGCCAGGTGAAGTTTGGGTGGAGGGAATGGACAGGTGGAGGTAATGTTCCAGGTGGAAAATACCGTGAGAATTAATGTAGGCAAGATGGAGCAGGATAAAATCCAGGAGTATTCACAGGACAGCTTCAGAAGTCTGTATTGTAGACGCCAATGGGACAGCAGTGGAGGAAGAGTGCTGATGAGCAGCAGAGGTAAAAGCATAAAAGCTCACAAGCGTACTGAGACTTTGGGCCTCACCCTGAAAGCAAAGGAAACCCTGGGAAGCATTTTCAGCAAGAGGGGATATCATATGTGAGTTTTGAAAGATATCTTTCATTATGTGATGAGGAATGGAATAGAAGAGAGGAAACTGGAATGACGGAGACAAGCTGAAATGTTGTCACCAATCTCAGGAATTCCTGACAGGGGCATGACCCAGGACAGGGGTCATAGGTGCAGGAAGTAAAATGAACAGGTTTGGCGACTGAATGCAGGCGAAGAAGATACAAGAGTCACAATGAAGCTTTTCCATTGAAAAACCAGGGCGATGTTCTTGCGGGGATAAGAGCCCTGGAGGGAGGCGGGTTGCAGGTAAGAAGACAATATGACGAGTTTAGTTTGGGATACGGCATGTTTGAGGAACATTAGCGGGTTGGAGGCATGGATTTGAAACTCAGCGGAAATAAACAGAATGAACGTGCAGAACAAACAGAACAAACAGAATGATCACCACCAGGTGTGGAGTCCACAAAGGCCTGGACACGAGGACAGTGCGGAAGGGTGTGCAGGGGAGAAGAAGACACAGGCACTGACAGCAGGGTCAGAGGAGGGGCCTTCTCAAGGCAGGGATGACGTTCAAGGAAGCGTCACAGTGTAGATATTCAATAAATGTATTCAGCTACGTAATTAATTTGAATTATAAAAGATATATAACAAAAGCTTTCCTCATATTCTTTGGAACCAATAGCGAATATGAAATACATACAGATAGATAGATGATAGATAGATGGATAGATAGATAGATAGATAGATAGATAGATAGATAGATAGATAATGTATATACATTCATAAGTGAATTATATACAAACATAATATTTGATGCCATTGTTTAAGGAGTTACCATATGCTATACACTTCCTAAAAATCCCATGGATCTTACCTCATCATCTTATTATAATCTAGTGATGTTTATTACTTCAGTTTCTTCCGTGATGGTATAGATAATCATAGAAGCATTATAGTATGGCTTTTAAATTTTTAAAAAATATTTATTTATTTTTGAGAGAGAAACACAAAGCATGAGCAGGAGAGGGGCAGAGAGAGAGAGAAACACAGAATTTGAAGCAGGCTCCAGGTTCTGAGCTGTCAGCACAGACCTAGACATGGGGCTCAAACCCATGAACCATGAGATCATGACTTGAGCCAAAGTTGGATGCTTAACTTGAAGAGTCTGAAATTAAGGCCTCCATTAAGAGCAACATAGCCCCAGTTCCAGTTCCAGGAAAAGCCTCAGATTGTTCACGGCTAAAGCCATCCTCGGACCACCCTCAGATCAGCTAATCAAAAAAACATTCCTATGGCATGAGTCAAGGCTGGGAACTGCAGACAGTTATTTTATACAAACTAGCCAATTTCTCACCGCTTGCCTGAACCCCACGTGGGCCCTTTGAACTCACCTCATAATTGGTCATTTTCAAAGGATTCTCAAAGGTCATGATTGGGTCCCACCAAAAGTAATGAAAACCTCACAGATACTGAATGGTCAAAGCTGTTACCATGGGTGCTGTACAATTGTAATTGGTGCTTATGTGATGATGCTACATGTACTGTAACACCCCCATCCCTTACTCCTTAAAAACCTTGTTCACTATTGTTCTTCCCTTCACCTTGCTGCAACTACACCGGTAGGCGGGTGAACCCCTGCTCGAGCTTGTAATAAAGACCCTTTTGTACTTGCATCAGTGTCGGCTCCTTGGCGGTCTCTGGGGACTCGCGAATCGGGCACAAGAAACTGACTGAGCCACCCAGGGACCCCTAGCATGGCTTTTTATAGCATAGAAATGGAGATAAGAAATACCTTGTTTGTATTTCTGACTATACCACTAGTGGATGGCCATAGACAACTTACATTCTATAAGTTTCTCATCTCCCGTAATTCATACACATAGTAAATATCATATATTTTTGCTATATTATTTTTATCATTGGGTAATTTACCTAAATTCGTAAGATTTGAATCTAAACACAAAAGGTCCAAAATATGTGTCTTTAATCATTAAACCTACTGCACTACTCATCTTCTATATCTCAAAAAGACGATGTATATATTATTATGTATAATAGATTATATATTATTATAATCAAGTTAATATATATAATCTAACAATATATAATAATATAATTGTATATTATATAATAATTATTAATTATTATGTGTTCTATAATAATATATTATATAATACATGATAATATATATTAATTTATTTAATTTTTAACTTATTAATAGATTAATAAATTTATTAATTTATTTAATAATGTTTAAGAAACATCAAAAGTAAAATCAATATGGTTCCACTTTGGCAATGGTGTGGTTTGCTCCTATACTGCTTATCTGAACACAAACTGCTTCAATTTTCATATCTGGAACTTTGGGGATTTGTATCATGAGCCATGAAAATGTTTATGCCCCTTGACCTAATAATTTTATTTCTAGGGCTATGTTCTATATCATCAAACATATTTATTATAGTATCTTTTGTAACAGTGAAAGTGTGGAAACAAAATGTCCACAAATAGAAGATATTAAAATACATCAGTATCATATGGAAATATGATGGGATATTAATGTAGTTATTTACAATTACAATCCTGAGGACTACTTAATAATACAGGAAAATCCTTAGGATGCAATGCTAAATAAAAGAGCAGAGCACAAATTTGCCTGGGCATTATTATTTACAACTACGAATAAAAGTTTGAAAATTAGCACAACAAAATTTAAGCAAAGGCTCAGTTGTAGTGTTGTTAGCATATAACAAATCTCTTTCTATTTCTCTCAATTTCCCAATTTTTAAAAAATGTCAACTCTTATAAAAAGTTTGAGACAGCTTATCATTTACAAATATAATAAATAGACTAGCATTTTTTCTTTTCTTTTTCTTTTCTTAACAATAAAGAATTATTGTTCTTTAGGAAGGGAAACAAAATTGGTGTATTTAAGAACTAGCATTTTTTAGCTTTTAACAAAGCTTCCAATAAATGAACAACAAAAAATAGATACAGAAAACATATGACTGGACTGCTTTAATATGGCAATCAATTAATTTAGAATTTCTCAATACATCAAAAGATTCAAACAACATAAAAAGAGTAAATAAACCAAAGTGTAAAAGCAAAAATTGCTATCTTAAAATTTTTACTGTTTTCCAGCTCCTTTTGAAAGACAATTTCTTTCATACCAAACACTTGGGACAGCCTTTAACCACAGACAAAGCGACTTCTGACTGAAACTCACTTGTTAGTTTACTTACCTGTTTAAAAGACAAGGAGGGAAACTCAGTGCTAGTGATTTTATTAAACCCTATCATGTACTCAACTGATAAGCTGAAAATAAATTGGAAAAGAGTTTGGGGAGCCCATTCTTTCTACATAAAACTTATATTCCTTCCGATGGGATATATACAAAGAATTAATCACTTTCAGTTGTTTTTGAACAACCATCAAAGCCCATGATGTATTAGGATTAGGTCTATCAATAGGAAGGACTAAGTTTATGCAATTTAAATTTAAACAGTTTTAGTTCTCTTGATACCAATTCTAAAACACCTATCTGGGTATAATGTTTGCATTTGTAACATGGTCTTATTCCTGTAAAAAGACTTTTTTTAAAGTTCAATATAAGCTCAAAACAAACCTTACTTTAACTATGGAAGAGAATGATTGGAATCGACTCTGGTAAAGTCCAGTAGTTGAAATACGTGTTGGCTAGCTTTTCTGCAGAGGGAAATTAGAAATAGAAGTTACTGTTTCAAGTTCAGGTTGCAAGGGACTCATTTAACATACCACAGAAACAAACGTATACCCATCTTCACCTGAATCTCTCTAACTTTCTCTTAGAAAACAATTTAATTCCTGATAGAATTTGGTAGAATGTAAATGAATAAATTATAATCAGACTCACTATGTAACTCACTAATGACATTCTCAATGACTAGCAACAGCTATCTATTAGGGATGTCAGATGTGGAAATGTGTAAGAATGAAACTAGATTGAGTGTTCAAGTTCAGCTCTGTGACTTAAGGGAAGTTCCTTAACATCTCATACACTAAGCTCCCTCATCTGAGAACTATTATTAATAATACTCACTTTGCAGAGTTTCCTAAAAATTAAATGATATGTGAAAACTGATTTGCTCACATGCCTTCTCTACCAATTTTCATCCTCTGCCTCAAAGTAATTCCTAAGCTAAAACACTTCTTCCCAGAGACTCCTTTCTACCAATTAATATGAAGAAAGAACAATTATGTTCGGCAATGCTTAGTGCTACATGATCCTTAGTTTAGTTTAGATTTATAAAAATATCAAAGATAACAAGAAATGTCTCCCATGACAAAGTATACTTTGACCTTTCGTGGCAACAAAATCATATACATGTATTGACATAAATGAGTATCTCCATCTTTCTATGTAGAGTTAATTGCCCCCAAGTGTATTTAACCTTTACACTTTTACCTTAAAAATTCCATCTTGTAATTTCCAGTTTATTTTTCTACCTTTTCAAATTCATTTAATGATCTGTTTCTATATCCATAACTCTAGCTCCAACACCTGCCTTTCTGCACCAACAGATTTGGTAAATATGCTGTCATCTACACTATGATGCAGCAGCTCCATGCCTCGTTATTTACACAAAATAACTAAATGCATATGTCCACAGAAAGGATTGGTACAGAAGTGTTCACAGCAGTTTTATTTATACTATTCCAATCTAGAAACAATCCAAATATCTATTAACAGGTGAACATTTTGAAGTATATCCATACATTAAAATACTAATCCTCAGTAAATAGGCATGAACACACAACATGAATGACTCTCAAAAAATATACTAAGCAAAAAAAGCCACGCACTTAAGAGAGTGGGTACTCTAGGATTCCAATTAGATGATATTTAAGAAAAAGCTAAACAATTTTATGATTGTGGAACCAAAATAGTGGTTGCCCATTGAGGGGCTGGGATTGTGGATCAAAATAAAGGTACTTTCTCGGGTTCTGATCTGGAACTGTTCTATATGTAGATTGTACGCACATACATATGCCTACACACAGTCAAAATTTATAGAATTATAGAGTCGTGCACTTAAAAAGGGAACATTTATTATATAAAAACTATGTCTCATTAAAGTTGATTTTTCAAAAATATACTTATCAGTAGGTGAACAAATAAACAAAAAATCATATATTCATACAGCACAAGACTGTACAGTAATAAAAAGGAAAGGACTGCTGATATATGCAACCATAAGAGAAATGAGTCTCTACCAGTTTGCTGAAGGCAATAAGTCAAGATCTTGAATATGGTATGTGCTTGCACTTGTAGGAAGCTTAAGAACAGGAAAAGCTGATTTGTATTATAGTAGTTTCTCTGTCAGGTAAATATGTTTCTCCAAACGTGTTCAAATGAGCACAGGTTGGTGCTTTAGCTCTCAATAAGAGAGCTACATTAAACAAACAAAAAAACAAAAACAAAACATTTCAAGTTCCAAGAGAAAAAGGGAATGAATGACAAAACTTATGCATACTATGCTACCTTTGGTATAAAAATACACAAATTTTAAGTTTTACTTATGTGGAGCAAAACAAAACAAACAAGAAAACAAAATAAAAGTCTTCTGAAGCATAGATTACCTGTACCAGAAAATGTGAGAAAGTGAGAAAGCTGCTAAGTCTGAGGATTAACCTGAAAGGCCCAGGCCAGGGGAGGAACAGAGCCTGCTCAGTGTCCCTTTCACATAATGTACAGTATGCATATTGTGTTTTCAAAAATACAAATAAGTACGGTAATTTAAAAACTTGTGCTGAGTGTTCTAGAAAGACTCATTGAAGGCAAATAACTAATATGAAGTTGTGTTAGGGACAAACACATATAAAGGATTGAAGAAAAATCATAACAATCAAAACATATTCTGATTTTCATCACTCCGTGGGTCTTTCAAAGTTTGATCCACTTAAACATAAGTAAGAGTGCAAATCATTATGGTTGTGTTTAATGCAATAACCACAGATTAATGCAGTTAGTCTTATAAAACAAAAGGATAACATCTACTGAGAATTCTAACTGTATCACAGTTTTTTTCCTTAACTTCATACGTGATAATTATTTATTCTTTATAACACAAGTGAGTTACTAGGATTACTAAGATTATCTTTATGTTAATGTAAAGAAACTGAAGCAAAGAGAAATTAGTTGCAAAGGACCCCCAAAATAAATTGCATTTAAGCCAAGCTGTATGGTGCTTATTCAACACTGAAGGATTGAGGAATGAATAAATATTGCTATGACTTAAGACAAAGTATTATGTTATTGAAGAAGGTCAATATTTGTAGACGTCATTAGGGCTCCAATTCACATTTCTCCACCCATTTCTGATCTCAGGCACAGGGGCAAAGGACAGAGCCATGCAGACTCTGGATGAATAGAGTCCTTAACTCCCATAGCAGGGTATTCATTTTACTTTCTGGGTTGGTGCCATATTCATCCTGTTCCTGCCCCTCCGTTCCCTAGAAGCACCTCCCACCCCTAAATAAACTACTTGTACCAAAAGCCTTGCTACTTTTGGTGGATACCAAACCAAGGCAAGTTCAAGAAAAGGTTAAGGTCTGTGCATATCATTTAGGGCTTATCCTCTGTAGCTAATGCTAATCCCTAGTTCTAATTGCATCAGATAGGAAACTACTTATTCTCATTTTACAGAGACTGCTAAGTGCAGATCTATGGACCAGCTACATCAGCATCGTTTTGGATGCTTACTAAGAATACAGAGTTTTCAGAAGGAAAAGCTTTTAGTCATTCACCGTTAAATATATTGGCTGTGGGCTTTCCATAGATATCTTATGAGGTTAGCAGTTTTTATTGTACCCCAGTTTGTCCGGTGTTTCTATCCTAATAAGGTGTTGGATTTTGTCAAAAGCTTTTCTCGGTATCAATTGAGATAATCATGTGGTTTTGTTCTTTCATAGGGTATATTACCTAATTTGATTCTTTGATGTTTAGCCTTGCATTCCTGGGATAAATTCCACTTATTCAGAATGTACTATACTTTTGACATGTTGCTGAATGTGACTTTCTATTATGTTGTTGAGGATTTTCTGTTTATATTCATAGGAGACACTGGTCTGTAGTTTTTCTTGTGTTGTTTGGGGATTTTTGTTGCTTTTCTTCGCTTGGTTATTTGGTTTATCTGCTTCTTGTTTGGTTTATTCTTTGAACTGTTTATTATTTTGAATTTTCATGGCTTCTATTTCTACCAGAGTACATAGCATCTGAT